>CAMRHE010000190.1:0-612500 GCA_947044405.1 Leptodactylus fallax
GGGAGTCACTCCAGCATCATGTCACAATTACAATGGCTGCTGTCTTAAAGGAACAGAATCACAGAAATACATTCAACATTAACAGTTTATACAGACAAATGAAGCTTAGGACAACATTGGCTGTCTCTTACATATTCCCCCCCACTTTAAGATTGGCAGTCCCTGCCTATGACTGTATATCCAGAGGGTTGTACTTTTATGCACAGGGTGGTAGTATACCGATGTATGGCAGGCCAAACAAACTCATCCTGCGCATACCGAACAGGGGGAATACCAGCATTTGGCCTAGTGGTCCGTCTGAGGACTGGTGGTATATTATGGGGTGCTGCAGCTATGGGCTGAGAAGGACCAGCGGATTCCGCACCAGAGGGGGCACAGGCCGGAGATACAGTAGTCACAGGTGGAACATCCCCAGGAGCAGGGATCGGCCAACAATCATCCTCCTCGTCGGAGGCCCATTCCGCACCTCCATTCTCTGACTGTGGGAGCTCATTCACATTGGCAGGCCCATCGTGATTTGTCCCTTCAGAATGACACAACCGCAACATATTTCGGTGAAGTACTCGAACACAATCAGTTCCTTCTTTCTGGACCTGGTACACTGGCCCATTCGCATACTTGCGGCCAACAACACGATACGGCAAAGCCTCCCATCTGCTTTCCAATTTCCCTTGGGGTTTCTTGACACGAACTAGCACCAGGTCGCCTGGTTGCAATGGTGCTTCTTGCACTGGGGTCTTATCAGGATGGGGATGTTCTTGCAGGCGCTGCCGCACCAATCGATGGATCGTCTCAAGTCTCTGCCGATGCGCCCGCACCCAAGAGGTTGGATCCCTCGGAGGGAACCCATCCACATCATTCAACTGTAATTCTCCTATACTTCGCCCAGACCGCCCAAAGAGAAGTGTATAAGGAGAGTACCCCGTTGTAGAATGGACCTGATTGTTATAGGCCCACACCATTTCAGACAAGAACTGAGGCCACTGTAACTTCTTGTCTTCCTCCAGAGTCCGCAGCATCTGTAGCAGAGTTCTGTTGAATCTTTCACAGGCCCCATTTCCCTGAGGGTGGTATGGAGTCGTGTGCGACTTCTTTATCCCGTAGATACGTTGAACTTCTTTCATTACGTGTCCCTCAAAGCAGGCGCCCTGGTCGGAGTGGATGCGTTGGGGGCACCCATATACTCGAATGAAATCTTGGCACAGAGCACGAGCTGCTGACTCAGCTGTCTGGTCCTTGGTGGCGGTTACCACCGCAAATTTGGTGAAGTGATCCACCATTACGAGGCAATACTGGTGTCCGCTATTGGATGGGCCCACCATTAGATAGTCTATCATGACGATTTCTAAAGGTTCCTGGGTCACGATGGTTTGCAGGGGAGCTCTCTGTTCTATTGCCTTATGGATCTCACAAGTTCGACAGCTGCGGCATACTTCTTCGACCATTTGACGAAGACCAGGGCAGTAAATCAGTCGCTGTAACCAACGAAAGGTCTTCTCATGACCAAAATGTCCATTCTTATTATGAGCCTCAACTGCCAAGGAGCGAGCCAGTTCACTAGGCACCACAATTTGGTATCGAATGTCGATCTCAGAAGGTAAATAGACCTTTCGGCATAGCACTCCATTTTTCATCTCCAACTTTTCCCACTGACTCAAAACAGATAATATCTCACGTGTCAGTCGTTCTCTTTCCTCTCTACAGGGCTTCTGGCCTTTCTCAACACACTTGATCATCTGCGCCAGCCCCTCATGGGTCTGTTGTATCTGTGCCCATTCCTGTCGTGAGGGACCAAAGAAAGGAGCCATTTCAGTCCCCTCCATCTCAAACTGATTAGTGGCGGTCAAGGCCTGTGAAAATCTGCTGAAATCGGGCACCTCCACATGCTCCAACTCATGATCCACGTCTTCTGTGGGGGTCTGGGCAGTTACCCTAGAAAGTCCGTCAGCATTCTGGTTCTCTGTCTTGGACCGATACTTAATGCGGTAATTGAATGTAGACATTCGGGCTATCCACCTCTGCTCTAACGCCCCGAGCTTGGCATTTTCCAGGTGAGCTAGTGGGTTGTTGTCAGTCAGTACTAAAACTTCAGCACCGGTCAAATATTCAGAGAATTTCTCGGTCATGGCCCATACCAGTGCCAACAGCTCCAATTTAAATGAACTATAATTCTCGGGGTTTCTTTCAGAATCTCTCAAAGACCGGCTGCCGTACGCTATGACCCTCTCCTGGCCATCCTGAAGCTGGGAAAGCACTGCTCCAAGACCATACAGGCTT
This sequence comes from Leptodactylus fallax, assembly GCA_947044405.1. Lineage (NCBI taxonomy): Eukaryota > Metazoa > Chordata > Amphibia > Anura > Leptodactylidae > Leptodactylus > Leptodactylus fallax. The sequence goes on from CAMRHE010000190.1 coordinate 2,278, forward strand.
GCATCTGTATATAGCTGGAACGGCAAGTGGTAATCAGCATATGCCAAGATTGGGGCTGTTGTCAGTGCATCCTTCAATGCCTGGAAGGCTTGTTCCTGTTCAGGTCCCCACTTCACGGACCGGTTCTTTGGACCACCGGATGTGCCTCGTAGGAGAGCATTAAGTGGTGCTGCTACCTTGGCGAAATCCTTAATAAACCGTCGATAGTAACCGGCTACTCCAAGGAACGCCCTCACTTCTCGCAGGGTAGTCGGTATCGGCCAATCTTGAACAGCCGCTATCTTGTCTCTTGATGGTCTCACCCCTTCTCCTGATACGCGGTGACCCAAGTAATCAATTTCAGATTGGAACAACCGACATTTACTGGGTTTCAATTTGAGCCCATGTTCCCGCAATCTTCGAAATACTTGCCCCAACTGGTGGAGATGGTCTTCAAAGGTCGCAGAATACACTATAATGTCATCCAAGTAGATGAGAGTGAACTCAAAGTTGAAGTCACCGAGACATTTCTCCATCAACCGCTGAAACGTTCCGGGTGCATTTGTCAACCCGAAGGGCATCCGGTTAAATTCATATAGTCCCATGGGCAAGATGAATGCCGTCTTCTCCTTGTCTTTTGTGGCCATCGGCACCTGCCAATACCCACTAGCCAGATCTAGTGAGGAGAAGTACCGGGCTCTCCCTAGCGCTGAGAGGGACTCCTCAATCCGTGGCAAGGGGTAGGAATCTCGTACGGTGCAAGCGTTTAACTTCCGATAGTCTACGCAAAATCGGATGGACCCATCTTTTTTTCTTACTAACACCACAGGAGCCGCCCAGGGACTCTGGCTTTCTTGGATGATCCCACCCTGTAGCATCTTAGCTAACAGTTCTTTCACTTCCTGATACAACTGTGGAGGAATTTGTCGGTAGCGCTATCTAATTGGAGGGGTGTCTCCTGTGGGAATCTCATGGTAGATCCCTGTGGTACATCCAAAATCTTCAGCATACCGTGCAAAGGTGGCTTGGTTCTCCCACAACAGCTCATCTACCTTCTGCACCCATTCCAGAGAACATGAACTTACATCCATCTTCATCTGTTCTCGAATTGCACAGCCATTCCATTCAGAGGTGGGTTCCTCATCTTCTCCCATGGACACAGTTACGGTCCACTCATCCCTTTCAGTCGGCTTCAGCTGCATTGGAGTTACTTTCCTTACTTCCTCCGGAGTCACATAGATGTTAGCCAGCAGCCTCCCTGGGGTCAGGTCCACACTCTGGTCCTGAGTGTTTACACATCGAAGTGGTACTCTTCCATTGCGAACTATTGCCAAGGAACGGGCCACTAGCGGATCAACACCTCCTTCGGCTGCCTGCAGTGGTTCTACCAACACAGCTATGCCCTCTAGTTTCCGACAGGTGCCTACGGGCATGGACACTATTGTCTCCCGACTGGGTGGCAGTGTAACTTTTGTATGCAAAGGAACTGAAATTCGAGCCAGAGGACGCTGTGCATCTGAACTTTTCTGTAAGCCACATGTCCGGATCAGCCGCTGGAAAGCTGTTTGAGTAGGCCGATGGGTGGTGGTTTCTTTCCAATAACCGTGACCTTTCTTTTCAAAGAGGATCTGATCTAATTCTTTTAACACATTCATCCCCAAAATGACAGGGACCTTTACTTCATGTGACTCCTGTACCACCACAATGCCTTTCCTACCTAGATCTTGGCCACATACCCGGACATTCATCCAGGCCACTCCCACGACCGGAACTGGTAACTGGTTAGCTGCGACCACTCGTACGAATGTATGGGGATCATATTTCACATGTTGCCGGAAGTACCGTTCATAACAGTCTCTACTCAAGGTCGTTACTTGGGAACCCGTGTCAATCATCCCGGTAACCGGAATACCCTCCATTTCCACCTGTATGACAGGACTTGCAGCGATCAGGTCATCATCAGGGCATTCTCCCCACATAGTCTCCTTGTCAGTCTCCCCTACTACACGCCCTTCAGCAGCAGGGGACTTCAGTTTAACGGCGGTCTATCATAAGTTTGTCGCTGCTCTGGACATCTAGCAGCAACGTGGCCCATCCGTCCACACTCCCAGCAGCGTATCCCCCGTCGTTCTGGCCATCTGTTTGGGCCCCTTCGGTAAGCCCCTTCGATTTCTCCTGAGCACTGCACTAAATGATTTGGACCCCTTCGGTAGGTCCTATCCTCACCCCTCCAGCGGGGTGGTGGGTGATTCTGACTTGCTGGGTGTGGATGGCTCACCCTTTCATCTCCAGTCTTCTGGAAGTCTGCAATTTTCATAGAATGTTCATCACAACGGGTGTGCAAGTGTTCCATTTGCTCTTGCAGTTTCTGCATTACTGTGAGAATTTCTTTAACCGTCCCCTTTTCTACTGTCTCTGAGCCAGAACTAGCCCCCTGTGACAAAGTAACTCCAACTGCGGTCTGCGGCCTCGGGACCATACTATTGGCACGGGAGATGGCCTCTACCTGTACATCATGGAATTTAGCATCAGTCTCTCGTCGTATAAAATCCTGCATAGTCACAGTTAAACTGCCGTCACGTATCCCCAGGACAAACTGGTCACGGAGAGTCCGATCAGGGTTACAGAAGGCTGGCGAGCCCCCTCTTTCCTTCCTTTGAATATCTCGGAGCAGTTCTTGTAGGGCATTTGCATATTGGGGAAGGCTTTCATTCTCCTGTTGTACCCTCTGGAAGAACCGAGCCTGCAGAGACCCCAGCAATGCAGTTTCTCCATAGATGGTTTCTAGAATCTGGACTACTTGCTCAAATGTCTGCCTTTGTTCAAATGGCCTCAGTATCACCGTGGTCTTAGCATCCCCTTGTAATGTCAATATTGCTAGCTCTACTAGTACTTCTGGTGCGGTCTGGTACATTCGCTGTATCATTCGTATCTGTTCCACCCACATACTCACTGACATATTATTGCCATCAAATTTAGCTAACTGACTCATTATAGCCCCTGCTGGCATTCTTCCTCCAGCACCATTCTCCCGAACGGGTGCGTCACCGTCCATTCTGGTAAGCGGATCCTGCCGACTACGCCAATTTGTGAACCGAGAGCAAGGCAGGTGGTTTGGACTCCGCAACCAGAAATGAACGCACACGCGGTAGTTCAAGAAAAAAAAAATATATTTACTATAAGTTAATAAAGGCTAGTTAAAGGTAAAATGACAGGGCTAAAGACAAGCAAAATATACAATATAGCATGAACAATTTCAAGGCAAATTCTGCAATGGTTTCTACTTTTACTCTCTCCACTTCTGCAGTATGGACACTGAATGAACAATATACTCAAAACTATCCCTAACTGACCCTGACTTCACATTTGGGTGCACCCCCCTTTTCCCCAGTGGTCCAGGTGGACCGCTTACAGTCCGTAGAAGCGCGCGGTGGGGCCCAAAGTCGGTCCTTTCTTTTATAGTGAAGCGTCCTCTCCTCACGGTTATCAGGATCTTGGGAGAAATGAAGTCCTCTTTAACAGACAGGGAAACCAACTGAATGCAATGTAATCCAACAGCAGATTCCACTCAGCACACCGACAGTCCTGCCGAATCCATACACTGAGCTGGGATGTAAGCTGGGATTTAGCAGGTGCCGTCCAGTACATCAACAGCACTGCGAGTCTCTATCTGTGGTATCCATATACACAGTCACAATGTCAGTCTCACTGATCAGCCACTGAGCACAGTTCCTTTCACGTGGACTCACTAGTCCTGTTGTCTCTTTACACTCTGTTTGTCTCTGGACCAAGATACAGCTTAGCTGTACAGAAAAATCTCCACACCAGTTCAATACAACACTTGCCAAGATGGCTGCTGCTCTCTGTCTCGTCACTTCCTGCTTCTCTGCTCACATTCTGTCTGCAGAACAGGCAGGCTGACATAAAAGGGGGGGGAGTCACTCCAGCATCATGTCACAATTACAATGGCTGCTGTCTTAAAGGAACAGAATCACAGAAATACATTCAACATTAACAGTTTATACAGACAAATGAAGCTTAGGACAACATTGGCTGTCTCTTACATGAGCTTGCAGATAAAGTAAATGAAGAGTTTAACACAAGGCCTTATGCTAGGTTCACACCTGCATTCGGGTTTCCGCTCGTGGGGTCCGCTTGGGGACCCCCGAACAGAAACCTAATTCGCTTAAAAAAGCAGTTACCCACGGAAACCTTTTACCCTTATAGTCTATGGGGTCCACTGGGTTTCCGCTCGGTTTCCACCGGAATAGGGCGAAAATGCGGAGAGAAAAGCGCTGTGTAAACCTACCTGTACATTATTCGTGTACATTCTCAGTTTCTTGAACTGGAGACTGTGACACATTGACAAGGAAAGTCATAAAGGATTTTATATATATATATATATATATATATATATATATATATACTGTATATATATTTCAATATATATGTCATATGTGTTTTAGGCTTCAAGGTTTATGAAAACAGCTTGGAGTTGGATTGGGGAGAGATAGCTGGGTCTCCAATCCCTAGTCTGTGTCTGTTGATGGATCGGGTAGCTGGTGAATCAGAACCACCTACAGCATCTGCATAAAAAAGGTGCAGACACAAGGGCTAAGTGGCTCAGTATTGGTTGTGACCTGTAAAGTTTGGATCTCTGTAAGGCTAGGTTCACACTAGCGCTGAGCTCTCCATCGTTTGGGTCTGCCGGAGGAACTGAATGGCGGAGAGCCTGTCTTCTAAAACAGCAGACTATATTGGGGTACACCGTTATTATACTGAAACGGGCAGAGTCCTCCATGCAGGACTTTTCTCTTGGGCAATTTTCGGCGGAGTGTGCGGCAGAGTCTCCTATGGAGACTCCAATGCAGATGTGAACCTAGCCTAAGTGAAAAACGTACTAATCACTGTTATGTTACCAGTGCCTGGTAGGAAGGCATCCGGTGTAGACAGGAACGTTTATGTGTCAGTTAGTGCTCAGACGAGGAGGATTTGTTTTTCTTTTTTGCCAAAGAAGGCTGTTTATTTTGTATTTTAAAAAATAAAACGCAACGCTGTGTATAATGTAAAACAATGGAAGTCACTGATGGATGGGCGGGTCACATGACCCTCCATTAACAGCCATGATAGAATAGAGCAGGGGTAGGCAACCTATGGCACGCGTGCCACTCTTGGCACGTGAGGCTTATTCCCCTGGCACGGTGGACTCCTCACCCAGCAGTTTCGATCGGACCAAACACGGCCGAAACGAAACTGCTATTATTATACTGTGGGGTCTCTTCAGACCTCCGAGTATAATAAGCGGAGCCCCCGGGGAGGTGACAAACATAAAAAACAACATTACTCACGATTCCACGCTCCGCAGCCGCTGTGTACTCTTCAGGACCTTCTGCCTGAAGTCAGCTGACCGGGCCTCAGGGGTCGCGTCTGCGTCTGACGTCATTACGCATAATGACGCGACGTGACCCCTGAGACTCAATGAGCGGTCGCTGACTACAGGAAGAAGCGCCTGAAGATACAGAGCGGCTGCGGAGCGTGGAATGGTGAGTACATTGTTTTTTATGTTTCATCACTCTCTTTGCCCTCCACTTATTATACTGTGGGGTCTGAAGAGACCCCACAGTATAATAATAGCTAGTGAGTGTGCAGGGGCCACTATGGGACATATACCGTGTGCAGGGGCCACTATGGAGCATAATACCGTGTGCAGGGGCCGCTATGGGACATATTGCTGTGTGCAGGGGCAGCTATGGGACAAATACCGTGTGCAGAGGCCGCTATGGGACATAATACTGAGTGCAGGGGCCACTATGGGACATATACCATGTGCAGGGGCCACTATGGAACATAATACCGTGTGCAGGGGCCACTATGGGACATATACCGTGTGCAGGGGCCGCTATGGGACATATACCGTGTGCAGGGGCCACTATGGAACATAATACCGTGTGCAGGGGCCACTATGGGACATATACCGTGTGCAGGGGCCGCTATGGGACATATACCATGTGTAGGGGCCGTTATGGGACAAATACTGTGTGCAGAGGCAGCTATGGGACAAATGCCGTGTGCAGGGACCGCTATGGGACATAATACCGTGTGCAGGGACCGCTATGGGACAAATACTGTGTGCAGAGGCAGCTATGGGACAAATGCCGTGTGCAGGGACCGCTATGGGACATAATACCGTGTGCAAGGACCGCTATGGGACAAATACTGTGTGCAGAGGCCGCTATGGGACAAATGCCGTGTGCAGAGGCAGCTATGGGACAAATACTGTGTGCAGAGGCAGCTATGGGACAAATACTGTGTGCAGAGGCCGCTATGGGACAAATACTGTGTGCAGAGGCAGCTATGGGACAAATACTGTGTGCAGAGGCCGCTATGGGACATATACCGTGTGCAGAGGCCGCTATGGGACATATACCATGTTGCAGGGGCCGCTTTGGGAAATAATACCGTGTGCAGGGACCACTATGGGACATTATTCTGTATAACGGTGTGTTTTCTATATTAAGGATGTGTTTTTGCACAGAAAACTCAGGTTTTTTTTTTTTTTTTGTGCAAAAATGCACCAGTTTTACATCGAATGAAAAAGTTCCAAATATATCTGCATCCAGATACATAGTGTGTATTCACCATAAGACTGCTGCCATACAGTGCTCCTGGTCACATACATTTACCACTAATTGGGGGCTGCACATGGACTTTCATTGCTTCTAATCAGAAAGTACAGGTGCGTCCCAGGAAATAGCAGTAAGCGCATGCGTCCTAAAGCATCTGGTGGCAGCACTTCTGTGTTATGGTTTGTGGTATATGACTTTAGTTTAGGGGTCGTCAGACTTACAATTATTGACCGGCACTCCGAGTACCTCATCTTTGATTTTTTTATTAAAATCGGCACGCCGAACAAAAAAGGTTGCCTACCCCTGGAATAGAGTCATGAGTCATATCATAGAGTCATAATAAAACTAGAGATGGATGAACTTTTCAAGATTTGTATCATTTCAGGATCAGGTGCCTCAGGGTTCATTAAAACATAATGTATAAAAAGTGTCAGGGCTCCTAGGAACCTATCTATCCAATTTCTGGCTCTCTAAGGCAAACACAGCCAAAATTATGTCAAAGTGAAAGTGACATATATGTCTATGGAAAAACAGATGTTAAACACTCGCCACTCACTTTTACGCATATTAATATTTAAAATGCTCTAAAAAATTACAGTTTCTATGTATTTAAATATTATGTATTAAAATTTAAACTCTTCCCCAAAAAAACCCTTAACAAAAGATTTTTCACTAACAGGACTGACTTTCACTTAAAATTAGGTTTAAACACTGGGGAAACTGCTGTATTGCATGACAGACAGAAAAAAAAATAGATTATTGGCATTGAAAGGGTTAACTATTAGTTCAGGATACTGTTGTCAAGCTCACATAGTACAGATATGCACCCTCACTCCATGCTATCTATGATTTCTCTTACTAACATGTCTGTAATTGATTAAATCTGACTATATTCTACTATTCCTAAGATTCTCTAGCTCTATTGCTTGCAATTGTATCTTTTCAGAACTGAGTGCTCTGTATGATGCAGTGAGATGAATCACAGATCCTTCCCTACAGCCACCATTACAGCAATGCCTCATGATCAAGCTTACAGCACCTTATATAGTGTATATGACATCAGCACTGTAAGGTGTCCAGCTACCACTGTCTATCGGCTGAGAGCCTGTCAGCTGATGTCAGGTAGTGCTAGAACCTTACAGTAACTCACAAGATGTTTCTCTTCTGTTTTTTTCCTGCACAATACATGTGGCGGCCATTTTAATTAATCCGAGGCAAATTGCCAATTGTTCAATTTTGTTAAAAAAAGACTAATTTGGAACATTCAGGTCGAACCCGGCTCGTAACTAATTGGTTCAATGAACTCTAGAAATAAGCTTTCTTCGCCAATAGAAGACTCTAAGTGACTTGCAGGTATCAGTTTCTGGGTGGCGGCACATCAGTTGTGACAGTTGTGTTGAGCACTGTATTGCCATTGACCAGGTGTCGTTGGAAGAGCCAACTGCATCTTACAGTCTCACATAAATTTGTTGCAATTCTCTTAGGTGGAGAGAGTCCATTGGAGAATATCTCTAAAGTTTGGCACACGCACTTAATAAATTAGGTGCAACCATTAAAAAAGGCGCAAAACAGGTAAAAAAAAACACCAGAATTCTGGGAAAAAAACAATTTTATAAATTGGTCTGAATGAGCGCTATGCAATGAATAGAGGAAATGGCAGAGCCAGTGATCAGTTCTGCCAGTAAATAATGTTACTATATTGCATTGTATTCCACTGTAACTGGAGCTGCTATGGATGCCATAGTAAGTGGAAAACTGTACTATAATAGTGTAAATGATCTAATGGGGGTATATGATGTCATAAAGATATACAAGTAAAAAACTTATTCAAAACATATTAAAATATATAATTAAAGAAAAAATATTAGATCTGTGGGAGTCTGACACCTGGAACCCCCACAGATCAACTCTACCAGGGCAATGTGACTCTTTGGTAATGTTTACATGCCAGAAGCCGCGCCGCTCACTCACTGTACAAAGTTTTGCAGCAAATTTAGGTACTGCATCCATAAATATTAGAAATTGGATTACCCCTTTAATAATTTAATAATGTAGTTGTAGCATATAAATAACAATCAAATAACACTCATCCTTGTTGCACTGGAGCTCTCTTTTGCTCTCTTCCTCTTGTCTGCAGCTTGATACAGTTGGTCTGCGCCAAGCCACAGATATCACTAGAAGATGCCTGAGTGGTGGAGCAGGAAACTAAAAGATTCCTGCTTCACCATTCTAATCAACTATATCTACATCCTCAGGAGGCTGATATAGTTGAAAGAGGACATGCATCCATCTTTCCCTCAAGAGTTTCGCAGCATCTGTGGTGGGTTTCCACAGCACCCGTGTAAATTGCTAGTCTAAAAATTGGCCAGGAGTGAAACAGCAGGTTATGCATATATGCGCCGCAGCCCAGTTTATTCTTATGCAATTGCTTAAAGGGGTTGTCTCAGCCCAGATTGACAGGATAAGTCACCAGTTTGTGATCTGTCTTGGTCCAGCACTCGGACCCCGTACAGATCAGTTGTTACAGCAGCCTCTAGGAGCTAGAAGCTGTGTAAAAGCCAGCAGAATGAAAAATCAATTTGGGGCCAAACAACCCCTTTAAGGGAAGGTTAGTACAGTCCTCAGCTGTTTCAAGGCAGACCCACAGACCCTACTGAAATACATCTTTAAGGAGATACAGGTTGAGCACTTTAAGTGCCATAACTTTACTGTAATATTGATGTCCTACAAGAGGAGGAGATTTTGGAGACCACAGATGAATGCTCAATGTTTGTTTAACATCTGTATACCCAGATGTCAGGAGATGCTGTGTACATTGACCACTTCGCTCATACCTGTTTGCAATGCTTTCATGCCATTGAAGAGCTCACTTCCCAAGAGAAAGAAGGCATCAACGGAAGCTGGAAGGGGGATGAGGTTCTTTGCAGTGTGTTTGAACATGAGGTCTTGGCTATTAGGGGAATCAAAAAGTTTGCAGCCTGGTTTGCTCTAAAAATAGCAATGAATAAAATGTCTTACATTACCAGTAGTATTACTAACTTTAATATAACAGCATGCAATGCTATAAAGTAGCAGGTCAACCCATGTAATGTTCCTTGCTCATTTATTTAAAGAGAACCTGCCAACTCACTTGACTTGGCTATTGTAGAAAATACTTATATTCCTCATGAAATAGCAATTCTGAATCAGTTTTTCCCTACGTTGTGCCATTTCTCTGTTATTCCTCCTAGATCTGTATGAATACATTGGCTCAGATTTACTAATATTTAGACAGTATAAACTTAGATAGTCAGCCTGAAAATGCGCCACAGTGGCTGATGTTGGATGATAAATCTAGCATATTTTTAGACTATCTAGTCTATACCACCTTTTAGATGGCTTACTTTGAACCAGAATTTGTTGACTCAATTTTTGAGCATTTTTGGCACCTCTAGGCACATTTAGGCCACGACACCTTTTTCTAAGAAGCTGTATCCAAATGTCTAGCTGTAAAAATTTTAGCCCAAACTAGAGAGGCGCCTAGACACACCAAAGATGTGCCATAGTCATGCCAATGCCTAGTCATAACCACAATAGTAAATCTGGACCAGTGTCTGACACTGTCCAATGAGTGCTGATAGTATCAGACTGCAGCGACCTTTGACAAGTGGAATTTTAATACCCAGTTGTCTAAGTATTACCATGTATCCATGTATATCCATATATATGGATCACAGCTTCTATAAACTGCAGCCATCTAAGTATCGCAGTCAAATGGAGACTCCAACCAATCAGAATTATGTCAGGACTTGTTGGACAGTCTGAGCCTAAAAATTCTTCTTGGTAAGATTACATTGATACAACAGACATTGCCAGGCTCAGACTGGCACACTGGGGTACCTGACGGGCCCCATGCCTTTAGGCATGGCTGGCATTAGAGGGATAGACTGGGCAATTTCCCAGGGCTCCCATACCCAAAGGGGCCCCCTGGGATCCAGAGTCTGATGACCCAGCTAAATCGATAACAGAAAGGTGCTGCACAGCCCCTTTCCAATAGGAACCTGCTCAGGGTAAGTCTGTAAAAATAACAAATTCGTTTACTAACCTTTCCTGGGCGTTCCGAGATCCGGCGTCATCTTCTTGCCCTTTCTGGCCTGTAGCTGACGTCACATGATCCAGACATCACCGCTGAGGCCCAATCACAGGCTTCAGTGATGACATTGGTAAAGCATGACATCAGCCTCAGACCTGAAGAAAAAGCCGGCGGAGACAGCGAGCAACGCGAGGATGTCCAGGAAAGGTAAGGTAAAATGAATATAACTGTTTGCTATTTTCCCACACCTCCTCTGGGCCTCCGATTATTATACTCTGGGGTCTGAAGTGACACCAGAATATAATAATAGCACTGAAACGAACAGGTGAACCTCACGAATATTTGTCAAATGAATTTCAAGGGGTTTTCCTGAAGCTGCTCAAGGCTCTTAGGAGTATATTACAGTGCTGGCCAAAAGTATTGGCACCCCTGCAATTCTGTCAGATAATACTCAATTTCTTCCAGAAAATGATTGCAATCACAAATGCTTTGGTAATAATATCTTCATTTATTTTGCTTGCAATGAAAAAACACAAAAGAGAATGAAAAAAAAAGTCAAATCATTGATCATTTTACACAAAACTCCAAAAATGGGCCGGACAAAAGTATTGGCACCCTCAGCCTAATACTTGGTAGCACAACCTTTAGACAAAATAACTGCGAACAACCGCTTCCGGTAACCATCAATGAGTTTCTTACAATGCTCTGCTGGAATCTTAGACCATTCTTCTTTGGCAAATTTCTCCAGGTCCCTGAGATTTGAAGGGTGCCTTCTCCAAACTGCCATTTTGAGATCTCTCCACAGGTGTTCTATGGGATTCAGGTCTGGACTCATTGCTGGCCACTTTAAAAGTCTCCAGTGCTTTCTCTCAAACCATTTTCTAGTGTTTTTTGAAGTGTGTTTTGGGTCATTGTCCTGCTGGAAGACCCATGACCTCTGAGGGAGACCCAGCTTTCTCACACTGGGCCCTACATTATGCTGCAAAATTTGTTGGTAGTCTTCAGACTTCATAATGCCATGCACATGGTCAAGCAGTCCAGTGCCAGAGGCAGCAAAGCAACCCCAAAACATCAGGGAACCTCCGCCATGTTTGACTGTAGGGACCATGTTCTTTTCTTTGAAAGCCTCTTTTTTTTTCCTGTAAACTCTATGTTGATGCCTTTTCCCAAAAAGCTCTACTTTTGTCTCATCTGACCAGAGAACATTCTTCCAAAAAGTTTTTGGCTTTCTCAGGTAAGTTTTGGCAAACTTCAGCCTGGCTTTTTTATGTCTCTGGGTCAGAAGTGGGGTCTTCCTGGGTATCCTACCATAGAGTCCCTTTTCATTCAGACGCCGACGGATAGTACGGGTTGACCCTGTTGTACCCTCAGACTGCAGGGCAGCTAGAACTTGTTTGGATGTTAGTCGAGGTTCTTTAGCCACCATCCGCGCAATCTTTCGTTGAAATCTCTCAATTTTTCTTTTCCGTCCACATCTAGGGAGGTTAGCCACAGTGCCATGGGCTTTAAACTTCTTGATGATACTGCGCACGGTAGACACAGGAACATTCAGGTCTTTGGAGATGGACTTGTAGCCTTGAGATTGCTCATGCTTCCTCACAATTTTGCTTCTCAAGTCCTCAGACAGTTCTTTGGTCTTCTTTCTTTTCTCCATGCTCAATGTGGTACACACAAGGACACAGGACAGAGGTTGAGTCAACTTTAATCCATTTCAACTGGCTGCAAGTGTGATTTAGTTATTGCCACCACCTGTTATGTGCCACAGTTAAGTAACAGGTGCTGTTAATTACACAAATTAGAGAAGCATCACATGATTTTTCAAAGGGTGCTAATACTTTTGTCCACCCCCTTTTTTATGTTTGGTGTGGAATTATATCCAATTTGGCTTTTTGACAATTCTTTTTGTGGTTTTCCATTGAAGACAAATTAAATGAAGATATTATTACCAAAGCATTTGTGATTGCAATCATTTTCTGGAAGAAATTGAGTATTATCTGACAGAATTGCAGGGGTGCCAATACTTTTGTCCAGCACTGTATACTGTGTGGGGCCACTGTGGAGCATATTATACTGTGTGGGGCCACTGTGGGCAGCATACTATACAGGGAGGGCCTCTGGCTAGCCTACTATATTGTGTGGGGCCAGTGTGCATGAACCGTTCATGGAGCCATAAACAGTAGCGCCAGATAGTCAGCATATATGTAAGATTTCAGTGAAGGAGCTGTGATGTAGGCTATTAGCAGGAAGCTGTTGGGTGGGCCATCAGAACAAGTTCCTCTGGTAGACTCTAGGTCCTTTAGTTCAACACTGGACATTGTAGGGTGGTATTACAGCTGGATATTTCTTCAGTGTGTACAGCTCCAAGTCTATTTAGGTTATGTTCACTCAGTAAAAAACATGTCTGAAAAACCAATGGAGCCTGCGTCAGAACCCCGAGGCTGAGTGTTGTGTTTCCACTGCGGTTGCTGCCATAGGTCTGTATGCTCTTTAGTCCCTTTTATTGAAGCTGCTTCCAACACTAAAACAATGCTGAACAACTTAAAACATAACTTTTACTATCTTAAATATATAAAAACCTGTGAAATTACCGCAGGTATAAGTAGAAGCTCAAAAAGTACAACCATAGGTGATCATGGTAATCAGGATTCACTCAATATATATTATATTAGGGTGGTTATGTCCAGTCTATTGCATCTAACCCCCTACTAACTATTGTGGACTCCCAACACCCACCATCTGTATATCATTACAGCCATGTTTCTATATTCTGGCTAAGACATAAGGTATCAGTATCCAGGTAACGATTCTACTAATTCATAGGTCATTACCCCCATGGATGCAGCCCCTATATACCAAATACCTAAGAACCACAGCTGACCAGTATATAAAACAGCTAGCACTAACTTGCCAGCGTCTATATAAATAGTGTTATGAAAGGGTGCTGATCACCTCCATAGCACCTAAATGCTCTTACTGCCTCACCGATAGTCCTATTATATATACACCCCCTACGCGTTTCACTGAGAATACAGTTCATCAGGGGATTAATGCTATCTCTCTAAAAAAACAATTTATTCTGGCGAGAGGACAATATGAGCGGGTAATAAGTGGCCACCGGCCAGTGACGCCACATTACATGCCCACATATCGGTACTGGTATGACCGCAACCACGGCCGCCATTACAGTGAGTTTAAATAGACTTATGAGCTAGATACGCCCCCCCATCTCATGCGCGAGCGCTATTGGACAGCAGCGCCCAGTATCACGGAGAATACATACATATCACCGCTAGGTACCATCTGACCAATCCTCATCCGCTCGCATCATAAGTGGGCGGAGCTAAGACTCTGACACAAGCGTCCTTCGTTGCTGGGAAACTACAGCGGCCCATCTATAATCAGGTGAGTATCTAAATACACAAAAAAGGCAATTCTAAAGGCTGATCTATTCTCTAAACACATCTATCATATTGGACGCCTACTGGAAACCTAATATCAAATGAAGACACGTCATATCACAAATGTCATTGTATTTACTATAGTGGCTAGCGATCGCCATACAAGCATATTATCAGTGGCAACTAGTACCGTGGTCCATAATTATCAATACTATCGATTTCCTAATATTATTGACCCTATATATTCTAGTCATATAAATGTGGCAATGTAATGCATAAGAGACCCTTCTAGCGTTAATTAACCCCATATACGAATAACAATATAATGGCTAGCGATCGCCATACAAGCATATTATCAGTGGCAACTAGTACCGTGGTCCATACTTATCAATAACATCGATCTCCTAATATTATTGACCCCATATATTCTAGTCATATAAATGTGGCAATGTAATGCATAAGAGACCCTTCTAGCGTTAATTAACCCCATATACGAATAACAATATAATGGCTAGCGATCGCCATACAAACATATTATCGGTGGCAACTAGTACCGTGGTCCATAATTATCAATACCATCAATCTCCTAATATTATTGACCCCATATATTCTAGTCATATAAATGTGGCAATGTAATGCATAAGAGACCCTTCTAGTGTCAATTAACCCCATGTACGAATATCAATATAAACTATCCCCCAACAAAGGCATGAATCTCTAACTATCCCTAGACGTCTATCCCCAATCTACCCTATACTAAGGGCATAGCGTTGATAGCTCCTAATCCACTGTACCAAAAAGGATATGGTCCTAAAAAGTAGATATGATATGACCAGTAAGGGTACAACTAGAGGAGGAGGGGGATATGGGGTCAAACTGGTATACCAAACAGTAATATCATCACTATACCCCCTAACTATTTACTATAGCCCTAATATAAGGAATCTATAAACAATGACAATTCATTCAAACTAAGGAGATGCGAGGTCGTTATCCCCATCTATTCATCTAATGATATATGAAGTCCTGATACCACATCTATATCAATTACCATGTGAGCTAAGCTGAAAGAGGGTCAGACCGATCTGTAGGTAGCAGACCATCACTACAGAAGCTTACCCCTAAATTGAAGGAATGAAAGGATAACTGATCATTCAATCCAAACGGCAGGTGTTTTATATACTGGTCAGCTGTGGTTCTTAGGTATTTGGTATATAGGGGCTGCATCCATGGGGGTAATGACCTATGAATTAGTAGAATCGTTACCTGGATACTGATACCTTATGTCTTAGCCAGAATATAGAAACACGGCTGTAATGATATACAGATGGTGGGTATTGGGAGTCCACAATAGTGAGTAGGGGGTTAGATGCAATAGACTGGACATCACCACCCTAATATAATATATATTGAGTGAATCCTGATTACCATGATTACCTATGGTTGTACTTTTTGAGCTTCTACTTATACCTGCGGTAATTTCACAGGTTTTTATATATTTAAGATAGTAAAAGTTATGTTTTAAGTTGTTCAGTATTATTTCTATTTGGTATTAATTGATGGTTGAACGACAATTATATTATACCATTTATTTAGTCTTTATTCAACACTAAAACAATGTCAAGATAAAGCAGAACACTCCTTTTTATCAAAACACTGAAAAAAGAAGTATCTGTCATTGTCACGCTTTGAAATCTATGAGAGAAGGATTTCTACACCCTGATTCTGACCTGTTTTCTGCATAGAAATTATTAAAAAAAAAAAACAAAAAACAAACAACTCTGTGTGAACTGAGCCTTTATGTACACAATCTCTAATTTTGGGAATATCTTTATACATATTACACCATGAAGCTGCAAAAAGGAGACACACAAAATATACTTAAGTTACCTGAGCCTGTAGGAGGAAATCAGTAATACTTTTAATCTTGTCTTCATTGTTGACAGACACCACGGCGTGAGCTGGTACCCTTCCCAAAAAACATTTTTCATACTCGCTGATAGGTTTCCTGGTATTGTCTGTACACAGCAGCTCGTAATCCTTATGATATTCCTCTGCAGGACAACGATGAGCAGTTATTACAATATATACACTTCTTTTTGGTTTTCTTATATATGGTTTTCTACGCACAATGGAAGAATTTTAGCTACAACCTCTAGTATTCCAACTAGATGTGTTGCTTTGCCATGGCATTTGTGCTTGTAGGTCTGGATTTGCAGCCATCATGAGAAGAGATTATGAAAAGATTTTGGTTACCTGGTATTAGGTTCTTCACGAAAGCCACTTCTCCCTTGTCATCTTTCAAACATCTGCATGAAGAATAATACATGCATAAAGTAATATTGTATGTATTTATCTTTGTCATGTATTTTACTGATAGATCAATAGTACATATTCCATAGTCGTGCTTTTTCCTTGTACATTATTATGACACTATTTCGTGAATCATAAAAATGTGTCCATAGAGTTGTTTTTTCAATGCATGCATCAATGTTGCTTCTAGAGTAAGTGAAATGGCAACCACCATTCTTGCAGATTTGCAGGAACTAGTACAGCATATTTGATGGTGATGCAGTAGTAGTCTGCAGTGCTTAGACTTATTCCAAACTACCATAAACTAGGCAACAGAATGTACAATACGAATGGAGTTTGGCAACTGCTGATTTTTCTGCCTTACAGGTGGTCCTGAGACCCCTTTTAAAGAGGACCTTTCACCACTTCCAACAAGTTCAGCTCTTTACCTCATTTAATAGCTGCTGCTCCACTGGTTCTGGCACAGTTGGAATTTTTTCTCTATCCCCCACCATTCCCCAGCTATCAATGCTATTAGTTTTGGTGCCTGATATGCTATTTAGTCTCTGTACTGTCAGGAGGGCGGTGTCAGGCAGGAGCAGACAAGGGGTGTGATTCTGAGCTCTGACACTGGCTGCCTCTGATTGGAGCTTTGAATCATGCCCCCCGCCTGACCCCGCCCTTCTGACATTACAGAGCTTAAATAGCACATCAGGCACCGAAACTACCTGCGCTAGTTTTCCCTGGATATGGTGGGACCTAGAGAGAAAACTGTGCTGGAATCAGTGGAGCAGCTATTAACAGATGCTAAGAACTGGAATAGGCGAAGGTGGTGAAAGGTCCTCTTTAAGTCACTCTAGTTGTCAATGATATTAATTTGAAATTGTAATGGAGGTAGCCTTAAAGGGAATGTATCGCCAGTAAATGGTGTATTATTTAAATCACATTTTTATGTTAAGCAGAGTTAAAAAAAAAAAGAAAAACAAATTGACTATATTTTTTGTAATTTTACATGTCATTATCTATATTTTTTTTTAAATCCTAAAACTCTTACAATTTCTAGACATGCTCTGTGATCTGTGCAGAGAGGGGAGTAGATAAGCTGTGAAATCGCCTGTTACTGTTGGATTCTGTGTCTTATCTACATATACATGATACCTGTCATCATCAGTGTGCTGATATGTGAGGTGACTGCTGCAGAGAAAACTTCTACAGAAAACAGGAAGTCTCAACGTATTATTTGGCTTAGTTGTCAGAGTCGGAACTTCAGTATTTTTAGGCTTATTTTAAAATATAGGTAATAACACTGAGACATTTTAGCATAAAACTTGATTTAAAAATGAGACCACTTCATGGCGACATATTCCCTTTAAAACCTACTTTATGACAGCTTTAGGGTAGTTTTATAGTTTCTTATAATAGCAGTATCATATAGGAAGAAAAAAAACAACTGCTATAAGGCATGTAAGGATGCAAGGATCAGGATAGAAAGTGCTTGTCTACTAACCTGCGGGCACCCTCATATCCATAATAGGGCTCCCTTTCAGACAGAGTACACTTCTTGTCTTTTTGTCCTGCACACAGTTTGCACAATTTTTCTTCTTTGGCACCAGGGGCACAACTAGCTGTGAAAAATCCTGCCATAGCTGTGTAGAAAATGAGACATAAGAAAGTGTGCAACTGATTCAGTCACATACAGATAAGGCAAAGCTAAGTGTTTTTGATACAACTTATTGTGATATCAAGGAGTATTGCTCAGGGGGTACAGCTGTAGCTGTCTCTACTGGGCCCTGAACCCTGAGGGGGCCCCAAAGGTTCCTGCATCACATAAAATATTCCAGTATTGGCACTCGGCAGGTCGGGGTCCCAAGGCAAAGCTTCAAGTTACGCCTCTGAGAACAGGGGGTGTTTTACCCCCATTGCAAATGCAGCAGGTGTTAATGTAGGTGTACACCTGCTGGATAAGGTGTACACATTCACTTCAAAGGAAGCGCCAGAGATAGCTAAGTGCTGTAACTCAGCTAGCTCCAGTACCTCTATTTAAATGAATGGGTGGAGGTGCATTGAGTCCAGTAGGGGCATGCCTACATGCTTCATTCACAATGGGGTTAAAAAAAAAACCTTACAGGCTTGGGGGGATCTCATCTGTCAGAGCGCCATCGATCAGCTATTGATCCTCTATCCCAGGGGTAGGCAACCTTCCACACTCCAGCTGTTGTAAAACTACAACTCCCAGCATGCTTGCTCTGCTGTTCTTGGAACTCCCATGGAAGTGAATGGAGCATGTTGGGATTTGTAGTTTCACAGCAGCAGGAGTGCCGAAGACCCCTGCTCTGTCCTATGGAAAGAGTATAAATGTTTTGTGGTATAACCCCTTTAATGGAGATATCCTATTAGGACAGTCATATTCCCCCTTCGCTTTCTCCTCGAGCTGCTGTCATCTCAAGGTGGAACTGATCATCCCGAGACTAACTGGTCAGGATTTCTAC
This sequence comes from Leptodactylus fallax, assembly GCA_947044405.1. NCBI lineage: Eukaryota > Metazoa > Chordata > Amphibia > Anura > Leptodactylidae > Leptodactylus > Leptodactylus fallax. The sequence continues at coordinate 21,134 of CAMRHE010000190.1, forward strand.
AGGGCATCCTGTATTTGTCAGGATGCCCTGCAGACTGTCTGTGAGGGCAGCTACAGTATATTTCTTGTTGACTTTTATCAGTGTTAAAATAATGGCTATTCTCTAGACCTCCACAAAAAGATGATGGTGCCTGGTTATATAGCTGTATTCCTCAACCTGTGGCTTCCAGTCCTTGTGGGGTTTTTTTCCAATCTATAGTCATAACTATATAAATTGTAGTTCACGCCGGTCACTTGGCTTTTTGGTTAGGGATTTATTATGGCCACTAAGTATTGACCTTTCTTTGGCTCCTGGTCAATGCTCTAGTACAATACTGAGCTGATGCCAGATCATGAAGTGCCACTTAGTAATTGAAATGCAATAGAAAGATTTTTACCTTTCTCAGGATTTTGTTCTTCCGGTCCGCCCCATGGTATTAGTCCAAACCTACACAAAACAGCAAACGGAACAGACCAGCCTGCCATCCTACCAACGGCAGTGTGGCACGATTTCTTGCCCTTAAGGTCCTTAAACATGAATGAACTGGATTTTTTTTACCATAGCCACTGCATAATAGCACGTATCTGGGTCTGTAAAAGTGCAAATGTATAGGATTGTTATATAGCACACTGCATTATACATCTTTGTGCACATTCAGATCTTTACAGCTTTTATCTTTTGAGCAAACTGTGATTTTTTTTTTTTCTCCATTAAAAATTCCAGAAAATATTTGTCAGGCTATATCCCTTATATATTTCTCTTTACAGTATATTCACGCTTCCAGGTTTAGATAAGATTTTGTTCAAGCATTTCAATGTAATCTTGGAAGCAATAAATAGGAGGAGATTCAACAAAAGTAATACCTATACTTTTTACTTTCTGACCTGATTAAACTTACATGTGTGAATATACCCTTATGTACTCAGATGACAACTGGCAATGGTATATAGACATTCAGGTGAGTTCACCCATGCCTACAGTAAAACTTATATGGAGCAGCTTGGCTACCACCTCCCTCAACCATATTCAACTACTGCCACAGAGCACTGATAGTATGTCACTTTTTTTTTTAGATTTGGAGAAAAACAACTTATACAAATGGGGCTGTTTGGGCATTGAAGGTGGACCTTTAGCACTGGGAGCAATGCTACCACCTCCTGCCAGAGCTACCCTGTGAAGTGAGAGTTGATCCTCTAACTCAGCGGTCCCCAACCTTTTTTTGCCATGGCCCGGCAGGGAGCGGTGGGTGGGACAGGCAGTTTAGGGGTGGGGTTTTAGTCATATGGGGGCAGGGTTATACAGCAAACAGTGCTGTAGACCGGGGCGTGCTGGCGGGACCTCGGCGTACAGCACTGTAGACCAGGTCCCTGTCATTAGCTACATAGCTAATGGCGGGGACCTGGTCTACAGCGCTGTACACCGTGGTCCCTTCAGGATGCCCCGGTCTACAGCGCTGTTTTCTGTACTATAGAGAGCGTAGAGGGGGGGGATCATGTTTAGTATAGAGCTAGGAGCCACAACACTCTGGCCCAGAGGCGTAGCTAGGGGGGGGGGGGGGGGGGGGGGGGGCAGAGGGGGCGGCTGCCCCGGGCCCACTGAATTTTTGGGGGCCCACCCCGGGGCCGACATTAATACATCCTTTATTGCTAACTAGATCGGTGTCTGCAGACACCGATCTAGTTAAAACGTAACCTGCAACTTAACAGTATTGTAAACCGCAAGCCAATACAGGCTTGCGGTTTACAAGACGCCGAGACCACAGACGATGTCTGCTTCTCATCACGGGCGGCGCGATGACGTCACAACAACGCGCCGCCCGCGCTCAGACACAGACGTCCTGTGCGTGGACGGGGAGGAAGCGGCAGTTACATTCATCAGGATCGCAGGTAGGTGAGTATGACTTTTGTTTTTGTTTTTTTAGCTTAGTTGTGGGTATATTAATAGTATAAGGGATGGTTAGGAGGGGAAAATATAACTATAAGGGAGGATTCATTAGGGGGCATTATGACGATGGGGGGTCATTTATATAAGGGTTATTAGGAGGTATTATTAATACAAGGGGGAGGTTATTTATATAAGGGGCCATTACGGGGCATAATTTATATTAGGAGGCATTATGAACATAAGGGGGTGGTCATTAATATAAGGAGCCATTAGAGGTGCAATATTTATGTCAGGGTGAATCAGGGGCATAATATGAGGGTCAATTAATTTAATTAAGGTGGCACTTGGGTTTTAATAAGACTAAGGCCCCACATAGTGGGCTGCAGAAAAAAAAGCGCTGCAGGAAAAACCGCAGCGGTAACATTGTGGTTTTTCTCGCAGCACTTTTCACAGAAGGTCCGCAGAGGTTTCCCCTGTGGACTTTCTGATTTCAATACACCTATATGGAAACCGTCAGTGTTTCTGTAGGTATAATTGAAATGCTTCAATTTCCAAAACCGCAACTGTTTTGGAAATCGCAGTGCATCTGCTACACGTATTTTTCCGCAATGTGTGGATGGGATTTGCTATATGTAAAATGCCGGGTTTGTTTCTGTGGGTTTTTGCCACATGTGGCCCCCATTCCCACTTTGCAGTAAAATATGCGCAGTGGATACGCTGCGATTTCCAAAACAGACGCAGTTTTGGAAATCACAGCATGTCAATTATACCTACGGAAATGCTGGCGGTTTTCCTGTAGATATAATTGAAGCAGAAAGTCTGCAGAGGAAACCTCTGCAAACTTTCTGTGCAAAGTGCTGCAGGAAAAACCGCGATGCGTCACCGTTGCGGTTTTTCCCGCAGCTCTTTTTTGCTGCAGGACACCACGTGGGGCCTTAGCCTTAAAGAGGACCTTTCACGTCCTCATGTATATGCTGTTTTACATACCGCTAGAAAGCCGACAGCACGCTGAATTCAGTGCACTGCCAGCTTTCCCAGTATGTGCCCCGGGGCTGGAGATATCGGAGGTCTTAGTTTCACGGTTTACTGTCAGAAGGGTGTTCCTGACAGTCTAGCTGGGCTGTGAGGAACGCCCTCCCTGATAGTACTCGTCCATAGCCCTGTACTGGGGGGGGCGTTCCTTACAGCTCATCGCTGGCCTATAAGGAACGCCCCCTCTCTGTACTCGCCCATAGCGCTGTACCGTTCCTTACTTCTCGGCGATGATGCTGAGCTATGAGGAACGCCCCCCCCCCAGTACAAGTCTATGAACGAGAACTGTCAGAGAGGGCGTTCCTCACAGCGCAGCTAGACTGTCAGGAACGCTTTTCTGACAGTAAACTGTGAAACTAAGACCCCCGATATCTCTAGCCCCGGGGCACATACCGGAAAAAGCCGGCAGTGCGCTGAATTCAGCGTGCTGTCGGCTTTCTAGCGGTATGTAAAACAGCATATACATGAGGACGTGAAAGGTCCTCTTTAAGGAGCTTTCCAGCTCATTTTTATTGATGGTCTATCTTCAGAATAAAACATCAATAAGAGATAAGTGATTCCCCACTGATCAGCTGTATGAAGGGGCTATGGCGCCTGTTTATATCACACGCTGTCTGTTTATAGTGACCGTGTGATGTAATTCCATCCTTGTCACATAGACGTAAATAGGATGAGGTTGTAGTTACATTACATGGCCGCTATGAAAAAAACGACACTATGTAAACGGAGAAGGGGTCACGGCGCTTACACAGGTACCATGGTTCATTCAAACAGCTGATCCTGGGGGTCTGGGGTATTGGAACCCCAATAATTTTTTTTTCCCTTTTTTTTTCCTTTTTTATTAGGAAATATCTGGGGCATTATTAATAAGGGGCACTATTTAAAGGGGTGCACAAGGAAGTTATTAAATTAAAGATACACTTGGGGGTATTCATTATAGGGGTTATATTATATATTTTATAATTGGGGTAGCAGCAGGATGGGGGCTTTGTGCAGGTGAGGACAATGTGGGTCAGGTGCCTGGAAAAGTGAGGAGCCAAAGATGTCTGTGTTGCAAACTTTACAGAGACTGGAAGAATTGGTCATGGCCGTCCAGATGAAAGAGATGGGAAATGTGAAGGATTAGTCAGAGACATCACCGGTAAGTCACTAAATGCTACTGCCCTGTATTCACCTAAATCGTCTGCAGAGCCCTGTGTTGAGCCGCTATATACCACTATATGCTCACTGTATACTGATACCACTTGGACATTTTCGCCCCCCCTGTGCTGAACCCCTAGCTACGCCTCTGCTGTGGCCAGATTGCCGACCTGCGGACCGGCAAAAGGCCCCCAATGGCCAGGTCCCGGTCTGCGGACCGGTGGTTGGGGACCCCTGCTCTAGCTGTTATGACATCACACATCCTACTTGAGCAGCAAGAGCAGTTCTCCCACCCCCAGTGCACCTACTGCCTCATTTGCATATTACTTCAAAGTTGTTTTTCTCCAGATCTAAAAAAGTGACATACATAAGAAGACAGACACCTTTCTTGTATACAGTTCTTGTTCCTCACTGTATGTCTCTGTTGTAATACCACAGATAGAACTGAATAAATTATTGTGTCTCACTAAACATCTGAATTATGTATTTACCTTTCTCTGTGCCATAGTTTTCTATTAAAATTGGCTTCAGGTTATACGGATGCCGAGAAGCCTTGAAAATGTCTCCACTATCCAAAGCCATTGCATCTGCCAATCCACCCTAAAAAAGAACAAACCATTACATGGCACAAGTTACATAGGTTATTCATCTGTATGTCCTAATAGGGCACAAGGACCTCTTTAAGGGCACTTCTCTAAAGGATTTACCAGTGTTTAAATTGTGTATGTCTTCTATTTAGTAGCACACACAGAAAAAAAGGGGCCTTAAAGCAAATACATAACTAGATATTAAGGTGCAAAGTTCTGCAACCTAGGGCACAACAGCCTGATATCAGTCCCCTTGTCCCAGACCCTATTCTTGTCCCTTGTGCCAGTGTTTTACCCCTTTGCTTGTTAACAATGGAGTTCCTCTGACGTGGAGCTGACTGAATCAGTTTGTAACAAGATGAATTCATTACGAACTTTCTAACAAATTTTTGGGATTCACCAACCATAAATCAATTCAATTCACAATTATAGTAGAAAAAAAGTTATGAGTTATCATTGCTTTATGTAACCTTACAGCAATGGCCTTGATACAGTCATCAGTGTTGCCTTTATGCACACAGGACAGGGTGATATCGTCACTGCTATAAGTACGGCTTAAATCCCGGCATTTTTTCATTTCTGATTCAGACTTTACACACCAGCGGACGGTCTTTGTAGGGACAGCAAGGCACATGGCTATGGAGAATCATAGTGTAAAAAGTGGATTAATTTTTTTCATTCTTGTATTGAGCATTGAAAACAGCATGCTAAGAGCAGCTAAGGCTGGATTCACACTGTCATTGTTCATTTCCATTGTTTTGCTGTATCATGGGAGCAGAAGGAGGGAAATAATAGCTGTTCTAGATTTATCACATGACAGACACCAACGATACCTGATGGATTTCATTGACTGTAATGGGGGCTGTTGGGTTTCCGTCATGATGTGTCTTTTTGCCAGACAAAATAGTGAAACATGCTGCTATATTTTGTTGGGCATATTTGATCACTTAGCATTCAAGCAAATCAGGTAATGCAACATAAAAGATGCTGGATTGTCCGCAGCACATCTCCCCTTGTAGACAGAGCAATGTTCTGCTGACAAATGCAAACTGTACCAGGATGAACATTTCATTTATCCCTATGCAGTAGCAATTTCATTATATGTGCTATTGGAATGATTGGTTGGAAATCTGTGTTCAACCAGCCTTAGTCTTGAATGTGCTCAAATGTCGCAACAAAAATGTCCAAGTCCTGACACATAACTGATAATCTTATTACATTACAAGGTAGTTTGTCTTAATTTGTTGTTAAAGCAACACCAGACCAAGTATATCAATCTAGCCCTGCATATAGGTAGGTGTGGGTCACCTGAATTAAAAGATATTTCCCCCTTGCGAATCAATGTCTCCATTGCCAAGATATATCGCCATATTTGTCAATAAGCAAATGAGCTCTTAAGAGCAATGAAGGCATTGCCTTTAATCCAAAGAGGTGAGCGGCAACACCCTCAGTGCTCCAAAGAGCTCATTTGCATATTAACAAAAACAGTGATATCTCAGCAATGGAGACACCAATTCACTAGGGGAAAACACCATTTGATTTGGGTGACCGTAACCTATCTATCTGCGGCACTGGGTTGATAAACTGTGTTCTGGTGAGTCCATTTAAGTAATGCTTAAATTACTATTATTACCCCATTTACCCCTGAGGACGTCTATGTATCAGGCAAAACATGTTCAGTTTTTTAACTTAGTAGTGTCATTCTAGATCTTTATTCAATATATGTGGATTTCTGTGCTGCAGACTAGATACCTACACTTATTTTCCATCTTGGGATGTGAATAGCAAGGGAATGCAGTATGTCCTTCCATCTTGTGGCTATCTGAGTTGCCACTGTTAGTCAATGGTGTCAGTACAATTAACTGACATTAAAATTCTATTCATAGAGCAGTGCAGTGCAGTTTAGAGATCTAGTGGTTGTAGCTCTAATGAGAACTTGTCTTCATCTTAGAATCTGGGTGATATTGCTAGCTATTTTAACTCACCAAGGTCCCATAATACTAGTTTTTTATTATGTATGATTAAATGTTAAGTTTTATACTTATTTTTCATTAATGGGAAAATTTAGGCTGTAAATTTGCCAAAAGGCATAAACATTTGTATTTTTGATTAATTTTGCCTACCGTTTTTATGAGGGTCTTTTTTTGCTCTTTAAATTACTCTTATTTTGTGACATTTAGCAAATAAACAATTCCAATTTGTCTTTCCTCCAATCTGAGGAAATCTACTTCTAAGCATTCAGGTAAGTAGATATTATTTCTATTCATTTACAGATTTATGATAGATAATTAGATAGATAGATAGATAGATAGAGATAGAATAGATAGATATATGGAGATAGATAGATAGATAGATAGATAGATAGATAGATAGATAGATAGATAGATCGATCAAGAAGAGATAGAAGATAGATAGATAGATAGATAGATAGATAGAGGCATAGATAGATAGATAGTTACATAGAGAGATAGATAGATAGAATAGATAGATATATGGGAGATAGATAGATAGATAGATAGATAGATAGATAGATAGATAGATAGATCAGAGAGTAGAAGTAGATAGATAGATAGATAGATAGATAGAGGCATAGATAGATAGATAGTTACATAGAGAGATAGATAGATAGATAATGATGAAAAGATCATTTTAAAGATAATCACATATATAAAATTGACTATATTTTAAAATAGAATAACTAAAATTCTACTAATACAGGTGTAATAATTATATTCCGCCTTATCAGTATTACTACTACGATATGTTAACTGTTAACATATCTGTTAAATCGACTTTTAATAAATGATAAATGCTACATAATCTGCACACATGAGCTGCTATATAAAACAAGCAAAAAAAAAAAAAAAAAATAGAAGGTAAAAAAAATAACTGGTCATTTTCCAAGCAAAATTTATTTCAATATGCAAACTATGTGAACAAGGGGGTTATGATGGAATATGATCTACATAGTTGACTTAAATCCTCCACTTTCTGTATATATTTCTATTGTGTTCCTAGCTATAGCGTTACCCACAGAAGTTATTTGTCACTTACCCAGCATGCCAAGGCACAAAGTGAGTTGGAAAGTAGACGCCATTGTCACCGCAGTGTCTCCTTCACAAACTGCCAGAGCTCAGTTTGTGGAGAGATGGCTGGATCAATCTTTGCCTTTTTATACAAGCTCGGGGGAGCTGACTGAACAGATTTTGTCTCTGTAATGTTTACCTAATAGAGTTTCTCAACATTTGCCACCTCCTCCTATTTTTCTTCTTACAGATTTAAATAGACAGAATTTCTGGCACAAAACCAGGTGGTGTGAATGGTTTTCTGGACAGGTCTTAACCCTCGTCAGGCTGCATAATTTTACAACATTACAGGTGCCATAGGAATAGGTACAATTGTACCTACTCAGCCGGTTTTAAAGGGATTAGGTAAGGGAAATGGAAGGGAAATTCTCATTTTAATATGGCATTTGGAACGGATTCAAACCAGTGAAAAGCTTCATTCTCTCTAGGCTTCTTGTTACCTATTCTCATTGCTGGCACCCAAGATACATATATACTATACATATATTCATCTAATATTACAGATGTATTACTATTTAGCATAGGCTAAATCTGAAGCTTTTTGATCCAATACAGATCTGCAACACGACCTCCTAGCTTGTAATATATATCATACTGGTAGAGATGAGCAAACCAGTTCAAAATCAATAGTTCCATTATTTTGTGATTTATCACATCCTAGTGATGTAGCTGACACATTCTCTCTGAGATTTCTCTATTTGGGTCTGAATGGGCACTGTTTACATTACCTGATCTTCATATACCCCTAATAGAGTTACTAGGTAACATGGGACGCATCTCAGCATCATACTAGGCTCAGCTCCATGCATGAATTGGGTGTAGATCGTATTTGGACACACACCTGATGATGTCATGAGGGGGCTTTAGGGCTTATAGACCCAGCAGTGCAGCCCCCACCTTGTGGCCATACATAAGTTCTGGGGGCTTTACAATGTGGGGAGATACTATTGTTTATCCAATATAAGAAGATATAGATACTTACCTCTGATGAAGCTGTGATGCTTGTTAGCAGAAACACGCATTAAGTAGTTTAATCTAAGTGGATGAGCTGAATAATAGCTGGGTCAGTAAATCATACTGCTATTAATGGGTTAATAAGTAAACCCATATACCTTTACCAGTGCTTTGAGTGATTTCTAGGTTTCTCTGGGAGCTCCTGGCATCTTCTGCATTTGTTTACATGGTGTAGCTTCCTGCTGTGTTGCTTCCTGTGTAGCTTCCAAACTACTTCACTCTCACTGCCCCCCCTCCTCTCTCACTCCGTTGCACCCCCTCCCTGTCTCCCTAGCTATCCCACCCACTACTTACCCTTCCTGACTAACTAACTCAGCCCCCCCCCCCAGCATCATACCTGTCTTCCTCTCTTTACCTGTCAGCTCCTCCTTTTCTTTCACTGTGCGCCGGCTGGAGATGCCCCTCTTCCTCTCTGCTAGTGCATGCACAGACTGGACGTGCCTTTGACGCTGGCGCAGTAGAGATGGAGTGCCATCTCTACTGCGCATGTGTCGCAGGCACCTCCAGACTGCGCAAGCACTAGCAGAGAGAAAGGGGGGAGAAGCCGTTACCAGAGAGGAAGAAACGTAAGTATGATGGGGTTGGGAGTAATGTGACGTTCCGTTTCGTAAATGGGGAAACGAAACGTCACCGGATTATCAGAAAGTGTGCCTGGAGCGGTCACATGACCGCCCCAAGGATATGGGTAATTATAGATTTTTTTTAATATAAGTAAATTAGAAGTTAGGCGGGGGGAGGGGGGTTTAGTTTAGGGGTTATCTTTTTTTTCATCCCAGGCAACCCCTTTAAGGCTTGAATTATGGCAAACTTGGCTTAAATCGACTTCTGATAGACTACTGGTGCTGTGCAGCTAGCATGCCTAGGAAGGATTTTGTATACAGCAGAAACAAAAGGATAGTGTAACAATAGCTGAACAATATCTGGCTCAGTAACCTTTTCAGTGCTGATTAATATGCAAACAAACCTGCACAAAAGTGCTAATATGATAACGATAAAAGCTCTCCTAATGCTGGATTCACACTTGCGTTGGAATCTCAGTAGGAGACTCCACCACAGAATTTGCTTAAAATCGACGGAGAGAAAAGTCCTGCAAGGAAGACTGAAACCGGCAGAAACCCGGCGGACCCCATTATAGTTTATTGGGTCTGCGGGTTTACATGTGTAACTGCTTTTTAAGGGTGGGTTCACACTTGCGCCGGCACTCCGTCCGCCGCTAATCCGACCCAAATGTTTTTCACTGGAAACAAAGTCAGACATGCAGGACTTTGTTTCCAGCAAAAAAAAAAAAAATGGCTTTGCGGCACAGAGGGTATAAGCGCACACCCGCGCATTGCTTTAAAAACCCATTCAAGTGAATGGGGTTTTAAGCAATGCGTCGCAAACCCTCCCCTATCCAGTTTTCAGACATTTAGGTCGGATTAACAACGGACAGAGTGCCGCCGCAAGTGTGAACACACCCTAAGTGGACAGGGTCTCCGTCTTTCTGGTCCCCATGCGGACCCGAAGGCCGGATGCTAGTGGGAACCTAAGGTCACCTGTCTATTGAGATGGTGGAGGATTTGTAATAGCATTATAATCTATGGGGGCAGACTTGTGTAACATTTTCCCCAGATAAGACTACTATCGCTGCACACTTAGCATTTCAGGATAGTGTTTGCAAAAGTGTTGATTTGGGTTGATGTCAACAATTTAACCCAAATCAAATTATGACAGTGACCAGTGTGATTCACCCCACTGAGAGGTTCACTTGAATTGAAGGAATTTTATATTGGAATAGTAATACCCATGTGCTGCAGGTTATAAGTTTATAAGGGGGCACAAATACTGATTATCAGTTGCTGTATTTGTTCAAGATGAATAAGAATCAACCCAAAGTTTGCAAGTTTGGATTCAAATGAACCCAAAATTCTGTTCACATAACTAAATGGTGGTCTAAAATGGTGGCTTCCATGAGAAAGCATGGAGAAAGCAGAGAAGGATCACATGACTTCAGGGATCAGACAGAATTTCTCATGATGCCTTGTAAGCAGTCCTCATGTCAGGGGGCAGTCAATCATGAGGGACTCTAGGTCAGAGGTCAGTGATGACTTATAGGCAGATGTGAATCCAGCCTTAGTCAAGCAAACTCACTCTTTTTTTATATATCTGCCTAATTTTTTATCTTGCCAAACACAAAAAGCCCCAATGAAGTTAAATATCCTGCAATAGTAGAACAATGTACCTCCTTTATTTTTTAAATTGGGTTTTTCTGTATAAAAGTCTTCTTTTTTTTTTTTTTAAATTACCAAACAACAAAAAAACTCTGAAGTTATGTACTCTGCATTAGTGATATGGTGTACCCCTCTACTTTTTTCATCTACTTTTTGCTGCATAAAAGTCATTCTGTAAAGTTTGATCTCTTTGCTTCTTCGACAAACATCCGAAATAGAACCCCAGTGAAATTATATAGACTGCACTAGGATTACGGTATACCTCTTTCTTTTTCAATTGAGTTTTTGTTGCATAAAAGTCATTAAGTATAATTAGGCTTTTATTCCTTGTCAAACTAAAAAACAAAAAACAAAAAAAAAAACAGTGAAGTTACACACGTGGACAAAATTGTTGGTACCCCTCGTTTAATGAAAGAAAAACCCACAATGGTCACAGAAATAACTTGAATCTGACAAAAGTAATAATATATAAAAATTCGATGAAAATGAACAAATGAAAGTCAGATATTGCTTTTCAACCATGCTTCAACAGAATTTTTTAAAAAAGAAAACTCATGAAACAGGCCTGGACAGAAATGATGGTTCCCTTAACTTAATATTTTGTTGCACAACCTTTTGAGGCAATCACTGCAATCAAACGATTCCTGTAACTGTCAATGAGACTTCTGCACCTCTCAACAGGTATTTTGGCCACTCCTCATGAGCAAACTGCTACAGTTGTCTCGGGTTTGAAGGCTGCCTTTTCCAGATGGCATGTTTCAGCTCCTTCCAAAGATGCTCAATAGGATTTAGGCCAGGCTCATAGAAGGCCACTTCAGAATAGTCCAATGTTTTCCTCTTAGCCATTCTTGGGTGTTTTTAGCTGTGTGTTTTGGGTCATTATCCTGTTGCAAGACCCATGACCTGCGACTGAGACCAAACTTTCTGACACTGGGCAGCACATTTCTCTCTAGAATCCCTTGATAGTCTTGAGATTTCATTGTACCCTGCACAGATTCAAGACACCCTGTGCCAGATGCAGCAAAGCAGCCCCAGAACATAACAGAGCCTCCTCCATGTTTCACAGTAGGGACAGTGTTATTTTCAAGATATGCTTCATTTTTCCATCTGTGAACATAAAGCTGATGTGCCTTGCCAAAAATTTCGATGTTTGTCTCATCTGTCCATAGGACATTCTCCCAGAATCTTTGTGGCTTGTCAACATTTAGTTTGGCAAATTTCCAGTTTTGTCAGATTTAAGTTATTTCTGTAACCATTGTGGGTTTTTCTTTCATTAAACGAGTGGTACCAACAATTTTGTCCATGTGTGTATATATACTGCACCAGTAGTACAGCGGATCCCTTTTTTTTCCTTTTTCTGCATAAAAGTCATTCAGTAAAATTTGGCCTGCATTTTTACTTGCCAAACACCAAAAACATTGAAGCCATACACTACACTAGTACCTCATTAATTAAGTTTTTGCTGCAGAAAAGTGTATGAATGAAAAAACATTTGGTAAATGTCAGGGTGGGAAAGAACAGGGTAGCGGAAAGCAACACAGTCACCTGCCACCACCAGCAAAAATGTGGGCAGCCCTCTACCAATTAGTAGCAACAGTTGGCCGGTGCCTCTGTTAGACATAAAAATATTATGAAGGATTTAGATTGAGGGAATATATACAGTAGCTCACTTATCTTTGATATAGCAGGAGGATAATGAGTGTGATATTGTGACTTTAAACCAGTGTTTAAAGTCCCCACATTAGTTAAATATCTTCATAGCTCCCTTTTCAGTCCGTCATCTCCCTTCACTGATTCCTAGTGAGATCCCTTATTTATTGAGAAGAGACAGCATTCCAAGATATTCCACAAGATAGTGTTCCAAGTTGTTGTTTTTTTTTGTGAGTTTGATGACAGTCTGCGCCTGGACTGTGATGTCAAGGAGGATGAAGGGGATGTTGTTGCTTTTAGTTGTAATGCTCCTTGTAGCCATGGTGGTAACAGTAGGGGCACTAATGGCAAATCTAAAAGTAGGAATAATGATGTAAGGCAAAAAGCACATTACCAGGGGTATGACATATTATAATCTGAAAAAAGTGGTCGGAATAATTATGATGATAGTGACGATGATGATTATGTGTTGAACAGGACCTGGGAAACAGATCAGGTTGACAAGGAGGTGATGGCCCATAGCTCAGTCCTATGTTCTTTTCTCACTCTACACAGTACCTATTGGGCAAACTATCAGCAGATTTGGCTTTTGGCATTTCTATGCAGATGGCACCCAACTTTATACCTTCTCCTGTGACACCAACCCTGCACTGCTACAATATGCCATGACTGTCTCTCTAATGTTTCTAACACCATGTCTTTAAAACAGAAACTTTCAAAGACTGAGCTACTGGTGTTTCCACCATCTACTAACATACCTAAGCCTTATATTTACATTTCAGTATGTGTTCTACCCCCTATCCTCTATAATCAGAACCTCTCCATCCTGTAGGGAAGACTTCTCCAGAGTTGCACCAATTCTCTGGAATGCACTACAACGGACAATCAGATTAATACCCAACTTCCAGAGCTTCTTGCTGAACACATCTCTTCAGAAAAGCATATCATATTTTCTAATCTAACACTTCCTCTGTTCATGCTTCTCCACCCACATTATCCCACAAGACATGATGACTTTATCTAAATGTAACTCTTCATGGCCAAGCACTTTGGGTCCATACTTAAAATGACACTGACTGGTGACTGACTCATATAGTTTATTTATTTGTGTTACCTTGTCAAAATGACTGGACCACTTTATAAGTACTTCCATCTCTTCTGTTACCCGTACCATGTAGATTGTAAGCTCTCACCAGCATAGTCCTCACTCCTATTGCGTAAATTGATTTATTACTCTGTAATATCTCATTTTGTCTGTACATGAACCCTGTGATCTATAAAGTGCTGCGAAATATGTTGGTGCTGTATAAATATAAATTTATAATTATTATAATGGAGGAGGATGGTGGTGGAGATAACTAGCCAAGCAGATCCCCTATGGCAAGCTTGGTTGGTACTCGAGGTGTTATAGATGACGACAGACATCATGTTTCAAGTATATCTGGTGATGGTGTCTCTGTGCAGACATCCCCAATGTGGGAATTTCATTCTACAATTCTACATGATAAATTGATTGTAGTGTGAAAATTTGCAGGCAAAAAGTTAGCCGTTGTGTCAATGAACTTACACCTGGCCAGGTTGGTGGCGAAGTGGTGGCTGCTGTACCAGTTAGTGGATTCCTCTGCCTTTAGGCAACTAATGATGTGCACTCAGCCTCCATGAAGGATACCTGACAGCCATTATTTCTCTAAGAAAGGTGTCTCTGCCCAATACTCTCATGTGGTGGACAAAATAGGGCACTTCTTTCGGTTTTTACTTTCTGGCAAGGTGCATTCACCGCCCACACATGGATCAGCAATCGTGGGCAGGGAAAGTAAATGTCTTTTACAGCCCACTAGGTCAATGTTTCGAGTGGCAGCATCAACAGAGCACCATTGAAATAAGGCCAGATATTAATAGTGACATGTCCACATTTGTGCAGGTCTTGTTCGTAGTCTTCCGATACCAGGCAGTACTTATCCACCTCCTTCACTTACTGCTCAGTAGACATCTTCACATCCCCAACAGCAGCAGGACAGAGTGTTACTTCTTTTCAAATCTATAAGCTTAAAGGGATTGTCCTGTTATGGACACTTATCCCCTATCCACAGGATAGCTCCATCTGTGCTCCATTCACTTCTATGGAGAATTTCCGGAAATTACAGAAGACATACAAGTGAACGGAGTGCTGGTCACACTGGCGCTCCAGTCAAAAGGAGGACTTTTGGGGGACTTTCAGTCCCTTGTTCTGCTAATCACTGGGGGACACAGCAACTGGGCTCCCAGAGATCGAACACTTATCCCCTGTCCTGTGCATAGGGGGGATAAGTGTTCATAACCAGACAATCCCTTTAAGTGCTTACAACTGATGAGTCTGAGAAGAGCCACACAGGAGAGGACTTGCATCAAGCAGCAAATAATCCAGCTGGATGTCTCCATGCCAACTCCAAATAGGCAACATAGCCAGCAACAATGGCACAAACATTGTGACTGCACTGCAGATGGGTAAAGCAACGCATTGTCCCTGTATCTCACATGTCAAAAATTTGGTGGTGTGACGTTTTATCAAAACACATAGTGGTTTAAAGAAGGTCTTGCATATGGCCAGGAAAGTGTCTGGGCATTTATGTCATTCTTATATGGCTAAGAACACCCTCCTGGACTTGCAGAAACAAAACAGTCTGCCTTTGCACCGCTTCATGTGTGACATTTCAACTTACTGGAATTCCACCTGGTACATTGTATGCTGGACTGTATGTATGAGCAGTCAATGTTTCCTGCATGTGGAAGACCACAGGGTCAAATTTATTATTTTAACACGAGGCAATGAAAGCTCATCGGTGAAGAAGCGTGTCACCAACTGAGACCCTTCAAGGAGGCCACCAGATTTGTCAATAGAGAACACTGCATCACCAGTCAAGTCATCCCCCCGCTATTCATATTAAACGAAACGTTCACATTCATGCAACAAGATATGGAAGAAGAAAAAGAACAACAGCTTCCACATTTTGCTCACCACCCTGGGGCTGTTGGGGACAAGAATGGACAATGTAATGTGCAAAATGAAATGTAGAAGGATGAAGAACTGAGTCTTGGTCCAGGATCTGTGCCCTTACTCCATGAGATGCCCTGTGTCCTGATCCCACTGACTTCTGGGGCATCAGATAGGACTAGTCGCAGGAACTGACCAAACTTGCTGTTAGTGTAATTGGTCATCCAGCCTCCATTGTAATATCAGAGAGGGTATGGACAAATTGTCCACCAAAAGTGTGGAAAACTTACATTTCTAAAAAATGAATCCGGCATAGATCCTGGAGTTTTTTTTTTTTTTACACAACTCTGGGTGATGGCACAGATCTGCCTTTGCTGACAGTGGTAGCCTTGGCTATTTATCACTGCCTCTGGCTGCCTGTCCATTTTGTAATTTTGTACACCCTCATTGTACCAAACATCTCATTATTCCAATTGGGAAGCAGAAAAAAGCATTTTGTTCATGTGAGCCCTGACAGGGGCTGTTCTGGTGACAGACTTCTTTTAAGGCTGAAGACACATTGCTTAGTTTGCAAATTTTGCTGTGTTTTTTTGAGCCAACACCATGAGTGAATTCATCAAGAATGAGAAGTTTAAGTCCTTCTTTTATATTTCACATTCCTTTTGAATCCAGTGTTAGCTTTGGCTCTATAGCTGCACTATAAAAGCAATAAAAACTCAAAGTGTGATATGAGCCTAGGGCTAATGCCCCACGTTGTGGAAATGCAACTTTTTTTATTGCAGATTTCGCCGCGTTTTTTTGAGCCATAGCCAGGAGTGGATTGAGCAGAAGGGAGAAGTATAAGAGTTTCCTATATATTTCCCATTCCTTTTGTAGCCATTCTTGGCTTTGGCTCAGAAAAACATAGCAAAATCTGCAACCAAAAAAGCTGCGTTTCTGCAACGTGGGGCATCATCCTAAAGGGGCTTGCTGGGACTAAAATATTGATAACCAATTGTTAGGTCAATAGGAGTCAAATAAACAAAACTGAGCTGGACACCGGCCATGTGAAACATGAAAGTGACGTCACTAACACTATTTAGCTGAGCAGTGGAGATTGATAGTTCATCAATATTTTAGCCTGAAAACCCCTTTTTAATGAACTATATTGCCGTTAGTTTTGCTGTAGTAGAGGTAGTTAAACTACAAGAGTCCAAAGTATCCATATAAAATGTCGAAACTTTGATCTATGGTCTCTTGTGCGATCCTGACTCTAGATTTGTAGTAGGATATTATATTGGTATAATACTAAATTATGAGGAACTCATGGAATCCTCGGTCATATGTAACATTCTTTAGGTATGTTTCGGTGCTGTCAGAAGTTAAGTAACATCTTCATGATACTTTGCATATCCTTGAATTCCTGTGTTATCACAGGGGCTATGCCAGGTTACAAGTGTCCTAAATCTACTGTGAAAATCAATGGCAGTTAAACATTTACTATGAGATTTCTATCTTCAAACACTACCACATGTTGTCCTTCAGACAAGAGTGAAGATGAGACCTTGTACATAAAATAAAAATATAGCTGCCTTTCATCAAAAAATTGCACCGTACAGTGTCAAGTTTTGAGTGGTATTGTTTCAGCTCAGCTCCATTTACTTCAGTAAGTACCAGCCACAAACCATTACCTGGTGTTTTGGAAATGGAGGAAACTTCTAGACTTAGGCCACAAAGGACATCCAAACATTCATCTATCCAACCAAAGGTGCTCTAAAGTAGGCAAAAGTTAAAGGGAGAAGCAGAGAGGCTCATATGATTCCTGAAACCGATCTGTGGTCACTGGAGAGGGACTAGTGACCTCACTCACATGTGTCACTGATTTCTTGCCAGAGATTGAAGACCCCACTGACTGATCTCATCAGTCATGTGAGCCTCTCCTCTTCCGGCATGGCAAGTTGGAGCATGGGAGAGATAGGGGACCGGCACAAAACAACAGACCACTGGGGATAGGTGAGTATGCCTTTTTTGTTTTACAACTACCCCAACTTCCCCTAAATCATGGACAACCCCTTTAAGCATAGGGCTAGTATTACTCTAGAAGCATTATAGTGTATAGTTTTTGAAAACAGTGTATGTTGGGGGTTGCAGTGTATGACATAGTCTTTAGGAAGCCGTTTTAAATCGTTACTTGTTATTTCAGTACCATATTATATTCAAAAATCCACTAACAAAGGTCAATTATTACTCCAATTATTACCATAAGAAATGGCAAAATAATATAAAACTCAACTTTTATTAAATATATTAAAATACTCCTGATATATGTATATCCAAAAATAAATAAATCACAAACTGCTTGATGTGAATAAGACAATATTTTAAGGCATATTATTAGCACTATGTCTTTTTTATTCCTCCATCAAGCTCTTTAAATCAATTACCCTTCAAACAATGATTTCTAGTTATGAGAGCATTAAATAATAAGCGCTGAGGCATATCTAGAAAGTGATAAGTAATGATGGTTAGAAATGTGGTGGCTAGTGGCTCAATCATGTGACCCTTATAAACAATCAGTCGCCTTTTCAATTGCCAAGTCAAACCACTCTGAAATCTCCAGAGCCTATTCAGCAAATAACGCTAAGGCATGTTTTAGGCTCCTACAACTATTTGCAGAGATTCTCTTAATTCCCTCTATTTGCAAAAATTTTCTTAATTCTGTGATGATTCTGCTTAAATATGGCTATAATTCAGAGCTGTATTTTGGTCTCTGGGTAGCGTATTTCTCTCTAGTTCCATTTACTCATAATGTGCGCAGCTATAAGCCTAGGTGTATATTGGCAGTAGTAGCAGCACTGGAACAATAGGGCTTTGTATCCATCACAGCAGGGCTCCATTGTATTCATACACAGCTCTGAGTGATCAAAGAAACATGCATTGTGCAGGGAGATCAGATATGGCTGATAACATTGTATCCTTTCACTTGGCTCAGCCATATACAAAGAATCTGGACTTGATTGCATTATTCAATCAGACTTGCTGCCGCCAATGACCTCATTCTGGGAGGTGGCATAAAGGGTATAAAAGATGAGGTAAGAGGCCTGTGGGAGGAGATTATGCTATGGGGATTATGCTATGGAGATTAGGCTGAGACCATCACAGACTACAGAGTTATGACAGAGTTGTTACAGACAGACCATGAGGAGAGGCTGCTGTGATGAGATTCTGTTGAGACTACTGGACTAATGCTGAGAGACTGTAAAGAGCATGCAGGCTGTATTATTGTATTGATGCCACATACTAGGAGTTAATGCCACATGCCAAGAAGCCTCCACTGGTTACTCACACATACCAGAGCATGTGTGAGTGTTGGACTACAGAACCACATCAAGGAGATGTGTGGTAAAGTAACTATTTCAACTTTATCCCTTTTATTTTATTTGTACTGTATCTTGTAACTAGTAACTGTTAATGCTTGCATATATCTACATATCTGTTCTGAACTGTATGTGTTAGATGTTAATACCGACCCATTTAGGGGTTAATAAATATATAAAATTTAAGAAAGCTTGTCTTGTATTTATCTGGTGAACCTGACACTCACTGGCGGTGAGTGTGGTTTTTATATGAAAGAAGACTCAGGTGGGGCCACAGCGGTGTTGGCGCACTGAGGATCTTTCACAAATTCCCTACGCGTTTTCCCTGGACAATAAATACTAGGTTCATCAGGGGACAATAGAAAAGATTTTTTTCTAACCTACAAAAATTGATAATGCAGTAAAAACTGCAGTTCTCAGCGCCCTGATGGTGGACGCTGATACTTGAGATGGTAAGCCATGAACGTAGCGCTCACTGAGGTCTTAATATATCAGAAAGCAGGGAAGAAATCAATCAATCCCGTTCCGTGGAGAGGGTGTGTGTCCAAAACCACTCCCACTCCTCTCCGATTGGTTCATCGGAAACGAGACATCGCTATGGTTACACAGACACTCCCTGTCGCGTCTGTACAGAAAGGCTCCTGTGTTTATCTTCCGTCAGCTGGCGGAAGGTAAGTAAACACCAATTCAGTTATCAAATGAGCACTCTAACGTATGTCATTGCATATTCCTAAGCGCTTATTTCAATCAATATATTTATTAACAAGATAGTACGTTAGTGCTTATCATATAAAAGCTGTACCTCTGAACACTCTATATTAACTTATTATATTCATGGACACTGTATAGTTATTTGTACACTGTCTGAGTATAGTCCATATGGAGAAGTCTATAGAAGGTACCGCACAAGCCATTACTAAATGTAAGGAAGACCTTGTCCTGCTTCTGAACTCCAAAAAATCCTGAGAATATAAAATTGCACAAAAATGTTTCAAAAATGTTTTCCTAATAACAACCTCCCTATGCTTTTATTTTTGAGTTTTATGCTCCTTGACTGTTTAACCCCCTAGGCCCTGCACTGTAATTTAAAAAAAAATATATGTTTATTAAGTTTTTCATTGATAACAAAACTGTTAACTTTTGAAGTAGATCTTGCATATACATTGATACATATACATTGATAATGTACATTTTTCATAGACCGAGTAGAACATATAATTTTACTTTTTCATAGACATAGAGTCAACCATATATGGCAAAGCTTTGACAAACATTTTTTAGTTATTAATCACTTTTCCAAAATACCAAAAGAAAAAAGGAAATAACAACCCAAGAAAAAGAGAAACAGTCATGGTTGTGTGGATGCAAATTCTACTGCTTTGTTAAAGATGTTGCTGGCAGGTCCCACCATCATGACAGTTAGCAACTCATTGACCTATATTTATGGGGTCCTGTTAAGTCTCTTTCCAAATAATATGTGGTCAGGTTAAAATGTTGTCTTATGTCATCCTGTTATTTAGTTCTGAATAAAACTTTCCCAAACCTCAAAGAACTATTGTCTCTCCAAACATACAGTACATATGCTTCCACCAAGTCCACTTGGAAAAAGTAGGATAGGCTTTCCAAGAATAAAATCTTCAAGGGATACTGTGGTTGTGTCAAGACTGTAAAATAGTCTTCACAATGTGGCAACTTTCTACTTCCCCTAGTATCTATACATAGATTTATCCAACCAAAGAGTCCAAAGTAGGAGTTAAATGGAACAATGTTTGTAAGGAGATGGTAAAAGACCTAACCATGGACTGTAATCATTTGTAATAGTTATTTGCTCATAGTTATAGAGATTTAATGCATATCCTGGTTTTATTGACTTTTTCCCACAAATGTGCAATGATTCCGGGAGCAAATTTATGCTGGTGTTGCATGACCTTCATATACAGGTGCATCTCAATAAATTAGAATATCTTTGAACGGTTTACTTCTTTCAGTAATTAAATTAAAAAGTGACCTGCTATATTTTCTAGATTCTTTACACACAGTGTGTTCTATTTCAAGTGTTTTATTTCTGTAAATGTTGATTATGGATTACAGGTAATGAAAACCCAAATGTAAGAAAATTAGAATATTGTAAAAAAGTTCAGTATTGTAAATTCAGTGTGTCACCTGCCAAGGTTTCCTAAGCCTTTAAATGGTCCCTCAGTCTGGTTCAGTAGGACACACAATCATGGAAGACGCTGATTATGGATTGTATTACTGAATTACTGAAATGAATGAACGTTTCAATAATATTCTAATTTATTGAGATGCACCTGTATGTAGTCACAGTATAGTATAGTTATGCAGGTCCTAAAACCATGGGATGAAACAGTAAGGAGGAAAGTAAGAGTTGTACTTTCATGGTGCCTGGGGTCTATCTTAGTGACTTAGTGGATTTGGATTTTAGAGTGGATTTGGGTCTGTTTTCTGTGGTCTGAGGTATGTATTTTGGGGTCTGCAATTATTCCCAGGGTCTAATCTGGGATTTGTACCTATTCTTTTTCCTGGTCTGGATTCTATGTTTATTCTGCAGTCATGTATCTATTTATATGTGGGTCTGATCTGGGGTCTGTAGTTATTTTTTTACATTTATTTTCGGGTCTACATTTCTTCAGAGTTCCATATTTATTCAGAGGTCTGTAGTCTTTGTTTGTGGTTTAAGATAAGTATTTATTCTTGGATCTGCATTTATTAAGGGTGTGGTCTGGGTTTACGCTTATGTTTTGGTCTGTATTCGGTGCTGGTATTTGTTAGGGTTGTCGGATCTGGGGTCTCTATATTTGGAGTCTGTATTTATTTTAGAGTCTGAATTTTTTTCTGGGGTCCATGTTTATTTCGGGGTCAGTATTCTTGTGTCTGTCCAAGTCACCATTGTGCTCTTTTATGGCAGCTGAATGCAATGGGAACACCTGACTTCCTACTGTCATTTGATTCTCAGTTTAAGAAGTGACCAGGTAACGCAAGTTATTTTAGACTTGTTTTCATAATGAAATTGCTTGCTCTGCACTTTCCTAAAATTATTTATTTGCCTAAAAAATTGACTCAGTTGTGTGCACCTGTTGGGCTAGAGGTCGCACAGCATGTGTTGCTGGATACAAAGGAACATTAAATAGCCTCAGGCATTGGAAATATTTGTGTTTCTCTATCTCTAATGATGTTTCTGTGGATCATTACAGCCCTTTTATACAGATTATTTTATCAAGCAAATGAGAATTATACTAAACTGGCATAGTTCCAAGATCACTATAGTAGTCCTATGATTATCTTACCTCTTCCTAAAGGTAGGTGGTTAACATATTTAAGTATCTCTGCAAATAACTAATTTATTAGGATTTCCTGCAGATTCTCCGTGTTTTAAAAAAATCTTAAAGCGTACCTCCAATATAAAACAACTTTTCATAAGTGCATAGTACTGATGAATGTAAGAAACAGTAATACAGTGGGGGAAAAAAAGTATTTAGTCAGCCACCAATTGTGCAAGTTCTCCCACTTTAAAAGATAAGAGAGGCCTGTAATTGTCATCATAGGTAGACCTCAACTATGAGAGACAAAATGAGAAAACAAATCCAGAAAATCACATTGTCTGATTTTTAAAGAATTTATTTGCAAATTATGGTGGAAAATAAGTATTTGGTCAATAACAAAAGTTCATCTCAATACTTTGTTATATATCCTTTGTTGGCAATGACAGAGGTAAAACGTTTTCTGTAAGTCTTCACAAGGTTGGCACACACTGTTGCTGGTATGTTGGCCCATTCCTCCATGCAGATCTCCTCTAGATTAGTGATGTTTTGGGGCTGTCGCTGGGCAACACGGACTTTCAACTCCCTCCAAAGGTTTTCTATGGGGGTTGAGATCTGGAGACTGGCTAGGCCACTCCAGGACCTTGAAATGCTTCTTACGAAGCCACTCCTTCGTTGCCCTGGTGGTGTGCTTGGGATCATTGTCATGCTGAAAGACCCAGCCACGTTTCAACTTCAATGCCCTTGCTGATGGACGGAGGTTTGCACTCAAAATCTCACAATACATGGCCCCATTCATTCTTTCATGTACATGGATCAGTCGTCCTGGTCCCTTTGCAGAGAAACAGCCCCAAAGCATGATGTTGCCACCCCCATGCCTCACAGTAGGTATGGTGTTCTTTGGATGCAACTCAGCATTCACTCTCCTCCAAACACGACGAGTTGTGTTTCTACCAGACAGTTCTACTTTGGTTTCATCTGGCCATATGACATTCTCCCAATACTCTTCTGGAACATCCAAATGCTCTCTAGCAAACTTCAGACGGGCCCGGATATGTACTGCCTTAAGCAGGGGGACATGTCTAGCACTGCAGGATCTGAGTCCCTGGCGGCGTAGTGTGTTACTGACGGTAGCCTTTGTTACGTTAGTCCCAGCTCTCTGCAGGTCATTCACTTGGTTATTCCTGTGATAACCAAGCCCACTAGCCACAGTTTGGCAGCTTTCTCCCTGTCACTGTGCATGGGGAGAAATCTATCAGTAAGCAACAGGGATAGCTGACACGTTACAAGGCCCCTCGTTGTGGAAATGCAGCTTTTTTTGTTGCATATTTTCCTTTTTTGAGCTAAAGTCAAGAGTGGCTACAAAAGGAATGGCAAATATATAGGAAGTTCTTATACTTCTTCCTTCTGCTCAATCCACTACTGGCTTTGGCTTAAAAAAAAACACAGCAAAATCTGCAACAAAAAAAGCAGTGTTTTCGCAACGTGGGGCCTCAGTCTTAAAATAACAAAATAGCCAGGGAGAGGTAAGACTGTTGTGTCTATATACCTCTCCTGGGCCTCCACTTATTAAACTCTGGGGTTTGAAGAGACCCCAGAGTATAATAATGGATCGTTGGTGGTGAACCGATAAAATTTCAGGTTTGAAATTTTTGGAAAATTCATAATGGACATGGCTCATTACAAACTGGTTCACCCATTCGTAATGCACTGCAACATGTGCTCCAATGTACTCCAATTAAAAACTGAATGCAGTTCTTCACTGTAAAAGTGCAGTGTAAATCCAGCCTCACACAAATACCATGTGAACTGAGCAGACTGCATGGCTACGTGCTGAATTTTATACATGTGTGGCAATATTACTGAATGAAATTCCTGAATTTAACAATGAAATATTTATTTACTTATATAGTGGCAACATATTCCACAGTGCTTTACAGATATTGCCGTCACTCAAGTAGGGCTCCTTATCAGTAAGTCTATGGAGTGTAGGAGAAAACCCATAAAAACACTAGAAGAACATACAAACTACAACGCCAATGTCTAAATCTCCAGCCAGGCAGGAAACATCAGATTAATTCATGTATCATTTTATTCATATGGCTTCCTTGTGTAACATGTCATTTTGCATTATTTAGAAAGATTAGATTGATAGAACATAAATAGCATCTAGTCACAGCCTATGTCTGCTTCATTTTACTATATTACGGTTTTTACTGGGAGAACTCAATGTTCTGTTTGTTTTTGTGCAATGTAGATTTACCGCCATCTGACTTATCAAAAGCAAGTTATACTTTATCACTCATGTTTGCTATTGCGTTAAATTCTAATCTTTTATTGTAATAGATTGTAACTTTACAAACCTGACTTCTTTTTTTTTAATATTTTTAGGAAAGATCTGATATTCCTCTGGTCATAGAGACGAGATTTATAAAATACTGGCACCACATACACTGTACTTTGCACACATTTGATATTGCATTTGGGTTGGCCTTGTTCATTTCATCACAAACTAAAACATCAATTACAGAGAACAAGAGTGTACAATAAGAGCCACTATAGATAATGCACAAGTTTGGTGCATTGAGTCTTGGAAAAGTAGGAGACATACTGCAAGCAATAAAGAGTTCACAAAAGCGAGATGCTGCGTATTTGAGTTTAAAGAACATTTGATACAGATATGTTCAATGTTTCCTTTGCTTGGTTGGCTTTGGTTAAGGACTTCAATTTTTTCCAAACAAATTAATTACAATATAATAACATGGTCTGATTCAAAGGAACCAGGACCTCGGTGCTGCAAGACAACGGTGCTAACCACTGGGCCATTTCCCACTGTTTGCCTTATAAACTCTAGTTGTAAATGTGTTGTTGTACAGTGGTGTACCTACCGTGAAGGCAGGGGTGGCAATTGCTATGGGCCAGCAGATCCATGTTCAACAAAAAAAGAGTGAATAGACTCTCATCTCAAGGAGTTGTGCTCACCGTAGGCCTAGGGTATTTGTTGTTCGTCCATTGTTAGTCTATTAGTAATTATGAATTACATAGAAAATGTGTGATTCCTATAATATCTAACACTGATATATTGTATTAACTGTATATATCAAAAATGCAGTTTCTTATCAAGTATATTGCAGCCCGTGTGTTGCTTCATGCTAGAATGGCCTCTTCATCTACTGACCAGAGTTATTTGTGCTGGAGTGGGAAATAATACAAAGAGCCTCTTATGAAATTCTATTCCAGTAAGTATGAGAGGGGAAAATCCCAAGGCAGGTCAGCAGTTTGGTCATTAGGAGGAGTTGCGGGATGTTTTGACCCTAAGATACAAATTCCTCAGATGCCTATCAACAGTTCATAATGACTCTACCTTTTGAATTATGCGACATGTTTTTACTTATAAGAATAATCTGAAAAGTTTGTGATGAAATGTTGAAAACATTGCAAGTCCACAATCCACATTTTCATGAGACTTGACAGATACATTGCAACAGGTGTTTTTTTTTTTTTTTGAGGATTATTTCCTGTTCATTATCATCTAGATTGCCTTCATTGTCATTGCTGTTTACTGATACGTAGCCCCATAAATTAGGTTAAATCAAGTGAAGAATGAAGGAGGCATGCAGATACTTTCATAGCTGTGATCATATTAAAATAGGAGGTTGTACTGTATTTTAACCTCTTAAGGACACAACCCCATTTTTCAAAACTGACATGTATCACTTTATGTGTCAACAACTTTGAGGCGCTTTTAATTACCCATGTGATTTTGAGATTGTTTTCTCGGGACACATTGTACTTCATATTAGTGGTAAACATTGATCTATATTTTTTGCATTTATTTATAAAAAACAAAACAAAAAACACAACATACCACCCAAATACATTAATAAGCATTATCTACCATATCTCTGCTTTATATTGGAATCATCTTTTAATTGTCCTTTAATTTATTTTGGATGTTAGAAGGCTTACAAGTATAACAGCGATTTTCCAGGTTTACAAGAAAATTTCCCAAACCCATTTGGTAGGGACCACTTCAGATCTGAAGGAAATTTTAAAGGCCCATATATTAGAAACCACCCATAAATCACCCCATTTTCGAAACTACACCCCTCAAATAATTAAAAAAATTTGGGAAAGGGGCAAGGAAATACCCCACATGTGGATTTATACTGCTGCTTGGGCATGGGGCAGTACGCAGAAGGGAAGGACCGACACTGGGCGCTTGAAAAGCAAATTTTGCTGGAATAGTTTTTGGGTGCCATGTCTCATTTGCAGAGCCCCTAGAGTATCAAAACAATGGAAACCCACCAAAAATGGCTTCAAGGAATACACCCCTCAAGGAATTTATAGTATATTGAGCATTTTGACCCCACTGCTGTTTCACAGATTTTATGAACTGTGTGTAAATGTGTATGTGTAAATGTGGATCTGTAAATGAAAAATTACTTTTTTTTCAATAAACCATAAATTTAGCCCCAAATTTTTCATTTTCACATGAGAATAAAGGAGAAAAAGCACACCACAGTTCATTACACACTTTCTCCTCAACATGGCAATACCCCATATGTTGTTGTAAACTGCTGTATGGGAACATGGTGGGGCTCAGAATGGAAAGAGTACTACTTGGCTTTTGGAGGGCAGATTTTGCTGGAATAGTTTTCAGGTGCCATGTCATATTTGGAGAACCCCTAAAGTACCAATACAATGGAGACCCCCAAAAGTGACCCCATTTTTGGATCTAAACCCCTCATAGAATTTAAAATGGGGTATAGCGCGCATTTTGACCCAACAGCTATTTCACTGACTCTACATGCAAGCTGGACGTAACATATTACGCACTGAAATGACGTATTCCTGGAAAAATTGTAATTTTCTCCTTTTACCATCAACTGCACATTCAATTCTGGAAAATAAATTAAAGAAACACTTGGGGGTTAACAATGTTCAATGTATCTATGGATAAATTCCTTCAGGGGTATGTATAGTTTACAAAATGGGGTCACATGCCAGGAGATTCCACTTTACTGGCATTTCAGTATTTCACTCTGCATAAGTGGCATAGCGTCCAAATACCAAACCATCTAAATCTGTGCCCCAAAAACCAAAATAGTGCTCCTTACCTTCTGTGCCTAGTTGTGTGCCCAAACAGCAGTTTATACCCTCATATGACATTAAGTACTTTATCCTGGGTATAAACTACTGTGTAGGTAAACAGCATAGCACAAATGTGAAGGACCGACCTGAAACAAACCTGAATAGGTAAGGCCACGGGTCGGCGAACCCCACAAACAATGCTATCATTATACTCTGGGGTGTTTTCAGACTTCAGAGTATAATCATTGGAGACCCAGGGGAGGTGAGGAAACATAAAAAACACTGTTAGTTGCCTCTCCAGTGCTCCGGCAGGCTTCGGGCCTCCTTGGTGACGTCCTGGCCGACGTCATTATGCGTTGTGATGCCGGCCGTGACGTCTGGTCCAACATTGAAGAAGCTGGGAGTGCGCTGGAGCCAGGGTAAGTAACACAGTTTTTTATGTTTGTATCCTCCCCTGGGTCTCCGATCATTATACTCTGGGGTCTGAAAAGACCCCAGAGTATAATAATTGTTTATGGGTGGTCCACAATGGGGCATAATACTGTGTGCAAGGGCCACTATGGGGCATAATACTGTGTGCAGGGGCCACTATGGGGCATAATACTGTGTGCAGGGGCCACTATGGGGCATAATAATGTGTGCAGGGGCCACTATGGGGCATAATAGTGTGTGCAGGGACCACTATGGGGCATGATACTGTGTGCAGGGGCCACTATGGGGCATAATAATGTGTGCAGGGGACACTACGGGGCATAGTAGTGTGTGCAGGGGCCACTATGGGGCATAATACTGTGTGCAGGGGCCACTAGGGCGCATAATAGTGTGTGCAAGAATGAGGGGAATGTGGTTTTGCGGGGAGGGCGGTTGCCGGGGGTTCCCGATGTCAAATGTTCGCCTTGGGGCCCAGCCATTCCTAGTTACGCCACTGTCGTTGTCGTACCACTTACTGGATTTCACTCCATTTTACCAACTGATGGCATGCGTTCAATCTTGATGGAAGATACCTAGATGCCATTATATCTCTAGAAAAGCTTTCCCTGCTTTATATCTCCATGTGTTGGAGAATGTGGTCCTTTCCTTGGATAAGTCAGTGTGATTGACATGTGGAGCAGCAGTTATGGACAAGAACAATAAATGGCTCTCATGGCCCACTGGGCCAGTGTTTTGAGTGACAGAAGCCAATGTCCAGAAATGCAAAAAGTCCAGGTGTTGATTACACCTCATTTTTGCAGGCCCAGTTCCAACATCATGTAGAGCTCATCCACCTCCTCTGCATCCTCCTCTCTAGATCGTTTTCCACTCCCACATTAACCTTTCCACCTTGCTCCATGGGTTTAAGGTGAATCGCTCCCATACTGTTTTAAAGCTAGTAATCCTGGATCAGAGGAGGTACTCTGCTGCATCAAGTATTCCGCTGAATGGATCCTTGCCAACTACAACTGGGCACTTGCCAGTGACAATGGCACCAATATTGTTACTATGCTGCAGTTGGGTCAAATAACACATTGTCCCCGTATGGCACGTGCTGATTTTGGTTGTGCGCTGCTTTATTAGCATATATAGCAGCCATTCTTATGTGGCTAATCTGTCGGTTATAATGCACCTTATCTGCAATGTTCCAACTTGGTGGAATTCCACCTTACACATGCTGGAGCACTTGTATGAGCAGCAGAAGGTGGTGAATGATTGAAGGTGGTGCCACTATCAACAGTGTGCTATATATATTTTGATTTCACATCTTCTCCTATCACAGGATAATTTTTGGTGCTTTTTTTGAAAAGCCAATTCTTCATCATTTTTTAAGTGGCTCACACCAAAAATTTGTCTCCCAAATAACAATAAGCCCCTGTAGCACTTATGAGTCTTCAAAACTGGCTATTTTTTTTTTTTTTTTTTGCAATATAACCGCCACGTGTATCTAAAAAACCATGGGCACGCCTAATAAATGGGTAATTTTTGGAGCGTTTTAAATGTTAAATGTGTAAAAGTGAGTGTCAGCGCAGTGTATGGTTAAAATCTGAGTTTGTATCCTCTGCTTACTATTCGTTTTGCCATAGACATACATGTCACTGGTCTATGACCGACCGCAATAGTAACATACCAAATGTCTCATAGACTACAATACAGTTAGATTGCTGTCTATAGGACTTGGAATCAGACAATTACTTGTTCAAGTCCCCTGGGGGGTGGGGGCTAATAACATACTAATAAAAAAATTTTTTTTTAAAAACAAAAGAAACCTAAAAGTTCAAATCAGCCCCCTTTCCCTAGAATACATATAAAACTAAAAAAAATACTGTGAAACACATACACATTAGGTATTCCTGTGTCTGAAAATGCCAGCTCTAAAAACTTATAAAAATATTTTTTCCATATGGTGAACGCCATAGTGGGAAAAAAAAATCAAAACACCATTTTTTTGCTGTTTCACCTTTATTTGAATAAAAAGTGATCAAAGCAATAGACATTCACCAAAATTTCATAACTGAAAATTACACCTTGCCCTGCAAAAAAAGACACCTTATGCATCCCCCTACATGTAAATATAAAAAATTTGCAGGTGTCAGAATATGGTGACTTTAAAATAATTTTTTTTTTCCAAAGTTTTAGATTTTTGTTAAGGGGTTAAAATGTAAATAAAACTATATAAATATCCCCAGAATGGTACCGAAACATAGAATACAGGTGACATGTCATTTTGGCTGGAGAGTGAATGCTGTAAAAACGAAGCCCATAAGAATGTCGCACAAATGCACTTTTTCTCCAATTCTACCCAATTCAGAATTTTTTTCCAGCTTCTCAGTACATGGTACAGAATAATAAATGGTACCATTACGAAGAACAATTTGTCCCGCAAACATTAAGCCCCCCATATGGCTCTGTGAACAAAAAATAAATAAAAAAAGTTATGGGGTTTGGAAGTCAAAATCAAAAATTGAGAAATGTCATCGGTTAAATTAGGAGTTTGTATCCACTGCTTACCATCCGATTTTCCACAGACATACATGTCACTTTCGCTTTGACAGAGCTTTGCTTGTGTTTGCGTTAGAGAGCAGGAAATGGGCTAAATGGAATCCTAGGAGCCCTGACACGAATCTTTGGTCCAAACCATCTGAATCTGAAACAAAACAAATCTTCAGAGGTTCGCCCATCTCTAGTGATGAGTATATCCTAACTGAGGCATTCAGGGTTTGCATATACAGTATAGTCATTATTTTATATTACTGGCTTATACTGTCTAACTATTAGTAAATCTGGGCCATTGTTGCTTCAGTCCTTGAGTATATGAAATGCAAACAGAAAAGTACACATAGACCTTTAAATACAACTGTACCTATCATTAGGTTTTACCCCTTCCCTAGTGTCCTTAGAGGACCTTATTTTTCCCATTAATATATCTGCTTATTTCTAATACATTTGATACAAAGAATTATATGATCTACATTTAGCATATTTATTGAATCTCGAATCCTAGAGGAATGTGTCTTGGCCTGGAGCCATTGGCCCTGCTGGCAGGCTAACCTGCTACATTTACTGTAAAAGTGCAGTAGATAGAATTTAAACAAAACCCATCCACATGCTGCCAAAAAAAAACCTGCAGCACAATGTGTTTCACACTGCTGGTTGAAACCTTCAATATGTCAATTATTGCTGTGAATTTACAGCAATTTAGCTGCAAGGGTTAAACCTATGGTTAAAACCAGCCATGGGCAGATCTTACCATGGGCACATATCCTATATCCCATATCCTATCCTGCTGCGAAAATCCCACAGCGGACTACCAAGTGTCACTGTAGCCTTAGGACCCTTATTTAGGGTAGGAGCACAGAAGCTAGCTGCCACGCATGGCTGAAACTCAGCCCACATTTGATACCAATGCACAATTTTGTAGGTGGTACTGAGATAATACGGTATCAGAAGCCACAAAGTGCAGCCAGAGTTAGTGTACTCACCTTTACAACTCAGATATGCATGTTTAATTTAGTTTTCTGTCTATTGATTAAGTATGTGGTATGACCATGCTCTTATCCGAATAGCCCTCTGAAGCATTTGAAAACAAGATAAGGGTGGGTTCACACTTGCGCCGACACTCCGTCCGCCGCAAATCCAAACTAAACGTCGGAAAACTGGATAGGGAAAGGTTTGCGACGCTTTGCTTAAAAACCAATTCATTTCTATGGGTTTTTAAAGCAAAGTCCTGCATGTCCGACTTTGTTTCCGACGAAAAAAACCAGCTTCGCGGCGCAGAGGGTGTAAGCGCACACCAGCGCATTGCTTTAGTAAAAACCCTTAGAAGTGAATGGGTTTTTAAGCAAAGCGTCGCAAACCTTTCCCTATCCAGTTTTACAACATTTAGGTCGGATTCGCGGTGGACAGAGTGCCGGCGCAAGTGTGAACCAACCCTCACAGATGCCTAAGAATCTGGAAAGGGATTGAAAAGGTTTAGACATCAGTTATTCCACTTTTTGAAATGAAGAAAATTTCAATTATCTGCCAACTGGCCTGGACCAGGCCAAACCAAAAAGTTAGGGTAACCCCCTGTTTCATAAAAAAAAAAAAAATGGTGACAACCCTTGGCAAGCTCCCTAGCACTACACATTACCAGTCTCATGTGTAAGATTGTCTCCCACAATGTGAGGGGTTTTAACTCCCCACAGAAATGGTGTAAAGCCTTCCTACAATATGATAAAATACAGCCAGATATCATATCCAGGAATCACATAGCCTACACAATACCCAAATTCCTTGACTTACGCTAGACTCTTTTAGGCCACACTCCTAACAGACTAAGATTAGAGGAGAGGCTGATTTTGCACGTAAACTGACCCCCATTACAGTCAAATCTATGTCAGCAGATCCCTCAGACGATATATTATAATACCGTGCTGCTTTTACGATCAGCAACTATTCCTAGGTAATTCTTATGCTCCCAGTGATTCCCAATTCAAACTTCTTTCAGGAGTTGTGCATCATCCTGGGGCAATTCACTTATGATAGGTTGGTTTGGTGCGGAGAATTTCATTTCTCCCTCAATGTGGTATTAGATCGATCTTCCCCCTTAGTTGATAAACTATCTTCCAAAGCAAAAGTTGAGGTTTGTTGCGTTCTCCAGTCCCTTGTAGTTGCGAACTGTTGGCATGACTTCAATGAAAATAGGAGAGACTACACGTATTTCTCTTGCCCTAACGGTTTCTCGTCTTTATATTATAAGAAATATAAAGTAATACTTTTACCACATTTCCTGCAGATGTTTAACTATATTCTACAGGGAGATAGATTCCTTCAAGACATGCTAAGTACGTCTATCACAGTAATTCCTAAACCCAATAAGGATAGTACAACCCCTGCTAACTGCAGGTCTATATTACTCCTGAATTTAGATGTCAAACTTTTTTCCTCTATCCTTGCCTCCCGAATGAACCGGTTACTCCGATCGTTGATTCACTCTGATCATGTTGGATTTATTGCTGGTAGATAGGCAGCTGATAACATTCAGAAGATTTGTAATATTATCCATTGAGCCGATTCCCAACACAAGCCAATTTCAATCCTGACTCTCAATATTGAGAAGACCTTCGGTAGTCTATCCTGGGGGTATCTTGCACAGGTTCTCAGATCTATGGGCATCAGAGGCCACTTACAGTGCACACTGTGAGCACTTTATAGCGAACACGTAGCCTACTTAAAACTCCACACAGATTCACAGTCTTGCATTAAAAAAGGTTTTCCGGGCAAAAAAACTTTTTTTTTTTTTTTATGGTATTTTAGTGCTATTAATAGGTTACTAAGTGTACCAATATACCTTTAGCAGAGTTTTGATTTCTGGCTTTCTCTGGGAGCTCCTGGCAACCTCTGCATTTGTTTACATGGGTAGCTTCCAGCTGTCTTAGCCTACAACTACCATGATCCCCCTCTCACTCCCTCCCCCTTTCTGTTTCACTAGCTAGTCCGTGGACTACTAGCGCTGCCTACCTACCTAACTAACTTAGGGTGGGTTCACACCTGCACTTGAGTCCATCCGCTGCCAATCCGAGTGAAAATCTTGGGGAACGGGATCGGCATCGGATACCGACAGGTTAGCGACGCATTAGTTAAAAACCCATTCATTTGAATGGGTTTTTAAAGCAATGCACGGGTGTCCAATTGCACCCTCTGCGCTGCAAAGCCGTTTTTTTTCGTTGGAAACAAAGTCCTGCATGTCCGACTTTGTTTCCGACGAAAAAAAAGGATTCGCAGCGCAGAGGGTGCAATCGGACACCCGCGCATTGCGTTAAAAACCCATTCAAATGAATGGGTTTTTAACCAATGTGTCGCTAACCTGTCGGTATCTGATGCCGATCCCGTTCCCCGAGATTTTCACTTGTATTGGCAGTGGACGGACTCAAGCGCAGGTGTGAACGAAGCATAACTTTGCTTGCTAGTGTTTTGTATGATCATTTTCTGTTCATCTTCTCTGCCGTATTTCTACATAATATTATTGTTTTTTTTTCTATTCAATTTTTCAATTCAATAAATTCCTTTGAAACAACAACAAAAAAAAAAAGCTAACAACACATTTCTAAGCATGTTTAAAGTACCTAGTGACCTCCTCCTTTTTAGTCTCTCTGGTGCAGTCGTTCCAATTCCAAGTTTTTTTTTTTTTTCATTTTACTCAATATGGTCAGCTTCTCAGATTACTTTATGCACACAGTGCTTTCATAGTCTGAGACACTCCCCCTTGCACCTGACTGGTCCATCCAAAAGCAAGGGGAGTGTTTATGACTACCAAAGCACAGTTTGCAAAATGTAGTCTGAAAAGTTGGTGGCCATTTTACAGAAATGAAGATTGTACTGGGAATCAAAGGAACCAAGCTAGAAATATTAAAAAGATCATCATGTGTGTAACTGTGAATTATGTATTTATTGTTAAGTTGATTGATAAGTTAATTGATGAATCTACCATTAGGCCACTTTTACATGACTGAGTCTTGGCTCACATGTGAGCACTATATACTGGCCTGAACACTATATGGAAAGAGGGACTCCTAGCAATATTGTTATCTATGATGTTAGGATTCCCTGTCTCCCCACAAAATACTGTCCCATACTGTAATTACAATGGGACTGTATGTAGTGGAGAGGCAGGGACTACAACCATCATAAACTATATTATAAGAAGTCTGTCTCCCCATATAGTGTAAGCAGGCAGGTAAATCCGGCACATACGGACCAAGTTTCATGGCTGAGACTCACTCGTATGAAAATGGCCTTACAAATTATATCTACACTGGAGGAACATTTTTCTATCCAAAAAGTATCAGAGCAAGATGAAACTTCCCAATAACTCCTAGGTAAATGCTACGGCTGGACAATGTGCTCTAGAAACATGTTTGTGGAAAAACCAAAGGCCACAATTCATAGGAACTTGATCTGTTGTGATGGAGCTGTTATGTGACCCTTTGTTTGGATCACAGAATCCACTAGAATTCTCTATTATACCAGATGATACTTGAAGACAATGTGAGACCATCAGTCAGAAGCTCAGCCAAAACTGCATCTTACATAATGAAATTACTGTATGCATAGCAGTAAATTAACTAAAGAATAGGTGAAAAAATTGACAATCCCAATGTTAAACCTATCCTAGGTTCTGGATACGTATTACTAGGGATGTGGTCATTCCTACTCAGAACTTGCACCAACCTGCCATCACCATTAATGTGTTGCCCAACTATACCATTTTTAAATGCCTAGATCTAAACTCATTGAGATGCTGGGATAGATTGTGCATGCAACATGCGTATTCAGAAGATCCCATTGTTTATATTATCAAGTAAATCAGGGCTTATGGCCTTTTACTAAATATGGGTGGTGGGGGGCATTCTGTAATCCCTGCCATGGGTACTAGTAGAGTTTGTCATGATGTGGATAGCTATGTTGGTTACTTGATTGTAGTATCTACAAAGCAATTTAAGACAATATTGCAACATACTAGCTAAACTATTAACCTGCAGTTCCAAACACAACAATTTGGTGATCACACATAATACAGATACAGATAACATAACATCTTGTGACAGAATATTGTGAAATCATGTTGAGAAACTGGTCGTCAGCCAAGAGGAACTTAACAAAAATTTGAATTAGAATTTTAAAATTGGAAATGCAAATTTTATTTTTTTGCCAGATTTTGCCCTTTGCTTGAACTTATCATAATTAAAAGTGGTAAAGTTTAATTTGAACACAGCAAAGAACTAATTGAATTGCATCGTTAAATTCTAATGAGATACAATTCCTCCAGCCCAGTCACATTATGAGATACACAAGCCTTGTCCTTGTCCACCCAGCAAACATAATTATAGAATCAAGAATTTCATTAATTATTCTTGGCTCAGAATATGAATTTATATGCATAATGCAATAACAAATTTACATTTTAGCCACCCAAGCTAAGACAGCAGCATTATATAAATGACGTTATAATGAGGTATAGTGTAATATGGGTCATTACAGTTGCATAAATATAAGCTCCACATTTATGCTTGTTTGTTTTGTTTGTTTTGTTTTGTTTGTTTGAGTTGGAAGGGACCTCAAGGGCCATCGAGTCCAACCCCCTGCAAAAGCAGGAATTCCTAAAACATCCCAGCTATATACCTATCCAGTTTCCGCTTGAAGATTTCAATTGATGAAGAACTCACCACCTCCCGTGGCAGCCTATTCCACTCTCTCACTACCCTTACTGTTAGAAAGTTTTTCCTAATGTCTAATCTGAATCTCCTTCCCCTTAGTTTCATCCCATTACTTCTCGTGCTTCCTTCTGCTAATGAGAATAGGGTAGATCCCTCTGCACTGTGACAACCTTTCAGATATTTAAATACCGCTATTAAGTCTCCCCTTAGCCTTCTCTTCTGCAAACTAAGCAGTCCCAATTCTTTTAGCCTCTCCTCGTAGGACATGGTTTGTAGACCTTCCACCATTTTGGTTGCTCTTCTCTGGACCTGCTCCAATGAATCGATGTCTTTCTTAAACTGGGGCGCCCAGAACTGTACACAGTATTCCAGGTGGGGTCTGACCAGGGCAGAGTACAGCGGAATAATTACCTCTCTTGATCTAGCTACAATGCTCGTCTTGATACATCCTAGAATTTGGTTAGCCTTTTTAGCCACCGCACCGCACTGTTGACTCATGTTGAGTTTGCGATCTATTATTATGCCCAGATCCTTTTCCCCTGTACTCTCACTTAGTACTATTCCTCCCATACTATATATGCTTCTTGCATTTCTGTTACCCAGATGTAGAACTTTGCATTTGTCCCTGTTGAATACCATTTTGTTCACCTCAGCCCATTGTTCCAGTGTGTCTAAGTCCTTTTGGATGCACTCTCTCTCCTCTCTAGTGTTGGCCATTCCTCCTATCTTTGTATCATCTGCAAATTTTATTAGTTCCCCATTAGCCCCATCATCCAGATCATTTATAAAAATATTAAAAAGTACTGGGCCCAGGACAGAGCCCTGCGGCACCCCGCTTTTTACTTTCTTCCAGTTTGATGTATAGCCATTTAGAATTACTCGTTGTGCCCGATCATTAAGCCAATTGTGAACCCACCTCACTGATATTTTATCAAAGCCATACTTGATCATTTTTTCAATAAGAATGTTATGTGATACTTTATCAAAGGCCTTACTAAAGTCAAGATATACTATGTCCACTGCATTCCCCTGGTCCAACCATTCAGTGACTTTATTATAGAAGGAAATAAGATTAGTCTGGCAAGATTTATTAGGCATAAAGCCGTGCTGGCTTTGATTAATTAAAGCCTTCCCATCCAGGTACCTAATTAAATGTTCTTTAACGATTTGTTCAAAGATTTTTCCTACTATCGAGGTCAGACTTACCGGCCTATAATTTCCTGGGTCGTCCCTATTCCCCTTTTTGTAGATGGGGACCACATTTGCCCTTTTCCAATCTAGAGGGACCACTCCTGTCTCCCATGACTTATTAAAGATTATTGCAAGGGGTTCTGTTATTTCCTCTGCTAATTCTTTTAAAAATCTAGGGTGTAAATCATCCGGTCCTGGGGACTTGGTTTCCTTAATCTTAGCTAAATGTTCTCTTACCAAACCTTCACTTATAATCAGCTTGGAGTCCTCATTCCCCTCATCACTATCACCATTAATGTTGATATTTCCATCCATTTCTTGGGAGAAGACAGATACAAAATATGAATTTAGTAACTCCACTTGCTGATCCACCATGTTAACTTTTTCACCCTTTTCGTTCTTTAGGACTCCAATGGTTTCCTTCACTTTTCTTTTGCTCTTAACATATCCCCAAAAACCTTTTACATTACTCTTAACTTCTTTTGCAAGCTTCAATTCGTATTCAGCCTTGGCTTTTTTAATGCTTATCTTGCAGAGTCTGCAAACTGCTGTATACTCTCCCTTAGATATAGCTCCCATCTTCCACTTGTTGTAAGTTTCCTTTTTCTTTTTTAGTAGGTTATGTAATTTTTTGGTCATCCATCCTGGAGTTTTTAGGTGATTCCCATTTTTCTTGCTTCTAGGTATTGTTAGTTCCTGTGCATTAATGATTTCCCTACGGAAAATTTCCCACCCCTCATGTGCATTTTTGTGCTTAAGTAATTTTCGCCATGGAATTCTACTAACCCTTACCTTTAGGCCCCTAAAATCTGCCCTACTAAAATTGAGTCTTCTAGTCTTTGTCTTCTCAGGTCTTCTTCTTCTTACAACCCCAAACTCGAGTATAGCATGGTCGCTGAATCCCAATGTCCCTGCTACCCTTAATTCCTTAACCATGTCCTCCTTATTAGTTAAAACTAGGTCCAGAATGGATGTTCCTCTTGTGTTTTCTTCTACTAACTGGGCAATGAAATTGTCTGCTAGAGAGGATAAAAATTTGATAGAGCTTTTACTCGTAGCTGTGTGAGTTTCCCAATGAATATCTGGGTAATTAAAGTCTCCCATGATAACAATTTCAAATTTCTTCGAAAGCGTGGTCATTTGCTGTGAAAAAAATCTCATCCCTGTCTTCTGTCTGTCCTGGTGGTCTATAATAAACACCTATTATGATGTCCTTATCATTGTTTTTCCCCTGAATTGTTACCCAAATATTTTCCAATAAGTTATCATTTTGTAAAACTGTGATTTCCGTGGAAATGTGATCTTTTTTAACATACAATGCAACTCCTCCCCCTCTTTTATTAGTTCTATTTTTTTTGAATAAGTTGTATCCTTCCATCTGTATATTCCAATCATGCTTTTCGTTCCACCAAGTTTCTGTAATACCAATGACATCATATTTTTCCCTCTGTATTATCAGTTCTAATTCTCCCGTTTATTTCCCAAGCTTTGCGCATTTGTGTAAAAACATTTCAGATTGCGCTCTGGTACTTCCTTTTTCTTAATTTCCTTCTGAGTATCCTGTCTTAGGTCCTCATTACCACATCTAGTAACCTTGTTTAGTATATCCTTTAGCTGCATGTTCTTGTCTTTCTTTTTACTTCCCATCCCCTTCTCTTCTAGTTTAAAGCCCTCCTGATAAGTGTGGCAAGTCTTCTGGCAAATATGTGTTTCCCAGGCTTTGTGAGATGTATCCCATCTCTAGCAAGGAGTCCATCATAGAGGTAATTCACTCCATGGTCCAGAAATCCAAAACCTTGCTCTCTACACCACTGCCGAAGCCACTTGTTTACCTCTAGTATTTTATTCCATCTCCTGATACCATAACCATCAACTGGGAGAATTGATGAAAATACTACCTGCGCATCCAGTTCCTTCACTTTCTTACCTAGATTTTGAAAGTCTTTACGAATAGTTGGTAAATCATTTTTTGCCGTGTCGTTTGTACCCACATGTATCAGCAAAAATGGGTAGTTATCCTTGGAGCTGAAGAGGCATGGAATCCTATCGGCCACGTCCCTAACTTTTGCTCCTGGGAGGCAGCATACTTCTCGTGCCGTTATATCTGGCCTGCAGACTGCTGCCTCTATGCCTCTTAGCAGTGAGTCGCCCATAACCACTACTCTTCTTTTTTTCCTCGCTACGCTATTTCTTGTTGCTCCCTCTTGTCTCTGGGTGACTATGCAAATTATAAGAAGCACAAGGAAAGTAGATTGTTAATAAGCATGACTGGTCTTCTTAAATGACACTCCTCTGTTTACATATACTCAGTGCCAAATTCCAACAAAAACATTTAACTTAAGCTTGATTTATATAATAAAAGAACATACATGGACATCGATGGAGAGGTTGACATCGATTTTAAGAAAACTATGTTAGGCTAAGGCCCCACATTGCAGAAAAGCAGCGTTTCTGGCGTTTCTGTAGATATAAATGACATGCTGCGATTTCCAAAAGATTGACAGTTTTGGAAATCGCAGGCAGCTTGTCCGCCGTGTGTATTTTACCGCGATGTACTGAATTCCATCCACTTTGCAGGGACAGTAAAACGCCGCAGTTTTTTCTGCAGCGTTTACGCCGCGGCCAAACTTCAGCATTTACGCTGTGTGGACCCTGGCCAAAAGCTGCTTTTTCAAAAACACAGCATGTTAATTGTAGCTGCAGAATCACAAATGTTTTTCCTATAGATTTAATAGGGGAAGGAAAAAAAGCAGAAAAAAAACACACCAAATACTCAATGAAAACACTGCTGAAAAAAAAAACGCAATGCATTTTTGCTTTGTTTTTTCCGAGAGCGTTTTTTAGTTGCATTTCGATATGTGGAGCCTTAGCCAGTTGCAGACGACCCTGTGCTTACAGCCAGCTGTGAATTAAAGGCATGGGCGGTGGCGCACAGGGGGACACGTGGATGTCACTTGTGTGCCACCCAAGCACCGGCCGTGCTTCCGTGGTCCCTTTCATTAAATGAATAGGAGCCACAGAAGCAGGGCCGCAAAATCGAACAGGAATAAGACCTGTTCCATATTTTGTGGCCCAGACTGTCGACCCGCACACGTGACAGTGTCATCCTCACTCATGTGTACGGGCCCATAGAAATGAATGGGTCAGTGTGCTATCCGGGAAAAACTCAGATAGCACATAGACCGTGCACACGGTCTTCTGCAAGTGGCTTAAAGGTGTATGGAATGCAAGATAACTATGTCATCTGAAATGCAAGACTGGGCTGCAGAATGTAATGTAGCTGTGGCCAAGAAAACCATAATGTGAGGCTCACAGGCGCTTGTACAACAACATATTAACTTTATCAAGCAACATTGGTAAAACTGAAGCAATTGAAGTCATTGTGGGAGAAAACATTCTCACAATAACATAGCATAGCTATTAAAGTGCAGTATTTTAAATACCTCTTGGGTACACGTCGATTTTCCATTTTTGTCTTTGTGTTTTTTTTTCTCCCCATTCACAATTGTGTGAGGGCTTTTTTTTTTTTACTTTTCCTGTTGCAGGACGAATTGTATTTTATAGTGGCACCATTTAATATTCTGTACATTGTACTGGAAAGCAAAAAAAAATTCAGACTAGAGTACCATTGGAAAAAAAAAATAAAAAAATTGTGGCATTTTCTTACAGTCTTTGATTTTGTGGTATTCACTGTGTGGTAAAAATTACACATTACCTATATTCTGAGGGTCAGCAGGGTCACAGTAATACCAACTTTAGGCTAAGACTCCACGTTGCGGAAACGCAGCTTTTTTGTTGCAGATTTTGTTGCAGTTTTTTGAGCCAAAGCCAAGAATGGCTACAATAGGAATTGGAAATGTATATAAAGTACTTATACTTCTACCTTTCGCTCAATCCACTCCTGGATCTGGCTCAAAAAAACTGCAACAAAATCTGCAACAAAGAAAAGCTGCATTTCCACAACGTGGGACCTTAGCCTTATATAGTTTTTATATCTTCAGAAAATTATCTTATATACCTTAGCATCTGCGTCTGTTCCCATTGATTCTAATGTAAACAGCATGATGGACGCTTTCTTCTTTCATGTTTCTTTACTTTTGTAATGGAAGAAAAAGCCCGGCATGCACAAAGCGTCCGCAATGTCTGCATCTGTCACTTAATGTCTGTTGCTCTTATCCTGTGACGGATGAGAGCAATGAACATTAAATAACAGTAGTATGAACTTACTTTAACATTGCTGAATCTGTTCACAGCAGCATACTCTATATTTTAATAGCATTTTAGTGTTTAGCATTTAGATCCCAGACTTCAAGTGCTCTTTGAACCTTTGTTTGCACTGTCTTACTCAAACAGACAGCACTGGCAGAGAATTCAGTCCAGATATCTCAACTGGACACGGGTGTTACAGGAAGAAGTCAATGACCTGCTCCAAACTGACCTTTGCTTTCACAAACCTTTGACTGCTTTTTTTTTTCTTTTGCTAGGTATTCTTGTCAAAAAAGTGATCTCTATTGTAACAAAGCAACGAACACATGGGCTGTGGCTAAATCAATCTAGAACATTCTGCAAGCTCATGATAATAAATACACGGTAGGCAAAGCTCAATAAGTCTGAATTCACATGTGTGTCATTTTAAACAGTTTTTCTGTTACGTCATAGAAAAAGTAGAATGGACTAAACATTAAGACAAATCCATCTAATGGTGGACAGCAAGGAATCCTAAGAGACCACATTGACTATAATGCGGCCTGTCAGATATCCATTGGTTTCTCAATGATTTCACCAAACAAAAAAGTCTGCCTCGTAAGACTTTTACGTCCACAATTTTGGAGTGAATCTGTGCCAGAGGCTTCAAACAGATGTGAGCATAGCCTAACAGAAGACTCCTAGTAAAAAAAAAAAAAACTAGCAAAACTATTTATCTATGGTTGAACTCATAAATTTACTCATATTTTTTTCCACAATTCCTGACATTTAGTCCTAGTCCAAATTCCCTCTGTTGATAAGGTACATGAAGGACTTCAGTCATGAAGACATATTAAAGCGTAACTAAACTTTCGGACAACTTTTGATTTTCTGGCAGTATTTGTGTCATTAATACAATTAGTAATATACCTTATTAACAAATTTTGGCTCCTTTCTGTGAAATCCTGCATCTCTTTATTCTTCCCCTTCCTTCTGTATTGAGAGCTGTTCCTGCCTCTCACTGAGTAACTGTGTATGGAGTACGGGCTTGCAGTACGGGGCTGTGTAAAATATAGAGAAAATTAGTTACGCTTTAAAGGAGTTAAATTTGTTTAGCCTGGAGAAGAGACGTTTAAGAGAATATATGATATGATATATATATATATATATATATATACACAATATGGATCACACAAGAAATATGGGGAAAAGCTGTTCCATGTAAAATCCCCTCAAAAGACAAGGAGGCACTCTCTCCAACAAGAGACAAAAAAGGGTTTAATCTTCAGAGCCGACAAAGGGTTTTTTCAGGGTAAGGACTGTAAATTTGTGGAATAACCTATCCCAGGAGCTGCTCACAGCAGAAACAAGATGTCTTTTCAGAGAAAAATTGCATTGATGTTTCTGAAAATGTATAGCCCTGAATGGCAAGCCCTTTCCCATCCTCTGGTTGAACTTAATGGACATATGTCTTTTTTCAACCACACTAACTATGTAACTATGTAGGTCAGTTAGGACCACTATTATATTTCAAGAATATGAAATGCCAGAACAATACCATGTTTCCCCAAAAATAAGACATATCCAAAAATAAGCCCTAGCATGATTTTTCAGGATTTTTGGAGTATGCTTGAAATATAAGACCTACCCCGAAAATAAGCCCTAGTTAGAGTTTATTAAAAAAAAGGTTCCATGGCAGCTATACAAGTACATGTGAAAAAGTAGAATAGAATACAGCAGAACAGATTCAGCATATTTAAGGTGGCATTGCATCGACTTGCAATGTCACGGAAGCAGACTGTTTCCTCGCTGCAGATTGAGCAGCTTGTTTTTAGCAACGTAAGAATGACTGAAATGCGCAGA
The DNA here is from genome assembly GCA_947044405.1 of Leptodactylus fallax. Taxonomy (NCBI): domain Eukaryota; kingdom Metazoa; phylum Chordata; class Amphibia; order Anura; family Leptodactylidae; genus Leptodactylus; species Leptodactylus fallax. The sequence goes on from CAMRHE010000190.1 coordinate 64,323, forward strand.
GATTTCTCTGACCATGAGGAGCACCTCTTTAAAGCGATTAAGCAGGTTAATATGATCCAGGCTCATTAATTGCAAAACTGCATGGCAGCGTTTCGTCTTACACCCATGAAATGAGGGGGGAGGATGAGTTAGAGGAGTGCAAGCGATAGTTTGCCTTGGTGAAGATGGTGGCGGGAAATGGTCCAGAGAGGAGGATCCAGAGGAGATAGATGGACCCTACATGGTGTCGGAACTGCTCCTGCACAATCAAGGTGGAACTAGCACCTGGACTTGCTGCATTTCTGTATTGTGGCCTCTGCCACTCAAAACATTGACCTATTGGACCATGAAAGACATGTACTGTCTTAGTCCATAATTGCTGCTCCACATGTCGACAGTGGTGGGCACCCTTCCCCAGACTGGCTAGATTTCCTCCACTGAGGTTGAGCGCATGTCATCAGTTGTCAAAATGAAGTGGAATCCACTAAGTGCTACAGCAGCGAGTGCACCACCAGCAGCTTGGCCAGGTGTGAGTTAAGTTGCACAACTGCCGGATGACTGCAGTCTGCCACACATTCCCTTATGGATGACTGACGTTTGCATGGAAGTGGAGAAGGAGGGATAGGACGAGAAACAGAATGCAATAATGTTGAGAATGTCAAACATGTGCTAGTGCTACGTTTGGATGTGGCCTGTCTTCCAGGAAGATCATAGGGAGGAGTAGAACAGCCTTGCTCACTTACTCTGGGAGTGCCACTGTCAAGGTAATTTTTCCAAATATGTGAATGATGCCTTTTCATATGAGTAAGTACAGATGTTGTTCCTACATTTGTTCCATTGGCCACGGCTAAGTTTCTGCTTGAAGATCTTGTGTATCACCATGGATTTATTGTTTGGCAATGTACAACAAAATTCCCATACAGCAGATAACCGCGTGCCACCAGCAGTAGCAGAAACAAACCTGCCACTACCACCACCAGTGCCACTCTGAGAGGTTCCCCTAGGGCTTTTTGGATGCTGGGCCTGCACAATGGCTGAAATTACTATCACTACTGCACACTACCCACTTCATCTGATGTCACCTTGTCATCCTGACCAAATTGCCAGGTCCTATCCTCAAGAGAATCATCATCAGCAATCTCATCATCATCATCATCATCTTCCCCATTTTTTTTCTAACACATCATCATGGCCATGCACACCCTCAGAATTTCTATCTTCAGATATCCCTCTAGCTCCCCTACTAGAACGACTGCTAGTAGCAGTAGTACCACACCCTTGCCACTACTACCTCCACCACCACCACCAGTTATCGGGTCTTATGATGAGTCAGCTAAATAATCAAAAACTTCATCAACATTCTCAGGAAGTACAACAATCCTGTGGCTTCAAAACCAGAAACAGCGTTGCTCTTGCCACCCACATTCTTATTGTTAGTAGTAGTAGTAATACTTGCATGAGTGTTTCCTCCTTCCCCTCTGTCTGTCGCCTGCCCTGTTTTTTTTCTACTCTTTTATTAGTAGTACTCTTTTACTAGTATTAATAAAGAAAACACTGAAATAACAGAGATTTTATTTTTTACATTTGAGAAGAATGCACTATTAGTAGAACCAAGGTCAACACTACTACTTTATTATTGAGTGTAACGTACAGTTGAAACCAGAAGTTTACATACACTATATAAAAAGACACATGTGCATGTTTTTCTCACTATCTGACATGAAATCAGAATAAACCTTTCCCGTTTTAGGTCAATTAGGATTAGCAAAATTATTTATATTGGCCAAATGCCAGAATAATGAGAGAGAGAATTTTTATAGGCATTTTTATTACTTTCTGCAAAGTCAAAAGTTTACATACCCTAATATTACTATGCCTTTAAACAATTTGGGACAGCCCATATGATGATATGTCTTTGGAAGCTTCTAATAGGTTTATTGGCAACATCTGAGTTAATTAGAGACACACCTGTGGATGTACTTTAAGGCACACCTGAAACACACTGCTTCTTTGTGTTACATCATGGGAAAGTCTAAAGAATTCAGCCAAGATATCAGGAAGAGAATTGTGGACTTGCACAAGTCTGGTTCATCCTTGGGTGCAATTTCCAGATACATGAAGGTGCCTCGTTCATCTGTACAAACAATTATACGCAAGTACAAACAAGATGGGAATGTCCAGGTATCATACCGCTCAGGAAGGAGATGGGTTCTGTGTCCCAGAAATTAACGTGCTTTGATACGAAATATGCATATCAACCCAAGAACAAAAGCAAAAGACCTTGTGAAGATGCTGGCTGAAGCTGGTAAGAGTGCGTCATTATCCACAGTGAAACAAGTACTGTATCGACGTGGGCTGAAAACAGGAACAGCAGCAGTAGCGGCTGCCACAGGGCCCAGAACATTATCGGGCCCGAGGCCTGGAGCCCTGTGGCAGCCGTTACCGCGAACCCCACAAACACTGGTATCGTTATACTCCGGGGTCTTTTCAGACCCCAGAGAATAACGATCGGGGGCCCAGGGGAGGTGAGGGAACATAAAAAACACTGTAACTCACCTCTCCTACGCTCTGCAGGCTTCGGGCCTGTTTGGTGACGTCCCACTATGGGGCATAATACTGTCTGCAGGGGCCACTATGGGGCATAATACCATGTGCAGGGGCCACTATGGGGCATAATACCGTGTGCAGGGGCCACTATGGGGCATAATACTGTGTACAGGGGCTACTATGGCGCATAATAGTGTGCACAGGAATGCGGTTTGTGCGGGGGGTGGTTGGCCATAATGACCATCGTTACGTTTAGAGGAAAAAGGGAGAAGCTTGCAAGCCTGAGAACACCATCCCAACTTTGAAACACAGGGATGGCAGCATCATGTTGTGGGATTGTTTTGCTGCAGGAGGGACTGGTGCAGTTCACAAAATAGATGGCATCATGAGGAAAGAACATTATGTGGCAATACTGAAGCAACATCTCAAGACATCTGCCAGGAAGTTAAAGCTTGGGCGCAAATGGGTCTTCCAAATGGACAATGACCCGAAGCATACTGGTTACAAAGTGACTTAAGGATAACAAAGTCAATGTTTTGGAGTGGCCATCACAAAGCCCGGATCTCAATCCTATTGAAAATTTATAGGCAAAGCTGAAAAGGCAGGTGCTAGCAAGGCGGCCTACAAACATGGCTCAGTGACACCAGTTCTGTCAGGAGGAATGGGCCCAAATACCTACCAACTATTGTGAGAAGCTTGTGGAAGGATATCCAAAACGTGTGACCCAAGTCCTACAGTTTAAGGGCAATGGTACCAAATACTAATGAAATGTACTGTATGTAAATTTTTGACTTTGCAGAAGGTAATAAAAATGCCTTAAAAAAATTCTCTCTCTTACTATTCTGGCATTTGGCAAATATAAATAATTTTGGTAATCCTAATTGACCTAAAACAGGAAAGGTTTATTCTGATTTCATGTCAGATAGTGAGAAAAACATGCATATGTGTCTTTTTATATAGTGCATGTAAACTTCTGGTTTCAACTGTATATCTAGAATCATGTATGCGCATGTAGTGCACTTGCGTATACATAGAAATTCTTAAAATATTTTTTTCAGATTTACAATGCTAGAAAGAATGTGTTATGTGTATAGAGAAGAGATGAACTGGTTCTATTGCAGCATCCCAAAGTGCTCCTGCTTTTATTGTTTGTCTCTTGTGCCTCTGGGTTGCATTTGTATGTCCTGTGTTTAGAGATGAGCGAATCAATTCTGCAGAAGTGGAATTCGATCCGGATTTCAGGAAATCTTCGATTCGCCACGATTCCGGATTTCCTGATGCTTCGCAATAGCGAATATTTAGTAAGGACCTTTGTGACTTCAGACGGTCACATGATGTTCTCTAGTGATGTGATTGGGTAGGCGTGTCTTTGCTTGTTAGCAGATCCTTCCACATGAATAAAACTTGTCCGTCCTGGAGAGAGAAAGAGAGAGAGAGAGACAAGACCGTGGCATCCAAGGGCTTCCGCCATTTTGCTGCCCACCCTCCCACCCTGGCTCTCTGCAGGTCAGAAATAGGTGTTTATTCGCCGCGAAATAATTCGGATTGAACCATATTTTTTTGGAACTTCGAATCAAACTGACGAATTGAACTTTTGAGAAATTCGCTCATCTCTACCTGTGTTCTATGTTTCATGTTCTGTGTACTTGTATCTATGTCGGTCTATTCAATTCTATTCTAGCACTGCACAACTAATCTGCCTGTGTATATTGCTTGATTCTCTCTAAGTATTTCTATAACTATTGTTCAGTTTTCATTTCTTCCGACTTGTGCTGCCTATAGCCTAGCTAACAGAATAGTATTAGCAATGAGATGCATTGAGGTATATGTGTGTGCATTTCAACCATTACAGCAAATAATAATAATAATAAATTTTATTTATATAGCGCCAACATATTCCGCAGCACTGTACAATTTGTAGGGTTCAAGTACTGACAAAAAAGATACATTACAAAGAAATAGTCAATTCACACACTGGGACTGAGGGCCCTGCTCGCAAGAGATTACAATCTATGATGTAGAAGGGGTGACACAAGAGGTAGGAGGGGCGACAGACGTAGCATTGCTTGTACAATGGTCAGACAATTCTGTAATAGAGGTTACTGTCATTACACATATATAAAGCTGTATGAGCCGTCACCAGTCATGTCCTTTAATGTGCAGACGGTGCCTAAGGCTGGGTCACAAATGCACAATCTTAAATAGTGTATATGACATCAGCATTGTAATGTCCACCTGCCACTGTCTATTAGCCGAGAGTCTGTCAGATGTTGCTATTACGTGATGCGTACGTCAGTGCACAAATGACATTGTCTGCTTTGTCATCTTCTTGTATTGTGGCCATTTTTGTTCATCCGAAGCGAATCGCCATTTGTTTGGTTTCATTAAAAACTGAACAATTCAGAAATATTCAGAACAAACTCAGCTGGTTACTCCAGGTCTCTACTGACAGGCCTGGTGTAACTGGGTAAGGTTTGTAGGCCTCCTTGCTCACAAATGATTTTTCATTTCTGTCCATGTATTTTCTATGGGATTGAGTTTCAAACTTTGTGATGACTGCTCCATAAGCCATTTTTTCCACTTTGGAAGTATGCCTGGGGTCATTGTCAACTTGGAAGACCCACTTTCACCCAAGCTTTAGTTTCCTGGCTGTTGTCTTCAAATGTTGCTTCAATATATCTGCATAAAAGCAGCACATAGTATGACGCTGCCACCCTGTGTTTTATGATTAGAATGGTGTACCTTAGCTTGCAAGCCAACCTCATTTTCCACCTTACATACTGGTCATTATAGCTATAGAGTTCTATTTTTGTTTTATCACACTAGACGACATTTCTCCAAAAAGTAACATTTTCATCCCAGTGTGTGCAGGTAGAAACTAAAACCTGGATTTTTTTATGGTGGTTTTTGAACAGTTTTTCATTTTGTGCTGGGCAGTCTTTCAGGTCCTGTCGATATAGAACACATTGTACTGTTGGTATAGATACTTTTGTACCTATTTTCTTCGGCATCTTGAAAAGGTTATTTGCTGTTGTTATTGATTAAATTTTACTTTTTCACCCCAAAGTGCATTCATCTCTAGGGGACACAACACATCTCCTTCCTGAATGGTATGATGGATGAATGGTCCTATGGTGTTTAAACCTGTACATTATCATTAGAACAGATGAATGTGATACATCAGGCATTTAGAAATTGCTTCCAAGGATGTATTAGATTAGTGGAGGTCCACAATTCTTTTCTGATGTCTTGGCTTTTTTTTTTTTTTTTAATTTGCTCATGATGTCAAGCAAAGACAAGTAGGCCTTAGGTACACATCCATTTAACTAAAGTAATGACAATGAGCCTATCAGAAGCTTCTAAAGCCTTTCTGGAATTTTCCAAGAAATTTAAAAGCACAGTCTTAGTGTATGTAACTTCTGAAACATAGAAATTGTGATATAGTGAATTATAAATGAAATAATCTGTTTATGAACATGTTATAAAAAAAATGCGTGTGTCATGTACCAGGTAGATTTCTGAAGCAACTTGCTAAAACTACAGTTTGTCGAGATGGGATCTGAGGCGATAAATAAGAATTTTAATGAACTCACAATAAGTGTATGTAAACTTATACCCTCATCTGTATCTACGGTGCCTTGCGAAAGTATTCGGCCCCCTTGAACTTTTCAACCTTTTGCCACATTTCAGGCTTCAAACATAAAGATATCAAATTTTAATTTTTTGGTGAAGAATCAACAACAAGTGGGACACAATTGTGAAATGGAATGAAATTTATTGGTTATTTTAAACTTCTGTAAAACATAAAAAAAACTGAAAAGTGGGGCGTGCAATATTATTCGGCCCCCTTAACTTAATACTTTGTAGTGCCACCTTTTGCTGCGATTACAGCTACAAGTCGCTTAGGGTATGTCTCTATCAGTTTTGTACATCGAGAGACTGAAATTCTTGCCCATTCTTCCTTGGAAAACATCTGGAGCTCAGTGAGGTTGGATGGAGAGCGTTTGTGAACAGCAGTTTTCAGCTCTTTCCACAGATTCTCGATTGGATTCAGGTCTGGACTTTGACTTGGCCATTCTAACACCTGGATATGTTTATTTGTGAACCATTCCATTGTAGATTTTGCTTTATGTTTGGGATCATTGTCTTGTTGGAAGATACATTTCCATCCTAGTCTCAGGTCTTTTGCAGACTCCAACAGGTTTTCTTCCAGAATGGTCCTGTATTTGGCTCCATCCATCTTCCCATCAATTTTAACCATCTTCCCTGTCCCTGCTGAAGAAAAGCAGGCCCAAACTATGATGCTGCCACCACCATGTTTGACAGTGGGGATGGTGTGTTGAGGGTGATGAGCTGTGTTGCTTTTACGCCAAACATATTGTTTTGCATTGTGGCCAAAAAGTTCGATTTTGGTTTCATCTGACCAGACCACCTTCTTCCACATGTTTGGTGTGTTTCCCAGGTGGCTATGGACAGACTCTCCCACCTCAGCTGTAGATCTCTGCAGTTCATCCAGAGTGATCATGGGCCTCTTGGCTGCATCTCTGATCAGTCTTCTCCTTGTTTGAGATGAAAGTTTAGAGGGACGGCCGGGTCTTGGTAGATTTGCAGTGGTCTGATACTCCTTCCATTTCAATATGATCGCTTGCACAGTGCTTCTTGGGATGTTTAAAGTTTGGGAAATCTTTTTGTATCCAAATCCGGCTTTAAACTTCTTCACACCAGTATCACGGACCTGCCTGGTGTGTTCCTTGGTCTTCATGATGCTCTCTGCGCTTTAAACAGAACCCTGAGACTATCACAGAGCAGGTGCATTTATACGGAGACTTGATTACACACAGGTGGATTATATTTATCATCATCAGTCATTTAGGACAACATTGGATCATTCAGAGATCCTCACTGAACTTCTGGAGTGAGTTTGCTGCACTGAAAGTAAAGGGGCTGAATAATATTGCACGCCCCACTTTTCAGTTTTTTATTTTTTACAAAAGTTTAAAATAACCAATAAATTTCGTTCCACTTCACAATTGTGTCCCACTTGTTGATTCTTCACCAAAAATTTAAAATTTTATATCTTTATGTTTGAAGCCTGAAATATGGCAAAAGGTTGAAAAGTTCAAGGGGGCTGAATACTTTCGCAAGGCACTGTATCATTTAATAGATAATAGTGTGGCAAGAATTTTGAAAGTTTCTTAAAGTGCAGTGGTAAAAACAGTGGAGTTCTATGTTACAACTCCTTCTACTGATATCACCACAAGAAGAGCAGACCAAGAGTAAGGCTGGTTTCACACCAGCGCTTGCTTTCTATTTGGGGATTCCGTCCCCCATTCCGCTTGAAAAATGCAGAGAGAAAAGTCCTGCAGGCATTTTTCGGGCAGAAACGCGTCGGAAACATTATAGTCTATGGGGTCCGCTGGTTTACCCGGATAACCACTTTTTAAGCAGATTGGGTTTCCATTTTTTGAGTCCCCAAGCAGACCCGAAAAACAGATACCTGAGCACAGGTGTGAACCTAGCATAACCACTACTGTGCAGGACAACCCCTCAGATAGGAGTTCTAACAACAGCTAAATCTCAACATCAAATGTTCAGAGGAGACTATGTAAATCTCATACCGCGAGAAAAGCACAGCTAAGGGAGACAAATAAGAGGTAGCGTTTTGATTGGGCTAAGAAACACAGAAAGTGGTCATTAGACTGCATAGACTCCAGATTATAATCATGATTCGGGGGTGATAAACTCCAGAACATTTCACCCCAAATTTTTGCAAAACACACAGGCTGTGAAGGAGCTACCTGATGGAGAGTAACGAAGCGCTTCGGCAAATTTAGAAGCAGTTTGGGATGAGTTGGACTGGAGTTTTAAGGAAAAGCAGATGAGAAATGTTTAGCATACATCCAAACTCCTTCAAGACTGTTAGAAAAGCGCATTCCTGGTAGCTACCTCTTAAATTTGAGAACATGCCAAGAGCTGCTATTAAGGGAAATGGTGGCATTGACATTTTATTGTGTTACGTCTTAATTCCAATTATTTTACCATCATCCTAAAATATGTCACATACGTAAAATAATGAAAACTCTTTCTATGAGCAGCTATGTTCCAAGTTACAGTCCATGGTACATGTCAATGTAGACTAATCAGCCATAACATTAAAAGCTATGTTAGGGAAACTGAATAATTCTGATTATTACATGACAATTGGCACCTATCCAGAGGTGGAGATATAATAGGCAGCAATTTAAATGTCAATTCTGAAAGTAATGTGCAGGAATTATGAAAGATGGGCAAGTTTAAGGAATCTTGCCAAGGGCCAAATTATGATGACTAGATGTATGATTGCTGCTTATGAGATTGTGCAGTGGCAGCCTAGTCAGAGTGCCTATACTGAACCTTTTCAATTTGTGAAAGGGCCAACAATGAGCACCTGAGCATCAGGACTGGACCATGATGCAATGGTTGAAGGTGGCCTCCTCTGATTAATCACATTTCTTTTACATCAGGTGGATGATCAAATGTATGTGCATTTCTTACCTGGGGAAGAGATGGCACCACAATATAGTATGGAAAAAATAGTTTAGGAATAGTTTGAGGAACATGACGAGTTTAATGTGTTGAATTTACCTTTAAATTCCCCAAATCTGAATCTAGTCAAGCATCTTTCTCCTGTTCAGGCTTGTTGCCAAGGGGAATCTGTAGTTGGTGATACCAGATGCACTCTACAGATTCCAAGTGCTGCTGCTGCTATGGGTGGACATGCACACTGCCAACATATGTGCCCTGAGATTCTGATTAATTTTAAAGAACAGCGGCCACTGCTGGCCACTGTAGAGAACTACAGTAATTAGTGGAGGTGAGATCTACTGGCACTCATCTCCCAGATATTGACCTTGTGCTCCACAACCCCAATGTCTTCTTGTCTGCCTGGTCTCCCAGCCCTGTCTCTATGTACAAGCATGCATTATATATACAGTATATATATATATATATATATATATATATATATATATACAGTGGGTACGGAAAGTATTGAGACCCCTTTAAATTTTTCACTCTTTGTTTCATTTGCTAAAAGCAAAAAAGTTCGTTTTATTTCTCATTAATGTACACTCAGCACCCCATCTTGACAGAAAAAAAAACAGAAATATAGATATTTTTGCAAATTTATTAAAAAAGATAAACTGAAATATCACATGGTCATAAGTATTCAGACCCTTTGCTCAGTATTGAGTAGAAGCCGCTTCCTTTTGAGCTAGTACAACCATGAGTCTTCTTGGGAATGATGCAACAAGTTTTTCACATCTGGATTTGGGGATCCTCTCCAGTTCCATCAGGTTGGATGGTGAACGTTGGTGGACAGCCATTTTCAGGTCTCTCCAGAGATGCTCAATTGGGTTGAAGTCAGGGTTCTGGCTGGGCCAGTCAAGAATGGTCACAGAGTTGTTCCGAAGCCACTCCTTTTTTATTTTAGCTGTGCGCTTAGGGTCATTGTCTTGTTGGAAGGTGAACCTTCGGCCCAGTCTGAGGTCCAGAGCACTCTGGAAGAGGTTTTCTTCCAGGATATCTCTGTACTTGGCCACATTCATCTTTCCTTCAATTGCAACCAGTCGTCCTGTCCCTGCAGCTGAAAAACACCCCCATAGCATGATGCTGCCACCCCCATGTTTCACTGTTGGGATTGTATTGGGCAGGTGATGAGCAGTGCCTGGTTTTCTCCACACATACCGCTTAGAATTAACGGCAAAAAGTTCAATCTTTGTCGTCAGACTATGAGAATCTATGAGAATCTTCATCGTCTTTTTTGACAAACTCTATGCGGGCTTTCATATGTCTTGCACTGAGGAGAGGCTTCCTTCGAGCCACTCTGCCATAAAGCCCCGACTGGTGGAGGGCTGCAGTGATAGTTGACTTTGTGGAACTTTCTCCCATCTCCCTACTGCATCTCTGGAGCTCAGCCACAGTGATCTTTGGGTTCTTCTTTACCTCTCTCACCAAGGCTCTTCTCCCACGATTGCTCAGTTTGGCTGGACGGCCAGGTCTAGGAAGAGTTCTGGTCGTCCCAAACTTCTTCCATTTAATGATTATGGAGGCCACTGTGCTCTTAGGAACTTTGAGTGCTGCAGAAATTCTTTTGTAACCTTGGCCAGATCTGTGCCTTGCCACAATTCTGTCTCTGAGCTCCTTGGGCAGTTCCTTTGACCTCATGATTCTCATTTGCTCTGACATGCACTGTGAGCTGTGAGGTCTTATATAAACAGGTGTGTGCCTTTCCTAATCAAGTCCAATCAGTTTAATTAAACACAGCTGGACTCCAATGAAGGAGTAGAACCATCTCAAGAAGGATCTGAAGGAATTGGATAGCATGTGAGTTAAATATGAGTGTCACAGCAAAGGGTCTGAATACTTATGACCATGTGATATTTCAGTTTTTCCTTTTTAATAAATTTGCAAAAATATCTACATTTCTGTTTTTTTTTCTGTCAAGATGGAGTTCTGAGTGTACATTAATGAGAAATAAAATGAACTTTTTTGCTTTTAGCAAATGGCTGCAATGCAACAAAGAGTGAAAAATTTAAAGGGGTCTGAATATTTTCCGTACCATATATATATATATATATATATATATATATATATATATATACATAGTGACTACCTGGGGGTTAAACTGCTCCCAGGATCGCCACCTTCAGCATAAGATGGTTAGTACATCCAAGAACTTCAGTTCCACACAGGCACTTCAGGTTCAAAAGTGATCTCAGCAGCTTTATTTCTCCAACCACAGCGTGTAGAGATACAACACAGGTTCACAAAACAGTTCCAAGAATAAAACAAATCCTGGTCCTCTGACCACTAACTACACAATATGGTGTCTTACCATTACACCCTTACTATCAGGGTGTAGGCCTAGCGCCTAGAACCTCAAAACAATGTTCATGCCAGAACTTTTGGGTGCGGCTCCCCAGGCCTTTTTCTCAGTCTCTCTTCCTCAAAGTCAGCCCTGTCTCAATGATGATCTACTTTTCTTCAGGAGTCTTCCCAGCTAACGCCTAAGGAGGTTAAGTAAACAGCCCAAACCCTTGACTTCCCTGCTATATGGAGAGGAACCTGTTCTGTTCTTCCCAAACCAGCAAAGTAGGTACTTGAATATATTAATATATATATATATGATCGTGGGAATTGTTGAGTGTGAATCCCCCCCCCCAAAGTACTACAACTGCACAAACTTATAGAGATATTTTTCCCGTGCAGTGAATGCCGTAGTGGGGAAAAAAAAATCAAAAGAGCTGAACCGCCGTTTTTTCGCTGTTTCGCCTCTGATAAAAATTTTAATAAAAAGTGGTCAAAGCAATAGACATTCCCCAAAATTGTATGGTAGGAACTCAAGAAATTCATAATGGAATTCAGGGTTTGGAGAGTTATGCTGATTTTCCAGAATGTGATAACATGATTATACCATATTTGCATAAATGTTAATTTTTTGTAAAAGCATAAATGTGTGATTGCTGTTCATGGAAAAAAAATAAGACCTACCCTGAAAATAAGCCCTAGCCCTTTTTGTGGAGAAAAATAATATAAGACCCTGTCTTTTTTTCGAAGAAACACCGGTATGTAGATAGACATTCTCCCAGCCCCTATCTCTCCCTCCAAGCATGGCAGTATTACTGGTCACATGCATGATAGATATATACAGTGGGGAAAAAAAGTATTTAGTCAGCCACCAATTGTGCAAGTTCTCCCACTTAAAAAGATGAGGCCGACCTGTAATTGTCATCATAGTTAGACCACAACTATGAGAGACAAAATAAGAAAACAAATCCAGAAAATCAATTTGTCTGATTTTTTTAAGAATTTATTTGCAAATTATGGTGGAAAATAAGTATTTGGTCACCTACACACAAGCAAGATTTCTGGCTCTCACAGACCTGTAACTTCTTCTTTAAGAGGCTCCTCTGTCCACCACTCATTACCTGTAGTAATGGCTCCTGTTTGAAATTGTTATCAGTATAAAAGACACCTGTCCACAACCTCAAACAGTCACACTCCAAACTCCACTATGGTGAAGACCAAAGCTGTGGAAGGACACCAGAAACAAAATTGTAGACCTGCACCAGGCTGGGAAGACTGAATCTGCAATAGGCAAGCAGCCTGGTGTGAAGAAATCAACTGTGGGAGCAATAATTAGAAAATGGAAGACATACTAGACCACTGATAATCTCCCTCGATCAGGGGCTCCACGCAAGATCTCACCCCGTGGGGTCAAAATGATCACAAGAACGGTGAGCAAAAATCCAAGAACCACAAGGGGGGACCTAATGAATGACCTGCAGAAAGCTGGGACTAACGTAACAAAGGCTACCGTCAGTAACACACTACGCCGCCAGGGACTCAGATCCTGCAGTGCCAGACGTGTCCCCCTGCTTAAGCCAGTACAAACCTGGGCCCTTCTGAAGTTTGCTAGAGAGCATTTGGATGTTCCAGAAGAGCATTGGGAGAAAGTCATATGGTCAGATGAAACCAAAGTAGAACTGTTTGGTAGAAACACAACTCGTCGTGTTTGGAGGAGAGTGAATGCTGAGTTGCATCCAGAGAACACCATACCTACTGTGAAGCATGGGGGTGGCAACATCATGCTTTGGGGCTGTTTCTCTGCAAAGGGACCAGGATGACTGATCCGTGTACATGAAAGAATGAATGGGGCCATATATCGTGAGATTTTGAGTGCAAACCTCCTTCCATCAGCAAGGGCATTGAAGATGAAACGTGGCTGGGTCTTTCAGCATGACAATGATCCCAAGCACACCACCAGGGCAACAAAGGAGTGGCTTCGTAAGAAGCATTTCAAGGTCCTGGAGTGGCCTAGCCAGTCTCCAGATCTTAACCCCATATAAAACCTTTGGAGGGAGCTGAAAGTCCGTGTTGCCCAGCGACAGCCCCAAAACATCACTGCTCTAGAGGAGATCTGCATGGAGGAATGGGCCAACATACCAGCAACAGTGTGTGCCAACCTTGTGAAGACTTACAGAAAACGTTTGACCTCTGTCATTGCCAACAAAGGATATATAACAAAGTATTGAGATGAATTTTTGTTATTGACCAAATACTTATTTTCCACCATAATTTGCAAATAAATTCTTAAAAAATCAGACAATGTGATTTTCTGGATTTGTTTTCTCATTTTGTCTCTCATAGTTGAGGTCTACCTATGATGACAATTACAGGCCAGCCTCATCTTAAGTGGGAGAACTTGCACAATTGGTGGCTGACTAAATACTTTTTTTCCCCACTATAGATATATTATTGTATAGCATTTATGTTTAAAGTTAGTCTGAAGTTTAGAGTTAGGATGTTTACATTGTCTCTCATTGGCATATGGGTCTACAACTAGTGCACGGATGGAACTTCAGCCATATGTGTGGTTGATCGCCTCTGACAGTTTTGCTCTGCTTTTTATTCACTGTGCATATAATATACTGTGGTGTTATATATAAACCTTATAATGGTATACATCAACTTTATTGAGATTACAGATATACAAGTGCATCTCAATAAATTAGATTGATATATCATCAAAAAGTTACTTTTTTTTTAGTAATTCAATTGAAAAAGTGAAACACAAATATTATATTGAGTCATTACAAACAGAGTGAACTTTTTCAAGTGTTTATTTCTGTTAATGTTGATGATTATGGCTTACAGCCAAGGAAAACCCAAAAGTTGTTATCTCAGAAAATTAGAATATTATATAAGACCAACTGCAAAAAAAATATTTAACACAGAAATGTTGGCCAAATGAAAAGTATGCACAGTAAATGCACTCAATACTTGGTCAGGGCTCCTTTTGCATGAATGACTGCATCAATGTGGCGTGGCATGGAGAAGATCAGCCTGTGGCACTGCAGAGGAGTTATGGAAGCCCAGGTTGCTTTGATAGCAGCCTTCTGCTCGTCTGCATTGTTGGGTCTGGTGTCTCTCATCTTCCTCTTGACAATACCCCATAGATTTTCTATGGGGTTAAGGTCAGGCGAGTTTGCTGGCCAATCAAGCACAGTGATACTGTGGTTATTAAACCAGGTATTGGTACTTTTGGCAGTGTGGACAGGTGCCAAGTCCTGTTGGAAAATGAAAATTCCATCTCCAAAAAGCTTGTCGGCAGAGGGAAGCATGAAGTGCTCTAGAATTTCCTGGTAGACGGCTGCGTTGACTTTGGTCTTGATAAAACACAGTGGACCTACACCAGCAGATGACATGGCTCCCCAAACCATCACTGATTGTGGAAACTTCACACTAGACCTCAAGCAACTTGGATTGTGTGCCTCTCCATTCTTCCCCCAGACTCTGGGACCTTGATTTCCAAATGAAATGCAAAATTTACTTTCATCTGAAAACAACACCTTTGACCACTGAGCAACAGTCCTGTTCTTTATCTCCTTGGCCCAGGTAAGACGCTTCTGGCGTTGTCTATTGGTCATGAGTGGCTTGGCACATGGAATGCGACACTTGTAGCCCATATCCTGGGTACGCCTGTGTGTGGTGGCTCTTGAAGCACTGACTCCAGCCGCAGTCCACTCCTTGTGAATCTTCCCCAAATTTTTGAATGGCCTTTTCTTAACAATCCTATCAAAGCTGTGGTTATCCCGGTTGCTTGTGCACCTTTTTCTATCACACTTTTTCCTTCCACTCAACTTTCTATTAATATGCTTTGATACAGCACTCAGAGAACAGCCAGCTTCTTTAGCAATGACCTTGTGTGGCTTACCCTCCTTGTGGAGTGTGTCATTGACTGCCTTCTGGACATCTGGCAAGTCAGCAGTCTTCCCCATGATTGTGTCACCTACTGAACCAGACTAAGGGACCTTTTTACACACTTAGGAAGCCTTTGCAGCTATTTTGGGTTAATAATTCTAATTTTCTGAGATAATGACTTTTGGGTTTTCCTTGGCTGTAAGCCATAATCATCAACATTAACATAAATAAACACTTGAAAAAGTTCACTCTGTTTGTAATGACTCAATATAATATATGTGTTTCACTTTTTCAGTTGAATTACTAAAAAAAATAACTTTTTGATCTAATTTATTGAGATGCACTTGTACAATCCTCTTGTGATACATAAGAGGAGTTAATAGACTTTTTAATGCCCAGTTGGATTTTGGATTGTAGGTCCCTATTCAGACTATGATACTTATGCAGTAATAATGGGCTGACATCCCTTATGTGATCTATATTCTTTAAAAGCCCACTACTTACTTAAAGATGTTTAAACTGATCCCCAGACTACAGTCCATTAAGTATTGCACTGTGTTTTAACAAATAGTATATAGTTTCTATGATCTTGCATGTGTTTCCTATACCAGGATGTCCCCTTTTGATTTCACTCTTGCTAATGTGTATGCGTGAGTTGTCACATGACTGGCATGGTAAGCAACTTTCTATGCAATCTCCACATAACCGCGGATTTATTGTGGAGACATTGGGTAGTGCATAGAAGTGTTATGTTGACATTTCTCTGGATCCCTTTAGGTAATCTACTCTGTGCACATGCTTGTAACATTTCACAGTCATCTCTAATTAACTATTAGGACTACTTACAGTGCCTTGCGAAAGTATTCTGCCCCCTTGAACTTTTCAACCTTTTGCCACATTTCAGGCTTCAAACATAAGTATTTTAATTTTTTGGTGAAGAATCAACAACAAGTGGGACACAATTGTGAAGTGGAATGAAATTTATTGGTTATTTTAAACTTTTGTAAAAAATAAAAAACTGAAAAGTGGGGCGTGCAATATTATTCGGCCCCTTTACTTTCAGTGTAGCAAACTCACTCCAGAAGTTCAGTGAGGATCTCTGAATGATCCAATGTTGTCCTAAATGACTGATGATGATAAATATAATCTACCTGTGTGTAATCAAGTCTCCGTATAAATGCACCTGCTCTGTGATAGTCTCAGGGTTCTGTTTAAAGCGCAGAGAGCATCATGAAGACCAAGGAACACACCAGGCAGGTTCGTGATACTGTTGTGGAGAAGTTTCAAGCCGGATTTGGATACAAAAAGATTTCCCAAACTTTAAACATCTCAAGGAGCACTGTGCAAGCGATCGTATTGAAATGGAAGGAGTATCAGACCACTGCAAATCTACCAAGACCCGGCCGTCCCTCTAAACTTTCATCTCA
This sequence comes from Leptodactylus fallax, assembly GCA_947044405.1. Taxonomy (NCBI): domain Eukaryota; kingdom Metazoa; phylum Chordata; class Amphibia; order Anura; family Leptodactylidae; genus Leptodactylus; species Leptodactylus fallax. The sequence goes on from CAMRHE010000190.1 coordinate 81,020, forward strand.
AACAAGGAGAAGACTGATCAGAGATGCAGCCAAGAGGCCCATGATCACTCTGGATGAACTGCAGAGATCTACAGCTGAGGTGGAAGAGTCTGTCCATAGGACAACAATCAGTCGTACACTGCACAAATCTGGCCTTTACGGAAGAGTGGCAAGAAGAAAGCCATTTCTCAAAGATATCCATAAAAAGTCTCGTTTAAAGTTTGCCACAAGCCACCTGGGGAACACACCAAACATGTGGAAGAAGGTGCTCTGGTCAGATGAAACCAAAATCGAACTTTTTGGCCACAATGCAAAACGATATGTTTGGCATAAAAGCAACACAGCTCATCACCCTGAACACACCATCCCCACTGTCAAACATGGTGGTGGCAGCATCATGGTTTGGGCCTGCTTTTCTTCAACAGGAACAGGGAAGATGGTTAAAATTGATGGAAAGATGGATGGAGCCAAATACAGGACCATTCTGGAAGAAAAACTGTTGGAGTCTGCAAAAGACCTGAGACTGGGACGGAGATTTATTTTCCAACAAGACAATGATCCCAAACATAAAGCAAAATCTACAATGGAATGGTTCACAAATAAACGTATCCAGGTGTTAGAATGGCCAAGTCAAAGTCCAGACCTGAATCCAATCGAGAATCTGTGGAAAGAGCTGAAAACTGCTGTTCACAAACGCTCTCCATCCAACCTCACTGAGCTCCAGCTGTTTTCCAAGGAGGAATGGGCAAGAATTTCAGTCTCTCGATGTGCAAAACTGATAGAGACATACCCTAAGCGACTTGCAGTTGTAATCGCAGCAAAAGGTGGCACTACAAAGTATTAAGTTAAGGGGGCCGAATAATATTGCACGCCCCACTTTTCAGTTTTTTATTTTTTACAAAAGTTTAAAATATCCAATAAATTTCGTTCCACTTCACGATTGTGTCCCACTTGTTGTTGATTCTTCACCAAAAAATAAAAATTTTATATCCTTATGTTTGAAGCCTGAAATGTGGCAAAAGGTTGAAAAGTTCAAGGGGGCCGAATACTTTCGCAAGCCACTGTATATGATAGTTACATGTTTTTATGTGGATATTGATATTTTTTGCTCAAACAATATCAAACTTATTTGCATAAAGAAAAGAACAGGGAAAAACAACTGGGCTGGCTCACCAATTGTAAAATACTCTATACTCAGGTGAATTCTTACTCAGATGTGGACCCATAAGGTAACATTATTGGAGGACTCGCTTCTTATAAAAACATGGAAATTCACTGCACTGCCAGCTTTCCCGGTATGTTCCCCAGTGCTGGAGATATCGGTGCCATTAATTTCCGCACCAATATCTCTCCACTGTCAGAAGGGCGGGTCTTATAGCTCATCATTATCCCTGAGCTGTGAGGAACGCCTCCCTGACTGTACTCTTCCATAGCCTTGTACTGTCAGGGAGAATTTTTTACCGCCCAGCGATGATGCTAGGCTGTAAGGCCCACCTTTCCAACAATGGAAAGATATCGATGCCAAAACTAACACAACTGATATCTCCAGCACAATGGCGAATACAGCTGACAGTGCACTGAATTCAGTCGGCTTTGTAGTAGTATATAATACCGCACATCTCTGAGGACATGAAAGGTTCTCTTTAAATGTACTTCCCCTGCATCAGTTTTCTGGTTGTTCAGGACCATTGTCCAGCCAGGAACTTGAAGATTTGCCATGTACGTCATTGTAAGGTGTCGGCACTCACAAGTTAGAAGTACATGGCTCCTAGGAATAACCTGCTTACTGCAGCGTACTATTACAGTGCATGGCCAGAAGAGGTTAATTGCTGGCTGGCATTATGAGGGGAGCATCTGCAAATAAAAGGGGGCTATTTGTGTTCTCCATATGGGGAATGGAGGAAACTCTGTTAGAAGTGAAGTGTTTGGCGCCATGAGGGGAACATTATACAATAAAACAGCTATTTGCTGATTATACTATGAGGGCAGAGGGGAATCTGGCACTAAGTGGGTGACGTGACAGTATTTAGTCCTGGTATAGTGGTCAGCGGCTGACGTGACAGTATTTAGTCCTGGTATAGCAGTCAGTGGGTGACGTGACAGTATTTAGTCCTGGTATAATGGTCAGTGGCTGACGTGACAGTATTTAGTCTGGGTATATCCAGGGGCGCACCGCTAATGAGGCGAAGTGAGGCGGCCGCCTCGGGCGGCACTGTCCGGGGGGCGACATTTTTACTATTTAATGTAAACCAGCCCAGGACAGGCCGCTTTAAAAAAAAAAAAAAAAAAAAAACAGAGCTGAGCGGGGCCTGTCCTGGGCTGGTTTACAAGACGTCGCATCTCAGCGCAGGCGGCAATACAATGACGTCATCACGCCGCCTACGCTGAGACACAGACGTCGCGGACAAGAAGAGGAGGCGGCGGCGGCTGCATCAAGGCATCGCAGGTGAGTATAGCTTTTTTTTATTTATATAAATAGGCCGTAACCTGTTGGAGTATCCCCGGCAGGTCAGGGCCTATTTATTTACCTACCCCGCATCTGCTCGTGGCCGCCCCTGCTTCCCCTTCTGCTATGGGCCACAGAAAGGGAAGTGGATGCCGCTATGAGCGGCCGCGGGGATCGGTAAGTTGGGCCGCGGGCCGCAAATATTACTATTATTATACTCCGGGGTCTATTCAGACCCCGGAGTATAATAATCGGAGGCCTAGGGTTGGTGAGGGAACATAAAAACCAGTGTTACTCACCTCCTGCGATCCGATGTAACTCCGAGCAGGCTTGAGGCCTCTGGTGACGTCATCAGGTCGCGTCGCCGGCCTGATCACGTGACGTGTGTGCGCAATTAAACAGGGCCGAAAGCTGCAAGGAGTGCACCGGTGTCCAGGATAGGTAAGTACCTCTGGTTTTTATGTTTGTATTCTCCCCTGGGTCTCCAATCATTATACTCTGGGGTCTGAAAAGACCCCAGAGTATAATAATAGTTCATGGGTCGGCCACTATGGGGCATAATACCCTGTGCAGGGACCACTGTAGAGCATAATACCCTGTGCAGGGGCCACTCTGGAGCATAATACAAGTGCAGGGGCCACTATAGAGCATAATACCGGGTGCAGGGGTCACTATGGAGCATAATACAAGTGCAGGGGCCACTATGGAGCATAATACCAGTGCAAGGGCCACTATGGAGGATAATACCAGTGCAGGGGCCACTATGGAGCATAATACCAGTGCAAGGGCCACTATAGAGCATAATACCAGTGCAGGGGCCACTATGGAGCATAATACCGTGTGCTGGGGCCACTGTGGAACATAGTACCGTGTGCAGTGGCCAATGCGGGGCATAATACCGTGAGCAGGGGCCACTATGGAGTATAATACCGTGTGCAGGGGCCGCTGAGAGGCATAATACAGTGTGCAGGGGCTGCTGCGGGCCATAACACTGTGTAATACTGTGTGTAGGGGCTGCTGTGGAACATTATAGTGTGTGTAAATGGGGCGCTATAAACATAGGCTATGGCACCTGTTTATATTATACGCTGTCTGTTTATAGTGACCGTGTGATGTAATTGTAGCCTTGTCACATACTGTAGACATGTACAGGACGAGGCTGCAGTTACATTACATGGCCGCTATGAGATGAATTACACTATGTAAACAGAGAAGCGGTCACGGCGCTTACACAGGTACCATTCAAACAGCTGGTCAGTGGGGGTCCTGGGTTTTTGAACCCCACTGATTAGTTTATTAATGACCTGGAAAACCTTTTAATTAGTTAACACCTGGGGTATTATTAATAAGGGGCACTATTTATACAGGGTACACATGGACATTATTAATATAAAGATGAACATGGGGGTATTATTCATTATGGGGGGTTATATCATATATTATATAATTGGGGGTAGCAGCAGAATGGGGGCTTTGTGTAGGTGAGGACAATGTGGGTTGGATGCCTGGTAACGTGAGGAGCCAAAGATGTCTGTGTTGCAACCTTTACAGAGACAAGTCACAGCTGGAAGAAGTGGTCATGGCGGTCCAGAGGGAAGAGAAGGGAAATGTGAAGGATTAGTCAGAGACGTCACCGGTAAGTCACAGAATGTTACTGCCCTGTATACACCTAAATGATAGAGGATAAATACCTGATTGATCGGGGTCTGTCTGCTGAGACCCCCACTGAGCCTGAGAATTGGGTTTTTCCCCCCACTAGGTGGGAATCCAGCCTGGCTGCAGCCATATATATAGGTGTGTCACTTGGTGGATGGACGAACCCGCGTGGCTCTCATTCACTTCAATGGGAGTGCCAAAGATAGCCGAAGTCCAGTACTCAGCTATCTGCGGGGATCCTATTATAGAGAATGGGGGCCACGTGGGCTCGTCCATCCACCAAGCAGAAGATATGTGAAGTTACTTTCATTGTTAATGCCGTGTTGTTGATCTGATACTGAAGTAATACAGGAAGAAGAATTCTTAAAAACTGTTTTATAACTTTGTGTATTGTGTATATTGTGCGACGATAACAGTGTGTTAAACTAGTAGCATGGAAACTCAGTTTTTTTTTGTTTTTTTTTTTTGGGGGGGGGGCGTCTTTCTATAGTCCGCCTCAGGCAGCAAAGAGGCTAGGTTCACCACTGGGTATATCATAGCAGTCAGTGGCTGACGTGACAGTATTTAGTCCTGGTATAGCGATCAGTGGCTGACGTGACAGTATTTAGTCCTGGTATAGTGGTCAGTGTCTGGCATGACAGTATTTAGTCCTGGTATAGTGGTCAGTGGCTGGCATGACAGTATTTAGTCCTGGTATAATGGTCAGTGGCTGACGTGACAGTATTTAGTCCTGGTATAGCAGTCAGTGGCTGACGTGACAGTATTTAGTCCTGGTATAATGGTCAGTGGCTGACGTGACAGTATTTAGTCCTGGTATAGCAGTCAGTGGGTTACTTGACAGTATTTAGTCCTGGTACAGCGGTCCTATTTGATAACTCTGTATGTATATACATTTTTTTAGTGTACAGGGAAGGGCATATGCCTTGTTGCTTGTGCATCTGATCTTTAAAGATAAGGCTCACAAGCAACTAGATTGACTAAGCAAAAAATTTTTACAAATTTACAAACAACCCCTTAAAAGACACATCGAATTAACAGAATGTGACTATGTTGTAGGTACAATATTTCAGCATTTAGGCCCCACTTTTAATTTTGCTCAGGGCCCCATTTTGTCTAAAACTGGCCCTGCGTGTGGGAGCCCTTCACTATTTATATCACACAGTATCTGTTTTATAGCAGACATGTGATATTATAACAGGTTACACAGTCACTATAAAACAGATCCTGTGTGATGTAAATAGTGTACATTAATTGTTCAAAATTATGCCAAATGCAGTACAAAGTTGTTTGTATTATTGAAAGCTCTGTAAAACCTCATTCACACAACTGTATTTTGCAGGTCCGCTACTGTCCGCAATTGTGGATCCGCACAGTATTAAGGTTAAATTGCCGTGTTGGCACTCTGAGATAAATTAGTAGGTTTTGGGTTGCAGTTTGGGCACTCTGTCTGTAAAAGGTTCACCATCACTCTTATAGGACATGGACAGAAGGCATCAGAGACAAAACCAGGAGAGAACGAATAAGCAGAGACGGGAGAGAGAAGCAATAGAAACTAGCCAAGGGTCAAAAATCCAACCGTGATCGTCACAACAGAATCAGAGGCAAAAGGGGAATCCAAGGAGCAAACCAGAGGTCACAAGTCATGCAGACACACAATAGAAGACAAACTAGCAGTAGCAAACTAATAGTCTGCACATGTCTCAGGAGGGCGGGGTCTTATATAGGCCTCCTCAGCTGCTAACTGGACCAAGCCAGGAAGCCTCTAAAAGTGCAAAATCTTCCCAGGTTGGCATGGTAACATCAAAGGTGCAGCAGCCGGACACTTCTCTTGAGCTATTTGCATGTGATGAACAACCAACTGCAAATTACCTGACAATTAAAGAACGGAGGACTGCTCATGAGGAATGAAGAAGCCCTCTGTAAACCCTCTAGTGAGAAGCTCAGCTTTGCCTTCCTGGGGTACCGCATAAGCCATGGCTCCATCTTTAGCATCTCAGCATTGCTTGCACTGCCCAACTTGGGAAACTGCTTCTTTCTAAAACATCTAAGTGCAGAATGGGTGTCTCCACAGATAGAGCACTCATGTCGAAACTTACAGGACGTAGAGAATCCCTCATTGAATAACCAGCATGTACCACTGGGATGCTGGACCGCCGCTACAGTGTTAGATGCCACACTGGCAGTCCCAGAAGGAAAGGACCAAGCAGGCTTCTGAGAAAGGATTGATTACAACCAATCATTGATGGCTTTAGAAGCCCAAACTATATCCAGTGACAAAGCTATACACCGACGAAATTCTTCATTGTAGAAACTAAGCTGCACCTCCGTGCAGTTTGTGGGTGCTAAAAGTCGTATCCAAATAAATAAAAAGGTCACCACCTTTTTCAGGGAAACGCAGGAAAATGGCACGAGACAGGGTAGCAAAACCCTGTAGCCAATTGCCAAACATTTTAACAACATCTCCTGTGGCGCCTCCGCTGAGGAACGCTGGAACTGTGATGTCTGCTGCGATACCGCCTTTCGCTCCACGATCACATGAAGAATCTGCAAAAGAGAACTCAAGAGAAGAGCAAGAAACAGGCGTAGAAACAGAGACCAATGTAGACCCATCCACCATGGAAGCCTCCTGTAATGCCCCTGGAAAGAAACCGTAAGCAGGGTGGGGGTGGGGGACCTGCGCTCCTAGCTGCCATGGCACTGAATGCCATAACCCTGATCCAAAGTATTCTGCACAGCACCACCCACAATAGAAGCCCCAGCATGAACCCCAACCAGCTGGCCCTGCCTGAGAGCATGCCGCGATACAGCAACCCATTCCCCAGCATGGCCCTGATCTAATAGACCCCAATGACAGGAGATGGATCCCTGGGCAGGCAGAGTGGGACTTCTGCATCAGCCTACCTGATGACCGTGGAGGATCCACTGCTGCCAATCCAGAGCAGTCTGCGACCCATCTGCAAACAACATCTGAAGCTACGCCATGCCCTCTTCTTGAATGCGCCGGGAGACCTGCTGCAGGAGTTTGTCAGCCATGACAGGGAGTGAAGAGAACTGCACAGAGAAGGTCCTACAGCGTGTGCTCATTCCTCATTCCATACAGTATATATATATATATATATATATATATATATATATATAACCAAGAAAACATAAAAACAGTGGGCATGAGTGGGCATGATAATCAAAACAGCAGGCCTATCACTGGGCTTCTCTATAGAAGCATGCTCATGAGCTTAACCCTATCATATCACACTTTTATTTCCATGTAGTCCCTGGCACTTTTGTTAAAGAGGTTTTATTTGGAAACAAAATATATAAAATCATATAAAAAAAACAAGGTACATTTTAGGCTTTCTTATGATGACCAACAATGATCCTTGACTAAATCAGTTTTTAGATTGCGCTGCTATTTACTACCACTAGAGGTCAGTAAAAGATTGTCTACTGTAGGAAAAACATTCCCAGTAATATCAGACCATCCATAGAAATTACGATGACAGAAGCCATCATGCTGTTGAAGTAAATATAACATTTCTAGCTTTCTACAGTCTACAGAATTTTAGGTAAATGACATAAGTCATTCAGTAGCACATAGGACTGACTTAACAAAGAAAGACATTCATGCCATTAATTAAGCTTCGCTGATGTTTTCTTCTTTGACATTCAAGAAAATAGCATGTTATTTATGCCTCCTATTGAATATCTTATTGAATGTCTTTCCTATGAGAAGACAAGATGCAATAGCAAGTCCTTTTCTGATATTTGCTACCCCGTATACTTATCCCTGCTGGGATTAAAATAAGGGTTTCTTTTTTATTATTAGTGCCACCTCTATATATGGGCTGTGTCTGTGCAGGTCAGCCACATTACTGTGAATGGAGATGAGCTGCAATACCAGATACAACCTACTGGCATAAGTATGGCAGTTTGGGATATTAAAAAAGCAGACCCTTTTTCTAGTTCTGGATACCCCTCTTAAACACCAGTAGTAAATAGTTCCAACAAAATAAAAAGAGAAAAAAATGTTGGCAGAGGGTTCAGAGTTGGTTAAAGCTTAATATTTTTTTCATAAATCCATAGTTCAGGTGACTACAACAAACCTTTTAATATACTTTATATAAGAAAAGCGGCTGTGTCTTCACTTATTTGCTTCCTTCCTTCTGCCACTGATCAAATCTGTACAATATAAGTTTATGCAGAGTGGAGGGGGAGGAAAAGAAGAGACATCTGCACTATAGAGAGACAGTTCTCTTTCACAACACAGCTGGGTTATCAGGAATTACTATCCACTGACAGAAATGACTCATTCAATGTTGTAGATGACCTCATATATCTGTCTCTTCTTTTAATTCTAAAGACACAAGTTTAGGGACTGACTTGGCAAAAAAAAAAAAAAAAAAAAGATCCAAAAAAAGAACAGCAAACTACATTTATTAACCATAACCAGGTCTGCATGTTTCTGAAAATATACTACCATTCAAAAGTTTAGGGTCACTTAGAAATTTTCTTATTTTTGAAAGAAAAGCACAGTTTTTTTCAATGAAGATCACATTAAATGAATCAGAAATACACTCTATACTTTGTTAATGTGGTAACTGACTTTTCTAGCTGCAAACGTCTAGTTTACAATGCAATATCTACATACAGTGCTGGCCAAAAGTATTGGCACCCCTGCAATTCTGTCAGATAATACTCAATTTCTTCCAGAAAATGATTGCAATCACAAATGCTTTGGTAATAATATCTTCATTTATTTTGCTTGCAATGAAAAAACACAAAAGAGAATGAAAAAAAAAGTCAAATCATTGATCATTTTACACAAAACTCCAAAAACGGGCCGGACAAAAGTATTGGTACCCTCAGCCTAATACTTGGTAGCACAACCTTTAGACAAAATAACTGCGAACAACCGCTTCCGGTAACCATCAATGAGTTTCTTACAATGCTCTGCTGGAATTTTAGACCATTCTTCTTTGGCAAATTTCTCCAGGTCCCTGAGATTTGAAGGGTGCCTTCTCCAAACTGCCATTTTGAGATCTCTCCACAGGTGTTCTATGGGATTCAGGTCTAGACTCATTGCTGGCCACTTTAGAAGTCTCCAGTGCTTTCTCTCAAACCATTTTCTAGTGCTTTTTGAAGTGTGTTTTGGGTCATTGTCCTGCTGGAAGACCCATAACCTCTGAGGGAGACCCAGCTTTCTCACACTGGGCCCTACATTATGCCTTTTCCCAAAAAGCTCTACTTTTGTCTCATCTGACCAGAGAACATTCTTCCAAAAAGTTTTTGGCTTTCTCAGGTAAGTTTTGGCAAACTCCAGCCTGGCTTTTTTATGTCTCTGGGTCAGAAGTGGGGTCTTCCTGGGTATCCTACCATAGAGTCCCTTTTCATTCAGACGCCGACGGATAGTACGGATTGACACTGTTGTACCCTTGGACTGCAGGGCAGCTAGAACTTGTTTGGATGTTAGTCGAGGTTCTTTAGCCACCATCCGCACAATCTTTCGTTGAAATCTCTCGTCAATTTTTCTTTTCCGTCCACATCTAGGGAGGTTAGCCACATTGCCATGGGCTTTAAACTTCTTGATGACACTGCGCACGGTAGACACAGGAACATTCAGGTCTTTGGAGATGGACTTGTAGCCTTGAGATTGCTCATGCTTCCTCACAATTTTGCTTCTCAAGTCTTCAGACAGTTCTTTGGTCTTCTTTCTTTTCTCCATACTCAATGTGGTACACACAAGGACACAGGACAGAGGTTGAGTCAACTTTAATCCATTTCAACTGGCTGCAAGTGTGATTTAGTTATTGCCACCACCTGTTATGTGCCACAGGTAAGTAACAGGTGCTGTTAATTACACAAATTAGAGAAGCATCACATGATTTTTCAAAGGGTGCCAATACTTTTGTCCACCCCCTTTTTTATGTTTGGTGTGGAATTATATCCAATTTGGCTTTTTGACAATTCTTTTTGTGGTTTTCCATTGAAGACAAATTAAATGAAGATATTATTACCAAAGCATTTGTGATTGCAATCATTTTCTGGAAGAAATTGAGTATTATCTGACAGAATTGCAGGGGTGTCAATACTTTTGGCCAGCACTATAGGTATATAGAGGCCCATTTCCAGCAACCATCACTCCAGTGTTCTAATGGTACATTGTGTTTGCTAACTGTGTAAGAAGGCTAATGGATGTTTAGAAAACCCTTGTGCAAGTATATTAGCACAGCTGAAAACAGTTTTGCTGGTTAGAGAAGCTATAAAACTGACCTTCCTTTGAGCTAGTTGAGAATCTGGAGCATTACATTTGTTGGTTCGATTAAACTCTCAAAATGGCCAGAAAAAGAGAACTTTCATGTGAAACTCGACATTCTAGTCTTGTTCTTAGAAATGAAGGCTATTCCATGTGAGAAATTGCCAAGAAACTGAAGATTTCCTACAACGTTGTGTACTACTTCATTCAGGGGACAGCACAAACAGGCTCTAACCAGAGTAGAAAGAGAAGTGGGAGGCCCCGCTGCACAACTGAGCAACAAGACAAGTACATTAGAGTCTCTAGTTTGAGAAATCGACGCCTCACAGGTCCTCAACTGGCAGCTTCATTAAATAGTACCCACAAAACGCCAGTGTCAACGTCTACATTGAAGAGGCGACTTGGGGATGCTGGCCTTCAGGGCAGAGTGGCCAAGAAAAAGCCATAGCTGAGACTGGCTAATAAAAGGAAAAGATTAATATGGGCAAAAGAACACAGACATTGGACAGAGGAAGATTGGAAAAAAGTGTTATGGACAGACGAATCGAAGTTTGAGGTGTTTGGATCACACAGAAGAACATTTGTGAGACGCAGAACAACTGAAAAGATGCTGGAAGAGTGCCTGACACCATCTGTCAAGAATGGTGGAGGTAATGTGATGGTCTGGGGTTGCTTTGGTGCTGGTAAAGTGGGAGATTTGTACAAAGTAAAAGGGATTTTGAATAAGGAAGGCTATCACTCCATTTTGCAACACCATGCCATACCCTGTGGACAGCGCTTGATTGGAGCCAATTTCATCCTACAGCAGGACAATGACCCAAAGCACACCTCCAAATTATGCAAGAACTATTTAGGGAAGAAGCAGGCAGCTGGTATTCTATCTGTAATGGAGTGGCCAGCGCAGTCACCAGATTTCAACCCCATTGAGCTGTTGTGGGAACAGCTTAACTGTATGGTACACAAAAAGTGCCCATCAAGCCAATCCAACTTGTGGGAGGGGCTTCTGGAAGCATGGCGGAAAATTTCTCCAGATTACCTCCGCAAATTAACAGCTAGAATGCCAAAGGTCTGCAATGCTGGAATTGCTGCAAATGGAGAATTCTTTGACGAAAGCAAAGTTTGAAGGAGAAAATTATTATTTCAAATAAAAATCATTATTTCTAACCTTGTCAATGTCTTGACTATATTTTCTATTCATTTTGCGACTCATTTGATAAATAAAAGTGTGAGTTTTCATGGAAAACACAAAATTGCCTGGGTGACCCCAAACGTTTGAACAGTAGTGTATATGTAACTGATAGAGTAATGAATGAATGATATATTCACAGCTTATATAAAACATGCCCATTTTAAATCAACAATAAAGTTAATTTAGGACTCAAAAAGAAACTCAATATGTGGTGGAGTGTGGCCACGAAAGGACCAAGTAGTATAGCATTTAAGCCATGAAGACATTCAGATAAGAGATATAGAATACAATCATTGAGTATCACACAGGTGCGTTGTAATATTATCCAAATTAGGGTAGAACCTCTGACACAGCATATATTAACCATTTAAAAAAATACACGGGGCTCTAAAAGTTCACCCTGGCCAGCCTATGAGCAAACCAGGTCAAAAAAAAAAAAAAAAAAAAGCAATCCAGTAACTAGAAACAGTTATGCAGCAAATGTTAGCAATAACAGTAAGTATACCTATGTCATATCCTTCTCCTGGGGGCCCTCACAATTCCATTAGCCTGGCTTCTGTAAATTTAAATGTCTTATTAGCAAGGCATTACATCATAGTCTGGACGTTGAGAGCGAAGAGTTGAGTCCAGCCATCTATCCCATATGCTATGGAACCTAGCTTCTTTATCTCTGTGTTTGTAAATCCAATTTTAGGCTAAAGCCCTACGTTACAGAAAAACTGCTTTTTTTGTTGCTACTTTTCTTTTAGCCAAAACCTGGAGTGGATTGAGTAGAAGGGAGAAGCATAAGAGTTTCCTTTATATTTGACATTTTCGGGGTTTGGTTCAAAAAAAATGCAGCAAAATAACAAAAAAGCAGCTTTTCCATGACTTGGGGCCTTAGCCTTAAGGGGTAGTGTGATATCAACGGACCTGATCCATTCTCTGGGAGAAAGAGGGTGAGAAAATCCAATACCTAGCAATGGTCTTCCTAGCACAATAGAGGACCTCAGAAAGGAAAATATTCTCCAGGGTGGAAAGATTCTGGATGTATAAAAAGACGGCATACCTTAAGGCTCTCCAGTACCACCATCCCCTTTTTGTCATGTTCCCAAAAACCCCTAAGAAATTGGCATGACCATAGCAAGTGGTTAAAAGTGCCTGGCAGTTCATTACATTTGGGGCAAATGTCTCTGAAGTGGGATATAAATTGGCTAACCTTGGAAGTACTCCTATATGCTTGGTGTAGAATGTAGACCTGGGACATTTGTTCTTCCAGATTGGGCAAAACCAATTTGGAGGCTCGAGCAGTAGCATCCACTCCTCCTCTGTTAACCCTCCTACATGCTCTGCCCAGCAGGCCCTGGACAGGGGTAGGGTTTTCTTAAAACAAGCTGACAGGAGTTTCGGATATAAAATAGCCTAATGGCTGGGGCATTCAGGAGATATTTTGGAACCAGCAAAGAATTATCACAGAATATATCCCCCAGAAACTGCGTCTGAATTGTATGTCTGAGTTGGAGGTGGAGTAAGTGAAATTCAATGGGTATAAGGAACTTCCCTTTCAACTGTTGAAAAGACTGGAGTACACCCGATAGACATATATCCCCCATGTCGAACACACCTTTAGCTGTGCAATGTGGGGTACTTTGCAATTTTATGAGTTCAGAGAGTAGAATATTGTGCTAGAAGGAGGTAAATTGATCAAAGACCAGCGTTTCCGTAGGTATAATTGACATGCAACGGTTTTGGAAATCGCAGCATGTCCACTGCACGTATTTTTCCACAATGTGTGGATAGAATTTGCTAGAATCTCATCCACTTTGCAGGAACTGTAAAACGCTGCGTTTTTTCCGCGGTGTGTACACTGTGGCCACACCACAGCATTTACGCCACATAGGGCTCCGGCCTTAAGGAGTTTTCCACCTCATTTTTATTGATGATCTATCCTAAGAATAAATCATCAATAAGAGATCAGTGACTCCCCACTGATCAGCTGTATGAAGGGGCTATGGCGCCTGTTTATATCACACGCTGTCTGTTTATAGGGTCCGTGTGATGTCATTCCAGTCTTGTCACATAGATGTGTATAGGACGAGGCTGTAGTTACATTACATGGCCGCTATGAGATGAATGACACTATGTAAACAGAGAAGGGGTCACGGCACTTACACCGATACCACAGTTCATTCAAACAGCTGATCCTGGTGGTCCCGGGTATTGGAACCCCACTATTTTTTTTTTTAATTTTTAATAATTAAATGCCTGGGGCATTATTCATAAGGGGCACATTATTTAAAGAGGGTACACAGGGAAGTTATTAATTTAAAGATGCACTTGGGAGTATTATTCATTACTGTATGGGGGGTTATATTATATATTTTATAATTGGGGTAGCAGCAGGATGGGGGCTTTGTCTAGGTGAGGACAATGTGGGTCAGGTGCCTAGAAAAGTGAGGAGCCAAAGATGTCTGTGCTGCAAACTTTACAGAGATTGAAAGAAGTGGTCATGGCTTTCCATATGGAAGAGAAATGGAATAGAAATGTGACCGATTAGTCAGAGACGTCATCTGTAAGTCACTAAATGTTATTGCACTGTATTCACCTAAATCATCTGCAGAGCCCTGTGTAGAGCTGATATATACCACTGTACGGTCACCATATAATGATAATATCGGTATACAGGGGTGCACCTTTAATGAGGCAAGGTGAGGCGGGCGCCTCAGGCGGCACTGTCCTCACTATTTTTTTTTTTTAACCTAAACCAGCCCAAGACAGGCCGCTCCAAAAACTAATTGAGCGGGGCCTGTCCTGGGCTGGCTTAGGAGATGCCTGTATCTCAGCACAGGCGACGATGGTATGACGTCATTGCGCCTCCTGCACTGAAACACAGACGTCCTATGCGCGGGTGAACAAGAGGAGTCGGTGGAGTAATCCCAGCAGGTAACGGCCTATTTACCTTCCTGCTCATGGCTGTCCCCGCTTCCCCTTCTGCTATAGGATGCAGAAGGGGGAAGCAGAAGCGGCTGTGAGCAGGAGCGGGGATTGGTACTGTACGTGAGGCCAAATACTACTATTATTATACTCCGAGGTCTTTTCAGACCCCGGAGTATAATAATTGGAGGCCCAGGGGAGGTGAGGGAACATAAAAACCAATGTTACTCACCTCTCTGGCGATCCGTTGTTACTCCCAGCAGGCTTCGGCCTTCACGTGAGCCAGGCTGACATCATTATGTTGCAACGCCAGCCTTGGCCCACGTGACTTCTGTGCGACATTGAAGAGAACCTAAAGCAGGGAGTGCACCGGAGAGCGGAGGATAGGTAAGTAACAGTGGTTTTTATGTTTGTCACCTCCCTCTGAAAAGACCCCAGAGTATAATAATAGTTCATGGGTGGGCCACTATGGGGCATAATAGAGTGTGCAGGGGCCACTGTGGAGCATAATAGAGTGTGCAAGGGCCACTATCGGACATAATACCGTGTACAGGGGCCGCTGTGGGGCATTATAGAGTGTGCAGGAGCCGCTGTGGGGCATTATAGATTGTGCAGGGGCCGCTGTGGGTCATAATAGAGTGTGCAGGGGCCGCTGTGGGACATAAGAGAGTGTGCAGGGGCGGCTGTGGGGCATAATAGAGTGTGCAGGGGCCACTGTGGGGCATAATAGAGTGTGCAGGGGCCGCTGTGGGGCATAATAGAGTGTGCAGGGGCCACTGTGGGGCATAAGAGAGTGTGCAGGGGCGGCTGTGGGGCATAATACCGCGTGCAGGGGCCACTCTGGGGCATAATAGAGTGTGCAGGGGCCACTCTGGGGCATAAGAGAGTGTGCAGTGGCGGCTGTGGGGCATAATACCGCGTGCAGGGGCCGCTGTGGGGCATAATAGAGTGTACAGGGTTCACTATGGAGCTTAATACCGTACGCAGGGGCCGCTGTGGGCCATAATACCGCGCACAGGGGCCGCTGTGGGCCATAATACCGCGCGCAGGGGCCGCTGTGGGCCATAATACCGTGCGCAGGGGCCGCTGTGGGACATAATACCGCGCGCAGGGGCAGCTGTGGGCCATAATACCGTGTGCAGGGGCCGCTGTAGAACATTATAGTGTGTGTAAATGGGGCATTATACTGTGTGGGGGCCAGGAAAGGGAGTGCTATGCTGTGGGGGGCCCAGTCTTTGCTAGTTACGCCCCTGATAAGGGTTGCTAGGAAGGAGCATATTATATAAGGGAGCTTAATGAACTTAAGAGGTGTTATTTATATAAGGGCATTATTAATACAAGGGGGGTTATTAGGGAGCATTATATATCTAAGGGGGTGGTCATTTATAAAAGCGTTCATTAGGGGACATCAATTATATAAGGGGACATTCTGAATAGAAGGGGGCATCATATATAGCTATAGGGTCATTAGTGGAGAAGTATTTATGTCAGGGGGAATCAGGGGCATAATAAAAGGGGGCAATTAATTAAAGGGCTTGTCCAGGATAACCACTTTATTAATATGAGACCAGGGAAAGTGATTAAAAAAAAAAAACCCTACTCACCTGTCCCTTGTGCTCTGATGTCTCCCACCGAGGTCTGGTTCTGCTGCTCCGGTGTTTTCTTCTGGTGAAAGTCCCCACCGCACATGACTGCTGAGGTCGCTGACATGGGACGTCACAGTGCTGTGGGGAAGAAAACACCGGAGCAGCAGGACTGGAACGCGCTGGGAGACACCGGAGAACCTTCCATAGGTTATCCTGGACAACCCCTTTAAGGTGGCACTTGGGCTTTAATAAAGGGACTTTTCAGCTCCCCCGGATCAGCAGTTTGAAGGAGCTATGGCACCTATTTATATCCTACGCTGTATGTTTATAGTGACCGTGTGATGTAATTACAGCTTTGTCACATAGACATGTATAAGACGAGGCTGTAGTTACATTACATGGCCACTATGAGATGAATTACACTATGTAAACAGAGAAGCAGTCACGGCGCTTACACAGATACCACAGTTCATTCAAACAGCTGATCAGTGGGGGTCCTGGGTTTTTGAGCCCCACTGATTATTTTATTAATGACCTGGAAAACCTTTTAATTAGGAACCCTCTGGGGCATTAATAAGGGGGCACTATTTATGGGGGTACACACCGATATTATTAATATAAAGATGCACTTGGGAGTTATTCATTATGGGGGGTTATATCAAATATTATATAATTGCGGTAGCGCCAGGATGAGGGCTTTGTGTAGGTGAGGACAATGTGGGTCGGCTGCCTGGAAAACCAAAGATGTCTGTTTTGCAAACTTTACAGAGACAAGTCACAGCTGGAAGAAATGGTCATGGCAGTCCAAAGGGAAGAGATTGGAAATGCGACCGATTAGTCAGAGACGTCACCTGTAAGTCACAAAATGTTACTGCCCTGTATTCACCTAAATGATAGAGAATAAATACCTGATTGATGGAGGTCTGTCTGCTGAGACCCCCACTGAGCCTGAGAATTGCCCCCCCCCTCCCCCACCAGGTGAGAATTCAGCCTGACCGCAGCCAGGCTGCATATAGGCATGTAGCTTGGTGGATGGACGAACCCGCAGGGCTCTCATTCACTTCGATGGGAGTGCCGAAGATACCCGAAGTCCAGTACTCAGCTATCTGCAGCGCTCCTATTATAGAGAATGGGGACCACGTGGGCTCGTCCATCCACCAAGCAGAAGATGTGTAAAGTTATTGTCATTGTTAATGCCGTGTTGTTGATCTCTGATACTGAAATCATACAGGAAGAAGAATTTTTAAAAACTGTTTTCTAACTTTGTGTATTGTGTATGTTTATTGTGTGGTGATAGCAGCGTGTGACGCTAATAGCATGTAAGCTCAATTTTATTTTTTTTTTTTTTGGGGGGGGAGTCTTTCTATAGTCCGCCTCAGGCAGCAAAGAGGTTCACCACTGTCGGTATACCTAAGTTGGGGGCCCACTTGGACATGCTCACTCCCCCTGTGCTCAACCCCTAGCTACGCCTCTAACTACAATACAACTGTATTTCCATATATTGTGAAATTCACTCATTTCTATTACATGCTGTCTATGCACCGTTGCTATTTAGGTGAAAATGAAAATACATTATATATACATTATCTCCAACAGTTCAAAGGATAGCAAAGGAGTCGGAGGGCAAGAAGCTTGTTCTGCAGAGCAGGAAAGAACCTAGGAAAACTCACACCTCCCCATATGGTAGGGGGAAAGGGGGAGGTGAGGGAGCAGGTTGAGTACCCTGGTGTGTATCCCCCTTGCCCTCATACGCACCAGGGTAGCCAACCCTGGGGGCAGGGGCATAACTAGCAAAGACTGGGCCCCACAGCAAACTTTTGACTTGGGCCCCCCCCCCCATGGCATAGCGCACCCTTTCCTGGCGTATACACAGTATAACGCCCCATTTACACACACTATAATGTCACAAACTGGCCTCCAGACAGTATAATGTTCCATAGCGGCCTCTCCACACAGTATAATGTCCCATAGCAGTCCCTCCACATAGTATAATGTCCCATAGCGTCCCCTTCACACAGTATAATATCCCATAGCGTCCCCTCCACACAGTATAATGTGCCATAGCGGCCCTCCACACAGTATTATGTCCCACAGTGGCTCCTGCAGACAGTATAATGTCCCACAGACCCAAGAGTATACTGATCGGAGGTCCAGGGGATGAGAGAAAACATAAAAACCAGTGTTACTCACTGCTCTGTTGCACTCTCTGCTGCTTTTGGCCCTCTTAATGTCAGCACAGACGTCACGTAGGCCAGGCCAGCATCGCGATGCATAATGATGCCGGCCTGGGCCACGTGACGTCTGGGCCATCACTAAAGAGGCCCGACGATTGCAGGGAGTCACACCGGAGCGCAGGAGAGGTGAGTAACACTGGTTTTTATGTTTGCTCACCTCTCCTGGGCCTCCAGTCATTATACTATGGGGTCTGAAAAGACCCCAGAGTATAATAATAGCAGTATTTGTTGAGGTTGGTCCAACAAATACCCAGGCCAGGGGCCTGCGGCCTCCCTTACCGATCCCTGCTCCTGCTCACAGCCGCATCTGCTTCCCCCTGCCCTCCAGGGCCACAGCGACATGATATGGGATGCAGGTAACAGCTTATTAAAAAAAAAAAAAATCATCAGGGGCCTGCTGGGCCCCCTAAGGTCCCAGGCCCTGTGGCAGCTGCTACCCCGGCACTTACGCCACTGCCTGGAGATCATATCCAGGACCTTAACAAAATGTTCTACCACTTTCCTAACCCTAACACTGATGAGCAGCTAACTTACTTTCTACAATGGTATATTCCTACAAAATAACTTAAAGGGGAATGGGGGGTATGGATCAAAGGCAATAAGCGTAGCTATCACAGGCCAGCATGATGCTGCAGTCCTGTGTACCTTCCTTAAAGGGGTATCCAACGTACATAACCATATTTAAAATTGTAGGCAATTGAAAGTTGAACATTTTTGCAAATATAAATAATAAAATGTTGCAGAGTTTTATAGACTCTCTCTAACCATCTTAGTGGTGACATCTATTGTCTTGATCAGTTGCCAATGGATACGACCATAAATACAAGAACTTTCTATACACTGAAACCCATCCATGATTCCCTTATTGTGTCCAGGTTATCTTCTCCTACATGTAGTGCCCCGGCGTGATAACCTGTTCACAATAAGGACATCATGGCTGGATTTCTGACAGGAGCCAGGCCATAGTTACTGTATTCATGGTCATATCCATTGGCAATCGAACAAGACAAAAGACCGTCACAATGAATATAATCAAAGAAAATCTTTAAAAGTTTGCAAAATTTTTCATTATTTACATTTGCAAAAATGTTCAATTTTTAATTGTCTACAAATCTAAATATGGTTTTGTTTGTGGGAAAACTCCTTTAACTGATGAGGCGTATTCCCCCACGCCTGACAGGAGGCATCCAACAACTCAACAATTCTAGCTGTGCTGAAGAGGAGAGTTGCAGTTGGATCTAGAATGGCTGTTACAGGAATGGAGGAGAACATGTTGCCTGGACTCAACTACAAAGATCTGCAAACTATATTTTAAAAATACATAACCTTTCATGATATATTTATTAAGTTTAATCCACCATATATTTGGACAACCATTGGATGTATTTAGTGGTTTACTATGTATTGTTATATATCCATGGTACCTTTTTGGCCACTTTTCAATACATCTGTCAAAGACTTATTACGATTGTTCTCAGAACTTCATGTTGTTACTGTATTAGTGCCAGGAAACCCAGTCATCAGTAGTTTATCTTACCAGGCACGTCAATTTATACTATAATTATTAACTTTGCACACCTTTATCACACATGGGTGATCTATATTTGCCTAAATATGTGACCTCCCAAACCATCAGGATGTCTCAATAAAGGCATATTTACACAAGGTTTTTTTATCACAGTTTTTGCTATGATTTTCATGATCAGAAGACATCACTTTTTATAAAGATCATTTTCTGTGAAAATCATGGCAAAAACTGCAGCAAAAAGTTATCGCAACACACCCTAGAGGAAATAGATAACGCCTTCATGACTAAGGAAACTGGAGAAATGACATGTTTTTGTGCTGGACAGTGTACAGGAAACCCAGGCAGCCAAACAATGGCATGCTTCTATGTGCAGCTATTATTCTAGAGCTCTGTAGAAACAAGGAATTCTAGAATAGTTAATAAGTGGTAAGACACACGTTGAGGAAACGCAGTGGGGGGAATTTATTAAAACTGGCAATCCTTACACCAGTCTTAATTTATTTCCTGCCAGGTGCACAGCTTGCTAGAATTACTAAGAGGCTAGCACCCAGTCACAGATCTACACCAGTTTAGGGACTGGGGTAGATTTGTGGTATAACTGACACTAGTTTTCTGGGTGCCGAGTCAGAGATACTCCACGGTGCGACAATAATACAAGTTAAGACACATTTTTGGCCACTTTCCAGGCGCATCTGCATTTGTAAATGCAGGCAAGTGTTTTTGTCTGATGCAGAAATGCAGTAGAAAAAATGCTACATTTCACAGTCACAGCAAAGTTTGCATTTTTAGCCCCATGTTATGGAAACGCAGCTTTTTTTGTTGCAGATTTTGTTGTGGTTTTTTTGAGCCAAAGCCAGGAGTGGATTGAGCAAAAGGTAAAAGCTTCATATATATTCCTATATATTTCCCATTCCGTTTGTAGCCATTCTTTGCTTTGGCTCAAAATCTGCAACAAAAAAAAGCTGCGTTTCCGCAATGTGGGGCCTTAACCTTAGGCCTCTTGCAGACGACCATAGGTGAGATCAGTGTGCTATCCGTGTTTTTCCTGGATAGCACACTGACCCATTAATTTCTATGGGCACATGCACATGACCATGATTTCCACTGATCAGTGTGCCAGCCGTGAGTCCGTGCTGCAAAATATAGACAGGTCCTATTCTGTTCAGTGTTTGCGGAAGGGACTCATCCATAGAAGCCTATGGAAGACTAAAAACCTAGGACGGCATGCTGATGTACCAGTGTGTCATCAGTGTGCTGTCCATTTTCGTGGACAAGCTAGGGACATCATTATATGTTTCCTGTGGTATTTTTGTGGATCCACAAACTAGGATCACACACTGATGGCACACTTATGACACACTTATGACACACTGTCCGTCTTTGCGGACATACAGCACTGATGCTGAAGAAGCACTAAAAACACACTGATAACACTCTGTCCGCATAAAAGGAACACTGATTACTAATTTGCAACCGGCCTTATTGTTTTTTGCTTCCATTGCATTTCCATTGAAATGTTTTTTTGGCAGCATTTTTTAGCTGTTTTTCATGGATGGTCTTAGCTTTAAGCCCACATATAGTGAACTTCAGCTAAAAAATGTTGCTGAAAAGACCACGGGGGAAACGCATTGCAGTTTTTTCCACACCATTTTTCATAGAAAGTCTGCAGAGTTTTCCTCTGCGGACTTTCTGCCCCTATTATACCTATCCAAAAAATGCCAGCATTTCCGTAAGTACAGTATAATTGACATGCTGCAATTTTGATTCGTTTTTGGACTCGCAGCTTTTCTGCTGCAGATATTTTTCTGCAATGTGTGGATGGGATTAACCAGAATCCCATCCACTTTGAAGGTAATGTAAGTGCGTTCGCAACGTGGGGCACGGCCTCATATAGATTTTTTTTGTTGACCTCTGTAAAAACAAATAATACTTTATCCCACTTTTATATGGATTTACATTGTAAAATGTTTTTAGGCAAAGTTACACTTCCTGATCTTGACTGATCAATGCAGATTTTGCTGGTAGTTATACATACACCTGGAAATTATCACCACTTTCAGCCAACATAACAATATTCTATTCTATGAGACCTAGTGTGGTCAGTGAGGGGTCAATTGAATTTCTTATCTCAGTTGTTTTCAGTAGGTGTGTCTACATAATAACAAAAAAATGTTCCTGTGGTTATTATTAGCCTTCTTGAAACATCCAGTGTAAATACCAAAGCAAAAATAAAAGGAAGAAATGCAGAGACTCCCTGTGTCCTCAAGTAAACTGTATAAGCTCGGACTTTCCCAAGCAGCTGTAAGATGATATACAAGAAATTTATATGTGTAATCTTAATTAAAATTTTATATATACAGTGTATATTTATGTTTTATAGCTGTTTCCTAGTAATAAAAATCATGAAAGGGCATTTCCATCCAAAACATGAACTTACATTAGTTGCTCAGTATCTCAGAAGTTAGAGTTCACACTACTTCTCTGGTGCATGGTCACCATATATGCATTATTAAGACTGGCATATTGTACACCAGTCTCAATAAAGGCCCGACTGGTGCAGGGAACAACTGATTTACGAAAAGGATCCGGCCTCTTTATAAATCAGGTGCATGTCCCTGCACCAAGCCATCTATGCATTCAACATCCCCCCCCCCCTTACACACACCTGAATATGCCAAACCGACTAACTCACTGCCCCAAGGTCACCTTACTTAAAGCAGACCTGTGACACTGTGTTTGGGGATTCCCAAAGGTGCAAAGTTAATGGGAGGAAATACTGTACTGGATACAAACTACCTAGCACATAACCATTCCGAAAGAACCTATGCCTGTGCTATTCCACTCTTATAGCTCAGGATTACAAACACCCCTAGCAGAAGATGGAGCACTATTGGTGTCTTAACTCTGCCTACTGGTCACTTGGGTAATCCCATGGACACCAACCATGCCAAAGGTAAATACCAGGATACACCACTTCATGCACATGGATTAACTAGAGACCGAGAGGTCAAAAGACAGCCAAAGTCTTTCTTTGAAATCTTACTTATGCACACATCTTGCTCTTATGGAAATCCCTGATGCTCTCTGTCAGATACACATCATTGTACTTACTTGAAGATTTTCGGGGCGTCCTGAGCAGCATGGTGGCTCAGTGGTTATCACTTGCTGGAGTCCTAGGTTGCTGGAGTCCCTGTGTTTGTGTGGGTTTCCTCCCACTTTCCAAAGACATACTGATAGGGAATGTAGATTGAGACCCCTATATGCAACAGTGACTGTCAATGTCTGTAAAGCGTTGCGGAATATAATGGCGCTATATAATTAAACTAAATAAATAACATAAAATCCTGGGAAAACTTAAAAGCCATTAATTCAGCTCCCATACAGTGCTGGCCAAAAGTATTGGCACCCCTGCAATTCTGTCAGATAATACTCAATTTCTTCCAGAAAATGATTACAATCACAAATGCTTTGGTAATAATATCTTCATTTATTTTGCTTGCAATGAAAAAACACAAAAGAGAATGAAAAAAAAAGTCAAATCATTGATCATTTTACACAAAACTCCAAAAATGGGCCGGACAAAAGTATTGGCACCCTCAGCCTAATACTTGGTAGCACAACCTTTAGACAAAATAACTGCGAACAATCGCTTCCGGTAACCATCAATGAGTTTTTTACAATGCTCTGCTGGAATTTTAGACCATTCTTCTTTGGCAAATTTCTCCAGGTCCCTGAGATTTGAAGGGTGCCTTCTCCAAACTGCCAGATCTCTCCACAGGTGTTCTATGGGATTCAGGTCTGGACTCATTGCTGGCCACTTTAGAAGTCTCCAGTGCTTTCTCTCAAACCATTTTCTAGTGCTTTTTGAAGTGTGTTTTGGGTCATTGTCCTGCTGGAAGACCCATGACCTCTGAGGGAGACCCAGCTTTCTCACACTGGGCCCTACATTATGCTGCAAAATTTGTTGGTAGTCTTCAGACTTCATAATGCCATGCACACAGTCAAGCAGTCTAGTGCCAGAGGCAGCAAAGCAACCCCAAAACATCAGGGAACCTCCGCCATGTTTGACTGTAGGGACTATGTTCTTTTCTTTGAAGGCCTCTTTTTTTTTCCTGTAAACTCTATGTTGATGCCTTTTCCCAAAAAGCTCTACTTTTGTCTCATCTGACCAGAGAACATTCTTCCAAAAAGTTTTTGGCTTTCTCAGGTAAGTTTTGGCAAACTCCAGCCTGGCTTTTTTATGTCTCTGGGTCAGAAGTAGGATCTTCCTGGGTATCCTACCATAGAGTCCCTTTTCATTCAGACGCCGACAGATAGTACGGGTTGACACTGTTGTACCCTCGGACTGCAGGGCAGCTAGAACTTGTTTGGATGTTAGTCGAGGTTCTTTAGCTACCATCCGCACAATCTTTCGTTGAAATCTCTCGTCAATTTTTCTTTTCCGTCCACATCTAGGGAGGTTAGCCACAGTGCCATGGGCTTTAAACTTCTTGATGACACTGCGCACGGTAGACACAGGAACATTCAGGTCTTTGGAGATGGACTTGTAGCCTTGAGATTGCTCATGCTTCCTCACAATTTTGCTTCTCAAGTCTTCAGACAGTTCTTTGGTCTTCTTTCTTTTCTCCATGCTCAATGTGGTACACACAAGGACACAGGACAGAGGTTGAGTCAACTTTAATCCATTTCAACTGGCTGCAAGTGTGATTTAGTTATTGCCACCACCTGTTATGTGCCACAGGTAAGTAACAGGTGCTGTTAATTACACAAATTAGAGAAGCATCACATGATTTTCAAAGGGTGCCAATACTTTTGTCCACCCCCTTTTTTATGTTTGGTGTGGAATTATATCCAATTTGGCTTTTTGACAATTCTTTTTGTGGTTTTCCATTGAAGACAAATTAAATGAAGATATTATTACCAAAGCATTTGTGATTGCAATCATTTTCTGGAAGAAATTGAGTATTATCTGACAGAATTGCAGTGGTGCCAATACTTTTGGCCAGCACTGTAAATGTTTGCCCTCAGGCTACCACTAAGGGAATATCTTTTATCTAATCTAGCTGTCTCGGAGAGTGGTATAGAGGGATAGAAATGTTTTTGTTTGTTTTATTTCTATGTATTTTCATTGAATGACAAGTGTCACCTTCCCTTTGTACTGTAACTTTACATTATGACTTTGTGATCCATCTGTACAGACAATGAGTGCACGCCTTCCTGTAACTTATTTTGAAAAAAATAGAATAGAGATCTACAACAGTTAGGAATCGACATAGATTTCCATTATAAGTCACACCAGAAAACTAGTGTGCGTGTAATAAATATGTTGGGCCGAAGGTATCCCTGCCTCGGCCTGCTCCCCACTCCACCCACATTCACACAATGTGGCAAGCTAGGCACAGAATGGGATTTCACAATATCATGCCTCAACACCAGTTTGTTGGGGCTTCATTCCCTTCTCCATATTACCACCCAGGCTATCTGCCCTAGTATAGGACAGCCCACCTGACAAAAGAGAGAGAGCTTAGTTAGCACAATGGATGCTGAAACTAACAGCACTGATCAGCAACAATAGGGATTAGAGAAGAAACACCAACTGCTCTGGAATCAGTGGAACAGGGCCTACTCAAAGAGCTGGAGGTGGTGGATGTGGTGAAAGGTCCCCTTAAAGAGGAGCTTTCATGCCCTCATGCATATGCAGTTTTATATAATGCTAGAAAGCTGACTGAATTCAGCGCACTGTTGGCTTTCCCATTATGTGCCCTGGGGTTGAAGATATGGCTGCCGCTAATTTCAGCATCGATCTCTCCCCACTGTCAGAAGGGTGCTCCTGACAGTCTACAGTCATCGCTGGGCTGTGAGGAACGCCCTTACCCAGGGCTGTTTTAACACATTGGTGGACCCTGTGCAAAGATTTCAGAAGTGGGCTCCCCATCACCACCACCCAGAAATACCTGACTTGCACAAATTATAATGCTCCCTCAATGGACCCCACATAGTATAACACCCCTTAGTGGATCTCACATAGTATAAAGGCTCCCTAGTGGCCCCATACAATATGCCCATTATAATGTCCCCCTCCAGGTTGCCCCCACAAATTCATGTACCCCCAACCCCCTGGTTGCCCCACCATGTCACCCACCCATGTTGCCCCCACCGTGTCATGCCCTCCTCAGGTTGCCCCCACAATACCAAGTCCTCACCCCAGGTTGCCCCCACAATATCATGTCCCTCCACACTGACATGCCCCCCTCAGGTTGTCCCCACAGTATCATGTCCTCACCTCAGGTTGCCTCCACAGTATCATGTCCTCCCAACCCACAGGTTGCCCCCATAGTGTCATGCCCCCCCCCCCGGAATCATGTCCTCACCCCAGGTTGCCCCCACAGTATCATGCCCCCCCACACTGACATGCCCCCCTCAGGTTGCCCCCACAATATCATGTCCTCACACCAGGTTGCCCCCACAGTTTCATGTTCATGTCCCCCCCTCAGGTTGCCTCCACAGTTTTGTGACCCCCACCCCCCAGGTTGCCCCCATAGTTGCATGCCCCCCCCGGTTGTCACCACAGTTTCATGTCCCCCCCAGGTTTCCTTCACAATTTCGTGTCCCCCCTCCCCACAGGTTGCCCCCACAGTATCATGTCCCGTTACCCCACAGGTTGCCTCCACAGTTTTGTGTCCCCCACTGTATATATCAAAGAAAAAAAAACAAATCTTAATACTCACCTTTCCCTGTTCACTCCTCTCTCTGGTCCCGGAGTCTTTAAGGAGTAGCAGGAGCGATGTAAGTGACGTCACTACATCATGCCTCCAGCTCTCAGGACACCGGGAGCAAAGACAGTGGCCGAGTGGTGAAGCAGGGAGCGGATGGCTGGACACCGATGAGTTGTGGTATCTCAGCCCCGCTGCCCTGGACAGCTGTCCAAAGGGGGCCCCCCACTACCATAGGGCCCGGTGCAAGTACACTGTTGGCCCTATGGTTAAAGCGACCCTGCCCCTACCCCCTGACAGTACTCTAACATAGCCTTGTACTGTCAGAGGGGGCGTTCCTTACCACCCAGCTATGATGCTGAGCTCTGAGGAACGCCCCCAGTACAAGTCTATGGACAAGTACTGTCGGGGGGGGAAGCCCAACGATGATGCTAGACTGTCAGGAATGCCCTTCTGACAGTGGGGAGATATCAGTGTTGAAATTAACGGCACCAATATCTCCAGCCCCGGGGCACATAACGGGAAAGCCTGAATTCAGCGCACTGTAGGCTTTTTTAGCAGTATATTAAACCATATATGCATAAGGACATGAAAGGTTCTCTTTAAGTGTCATAATAGCATTCATTGCTTGAACTGAGGGGTAATACAATATTATTTAGGGCACAGCAGTTTTTAGAGGCCAACCAGTATCCTTCCTCCCGGGGCCCCATCTTCTCAATCTTCGTCTCATCAGACCAGAGAATCTTATTTCTGGGAGTCCTTCATGTGTTTTTTGGCAAACTCTATACGGGCTTTCCTATGTCTTGCACTGAGGAGAGGCTTCCTTCGGGCCACTCTGCCATAAAGCCCTGACAGGTGGAGGGCTGCAGTGATAGTTGACTTTGTGGAACTTTCTCCCATCTCCCTACTGCATCTCTGAAGCTCAGCCACAGTGATCTTTGGGTTCTTCTTTACCTCTCACCAAGGCTCTTCTCCCACGATTACTGAGTTTGGCTGGACGGCCAGGTCTAGGAAGAGTTCTGGTCGTCCCAAACTTCTTCCATTTAAGGATTATGGAGGCCACTGTGCTCTTAGGAACCTTGAGAGCTGCAGAAATTCTTTTGTAACCTTGGCCAGATCTGTGTCTTGCCACAATTCTGTTTCTGAGCTCCTTGGGCAGTTCCTTTGACCTCATGATTCTCATTTGCTCTGACATGCACTGTGAGCTGTGAGGTCTTATATAGACAGGTGTGTGCCTTTCCTAATCAAGTCCAATCAGTTTAATTAAACACAGCTGGACTCCAATGAAGGAGTAGAACCATCTCAAGGAGGATCAAAAGGAAATGGATAGCAGGTGAGTTAAATATGAGTGTCACATCAAAGGGTCTGAATACTTATGACCATGTGATATTTCAGTTTTTCTTTTTTAATAAATTTGCAAAAATATCTACATTTCTGGTTTTTTTCTGTCAAGATGGGGTGCTGAGTGTACATTAATGAGAAATAAAATGAACTTTTTTGCTTTTAGCAAATTGATGAAATGAAACAAAGAGTGAAAAATTTAAAGAGGTCTGAATACTTTCCGTACCCACTGTATGTCTGCATAGTCAGCAGGACAAGTGCTCACCCTGGTGTGACAACAACCAAGCAACTAGTAGTATAATGTTGTACCGTGTTAGCCATAGAAAGTAGTGGAAGAGTGAAGAAATCAGGCGATACCTTTTAGAGGCTAATTGAGTATATTTGATAGCTATCAAATATACTCAGTTAGCCTCTAAAAGGTAACAACTGATTTCTTCACTCTTCAACAACCAAGCAATTAAGATAAGATAAGATAGATAATCCTTTAATAGTCCCACCATGGGGAAATTCAGTGTGTTACAGCAGCATAGATAATACAAATACAAAAGCTCCAAGGCAGAGGCATTACAGCGACAATAGGTACAGATGAAAAGGTAAAAAAGTAGCAGAAGGGATATCACAACTTAAGATCTTTCAGTTCTCTGTATGAGTGATCTCTGCTTAGGTCGGTGTTGGTTGTACAGCCTGACTGCAGCAGCAAGGAAAGACTTCTGATAGCGCTCCTTCTCACACTTAGGGTGAAGTAGTCGGTCACTGACAGTACTGCCCAGCGCTATCACAGTCTCATGCATGGGATGGGAGTTATTCTCCCGCATAGAGCTCACCACGGACAGTATCCTTCTGTCACCCACTGTCTGCACTGGGTCCAGGGGGCTCCCCAGGACAGAGCTGGCCCTTCTAATCAGCTTGTTGAGTCTATTCCTATCCCTGGTTGATATACTGCTCACCCAGCAGGCCACTCCGAAGAAGATGGCTGATGCCACTACAGAGTTGAAAAAGCCCCTAAGAAGTGCCCCCTGGACTCCAAAGGCTCTCAGCCTCCTAAGCAGGTAGAGCCTGCTGTGGCCCTTCCTGTACAGTGCATTCAAGTGATCTGCCCAGTCCAGCTTATTATTGAGGAGCACACCCAGGTACTTATAGCTGTTCACAATCTCGATGCCCGTCCCCAGGATGTCCACTGGTTTTGGAGGGCATCTGCGCTTGCGAAAGTCCACCACCATCTCCTTGGTCTCAGCCCCCCCCCCCTTTTTTTTTCTTTCCTCCCTCATCTCCTCCTGTTTTCCTTCTTTTATGTGTGGGTTATAGTCTATGTTTTTTGCATAGGTTCTAATTATTGCTTGTTATTTTCTCGATATTTTCCTTGCCTAGTTGGGTACTGTTGGATCCTTCTCCCTTGGGTTTTTTTGCACCCTCTCCCTCCTCCCCTCCTGTTTTTCTTTTTTGTGCATGACATGGTTCATTTTTTATTTGTACATGGATATTTTTTCTGAAAAATTAATAAAAAATACAGTTTAAAATAAAAAAAAATGGTCCAAAGTTAAATGTAATTAAATGAGGTTTAGTGCAGTCATTAACAGGTTAATCACATTTATTAAAGTGTTTGTATTAAGGAGGTGTGACATAACTGGCCAACAAACAATTGTTCCTATGGTTATAATAATCCTTCTCTAAACATCCACGTAGGCACCTTGGCAAACATGAAAGAATTGCAAG
The DNA here is from genome assembly GCA_947044405.1 of Leptodactylus fallax. Classification (NCBI taxonomy): domain Eukaryota; kingdom Metazoa; phylum Chordata; class Amphibia; order Anura; family Leptodactylidae; genus Leptodactylus; species Leptodactylus fallax. The sequence continues at coordinate 110,568 of CAMRHE010000190.1, forward strand.
ACTCCCTGTTCTGTTGTAAATTGTATCAACTCGGAATTTCCCAGATAGCTGTGCAGCCATCTGTGGGACAATATGAAACAAAAACAATCATAGGGAAGGTTCACATCTGCGTTGGAGTCTCTAGAGACTCTGCCGCAGATTCCGTCTAAAATTGTGGGAGAGAAAAATCCTGCACAAATTATAGTCTATGGGGTCCACGGGTATTGAAGGGTAACCACTTTTTTTGGCAAATAGGCTCTACATCTTTCAGGTACCCAAACAACGGAGAAACGAACGCTAGTGTAAATCTAGTGAAACCTGTAATTTATGCTTTATTGTATTTAGATGTTTTATAGCTTTTGCTTATTCATAACTCTTAAAGGGCATTTCCACCAAGACATACATTTACACTGGTTACTTGCCAGAGGAGTAAGTGGCAACTCCCTCATTGCTCCAAAGAGCTCATTTGCATATTGGCAATCTACTATCTGTAGAGCTGGACTAATATGTTGTGTTCTGGTGACAGATTCCATTTAAGGTTAAGACCCCATGTAGCGAAACACTGCTAATAAATGCTGCAGAAGAAAACTTTTTTTCCACGCTGTTTTTCATTGAGTTTTTGCTGCATTTTCCTGGTACTGTAAAATGCAGCATTTTTTTTTCCCACTGTATTTCTACAGCAGCCAAAAGCGCTCCACAATGCGGGGCTTTAGGATAGGGAATCCATTAAAGATTAGCTATGTGAAAAGGCTACATCGCTCGTGTGCTTACAGTTGTACAGCAGTACTTACATACACAATTGGACTAAATTGTTGGTACCCCTCGTTTAATGAAAGAAAAACCCACAATGGTCACAGAAATAACTTGAATCTGACAAAAGTAATAATATATAAAAATTCTATGAAAATGAACAAATGAAAGTCAGACATTGCTTTTCAACCATGCTTCAACAGAATTTTAAAAAAAAGAAAACCCATGAAACAGGCCTGGACAGAAATGATGGTTCCCCTAACTTAATATTTTGTTGCACAACCTTTTGAGGCAATCACTGCAATCAAACGATTCCTGTAACTGTCAATGAGACTTCTGCACCTCTCAACAGGTATTTTGGCCACTCCTCATGAGCAAACTGCTCCAGTTGTCTCGGGTTTGAAGGGTGCCTTTTCCAGACGGCATGTTTCAGCTCCTTCCAAAGATGCTCAATAGGATTTAGGTCATGGCTCATAGAAGGCCACTTCAGAATAGTCCAATGTTTTCCTCTTAGCCATTCTTGGGTGTTTTTAGCTGTGTGTTTTGGGTCATTATCCTGTTGCAAGACCCATGACCTGCGACTGAGGCCAAGATTTCTGACACTGGGCAGCAGATTTCTCTCTAGAATCCCTTGATAATCTTGAGATTTCATTGTACCCTGCACAGATTGAAGACATCCTGTGCCAGATGCAGCAAAGCAGCCCCAGAACATAACAGAGCCTCTTCCATGTTTCACAGTAGGGACAAGATATGCTTCATTTTTCTGTCTGTGAACATAGAGCTGATGTGCCTTGACAAAAATTTTGATTTTTGTCTCATCTGTCCATAGGACATTCTCCCAGAAGCTTTGTGGCTTGTCAACATGTAGCTTGGCAAATTTCAGATTGTCAGATTCAAGTTATTTCTGTGACCATTGTGGGTTTTTCTTTTATTAAACGAGGGGTACCAACAATTTTGTCCACATATATATATATACAGCAGCTGGGCATGGTATCGCAGCTCAGCCCATTCAGTTGAATGGGACTGAGCTGCAATCAGGCCATGTAACCGATGAATGTGACCTGAAAGCTGAAGTGGTGCACAGAAAGCAAGACTGTGTTTCAAACCAGCTGATGTGCGGAGTCCTGGGTGTTAGACCTCCATGGATCTTCAATGAATGACCTATGAATAGGTCATCAATTTAAGTCCCGGAAAACCCCTTTAAACCAATTTAACACAATAACAAAACTATTGAATAGCTGAAATTGACACACAACTCTGCAGATAGGATATACTGTTGTTACACAGTATAGCAAAACAATAGCATCTGGAAACGCAAATTATCTTGTGGCACATATACAGTATTGGGACATGTCCAGCCAGAAGGACAGGTAGGGAAGGACATATGTTTACTGAGATGTAACTCATCAGAAGGAATCCTGTAGCCCTAACTTTTTTTGAAAAATAGTATGTGGCAGTGCTTTGTACAAGTAAAAAAGTACAAGTAAAAAAATAAAAAATACTGTGTGGTAAACAAAAGCTTTCATTTTCAAATGGAAACTATATATGTATGAAATTGTATAGACCAGGGGGTCTCCAACACGCGGCCTGTGGCTGCATGTGTCCCATGAAATGTAAAACAGTTACGTGTGTCATAACAAACTTTTCTGCAAAGTTTTGGATTTTTTTTAAAGGGGTTAAAACATAAATAAAACTATATAAATTTAGCATCCTGGGAATTGTACCAACCCCTAAAATACAGGTGACATGTCATTCTGGCTGCACAGTGAATGGTGTCAAAATAAAGCCTGCAAGAACGTCACACAAACACACTTTTACTCTAATTCCACCACATTCAAGAATTTTTTTTCCAGTTTATCATACAGTATATTCAATGTATCATTACAAGGTACAATTTGTCACACAATTATTTATTATTTATTTATTATGCTTACTTATATAGCGCCATCATATTCCGCAGCGCTTTACAGACATTGACAGTCACTGTCCCATATAGGGCTCACAATCTACATTCCCTATCTGTATGTCTTTGGAGTGTGGGAGGAAACTGGAGTACCCAGAGGAAACACACGCAAGCACGGGGAGAACATACAAACTCCTTGCAGATGTTGTCCCTGGCAGGAATCGAACCCAGGACTCCAGCACTGCAAGGCTACACAAACATTAAAGTGGTTGTGGGAAAGGTGGAAAAAAAGGCCAGAGCCTGATCAAGGCTCGCAGGTCAACCATCTTTATCCTGTTTCATGTTAATCTATTCTTCTTCCAATGAGGATCATGTCGCAGGAAACACGGATTAGCACAAAGAAGGCTGATTCCTTGCTGTCTGCTTTGTTCTCCCATAAAGCCATTGGTTTTAAGCAATGGGCATTAAATGTATGAAGATTTTTTTTACCCTGGGGAGTGCTGCATTGTGCTATCTATATTGTATTTCAATAGAAACTTGTCTGTTCTGCTGAGCACCACTGTAGATATCTCTGGTGTCCCCCATTGAGTGCAAAGAGGTCTGTGCTAAATTTTGGTAGTGCCAAATGATTCTACTTGGATGTTATAAAATAAAAACAGGTTACGCTAGGTTCACACCTGCGTTCAGGTTTCCATTCGCGGGGTCCACTTGGGGATCCCATGAATGGAAACCTAATCTGCTTAAAAAAGCAGCTACCTGCGGAAACCCACGGACCCCATAGACTATAGTCTAAATGCGGAGAGAAAAGTCCTGCTTTTTAAGTCCTGCATTTTTAAAGTTGAATGGGGAACGGAATCCCCTAGCAGAGACCCAACGCAGGTATGAACCTTGCCTTTGAAAGGTTTACAATGTAATAAATGAATAAGTTAATGCATTTTGAAAAAAAATTTCCATTCCCCTTAATGAGAACCTTTCATCACCTCCACCAACTCCAGTTCTTAACATTTTTTACTTTCTGTCACTCCATTGATTCCAGCACAGTTGGAATTTTTTCTCTATCCCCCATCGTTCCCAAGAAATAAGTACTTTTAATTTTGGTGTCTGATATACTAGTTAGGCTTTTGTACTGTCATTTATGCAGTGTCAGGCAGGAGCCGGAAAGGGAGCGTGATTCAGAGCTTCAATCAGAGGTGGACAATGTCAGAGCTCAGAATCATGTCCCCTTTCCTGCTCCTGCCTGACACCGTCTACCTGATAGTACAGAACCTAAGTAACATTCCAGGCACCAAAAGTAACTGCACTAATTGCTCAGGAATGGTTGGAGCTGGAGAGAAATTTCCAACTGCCAGAATCAGTGGAGCGGTGCCTATTAAATGATATAAAGAACTGGGCTTGGCAGAGGTGGTGAAAGGTCCGCTTTAAAGTCCTCATGAAAGTGCGTTTTATAGACTGCTAGAAAGCCGACAGTGAACTGAATTCAGCGCACTACTGGCTTTCCCACTATGTGCCCCGGGGCTGGAGATAATGGTACCGTTAGTTTCAGCACCAATATCTCCCCACTGCCTTACAGCACCGATATCTCCATCACCGACAGGGGCACATACCGGGAAAGCACTGAATTCAGCACACTGTCAGTTTTCTAGCGGTATATAAAACCGCACTTTCATGAGGACATGAAAGGTCCTCCTTAAGGAGTTAATGAGATGAGGAAGGCTGGAAGCTAACTAAGGCAATGCTGGGGACTCTATTGACTGGAGGTCTCTTTCTTTTTCTTGATCCTGGAGCAGTTACAAGAGGTCAAATAAGGGTAAGGCACATACGTAATGGTTTATGGGCTGCTGTAATGCAGCCAAAAATGATGCAGAACAACATGTTGTTACTGTTTGCAAATTTATGTTATTGCCTGTACAGTTTGCTGGAGAAGCTGTTGTTTTCTGCAAAATTGTGTACCTGTACAGTTTTGCAGGTACATAGTAGTTTTACCAGCAAAATCACATGGTTAATAAAAGTCACTTTGCAAACGGAATGTTTTTTGGCCACATCAGCTCATAAGACATTCAGTGCGGCTGTACCCTACTTATCTTGTACATTCTCCTGAGTAAGGCAGAGAAGTGAAGTGTCCACCAGTCTGTCCAGTCCCCACATTCCAGCTCTTGGCAGCGCATTACTTCGCTTCCTGCCCTCTGGCAAAGATGTCAAATTGTGAGAGGGCGCAGCTGTTCAAATACTGCAGCTGTTAGAGTTTAAAGTGACACTGTCACATGACAACTGTAGCCCATTTGTAGACAGCATGTTATAGAACAGAAAGAGCGGACAAGATTGATATATACCGGTAGGTTTGTAGGAAAAGATTCAGTATAACCTGTCATTTATTCGCTTAGCAAATCTGCACCAATGTGTTGGGAACATTTTTTTTTACAATTTATTAGAATAGTAGCTTACAGATGTGTCCTTCCTTACCTTTCCTCTTCGCAGGATGTGCCCATATATGAGATAATAAGCTTTTCAAGGCATTGATGTGTAGCCCTATTTGGGGGGGGTATGAGTATTATCCCTCCCGCAACAGACTCTGGCGCTGACCTGTGTGTATAATGGGACCTGAAGCCTTCGCTGAAGGGAAGAGTGGGAACATATATGAAATATATCAGTGCCTCCACCCAGGATAGAGCCTCTGTATTACAGGGAGGATCTCTTCCTGGGACTTACCCATGAAGTACAGTTAGTAGCCTTAACAAGGATTACTGTACTAATCTCACAGTCTGAAGAATACATACAGATACCACATAATGTTATAACAGTAGCTTTATAAGAATCAACAGGGTAATAATACATACATAAAATATACTCAGAACACAGCAATACTACAACAACCAGCAAGTCCTCAACCATCTTAGGTTATATACCCGGGTATATATATAGATATATAGCACGAGTCCAGTGCACAATACCTCCAGGCAACAGAAGAGATGCAGGGGCCCCTGTGGATGACTGTGGATCCTCGGATTCTTCCAGGAGATGACAGACAGCCGATCAGGAGATGATGATGATGGTGAGATTCTTCACAGGCAGCAAACAGGGCGACGGTGACGGCAGTAGATGCAGGCCTGACTACCCTAACACTGAGTCCTTAACCTGCCAGCTAAACTACTAGTGCAACCGGGCCTCTAACTAGCTAGTTGGCCTTCGGAAGCCTAACCTATCACTGCCCTGAACTATATATATATATGGATCCCTAACTACGGTTACTAGCTAGGTCCTGTGAGTATATAGGGGGTAACACATACCTAACTATATACTGTGAAGTAAAGAGGAACAAGTGGCTATTAGACTCCCCCAGACATAACATGTATGTCTCAGCAGCTCTGCTCACATCTCTCCCCCCAGCAGCTCTGCCTCACATGTGTCTGACTCACTGTATTTACAAATCAAAACTTGCACTGAATGCCTGGGGTCTCTGAAGCCAAACTGCAGGGGCAAAGAAGCCAGATACATTATATACTAGTAGAAATGGCAGTTCCCTACACTCTCCCTCTGGTGAAATCTTTACGTCACGTCAAAGACAATACAAAGTCATAGTATACAGTCAACATTACCAATGACAATATCAATATGGTTGCTTTTGCATTTACAGAGTCACAACAGGTTAATAGGTATACATGCCAGCAGGAGAGAAAATTGGTAACATATTGACCAAAGTGGACACTGCACCCACCCAAGCATGGTATAAATGAGGCTGAGTAGTAAATCTGGGGTCCCCCAAACTATCATATGTCAGCATAGGTGGAGGGTGTCTAATTCTCTCTCCTCTCCGTACCTCTCTCTGAGGTAAACTAGCATGTCCAGGCCCTAAACTAGGGTTGTCTGCCATGGGAGGGGATGGTGCTGGTGGCGTAGGAGAGCTAGATCCCTGCTCATCTGTAGACACAGATCTAGGTACGAATTCTGGAGTTTGAGGGTTCATAGGTCTCCCTGAAGGAGAAGATACTGGTGATCTAGGAACTTCAGGAGCCACAGTCCAATCACTCTCAGGAGTTTCAGGAAGGTCAGGTGGAATATCGGCTAAGGACTGTGGAGAATCGCAGGCCGAGCCATCATTGGAGATATCCATACCATCAATCTGAGGTACAGGCAACAAATGATTTCTATGCCAAGTCCTGATCCTCCCGTCCCGTCCTTTTATCTTGTAGACTGGTATTCCAGGCAACCGATCTACCACTGTAAAGAGTTCACTCTGCCATTGATCAGCCAGCTTATGTTTTGCAGATGCTCCCAAATTCCGTAGCAGAACATGGTCCCCAGGGTTCAATTCTTGGTATCTTACTCGAAGATCAAATCTCCTTTTATTTCCTTCATTCACTTTGGCCGCATTTTCCTCAGCCAGCTCATAAGCACTCTTAAGCGTTTCTTTCAAACGTGCCACATATCGGTAATGATCTCGATGACTGATACCATCGGTAGAGACTCCCAACAAGATGTCAATAGGTAGCCTAGGCTCTCTTCCAAACATCAGAAAGTATGGTGAATATCCTGTGCTCTCGTGCCTTGTACTATTATAGGCATGTACCATAGCCTCCACTTTTCGACTCCAGGATCGCTTATCCTCAATTCGTAAGGTACCAAGCATATCAAGTAAAGTCCTGTTAAATCTTTCAGGAAGGGCATCTCCCTCTGGATGGTAAGGCGTCGTCCGACTTTTGCGGATGTTCAACAACTGAAGTAACTCTTTGATCAGGTTACTCTCAAAATCCCGGCCTTGATCAGAATGCAACCGGTGTGGTAAGCCATAATGGATAAAATACTTTTCCCAAAGCACTCTTGCAACAGTGACTGCTTTTTGATCCTTAGTCGGAAAGGCTTGAGCATATCGTGTGAAGTGATCAGTCACCACCAATACATTTCCAAATCCTCTGGAGTCGTTGTCAATACAAAGGAAGTCTATGCAGACAAGATCCATGGGGCCCGAACTCTTCAAGTGTCCCATGAAGGCCGCTCGAACCGGGACAGTCTTCCTCTGCAAACATCTGCGACAGCACCTACACAGACGAGTCACGGTATCTCTCATTTTGGGCCAGTAGAATCGGTCTTGTATTAGGCCATAAGTCTTCTCAGGTCCCAAATGACCATGATAATCATGCAGACTTCGGAAAATCATCTTCTGAAAGCAGCTTGGAATAACTAGTTGGCGCCTTCCAGGGTGATCATGATACAGCACCACACGATAAAGTAGGCCATTGTCTATTTCAAACTTCTCCCAATCTCGTAGAAGTTGACTGCATTCAGAGGGTAGGGATGTCTTTAACATTTCTCTGTCTTGAGAACTCACTGCTTGATAAAGAGGTCCAATTAAAGGATCAGTCTTTTGACTCCAGATCATTCGCTTTGAAGATATAGAACAACTCTCAAAGGATCCTAAAGCGGCAGGGTAGGCAAACATGTCTGGTACAGCTTCGGGACCTCCCCCAATAGAGTCAATAAGCCGAGTTTCAGAAAAGGCTACTCGGTCTTCAACTACAGCAGTCATGGCACACAAAGCTCCTACTCCAGGACTTGGCACTTCTTCCCATTCATCCACTACTTCCAGACTAGGTAATCCAGGCCGTCTTGATAGAGCATCTGCCCCAATGTTCTTAGGCCCCGATTTATACTTGAGTGTGAATTGGTAGTTGGATAAAGCCGCCAACCAGCGATGTCCTGTAGCATCGAGTTTAGCGGTTGACAAAACGTATGTCAGTGGATTGTTGTCTGTTCTTACTTCAAACGTGGCTCCGTATAAATAGTCATGTAATTTATCAACAATGGCTCACTTGAGCGCCAAAAACTCCAATTTATGTACTGGATAATTTTTCTCGCTGGGATAAAGACTTCGACTTATGAAAGCTATGGGCCGTAACCCGGCCAGGTATTCTTGGTGCAGCACGCCGCCTAATCATTCAAAGCTGGCATCTACATGTAGCACATATGGCTTCTGTGCATCAGCATAAGCCAGAACGGGAGCTTCTGTCAATTTCTTCTTCAACAACTTAAATGCTTCTTCACAATCCGCAGTCCACCTATCGCCAAAAAGGCTTTTGGAAGACCCTTTCTTCTTTCCCGGATCTCCTGCATCACTCTTCAACAGGTCGAGGAGGGCTCGAGCAATTTTTGAATATCCTTCCACAAATCGTCGATAGAATCCACAAAACCCCAAGAAAGATTGCAACTCCGTAATATTTTGCGGTCGGGGCCAATTTACCACAGCTTCAATCTTACCAGGATCGGTAGCAACTCCTTCAGCAGAAACAATATGACCTACATAAGTGACCGAAGATCTACAAAATTTGCATTTGTCAGCTGACAACTTCAGCCCCTCTTCTTTTAAGCGTTGGAGTACTCTCATGAGTCGTTCTTCATGTTCTTCCAGCGTCTTTCCAAACACAATAATGTCGTCAAGATATACAAGGCATTCCCGGGGCACTAAATCACCTAACACTCTTTCCATCAACCTTTGGAACGTTGCTAGCGCACCTTTTGTACCTTGCGGCATGCGAGTGAACTGAAAGAAACCCAAGGGGCATATGAAGGCTGTCTTTTCCTGATCCTCAGGTGCCATTGGGACTTGATAGTATCCCGATCTTAGGTCCAGCACTGTGAACCAACAGTTTCCATTCAGAGCTTCCAGAGCTTCTTCAATTCTCGGCAGTGTATACTGATCAGGTAAGGTTCTCCGGTTCAGAGTTCTGTAATCCACACATAGGCGAATTGCTCCAGATTTTTTTCTTACCACCACAATAGGTGAGGCATAGGGGCTCTTACTGTCCACAATGATCCCCTGACCTTTCATTTGCTGTAGAGTCTGTCTTAACTCATCAACATCCTTTGGAGCAACTCTCCGTGGTCGCTCCCGGAAGGGAGTAGAATCGGTCAATCGGAAAGTGTGTTGAGCACTTTTAGCACAACCTACATCCATATCATCCATGGAGAACACTTCCGATAATTCAGACAACTTCTGTGTCAGTCGCTGATACCAGGCCTCTGGTAAATGTGGATCACTCAAGTCAAGATTGAGATTAGGGATTGCATCTCGGATTTGAATCTTGCACACTTCAGCGTATGGATTTACTCCAAGCACAGGGTAGCAGTGGGCCACATTCTGGTATGGTCCAATTACGATCGGATGCGGTGAACAGTTCCTCACTGTCACACAGGTAGATAACTCCACTTTATTTCTCCAGTCCTTTCTCTCTGGGATCACCATCCAGCCATTCTGGTTAATCATTTCTTCAGGGGTTTCCATAAGGACATAACTCCCCCCTTCAAGCAAATCGGGAGCAATGCTGGAGGCTACTCTCAGAACTCTCTCCCCGCCGGCAGGAACTTCCACGGTTCTCTCACCGATATGATATACCATTCCATGTCGATAGCCAGTAGACAGGGCATCACAGAGTTCTCTAAGATCAGAAGATATATTCACCGGCTGAGCTGCAGGGTTCCAATCTCTTCCAAGAAACTTCTGAAAAGCATAATGCACTGCGGGACAATTAGTGCCAAGTATCACAGGAGCTGCACAAGAATCCCCTGTATCAGGACAGACAAGAGCCGTAATCTTCATGGGAGCGACACTCTGATCTTCTAATTCAGGGACAGCTATAACTACTTGTAGGCTGCCATCTACAGGATATGATCCTGAATTAAGCCCCCACAATTTCATTTGTCCCGTAGACTGAAGAGGTATATCCCTCAGATACTTTTGGTAGAACGAGTGATAAATCAGGGTCACTTGAGATCCTGTATCAAACAGGGCAGGAGCAGCATGACCATTGACAGTGACTTTGACAACGGACCTGGAGCCCGCGATAGCGCCTCTGGTCTTTACTCGGCCCGCCTTCCTTCGGTGTCTTTGATTCTGAATAGAGAAGACAGCACTGTGTCCCAATCCCTCACTGTCCTCCGTACACTGTCTGGCAGTATGGCCCGTCTGACCACATTTATAACAGGTTCTAGCATCCTTCCTCCATTGAGTGGCAGTGGCGGACTGTCTAAGTTCTGACCGCTCCGCTGGTTTGTCCTTGTTTGAATTAGGAACAACATCTTCTTTAGAGATGCTTTTCGCTTTCTTAGGGGTACTAAAACTAATGTCAGCTTCTTGTTTCTTCACTAACTTCATTAAGTCAGGAAATGGAAGGACTCTATCAGATAGTAAGACCTTGAGTACTTGAGCAAGAGGATGATGAGGTTGTAACCCTCTCACCAACTGACTGGTTCTCATAGCGTCTACCTCTGAAGTAGATATAGCTGCGTGGTACACCAGACGTGAAAGAAGTAGCTGTAAACGGTTAATAAAAGTAGAGACATTTTCCCCTTCTTTTTGACGAACCATTCGGTAATCAGCAACCATCTGGGCAAGGTCATAGTATGGCTCAAAGTGATCAGACAGTACTTGTATATAGTCCAATGCACTCACTCCTTCATGAGAGTCTCTGTACAAGCGGATCAATTCTGCAGCAGGAGACCGCAAACTTTCACTGATACGCTGCCGCTTGCCTTCTTCAGAGCAAGACCATTCCTTCAGGCATTGGAGAGTATGTTCTTTCCATATCTCAAAGTTTTCCTCCCCTTGTGGTACTGGGACATTACCAGAGAATACTTTTAGTTTCTTGTAGTGAGTGGCCTGCAGGCCCTGAGCTAACATTTCAGTCAGCCTGGCTAAAGTGCTAATAGCACTGTCACTAGAGGAACTGCTAGCGACGGCCATACTGGGGGGGTAACTGGCTGAGCGGGGTTCTTCCTTTACCTGAACCAGGGGAGGAACAGGAGGTCGGTAATCCCATGTAGTAGCTAGTGGGAGGTTCCCCTCTGAGCTATATCGCTTCTCCATATCAGTGACTATTCCCACTTCTAAATCTCAGCAGTGCCTCCAAATGTAGCCCTATTTGGGGGGGGGGGGTATGAGTATTATCCCTCCCGCAACAGACTCTGGCGCTGACCTGTGTGTATAATGGGACCTGAAGCCTTCGCTGAAGGGAAGAGTGGGAACATATATGAAATATATCAGTGCCTCCACCCAAGATAGAGCCTCTGTATTACAGGGGGGTCTCTTCCTGGGACTTACCCATGAGGTACAGTTAGTAGCCTTAACAAGGATCACTGTACTAATCTCACAGTCTGAAGAATACATACAGATACCACATAAGGTTATAACAGTAGCTTTATAAGAATCAACAGGGTAATAATACATACATAAAATATACTCAGAACACAGCAATACTACAACAACCAGCAAGTCCTCAACCATCTTAGGTTATATACCCGGGTATATATATAGATATATAGCACGAGTCCAGTGCACAATACCTCCAGGCAACAGAAGAGATGCAGGGGCCCCTGTGGATGACTGTGGATCCTCGGATTCTTCCAGGAGATGACAGACAGCCGATCAGGAGGATGATGATGATGATGATGGTGAGATTCTTCACAGGCAGCAAACAGGGCGACGGTGACGGCAGTAGATGCAGGCCTGACTACCCTAACACTGAGTCCTTAACCTGCCAGCTAAACTAGTAGTGCCACCGGGCCTCTAACTAGCTAGTTGGCCTTCGGAAGCCTAACCTATCACTGCCCTGAACTATATATATATTGATCCCTAACTACGGTTACTAGCTAGGTCCTGTGAGTATATAGGGGGTAACACATACCTAACTATATACTGTGAAGTAAAGAGGAACAAGTGGCTCTTAGACTCCCCCAGACATAACATGTCTGTCTCAGCAGCTCTGCTCACATCTCCCCCCCCGGGGGCGCGCCCCAAAAGGGCGGCCCCACGGAATAAAAAAAAAAAAAAAACAAAGGAGGGGGGGGGGGGCCGGTGGCGAAAAGGGGGGGGGGGAAAGAAGGAAAAAATATAATAAAGGAGAGGGGGGGGCGGGGCCTTAAGGTGGTGGGGGGGGGGTGGGGGGGGGGGGGGGGGGTTGGGGGTTTGTAATATAAAAAATTTTTTTTGAGGGGGGGTGCCTTTTTTTTTATAATATAAAATGTTTGTTGGCCTCCCGCCGGTGTGGGGGGGGCGGGGGGGCCCCGGGGTTTTGGTTTTTTTTTTTTTTTTTTAAAAGGGGGGGGGGGGGGGGGGGGGGGGGGGGGGGGGGGGGGGGGGGGGGGGGGGGGGGGGGGGGACAGACATGTTATGTCTGGGGGAGTCTAAGAGCCACTTGTTCCTCTTTACTTCACAGTATATAGTTAGGTATGTGTTACCCCTATATACTCACAGGACCTAGCTAGTAACCGTAGGGAGGGATCCATATATATATATACAGTTCAGGGCAGGATAGGTTGGGCTCGGGGGGCCGCGGGGGGGTTTGGGGGGGGGGGGGGGTGGTTTTGGTGGGGGGTGGCAGTCAGTGTTAAGGCTCACCCCCTCAGGCCTGCATCTACTGCCGCCACCGCCGCCCTGTTTGCTGCCTGTGAAGAATCTCACCATCATCATCATCTCCTGGGGGTGTCTGATCCCGGGGGAGAACCGGGGGAGCCACAGACAGCAACGGGGGGGCGGCTGGGTTGGGGTGGGGGGGGGGGGGGGGGTTGGGGTTTGTGTTTTTATATATATTTATATAAGGTAGGAAAGAGGGGGGGGGGGGGGGGGGGGGGGGTGGGGGTGGTGGGGGTGGGGTGGGGTTTGTTTGTATGTTTTTTTTTTGTTTTTTTTTTTTGTGTGTTGTGGGTGTGGGTTGTTTGGGGGGTTGATCGGCTGTCAGTCATCTCCAGGAAGAGATCCGCGGGCCCCCCGGCCCCTGCCCACCGGGCTATATTTATATATATACAGAGGCTCTATCCTGGGTGGAGGCACTGATATATTTCATATATGTTCCCACTCTTCCCTTCAGCGAAGGCTTCAGGTCCCATTATACACACAGGTCAGCGCCAGAGTCTGTTGCCGGGAGGGATAATACTCATACCCCCCCCCCAAATAGGGCTACATTAGTATGTCATGATATTGTATTGAATTGGTTACATGAGGGGATGAAGACCTTAGCTATAGGTAATGATCACCAGTTTACCTTCTCCACCTCCCTTCACAGTGACCTCTGTGCAGGTCATAGAGCATGTCTAGAACACTCTTTTATAAGTGAAAAGGGTTTTACAGGCAAAAACTTTTAATGACCTATTTATAAGATAAGTTATCAATGTCAGATTGTTGGAGTTCTGACACACAGAAGCCCAACCGATCAGCTAACATCGATAGCTATGACAGTGTTAAAACTGACAGCTCCATCCACTGTGTAATGGCAGTCAGTGATTACTGAAGTTTAGGTGAGATCCGAATCCATACAAGCTGAGCTGCATTAATCACTGACTGCCACTACACAGGGGGTGGAGCTGTCTGCTACCAGTTCTGTGCAGTGAAGGTATGGGCACTTTTAATAGTGGGCAGTAATCTTATCAGTATGAAAGGTGGAGTCTCAATGCTTCATATTACATGTATATATTACTTTCACTTTTCATTTTTCTTGGAGATCCCGAGCAGCTCACATCTGTTTTTGACCAAGGTTCAGTAAGTACTATATATTCCACTATAAATAGTATTGTCCATGTGCTGTAATCTTCACAAGTACATGTCAGGAACTTACAAAGTAATGTTTGTTAAGCTTTTATGAGTAAAATATATTTCTGATTTATTTTTGGACAGAAGAAAAACTTCTCGCCTTGTGTTTACTTGCTTGATTTTTCTCACACAGATTAAACCTGGCTGTCTGAATCCTAAAACACATCCTCAGTTTATTACATTGCCCAGAAAACCACTTTAACCATTTCTGTTGCAGAGTACTAAGGGGATCTTCAGGTCCAGACACCGTTCAGCCATTTGTTTAATGACAATATATATATATATATATATATATATATATATTATAATAATTTTTTTTAAGCTATTGATGTGATTTTTTTTTTTTTTTTGATTTTTTTTTTGTGACAATACCAGGTTACCATTTTTATGCACAGAAATTTTGCTTTTAGAATTTTTAGACTTGTAGTATGAAAAAAGTAAACAAAAATGCTTTTCTGGAATCCTATTGGGGATATGAAACAACATGTAACCACGTATGTACATCACTTTTAAGAAAAGTGGATGGAGTGGGGCCAGGGTGTTGTAGTCCGACAGATTTATTATTTGCACAAAAAACTGCCATAAATAATGGCAGAAATCTAACCCAGTTCCTAGATTTTCAGTTTCTGGTGCACTGACCACCCGAAATGTGTAAAAGTATTAAGAGGTGTGCACTTAACTACTTCAGTACCAAGCCAATTTCTCTGGTTCGGGACACATTTTCGGGTTTTTTATATGTGCAGTTTTGAGGGCTATAACATTTTTATTATTTGCGTTATACGGCTAATTTTTGCTCTTTTTTTCAGTGACACATAGGGCTTTATTTTTATTTTTGCATGTGTGTTTTGTTTTTGTTTTTTTTATATCCAGGAAAATATAAACAAAAGAGGAGGGAAAATGTTTGTTTTTCACTTTTTAAAAAAATTTTTTTTTTTATTTAATAGCGCAAAGTGCTACTAAAAAACTTTTAAGGCTGAGGCTCCACAGTGCGGAAACACAGATTTTTTTGTTGCAGATTTTGCTGCGGTTTTTTTGAGCATAAGCCAGGAGTGGATTGAACAGAAGATAGAAATATAAGAGATTCCTATATATTTCCAATTCCTTTTGTAGCCATTCTTGGCTTTGGCTCAAAAAACTGCAGCATTATCTGCAGCAAAAATAGCTGCGTTTCCGCAACGTTGGGCCTCAGCCTAAAATAGTTTTTCCTTTCTATTATGGTAATTTTTATTTTGTATTGTGTTGTCGGGGGTTGGGCTAGAACCTGTGGTATTGGCATATTATTTTACTTAAATTTTTACTTTTCTATTCTTGTACGTGAACATATTTCTAATACTCTCTATTAATCTATTGTACTTTTTAGCTGAACAATAGATTAATTAAAGTATATTGCAAAACTGTTAAGCAGACCTCTCCTTACACAATAGCAAAAACAAAAAGTGAAACCGCAGTTACACTTTGAGGCTAAGGCCCCACGTGGCGTCCCGCAACAAAAACTTTCTGTTTCAATTATAGCTATGGGGAAACCGCCCGCGTTTCCGTAGGTATAATTGACATTCTGTGTTTTCCAAAACCATGCCAGTTTTGGAAATTGCCATGTGTCCACAGCGCAGTTTTTTTCACAAAGTGGGCATGGAATTCACTAGAATCCCATATCCACTTTGCTGTGACTGTAAAACGCCACGATTTTTTTCTGCAGTGTTTCCACCGCGGGCAAATCTTGGTGTTTTCGCCACGAGGGGCCCCGGCCTAATAATTTTGGGGCATTTCACTGCAGCTGATCATTTACACTGGAATACCACAAAACCAATCTTACTAAATTAACCCATTTGACTTACAACAATGATTGTTGAGGGGCAGGCTTTGGGAGGGGGGATTTTACATTTATTTTTTTCTTTATGTCCATGGAGTTCCCTGATCTTATATATACTATATTTTTTAGTGCAGCTGGGGAAATTTGCCCTCTTCCAGAGAGAGTTGTTAGTCATAGTTCCTGCTAGGACTGTACTTGGTTGAGTTGCTATTGGTTCTAGAAAAATTTACCTATGGGGAAACCACCGGCGTTTCTGTAGGTAATTGACATGCTGCGATTTCCAAAACCCCGCCGGTTTTCGTAAATCACCACGTGTCCGCAGCACGATTTTTTTTTACTGCAAAGTGGGCATGGGATTCGCTAGACTCCCATCCACTTTGCTCTGACTGTAAAACGCAGTGATGTTTTTCTGCGGCGCTTCCGCTGCAGGTGAATTGCGGCATTTACGCCACATGGGGCCATGGCCTTAGGCCTCTTGCAGACGAACGTGGTGTGGGTCAGTGTTCTATCCGTGTTTTTCCTGTATAGCACAATGACCCATTCATTTCTATGGGCCCGTACACATGACCGTGAATTACACGGTCACGTGTGCGAGCCAACAGTCCAGGCTGCAAAATATTGAACAGGTCTTATTCTTGTCCTTTTCTGCAGCCCTGCTTCCATGATTCCTATTCATTTAATGAAAGGGGCCAAGGAATCACAACCGGTGCATGGGCGGCACACGGCCTTTAATTCACGGCCGACAGCACACGGTCGTGTGCAACCGGCTTTACACTTTGGCTTCTCGGTTTTCCAGGCTCCTACACAATATCCCCATCCTGCTGCTACCCTCAATTATAAAATGTATAATATAAGTAATGCCCCCTAAGTCAATAATGCCCCTGAGTGCCACCAAAAATTAATACTGCCCAGTTCCCCTATTATTAATTGTACCCTTTTATGTCTCCTTGTATTAATTCCCCTGATGTCCTCTTGCATACATATTACACCCTATTTCCCCCATGTATTAATAATGCATCTTAATAACCCTTTGCAGTAGAGGGGTTATCTAGGGAATATTAAAGCTGACCTGCATTGGCTTTATTACTAATAACAAACCTCGGTCCCCTGGAGCCCCATTTACTAGATTTGCTGCCCGGCTCCTGCATTTCAGCTGCTTCGGTGACATGTAGACGCCAATGCAGTTGTATGTATAGCTTGTGCTGCCTCAAACCCTGTCCCCCCCACTAGCTACACCTCTGGTCATGGTGCATGTGTTGCTTTGCATCTGTATAATTGTTAATAGAATATCCATTTTATCTTTTGTAGTCTCTCACATTACTCTATGATTTGCTGCACACAACTGCACAGAAGTTAAAAATTCTAGGATCAACCATGGTATGTTACATTAATGTGTCTTTGTCTGTTTTACCGTGGAAAAACTACTTTCAAGAATACTAATGTTACTAATTTATTTTTTATTAGACATACAATCCAGATAAATCTGAACTGATACCACTTACGGTAAGAAATTATTTTACAGAATATAATTATTAGATTACCCTCAATTAGACTTACATTATCCAGAAATGCCTGTTAGTCAAGAATATTTTTCTATTCTAATTTTAAGCATTAAAATTGCAAAAGTGTCGAAAAAGTAAAGCAATCTTTTCATCAGCCGGTGTCCCAGGTACACACTGATCATTCCATTGCCCTTCCTGTTAGTGCTAAATTTTGTTCGATTATGTTTTGTTTTCAATTAAGACCAAATAGGAGATTTGGTGAAAATTTTTAAAAATATGCAATATTCAAAGTTTGAAATTATCTGCTTTTCATACAGATAGACATACCACCCAAATTAGGTCTCTAATTTATGTTGGCATCAAGCTTTAACCCCTTAACCCTAAATCACGTACATGTACGTGATTGGGTGTAAAGGGGTGTATGGAGATTGCTCATACTATTCACTGAGCTATCAGTCCTTCTAAATCTTCAAAAGCTAAAAAAGCGCAGTGCTCCTTCCCTGCTGTGTGCCCAAGCAGCAGTTTACACCCACATATATAATTTTTTTGTCGCCGGGATAGCCCACTTAATAGTTTTAGGAGTGCATGTCTCTGATGCCACAAAGTGGCCGCAACGTATTAGGCACTGAAATTGGATATTTCTTTAAAACCTTTAATTTTCACTTTGTACATTAATTTTTGGGGAGCATTTTTAGGCTCAAAATTATAATACCCCTTGATACATTCTTTGTAGTTTCTAAAATGGGGTCACTTTTCAGAGGTTTCCATTGTATTGGTACTTTGGGGGCTCTGCAAAAGCGACATGGCACCCGAAAACTATTCCAGCCACATCTGCCCTCCAAAAGCCAAATAGCGCTCTTTCCATTCTGAGCCCCACCATGTTCCCATACAGCAGATTACAACCACATTTGGGGCATTTCTGTGTTCAGAAGAAATTGTGTAACAAACTGTGGGGTGGTTTTTCATCTTTAACCACTTGCAAAAATTTAAAATATAGTGCTAAATGGATGGTTTATTGGAAAAAAAAGTACATTTTCATTTTTACATCCCAAAGTCAATAAAATCTGTGAAACAGCTGTGAGGTCAAAATGCTCACTATGCACCTAGATAAATTCTATGAGGGGTGTAGTTTCCAAAATGGGTCACTTTTAGGGGGTTTCCACTGTATTGGTACTTTAGGGACTCTGCAAATGCGACATGGCACCTGAAAACTATTCCAGCAAAATCTGCCCTCCAAATGCAAAATAGCGCTCTTTCCATTCCGAGCCCCAGCCATGTACCCAAACCGCAGATTACAACCACATATGGGGTATTACTGTGTTCAGGAGCAATTGTTTAACAAACTGTGGGGTGCTTTTTCTCCTTTAACCTCTTGTGAAAATGAAAACTTTGGGGATAAAGTGACATTTTAGTAATTTTTCATTTATACAATTCAATGTTAGTAAAATCTGTGAAACAGCTGTTGTGTCAAAATGCTCACTATACCACTTGATGTATTCTGTGAGGGTGTAGTTTCCAAAATGGGGTCACTTTTGGGGGGTTTCCTTTGTATTGGTACTCTAGGGGCTCTGCAAATGAGACATGGGACCTGAAAACTATTCCAGCAAAATCTGCTTTTCAGAATCCCAGTGTCGCTCCTTCCCTTCCCTGCGCTGCCATTCGCCTAAACATCAGTTTACACCCTCGTGTGGGGTATTTCTGTGCTCTGGAGAAATTGCATAACAAATTGTGAGATGCAGTTTCTCCTTTAACCCTTTGTGAATGTGTTTAACTTTAGGGCTAAATTAAGGGATTAGTGGAAAGAAATTAAATGTCTAAATTTGACCTCCATATTGTTTTAATACTTGTGTAATCCTTAAATGCTGGTTTGAATTATTTGAGGGGTGCAATTTTGAAAATGGGGTAATTATTGGGGGTTTCTAATATATAGGCCTTTATAATCCTCTTCAGAACTGAAGTGGTCCCTAAAAAATTAGTTTGGGAAATTTTCTTGTAAATCTTGAAAATCGCTGTTATACTTGTAAGCCTTCTAACATCCAAAATAAATTACAGGACGATTAAAAGATGATGCGAGATATGGTAGATAATATATGTATTTGGGTGGTATGACTATCTGTCTGAAAACCAGAGCATTTCACATTTTGAAAATTGCGGGGTTTTATTTCTTCCCCCCCCCCCCCCCAAATTTCCTAATTTATTTATTTTTATAAATAAATACGAAAATATTGATTAGTTTTTACCACTAACAACTTCAAAATCACTTGTGTAAGTTAAAACGTCTCAAAGTTATTGCCATATAAAGTAACACATGTCAGTTTTGAAAAACAAGGCCTGGTCCCAAACGCACTTTTGGGCTGTGTCCTGAAGGGGTTAATAGAAAACAGCTAAGAATGTTAGGCACCAGAGACGGACTGGCTGATTCCTGAGATTTTTCCAAGAACCATATAGATTTAGACTCTAGTCTGCGTCAATATATCCTGAAATGAAGATATTATGAATGGAGAATAATTAATGCTTCATATTTTGTCATTCACAGCTAGAATTCTCAGATGATGAATCCTTGTTTGCGGACATTGCTCTGAAAAATCAGAACATCTTAGTCATCCGTCAGTTTGAAAAGGTACATTCACTGATTCAGAACATTAACTATAGCTTATAAAGGACCCTTTACCATCTCAACCAACTCCAATTCATTGCCATTAATTCTGGCACAGTTGGAATTATTTCACTAGCCCCCACTGTTCCTGAGCAATCATTTTTGTTAGTCTCAGCACAATTATGCTCTCTACTGTCAAGTGGGTAGTTCCGGGCTGGGGACCTCCCACCTGACAACAGAGAGTATAATAATGCTGAAACTAGCAACCATTATTGTTTGGGAATGGCTGGAGCTACAGAAAAAAATTCCAATTGCGCTCAGTGGATCAGAGCCTATTGAAGAGGAGGTGGTGAAGGGTCCTCTTTAAGTTTTGCACATAGTGTTAACATTTTGTTTTTTTCTCAGTATGTTACTCAAAAATGCTGTCAAATTTACTAAATATCATTTTATTGTATCATTGTGAACAGATAAAAGAATTTCTTAATGAATTCAGAGACACGGCTATATGTTTGATTGAAAAAATTCCAGGCTGCATTTCAGAAATGACGACAATTGCAGATGATCTGGACAAATTCCACAGAGGAGCCACCATTGCCAGTGTTACAGGAAGTTCAGTTGGAATTGCTGGAGGCATCACAACTATTGTAGGCCTGGCCCTGGCCCCTGTTACACTTGGTGCATCACTGATTGTTAGCGGTATTGGTTTGGGTGTTGCTGTAGCTGGAGGAGTCGCAGGAGCAGGGGCTTCTATAGCTGATACTGTCAATATTAGAACGAAATGCAACAGAATACAAGAGATTGTGAATGAGATTAATGAAATGATGAACTGTTTAAAAGAGATTTCTGATAATATTAATGCAGAAGTTCTGAATTTACAGCATAGTTGGAATCGAGAAGAATTTCTTAATATAAGCAGAGCATTGGGAAGAAGTGCAATAGCTGCAGTAGAGCTTAGCAGAATGTTACAGCTGGGTAAATTATCTGCAGTGGCATCTCGAGGGGCCCAGATAGCCACCCGGGGGGTTCAGGCAGCTGCGGCTATTTCAGGAGTTTTAGCGGCGCTGTTTATTATAATTGACGCCGTTTTTATTGTTAAAGGAGCAGTAGACCTGCACAAGGGGAGTAAGACCGAGGAAGCTGCAAAGATAAGAGCCTGTGCTAAGGAGCTGCAAATAATATATGAAGATCTGCAGGAGGTTAATACCTCATTCTGTAAGGATATGAGATTTATTTTGTAATGTAGTTTTAAAAGAAGGAAATTAAAGGGAACCTCTCTTGTGTTTTTTTTCCCACCCTAAACTGGTCCTATATAAAATCATACCCTGTGCATCCGACAGGTAGAGTATCAGTCTGACATCTGACAGTGATGGGCATGTCAGTCATGCTGCACGGGGTGTGATTTAGCACAATGACTGCATGGCTAGATGAAGCTGCTCCCCGCACCCAGTGACTAGTTAAGGTAAATTTGCATATACCAATCTAAGTGTTTCAAACCTTATAACTTGACATTCAGCTTCAGAAACGTTATTGAGGGGCAACATATGAAAGGCCCTTACTCTATTCTACACATCCTGGAGATGGTTTAGGGGGAAAGAACCACTTGACAAGTTCCCTTTAATGATTCTGGCACACCTTATACAGTCCTATGCATAGGCTAAGGGTAGGCATAGATTCCAATGATGATTTGCTGTACATTTCTGTTACGAATTATAATACATTCGTTGGATCACAGATATAATAATAATGCTTAATACTGTATGTCTGCACTATGTAGTAAACAGAGGCATAACATGAAGCTCCGGGGCCCAAATGCAAAATCTGTAACAGGGCCCCCATTTACCATATACTATGTATAATACTGGTGTCTTATTATGCTGTAGAGATACCATTGGGCCCCCTCAGCCTCCAGAGCTAGTAGTGACTGCTATATCTGCACCTCCTGTAGCCAGGGGCGGATTGGGACTTAAAGTGGCCCTGAAAAAAAAAAAAAAAATCTAAAAGTGGCCCCACATTGTGGGCAGGTGCAAATAAGATGAAAGCAGGGTCAGCACAAGTAGGCTGAATGTGTTTAACTAAATAAAAGTACCTTTAATACTTGTACTTACCCCTTTGGTGATTGGTTTTAGTTAGGGGTGTCAGAGTACAGGGGCTTGAATACTTTTGCACGTCACACTTTTCAGATTTTTATTTGAATAAAATTTTAAAAACCATGTATCATTTTCGTTCCACTTGACAATTATCTGCTACTTTGTGTTGGTCTATCACTTAAAATCTCAAAATACATTTAAGTTGTGGTTGTAAAGTGAAAAAGTTCAAGGGGTATGAATACTTTTGCAAGTCACCGTGAGAGGTGTGCTGGGGGAGACTGGTTGAGGGCACTCGGCCTATCCGCTGACACAGATATCGCCACTACTACTCCCATCCTCCGGTTCCCTCCATCTGGGATGAGGCAGTAGAGATTCAGTGTTCTCTTTACAATTAGTCCTAAGGAGGTAGGCCTAAGCGTTTCTAGATGCTGCTATAGATTGGAGTATACAGCACAACCTCGAGGTGGATAGAGAGGGAGGCTTAAGGAGGGAAATTAGTGGGAACCCGGCTGCCTCTCTTTCAATGGATACCCATTCTAAAGATGATGTATCAGAACACGAATGGGTAAGTTAGGTCATAACAGTAGAGATACAGCTCTTCTTAATATTGGGGACTCCCATTCAGAGAGTGAGCTGGAAGTTAACAACCTTGCAAATGGTCCGGAATATAAAGCAATTCTAGCAGATTTAATGTGGTCCTGCAACCAAAATCTGTCCAATATATAAGATAGGTAACCCCTGGCTGCAGTACAGGAATAGTCCACAGAAGCAGGCAATCCTGGGGTGAATAGGTCTTTATATCCCAAAGCCGAGGGAGAGCAGGATGCCAGACTCCACTGTATCAGCACAAAGGTCGGAGAAGCACCCATGCCTGTAAGTGTACTGCTTTGTAACAAGTAGTTGGGGAGGCCGCGCTGTGCACTCATGTGTAGGCAGTAATGGCACCGGCTGTCTTCAGGCTGTGCCAAATAGAGGGTATTGCCAGCATAAGGGTGAGCCTTTCCATCCGGCTCAGCAGGTGCCTAAGCAATTCCACTGCTTATGCAATAGTAGTAAAGAGCACGAGCTCAAGTGGCCATCTTAGTCTGCAGCCAAACTCCGACCTCGGTCCCTTGAGCCTTTAGCTAAGCCCCTATACACACAGTATTGGGCAAAAGTTTTAGACAGGTGTGGCAAAAATGCTGCAAAGTAAGAATGCTTTGAAAAATACAAGTGTTAATAGTTTAATTTTGACCATTAACACAATGTAAGGTGAATAAACAAAAGAGAAATCTAAATCAAATCAATATTCGGTGTGACCGCCCTTTGCCTTCTATCACTTCTTCTAGGTACATTTGGAGGCGGTTTTTGAGGAAACTCAGCAGGGAGGTTGTTCCAAACATCTTCGAGAATTAAGCACAGATCAACTGTAGATGTAGGCCTGCTCCAATCCTTCTGTCTCTTCATGTAATCCTTGACAGACAGGATGATGTTGAGATCAGGGCTCTGGGGACATATCATCACTTCCAGGACTCCTCCTCCAAAGGGTGATCACACTAAATATTGATGGGATTTAGATTTCTCTTATGTTCATTCTCATCATTTTGTTAATTGACAAAAATAAACCATCAAAACATTTTTAATTTGCAGCATTTTTGCCACACCTGCCTCAACATTTTATACAGTTCTTAAAATATTTATATTTATATAAATTAAAGTATTCATGAGTGAAGCTGCAAGATTTGGAGAGCAATTACGGAGCCATCCAGGCATATCAGATGCACCAAATGGACTTACATGCCGGCTTCTTCTGACTGTATAGACACATGTGGTACCGGGGCATTACTAGAAAAGACTGGGCCCCATAACAAACTTTCAATTTGGGGCCCTCCCACGGTATAGCGTCCCCTTTCATTTCCCCCACACAATATAATGCCCCATTTACATACACTATAATGTCCCAAAGTGGCCTCCAGACAGTATAATATCCCATAGATTTGAAAGGTCTATATATTAGAAACCGTCCATAAATCACCCCATTCTCAAAACTGAAACATTTGGGAAGTTTGTTAACCCTTTAAGTGTCTCACAGGAATTGAATACTTGTCATGTATTTATAACCCTTAAAGTATTAGTTTTATGACTTTTTTGCGATAACAGAATTTTTATGCCTATATTCTACTACCATCATGCATCGTAGCAGGTGTTACTGGTATTATATTTGACCTTACAAGTCTTTCCCCATATTTTGTATACTATTTGTATTTTTGGCTATTTCTGTGTTTGTATTCATTTTTTATTGGATACTAATAAATATTTATATATTTTATACTGGTGTGGATTTTTTCTTGCATATTTTCATCGAGTGCTGTGTACACAGTGATCAGGAAGGCAGGGATGGTAATAAACAGTCCTGGCCTTCTCTAGGGGGAGCTCTGGCTGTAGTAACAGCTGGATCCCCGCTTCTGCAGCTGCACAACTTCGTGCATCTGCTTAAAACTGCGAGAATGTACTGGTATGTCCTTGGAGAACATGAGAGGGACCGCCCGGACGTATATAGTCTATGGACGGTCCAGAAGTGGTAAACCAAGTGTGGAGAGGTAGTAAATAGTGCTCATATACACGTTTCTGCTATCCATTGTTAAGTTTAGCAGCTCTTCTTGAATCAATAATAGTAAAAGAGGACATCTAGTGTTTAGGAGCATAAAACAGTCAATTTGGCTATTACTGTAGAGAAAGAATTCAAGGCTAGAATGCAGTTCCTAAATTGTCCAGTAAATGGTGCTATAGGGCAAGCTGTGAGTGAGTTGTATTGTATTAGTGCAATATTTGATACTTTTGTGTCAAAATAACAAAAGTTTTGTAGGTATGATACCTTTATTGCTTAACCAGAAAAATGACATTTGCAAGCTTTCAAAGCACAGAGGCTCCTTCTTCAGGCATTTACAAATTAATGATTGAGAACACAGCAAAACAACAGGATGCGACACAAAGGCAAGTTCAGGAGGTGATACATTAGTAAATTAAGGTAGGGTAATAAATCTGAGATTATTGGGGTGATGAGTTGGGTGTTTTTAGTCATCTGGAGTTAGTCTGATGGAGGGGGGTGAATTATAAGGGCTCATAATCCAGGTGTTAGATTGATGATATACCTGTTTTAAGGAATACATTCTTGCAAAAGGAATATCATCCATGGGTTGTAGATGCACAGATCTACAAGAATTCCAAGGAGCAGTCTCTTAGAGAACAAACAGAAGGGGGACAACAGTAGGATGCCCCTAGTGGTTACATACGACCCTCAAATGAACATCTTGAGGAAAACTGCTGCTAGCCTTCAACCAATATTTCACATGGATAATAAACTAAATGAAGGATTCCGAGATTTGCCTTTCCCTGCATATATACAACCACCAAACTTAAGGAATCTCCTGGTTAGAAGTGCCCTTGCGGCAATATCAGAGACTGGCACATTTCCATAAAACAGCAAAAAATACAAGACTTGTAGCCACATTTTGTCATCAAGCATGGTCCACATAACAAACATGCATCAGGACTATAAAATAGACTATAAAATCCTTCAGTTTGGCGTTCATGATACTGTGTACAAGGTGCCCCAATGAAGGAATTTACATCAGAGAAACAAAACAAAAGCTGCAGGTTTCCCCATGGGAAAACACTTCTCTGGGCCAGACCACAGCTTGTCAGACTTAAGTCCTGATTCTAAAAGTCTCAGCTGGATACAATTCACCCCCCTCCATCAGATTAACTCCAGATGATTACAAACCACCCCCCCCAACTCATCACCCCTATAACCTCAGCTTTATTACCATACCTTATATTACTTATGTATCACCTCATGAACTAATTCCCTTTGTGTCACATCTTGGTAATGTTGTGCTGTGCTCTCAGTCATTCATTTGTAAATGCCTGAAGAAGGAGCCTCTGTGCTTTGAAAGTTTCCACAGGCTAACACAATATTACACTATTTTTCCCTATATTGTATTAGTGTAAAGTAATGATAGATAGGAACAGTCAGATATGTAAGGCTACTACTACAGGAGAGATAAGTGTCAAAAGAAAGTGCTCTTATCTGTAGGTTGGTACAGCAGTCCCCAACCTTTAGTTTTTCTCCTTTACCAAGGCAAGCCCGCTGCCCCGACAAAAGACCCCCAACGACCCGGTCTGCCGACCGGTGGTTGGGGACCCCTGGGTTAGCAGGTAAACACCAGGCTATTCTTTGTAGACATCCTATGGGAAAGGATTGAGAATTTGGCTTGCCCCTGGAAGTCTACCTTAATAATAATACATTTTATTTATATAGCACCAACATATTCCGCAGCACTGTACAATTTGTAGGGTTCAAGTACAGACAAAAAAGATACATTACAAAGAAATAGTCGATTCACACACTGGGACTGAGGGCCCTGCTCGCAAGAGCTTACAATGTATGAGGTAGAGGGGGTGACACAGGAGGTAGCAGCGGCGGCTTCGGAGGTAGCATTGCTTATACAATGGTCAGACAATTCTGTAATAGAGGTGACTGTCATTACACATATATAAAGCTGTATAAGCCGTCACCAGTCGTGCTGATGGTGCCTGGACATATAAAGTTAGTCTGATACGGCATCATATCCTGTGGGGTGATGTGGGTGTGAACAGAGGAGGGTACATTTTAGGGATTCTAACTACGGAAGGGTTTACATTAGGAGTTGTGATAGGCCTGTCTGAAAAGATATGTCTTTAGTTTACGCTTGAAGCTGTGGAAATTGGGGGTTAATCTGATAGTCTGGGATAGAGCATTCCAGAGAAGTGGTGCAACTCGGGAGAAGTCTTGTATACGAGCGTGGGAGGTTCTGATAATAGAGGATGTTAGTCTTAGGTCATTGAGTGAACGGAGAGTACGGGTTGGGTGATAGACAGAGATGAGGGAGGAAATGTAGGGAGGTGCAGCATTATGGAGAGCCTTGTGAATGAGGGTGATAAGTTTATATTGTATTCTGTATTGAATAGGCAGCCAATGTAGTGACCGACACAGACCGGAGGCATCGCTATAGCGTCTAGACTGATAGATGAGCCTGGCCGCCGCATTCAGAATAGATTGTAGAGGGGAGAGTTTAGTAAGGGGAAGACCCATTAGTAAGGAGTTACAGTAGTCAAGGCGAGAGTGAATCAGGGCAACAATAAGTGTCTTTAGTGTATCTCTGGTAAGGAAAGGGCATATTCTGGAGATGTTTTTGAGGTGAAGATGACATGAGCGTGCGAGTGATTGGATATGGGGGGTGAAGGAAGGGTCTGAGTCAAACATAAACCCGAGGCAGCGGTTATGTTCCCTAGGAGTTATAGTAAGGCCGGAGACTGCAATGGAGATATCAGGGACAGATCTATTGGATGGTGGAAACAGCATTAGTTCAGTCATTGACAGATTCAGTTTCAGATAGAGAGAAGACATGATATTTGAGACGGCAGAGAGACAGTCACTGGTGTTAAGTATCAAGAGACCCTTATGAAGCCTTTATTAGTGATGTATAATACATCTCTTGTTCAGGAAACTCTCCCCTCCTCATTATATGAAGCTATCATAGTGTATTTTATCCTTCAAAACCAGACACAAATCCTCTTGTGGTTCATACTGACCCAAATCATTCCTAAATATGGATTATAAACTGCTTACAAAAATACTAAACAACTGATTCAAGAACAGGCCTTGGCATCACTGAATGCAGCCAAGGCCTTTGACTCTGTTGAGTGGCCCTACCTACAACAAGTCCTTGGAAATTAGGGTTCCGCCTTCATACCCTATCATGGATCCAGATCCTATACCACTAGCCTGTGGCTCAGATATCACCTAACCTCACCTTTCACTCCTTCCCCCACAAGGAACGAGACAGGACTGCCCCCATTTCCCCTCTTGTTCACCCTCGCAGTGGATCAAGACAACAGACTCTCACCACTAAGAAAGTTAGAGACAATCTTTAAAACTCTGCAGAATTTTTAACTACTTATATTTTAAAAAACGCTTAACTTTTAACTACAGATATAGATATGATTATGTTTATGGGAACACCCCTTTAAGTCTTTTTTGCAATAGAGCATTTTTTTTTTTTTTAATACAGTGTCATATTTGCCATTGCCCATTTTGTACTATGGATGTACTATGTGCTACTGTATGCTGCTGCACTGTGGTCTGTGAATGTCCACAGACTATCTTACATTTTTTTTAACAAGTCAGTCATGTAAGTGAAAATTATAATAATTATAATTCTAATAAAGTACAGTACATATAAACAATAAAATAAAACTTACAAGCTTATCTACTAAATAATATACAGGACATGATGATTTGGAATTATTAGGCCGCAGTGTTTTATTATGAGGTTACCAAAGAAAGTACAAATAATTAAGATAAGTAATAAATAAATATTATATAAATAAATAATTTAATTATAACCAACTAGAACTGTTAAGAAACACCATAATCAATAACTCTGTAAAACCCAGTCCTCCCAGCAATAGTCAGCAGAGTCAAGCCCCCCCCCCTCACAACACCGCAGGCCTCTATTATATTCTGAATACCGACATTAAAAATATCAATCCCTACATCAGACAGATGTACACCATCCCCTCTATAAAGGACTGTAACAAAACCTTCTAGACAGTGGTGAACCTAGCCTCTTTGCTGCCTGAGGCGAACTATAGAAAGACGCCCCCCCCCCCCCCCCAAAAAAAAAAAAAAAAAAAATTTCCATGCTACTAGTTTAACACACTGTTATCGTCGCACATTATACACAACACACAAATTTATAAATCAGTTTTTAAGAATTCCTCTTCCTGTATTACTTCAGTATCAGATCATCAACACGGCATTAACAATGAAAGTAACTTCACACATCTTCTGCTTGGTGGATGGACGAGCCCACGTGGCCCCCATTCTCTATAATAGGAGCGCCGCAGATAGCTGAGAACTGGACTTCGGGGTATCTTTGGCACTCCCATTGAAGTGAATGAGAGCCACGCGGGTTCGTCCATCCACCAAGTGACACACCTATATATATGGCTGTGGTCAGACTGAATTCCCACCCAGTGGGAGGAAAAAAAACAATTCTCAGGCTCAGTGGGGGACTCAGCAGACAGACCCCCATCACTCAGGTATTTATCCTCTATCATTTAGGTGAATACAGGGCAGTAATATTTTGTTACTTACAGGCGACGTCTCTGACTAATCCTTCACATTTCCCTTCTCTTCCCTCTGGACCGCCATGACCACTTCTTCCAGCTGTGACTTGTCTCTGTAAAGTTTGCAACCCAGAAATCTTTGGTTCCTCACTTTTCCAGGCATCCGACCCACATTGTCCTCACCTGCACACCCATTCTGCTGCTACCCCCAATTATAAAATATATGATATAACCCCTCATAATGAATAATACTCCCAAGTGCATCTTTATATTAATAATGTCCGTGTGTACCCTGTATAAATAGTGCCCCTTATTAATAATGCCCCAGGTGTTAACTAATTAAAAGGTTTTCCAGGTCATTAATAAACTAATCAGTGGGGCTCAAAAACCCAGGACCCCTACTGATCAGCTGTTTGAATGGTACCTGTGTAAGCGCCATGACTGCTTCTCTGTTTACATAGTGTCATTCATCTCATAGCGGCCATGTAATGTAACTACAGCCTCGTCCTGTACATGTCTACAGTATGTGACAATGCTGGAATTGCATCACACGGCCACTATAAACAGACAGCGTATAATATAAACAGGCGCCCTAGCCCCTGTTTATAGCGCCCCATTTACACACACTATAATGTTCCACAGCAGCCCCTGCACACAGTATTACACAGTATTATGCTCCATAGTGGCCCCTGCACACTGTATTATGCCCCGCAGTGGCTACTGCACATGGTATTATATTCCGCAGCAACCCCTGCACACAGTTTTATGCTCCCTAGTGGCCCCTGCACATGGTATTATGCCCCATATTGGCCCCTGCACACGGTATTATGCTCCATATTGGTCCCTGCACACGGTATTATGCTCCACAGTGGCACCTGCACACAGTATTATGCTCTATAGTGGCCCCTGCACTGGTATTATGCTCCATAGTAGCCCCTGCACTTGTATTATGCTCCATAGTGGCCCCTGCACAAGGTATTATGCTCCATAGTGGCCCCTGCACTTGTATTATGCTCCACAGTGGCCCCTGCACACGGTATTATGCCCCATAGTGGCCCCTGCACATGGTATTATGCTCTATAGTGGCCCCGGCACTGGTATTATGCCCCATAGTGGCCCACCCATGAACTATTATTATACTCTGGGGTCTTTTCAGACCCCAGAGTATAATCATTGGAGACCCAGGGGAGGGGACAAACATAAAAATCAGTGTTACTTACCTATCCTGGACACCGGTGCACTCCTTGCAGCTTTCGGCCCTTTTTAATTGCGTACACACGTCACGTGATCAGGCTGGTGACGCGACCTGATGACGTCACCAGAGGCCCCAAGCCTGCTCGGAGTAACATCGGATCGCAGGAGAGGTGAGTAGCATTGGTTTTTATGTTCTCTCACCTCCCCTGGGTCTCCGATTATTATACTCCGGGGTCTGAAAATACCCCGGAGTATAATAATAGTAGTATCTGAGGCCCACGGCCGCACTTACCGATGCCCGCAGCTGCTCACAGCGGCATCCACTGTTTTCCACCATAATTTGCAAATAAATTCTTTAAAAATCAGACAATGTGATTTTCTAGATATGTTTCTCATTTTGTCTCTCATAGTTGAGGTCTACCTATGATGACAATTACAGGCCGGCCTCATATTTTTAAGTGGGAGAACTTGCACAATTGGTGGCTGACTAAATACTTTTTTTTCCCCACTGTATAACATTTTGCTTTGGGGTTTACGTTCTTCAGGTCTGCTTGGGGATGGAAATGGAAACGGAAACCCAGTCCGCTTAAAAAACTATAGACAATAATGGGGCCTGCCAGGTTTGTGCCTGGTTTTGCCCGAAAAATGCATTTTTCAAGCGTAATGGGGGACGGAATCCCCGAACAGTGATCAAGTGCGGATGTGAAACCAGCTTAATTCACTAAGGGGCGTTCACACTACCGTTGGTGTCCGTCAGTAGTGTCCGTTGCTATTGTCCATTACAAGATTTTAGCATCGGACACTAGCTGAACCATCAGAAATCCGTTAAAATTTCCATTCATTTCAATGGGTTTTTATATTGTGTCCGTTTACACCCAGTCTGTCAGAAGTCCGTCGTTTTTTTCTTTGCGGACAAAAAATCCTACATGCAGGAATTTTTTGTCCGTTTTAAATTACGGATTCTTGACAGACAGCAAGTGTCCGTTATTTTTTTAACATTGAAGTCTATGGGTAACGGACTTATAACGGAAAGTAACTGATAGCCATCAGTTATTGTCCGTTATTTTATGTCCATTCTTTTTCTGCGCATGCTCAGAAAAAAACAAAACACGGACAGTGTTAAAAAATGGACACTAACTGATGCTAATGTGTCTATTTTTTTTTTAACTAATCCATTAATTGGATCAGTTAAACAAACGGACACATTAACATCAGTTAGTGTCCGTTAATGTCTGTTATGATAGGTGTCCATTTTTTTTTTTTGGTTTTTTTAACGGACACTATCAGAACGGACATCAACGGTAGTGTGAACCCTGCCTAATGCTAAATGCTGCAAAGAATGCTAAAAAAAATACAGTACAAAACAAACAAACCTCAAAACCATCACTACAAACGTTTACCAAGACCAACCACAAACTATTCAATAACTGCATGGAAATCTGCATCCTTTTATATTGCTGTGGTGCTGCTCTCCGGTAACCCTTCAGAACTTGCTTTATCAAGAATTGACCAGACACTGGCTGCTGCTCAGCTAACTTGAGAAAAAATGAGATACCTGCTAGAAATGTACAGTACAGACCAAAAGTTTGGACACACCTTCTCATTCCAAGAGTTTTCTGTATTTTCATGACTATAAAAATTGTAGATTCACACTGAAGGCATCAAAACTATGAATTAACACATGTGGAATTATATACTTAACAAAAAAGTGTGAAACAACTGAAAATATGTCTTATAGTCTAGGTTCTTCAAAGTAGCCACCTTTTGCTTTGATTACTGCTTTGCACACTCTTGGCATTCTCTTGATGAACTTCAAGAGGTAGTCACCTGAAATGGTCTTCCAACAGTCTTGAAGGAGTTCCCAGAGATGCTTAGCACTTGTTGGCCCTTTTGCCTTCACTCTGCGGTCCAGCTCACCCCAAACCATCTCGATTGGGTTCAGGTCTGGTGACTGTGGAGGCCAGGTCATCTGGCGTAGCACCCCATCACTCTCCTTCTTGGTCAAATAGCCCTTACACAGTCTGTAGGTGTGTTTGGGGTCATTTTCCTGTTGAAAAATAAAATGATGGTCCAACTAAACGCAAACCGGATGGAATAGCATGCCGCTGCAAGATGCTGTGGTAACCATGCTGGTTCAGTATTCCTTCAATTTTGAATAAATCCCCAACAGTGTCACCAGTAAAGCACCCCCACACCATCACACCTCCTCCTCCATGCTTCACGGTGGGAACCAGGCATGTAGAGTCCATTCGTTCACCTTTTCTGCATCGCACAAAGACACGGTGGTTGGAACCAAAGATCTCAAATTTGGACTCATCAGACCAAAGCACAGATTTCCACAGGTCTAATGTCCATTCCTTGTGTTCTTTAGCCCAAACAAGTCTCTTCTGCTTGTTGCCTGTCCTTAGCAGTGGTTTCCTAGCAGCTATTTTACCATGAAGGCCTGCTGCACACAGTCTCCTCTTAACAGTTGTTGTAGAGATGTGTCTGCTGTTAGAACTCTGTGTGGCATTGACCTGGTCTCTAATCTGAGCTGCTGTTAACCTGCGATTTCTGAGGCTGGTGACTCGGATGAACTTATCCTCCGCAGCAGAGGTGACTCTTGGTCTTCCTTTCCTGGGGCGGTCCTCATGTGAGCCAGTTTCTTTGTAGCGCTTGATGGTTTTGGCCACTGCACTTGGGGACACTTTCAAAGTTTTCACAATTTTTCGGACTGACTGACCTTCATTTCTTAAAGTAATGATGGCCACTCGTTTTTCTTTACTTAGCTGCTTTTTTCTTGCCATAATACAAATTCTAACACTCCATTCAGTAGGACTATCAGCTGTGTATCCACCTGACTTCTGAACAACACAACTGATGGTCCCAACCCCATTTATAAGGCAAGAAATCCCACTTATTAAACCTGACAGGGCACACCTGTGAAGTGAAAACCATTTCAGGTGACTACCTCTTGAAGCTCATCAAGAGAATGCCAAGAGTGTGCAAAGCAGTAATCAAAGCAAAAGGTGGCTACTTTGAAGAACCTAGAATATAAGACATATTTTCAGTTGTTTCACACTTTTTTGTTAAGTATATAATTCCACATGTGTTAATTCATAGTTTCGATGCCTTCAGTGTGAATCTACAATTTTTATAGTCATGAAAATACAGAAAACTCTTGGGATGAGAAGGTGTGTCCAAACTTTTGGTCTGTACTGTATTTATAGAGGAATATGATCATTTTTAATTAAATCATGCAAAAATCAAACATATTTCAGGATCAGCCTTCAAATAATCAGTTTGAAGTGTATTACAAAAATTGATCCAATCCCTCCATGCAGCTGAATCCACATTCTCTCTGCCAAAGATCCTCTTAGCATACTCGTTATTAATCCCAAATGATGTCCCATAGATGAATGGGGCATAGAATTCCGACTTTTTCCGCCTCTGGCGCAATTCCCGAAATTTCCGTAACTATAGACGAGATAATGAATCATCAATGTTATTAAAAATACCAGGAACATAACAAGCTTTCAGCCATATATTCTGCCACATGCAGCAAAGAACCAAGTGCCTCAATAATTTAACAACCAAGTCTTATTTAGTATTTAGATGACAAAGTATTCACTGCAAAAACTACTCCTTTATTGTCAGAATGGAGCATAATGTGTTTGCTCTTAAAACATGATCCCCAAATCACAATGGATACTAAAACTGGAAATACTAGTGTATCTCAATAAATTAGAATATCATCAGAATTACCCTCCTTGTGGTTTGTGTCAATGACTGCCTTCTGGACATCAAGTCAGCAGTCTTCCCCATTATTGTGTTGCCTATTGAACCAGACTAAGGGGCCTTTTTAAACGCTTAGGAAGCCTTTGCAGGTGTTTTGGGTTAATTCTTCTAATTTTCTGAGATAATGACTTTTGGTTTTCCTTGGCTGTAAGCCATAATCATCAACATTAACATAAATAAACACTTGAAAAAGTTCACTCTGTTTGTAATGACTCAATAATATTTGTGTTTCACTTTTTCAATTGAATTACTAAAAAATAACTTTTTGATGATATTTTAATTTATTGAGATGCACTAGTAACTCCAAAAACACTATGTTGCTAGTGACTTTATTAGAGACCCAAGATTCAGGCCATCTTTCAGCTGACCATTGACGTTGCCAATATGCTCCATAGCCAATTCAACCAGCAGCATCTGTAAAAAGATTCATAGTCACCAAGTCTTCAAATTCAGACTACCAGCAGCTACAACCATTGAACTTACTGAAGAATTCCAACCACAAACCCAAATCCTCTTTTAACAACCTAGCTAACCTAATATGTGAACTTAAGGACACTTAAGACCTTGAAAAATGCAATTGCTTTGAAAATACTCTTCCCATAGGAATTACCCTACTGGCAAAGTTTAACAAACCTAACAACAATTGCATTTTTTTTATGTCACTTTCTTCTTTGTTAAGATTAGATCTGCAATATTGTTAATGTTATTTAGCTTTTCAATAGGTAACCAGAATTCCATTCTTTCTGAATCAATCACTATTCCTAAAAATTCTAACAACAAACATGGGGTAATTGTTTTTTCATGTGCAATAGGAACACCAAATAAATCACAAATGAACAAAAAAAATTCTAATAATAGATACTAGTAAACAGAATCAGCATAACTAATAAATAAAAAAAATCATCTAAATAATGCAATACTCTACCATTATCAACTTCAAATTCTACTATCCAATGCAAAAAAAAAAACTAGAGAAGACCTCAAAATAATGGCACAACTTGCTAAACCCCATGGGAAGGCATTTATCAAAATAATATGCTCCGTTAAATTGATAACCCAACAAATTAAAACCTTTTGGATTAACTGGTAATAACCTTAACACAGATTTTATATCCACTTTAGCTAAAAAAAGCTCTGTGACAAAAATTCTTAATGTATCTACAGCCTGATCAAAAGAGGCGTACTCAACAGTAGATTTATCCACCTCATTATTGAGAGACAACTTCTCAAATTTAATAAAGAACTATCTACAAAAGAAGAGCCGGGAGGTTTAACACAAACCCCAGCTGCTGAATGAAGAGTAGGAGGCATCACTGCACTAAATTACTTAAAGTATTAGACAGACTGTAAATGGATGCTTTCACCACTCGATGACACCTCCTGGTCCAATCCAGAGGTTGGGGCACCTACATTCAATCCATCTTCAGCAGGATAACTTGCCTGCAGCTCCCTCACTGGACAGGCAGAGGTAAGGTCCCTGCAGTCAGGCAGCACAGAAGGGTCAGCTATGGGCTGCACTCAGGTTTTATAGCTCCGTCCGCGACCCACCTCCAGGCTGCCCTGAGAAGGGCGCCCAAAGGAGGCACGGGCTATTGTGCTGCCGGCGCTGGTCTCACTGCCTCTGCTCCAGCTGGTCCTGGCCATTCCTCTGCCTGGCACTTCCTCTTCTTCTTGTATCTTCTTCTCTTCTGTGTGGACTGCACGCCATATGATGCAAGTGGCGCTGCACTAGAAGTATAGGGTTCACTTCCAGTGCTGCCGCATTGCCTTTAGAAATACTCTGCCTCCTTGGGACATTTAGGGGCAGAGTGTATGCTGTGCAGCTCCACCTCTTCCTTTTTGCCGTCAATGGAGGATCCTGTTGACGCGCCAGATGACTCTCCACACCAGCTATCGTTACCGCCGCTGACCTATCTTCATCCACTTCTGCTCCCACTCCACTGGCTTCAGGCTGGACAAGGCATTGCCGCAGCCACTCTTCAGCACCATCTGACTCCGCTTTCCTCAGGAGCTGATGCAGGAGTTCTTTCATGGTGCTGACTTCCACGGGAATCTTCTTCAACTGCCCCGGACCGCAAGTGCCATGGATATTCAAAGACAAATTTCCCGCCACTTCTGACAGCTGGACCAATCAGCTGTTCAAACCGCTGCTGGGCAGATTCCAAAACATAAAAAAGAACCTGTTCGTGCTGGCACAACTGACCAGGGCATGACCTCAAGGTAAGATAAACTGTGAAGAGACTAGCATACATAAGATCAAGTACCTCATAACTTATCATTCTCATCCGTAATTAAAATTCATTAATAGTCTATTAGAAACACTAATTGGAGCTATAAAAACATTTGGGGTCCCTTCCATTCTACTTCACCACACTGTTAGTGCCAATGTTGGCATAAAAAAACACAAAGGTATATTGAAAAAAGGTCCCCACGTCAAAAAAACCTGTGCCATTGCAACTTTTGATGCCGACGCCATTTTGATTTCACATCTGCTCCCTTGAAGGGATAACTTTTTGTTTTGAAAAGCCACTTCATCTTTAGCACCTTTCAACTAGGAACATTGGCATAAATGTTTCTCCAAAAGTACAGGTGCATCATGGAAGACACCGATTATGAATTATATTACTGAATTACTGAAATGGATGAACATTTCAAAAATATTCTAATTTATTGAGATGCATCTGTACAAGTCTGTAAGAAGTCATCAAGCAGGCTCATTTTTATATAAAACATTGCTTTTTGCAATATAACCTCAATGTGTGTAAAAAAACACAAACTAATAACTTTCCCAAAAAAAAAAGTTTTTTTTGTTTTTTTTAATGTTAATATGCGTAAAAACGAGTGACAGTGAAGTTTAAGGTTAAACTCTGAGTTTGTATCCACTACTTACCATCCATTTTTCCATAAACATGCTGTACATGTCACTTTCACTTCGACATAACTTCAGCTGTGTTTACTTTAGAGACCTAGATATTGGTTAGATAGACTCCTACAATTCCTGAAAGTGTTATACACTATGTTTTGAACCAATTTAAATAGGTTGTCCAGGATAAAAAAGAAAATTTTATATTAGGCTGGGGAAGATGAAAAAAAAACAAAAACAAAAAAAATATTCACCTATCCCCAGTGCTCCAGTGTCTCCCAGTGTGGTCCACTCCTGCTGCTCTGCTGTCTTCTTTTGCCAGAAGTCCTCGCCGGCTGTGACATCCCGTGTCCCTTTCCTTAGGCCGCTGATTGGCCTCAGCGGTCATGTGAACGTAGTGACGTCCCGTGTCCTTCGTTGAGGCCGCTGATTGGCCTCAGCAGTCACTTGTAGTGAGGACTTCCGAGGGAAGAGACTAAAGGAGCTGCAGTAATGGACTGAACTGGGAGAACCCGGAGCACCGGGGATAGGTGAGTATTTTTTTTTTTTTACCTTCCCTGGCCTCAAATAAAAAAAAAAAAAAAAATTCCTGGACAACCCCATTAAGCTCTGGTTCATACTGAGTTCATACTGATTTCTGGGTCATAATTTAACCTGAAAAAAATCTTTGGACTGAACCACCCAAACCCAAAATGGAATGAATCTTCAGAGGTTCACCCATTTCTATTTAGAAGCAGTAAAGCCAGTGATTCAATTCCCATAGAAGTACGCTCGTCACTCCCTATTTAGTTCTCAGTGCTGCGGCATACAGGCAGAATGCCATCCCCTTGACAAATGGCGTTTCCCTGGCCACTTCTCATCAATCTTTTCTCTACCAACAATCCAGTAAATTCCTCATAGTACCATTCATTAACATGACTCTTGTATATCTTGTATATCATTCTCTCTACCATGCCTTTTTTCATCATACTCCTACAACCTGCCTTTCCATTATTTTACACATATCCTTACCCACTCTTTTCTATTCTTCTATCTCTCTTTTTACTTCAACCTGTAGGGACTTCCCCTCTTCTCTTTATTCTTTATATCTGGATCTGTTGTGTCCTAATTTATGAATTTATTGAATTCTGAATATGGATGTCATAATTGCATTAGTCTATTTTCATGTCAGCCTGTAGTGTCAGAGGGGGCGTTCCTTACAGCCCAGTGATGACGCTGAGCTGTGAGGAACCCTCAGTACAGCGCTATGGAGGAATACTGTCAGGGAGGGCGTTCCTCACAGCCAAGCTAGACTGTCAGGAACGCTCTTCTGACGATGGGGCACAGAACTACCGGCATCGATAGCTCCAGCCCGGGCCACATAACGGGAAAGCCGGCACTCAGACTCAGAGAATTCTATAGACTTGTGACTCCCAGAGAGGAGCTTCTGAGGAAGTCTGGAAGCGACATTTTATACAGTGTCACATTTCTTTGGCTTGCAAAGTGACCTACTATTATATTTACTTGGTTGTACTTTGGTTGGGGGGAATAGGGGTATGTTGATAAGTTTGTAAGCTCTTGTGTTATACCGCCGGTGCCCCTATCACACTCACTGAATTGTTCCTGTGACTAGGGTGATAAAAAGGTAACAAACGGATGGTTAGATGTAGCCTGCAGATAGGTAAAAGCTTGGAGGATATTGGAACCGCACATGAGAGGGCACCGCGCTGTACAAGACCAGGGTCTCAGCTTCCTGTAAATAATTGGGTGTGTTTGTTTGGTAAAGAGGTGTTACTACACTAATTAAAATCTTGTTTTTACTAAATTGATTTTGAGTCGCTTCCTTTGTTCGTGATTTCGCTGTATTCTGGGGAGCCCACCCCAGTACACGGCTTACAGCCGCACATGACCATGACTGCCTCACCAAAGGACTTTTCTATCTCATTTTGCAAGCCACTCAAGAAGCATGACAAGGCCAATCTGATGCATCTGTGTAACAGTTGGCGGTGGGGGGAAATAGCTCTGGAGATAGGTGACAGTCAATTACTGCCCTGTGTATATACCAAGTGCACACCAAATGTGAGACTACACACACGTAACATGCATATTGTGACCTTGCGTGTGTTGGGATCACAAAGGAAAATTTAGGCGGTGCACTGATATATTTTTTTCTCCCCAAAGGATTATAATTTGATAAACATTCCCTACTGTATGTTTGAAGTCTATACTCATTGGATGTACAATTATATGCATGACATATTTGTTCATTTTTAAATGTGTACACAATATATTAATCGTTTAATAATGAAATAACACTTATGTTTTAGATATGGGGAACCTCCTTTAAGATAAACACACTTTTGTACCCTAGTAGTGACGGATGATCGCACAAACATTTGTATGCATCTGATCGCTGATGACAGTGAGGAAGCCTGCTGTGGCCATCGGTAAGTTCCTTCCAGGCCTGCCCATGATTCCCAAGGGTGTTTTGTCTGCAACAAACCAGGACACCTCAGTGCCACTTGTCCTGACAAAAGGAGGAATACCCCTATGCCCAATCCACCTATTTCTACACCAGCTGTTCTTTTTGTGGGTGGAGAGAGGGGAAGCCTAATGACATCTTCCAGTCTATTACAGTGGGCAATGCTGTCACTTGGTAACTTAGAAAACTGGTGCTCAGATGACCCTGATCTTGTTACTTCTGAGGACATAATCCCAGGTAAAAACCCTGACAATCCCCAGGATTGGGGGAGTTCAATCTGCTTTGCCCATGACCTGGGTTTAGCTTGATTGGAGCGTGGGGCTAAAAGAAGTGGGGTTGTCAGAGGATATTTCCACTAATATCCTACTGGAGACTAATCTTGGATGTTTAGTGTGACTTCCCCCTCAATAGAACTGGTTGATGATAAACTGTAATGTCCTCCTACTGATAGTACTGAATATGATTTAATCCAAAATTGCCTGTTGACTGTAATGTAACATGTTCTGATGACCATTTTGATGATGTAAATAATGCAGATGCTCAGGGTAACCCACAAAACCTAAGGGGCTCGGGGCTAACTGACCTACCAGCTGTGACCAGCTGGCCGAAGGGGCGGATTGCCCATGTATATCACAGAGAAAATTCCTGGTGAGCTGACTGGTATATGGGCTGCTGGGCCAGCAAGCTACCTGCCCTAACTATTGCTGCCGAGCGGAGGCCACCAGATGGCACTGAGAGTATGTGTCGGACGAACCTCACAAGATTCATCGCGCAAGATTTTCTTTTCTTTTGCACCGCACAGGTCCAAACCAAACTGCTATTATACTTCTTCAGACCTCAGAGTATAATATGCTGAGGCCCAAGGAAGGTGATCAAATATAATAAACAGTGTTACTCACCTTTTCTGGGATCCGGTGCAGGTCTTCTGGCCTCTTCTGGTCTTAGAGAAGTCATGAATAATATCAGAGACCGAAGCCGACATGACCGCTGAGGCCTATGATGTATCTGACATTATTCTTGATGTCTAAGACAGAAGAGGTTGGAAGACACGCATCGGAGACCAAGAGAGGAGAGTAACTCGTTTTTTTATGCTTAATAACCTCCCCTGGGCCTCTGCTCTGGAGTCTGAAAAGACCCCAGAGTATAATAATGGTTCATGGG
Source organism: Leptodactylus fallax (assembly GCA_947044405.1). Lineage (NCBI taxonomy): Eukaryota > Metazoa > Chordata > Amphibia > Anura > Leptodactylidae > Leptodactylus > Leptodactylus fallax. The sequence goes on from CAMRHE010000190.1 coordinate 151,375, forward strand.
TGGCAAACCCCCCAAAATTTCGGATTCTTTCAAAACCTGAAATTTTTGGAACGTTCTTAAAGAAAACCACATGGGCCACTATAGAACATTATAGTGTGTGGAAGGAACACTGTGGGACATTTAACTTTGTGGAAGGGCCACTATAGGGCATTATAGTATGTGCAAGGACCTCTATGCGACATTATACTGTGTGGAGGGGCCATTAAGGAACTTTCTACTGTGTGGAGGGTGCAGTATGGGACATTATACTGTGTGAAGGGGCTACTGTGAGACATTATATTGTGTGGAGGGGCACTATGGGACACTATACTGTGTGAGTGCCAATGGGACGTGTGCACTATGGGACGTTATTCTTAAAGTGTAACATTAAGTAAAAAAAAACATACTTACCACTCCGCAGTGTTCCAGTGTCGCCTCAGCCCGTTCAGTTTCGCACCATGCCTCATGCCCCCTGTACCACACGTGACCGCTGAGACCAACTAGTCAGTCGTTGGAGAGGGACCAGTGATGGCACTAACATACGTCACCAGTCCCTCTACATCGACCCCTGAGGCGGCTGATTGACCTCAGCAGTCATGTGGGATGCATGGGATTCCGATGACAGAAGCATGGTGTGCGACTAAACGTGCTGCAACATAGATTGTTTTCAGATTAGCAGGCTACATCACACGGAATATTGGGTGAGCAAAAAAATCCCCTTAAGAAACTGAGATTTTCCAGATTAGCTCAGGCTGCAAGACTGTTTATTGGTTTATTGGGTGAGAAAAAAAAAAACCCATTAACAAATGGAGATTTTTATTGGTTAGCACAGACTGAGAGACTGTTTGTTTATTTATTGAGCAAAAAACACCCCCGTAACAAACAGAGAATTTTTTTCAGATTAGCAGGCTACATCACACTGTTTATTGGGTGAGCAAAAAAATCACCATAAGAAACGGAGATTTTTCAGATCAGCTCAGGCTGCAAGACTATCATTGGTGATATTGATTTTTCACTAAACACACGTAGAACTAGCCTTACTTCTGTTTTTGTCCTGTTCGCTGCCAATTTTTAAATAAATTTTTTTTTTCATATATGTTAATGAAGCTCAAGGAGCACAGGGGGCATACTAAATGGATTCTTTAGCTCTGTGTATACAGAAGAACAGGGAGTAGTTGATGTAGGTGTCACCGATATTGGTAATACATCAACCAAGATACTAAACTAGATAAACATAGAAATGGTTCTAGCCAAGCTAAGCAAACTAAATGTGAGCAAGACTCAAGGTCCAGATAGATTACACCCATGAGTACTTAAAGAACTCAGTTCAGTCATTGCTGTACTCCTTTTGTTTTTATTTTTAGGGATTCTATAGTGACTGGTTCAGTGCCAAGGGACTGGCACAAGGCAAATGTGGTGCCTATTTTCAAAAAGGGCTGTAGGTTTTCCCCAGATAACTACAGAGAATAGGATCTGTGTCAGTGAAGAAGACATGATTGACAGTACAGAAAGACAGCGTGGTAAACTACGTGTTACAACAGAGGAGGTAGAATAACACACAGAACCGTGACTCAAAATTTGTTCTTCAATGCTTTCAATGTTTTTATTCTCAGGAAGTATGGCAACACAACAGCTACTGAGGAGGTTATCAATATCAAAATTAGTGTTGCTGTTGCCAACCACATTTTTATTGTTAGTATTTGCATGTGTTTCTTACTCGTCCTCCTTTTGTTTGTCCCCTGCCCTGTTTTTTTCTTGTCATTTTACTGCACACTGCTTAATTATAACAGTGATTGGCAACAATTATGACACTGTGTGTATGTGTTTTTTTCTTTTTATACAAAACACAATTTCAAGAAAAATAGCAAAGCACTAAAAGGGTGACCTGGTCAGTGAGAATTAGACTAGATGTGCGTCAGTCAGCTGGTTTTCTTTTTACCATTACAATAAAAAAAAAAAACCTTTTCACATGACCATGGACTGTCCATCATATGAACATATACTAATTTTTATCCACTTGAAGTAAATAATGAATCACAGCAAGCAGACATCTAGAAAACCATGAGGAATTGATACAGAAGTATATTGGAAAATGGTATACCTTTTCATTACACAAACAATAACATATATTTGCTGAACTTGAAACTTTGCTGTGTATATAGAAGAGAGTCTTTGGTCTAGCAGTTAATTTGGATATTTTTTTTCCCATGGAGCACTGGCTGAAAAATAAGTTTCCATACACCACTTTATTTCCTAACAAACCAAAGGACAGATGATCACAACGTCTCCTAAAAATCTTTAGTTTCAGACAATTAAACTAAAAAGCAAATATTATATAAGATCAGAGGGTCAACGGCACAGGAGGGTACGGTGGTCTTGATAGGAGATTTTAACTACCTGGATATTGACTGGGGTCATGGTACTGCATCATCTGCAAAGAGGAGGAAATTCATCAACTTGTTGCAGAACAATTTTATGGTCCAGCTTGTAAAAGATCCAACTGGAGGGGATGTTTTCCTGGATCTGATCATTTATATTAATGTGGGACTTGTTGGAAATGTCACTGTTGGTGAGGAGCAAGAACCCAAAACAGTGCTGTGTATAGAAGATAGCATTTAGTCTAGCAGTTCATTTGGAAAAAATTTTCCCATACACTATTGTATTTTCTAACAAACTAATGGACAGGTGACCACAACTTCTTCTAAAAATCTTTAGTTTCAGACAATGAAACTAAAAAGCAAATATTATATAAGATCCCACAATTTCATGTTTTTAGTCATGTTTTTAACTTGAATGCCAGAAGCCTAGCACGCAAGCTTGAGGCCGGGAGGAACACATTGATGTAGATGGTGTGGCTGTGACATGGCTAGATTCCTCACATGATGGGGCTGTTAATATTCAGGGTTTTACAATCAATCTATCACAAAGACAGGGCTAGGAGGAAGGGAGGTGGCTTATGTATGTACGGCAGGGCCCTCGATCCCACTATACCAGTTGGTCACTGTTAGTAGTGTACTAGTTTTGTGTATATGTACTGAATGTAAACCCTCAAATGTACAGCATCGTCTGCAAAGAGATGAGAATTTATCAACTTGTTGCAGGACAATTTTATGGTCCAGCTTGTAGAAGATCCAACTAGTAGAGGGAATACTCTGCTAGATCTGATCATTTATAATAATGCGGGACTTGTTGGAATTGTCACTGCTGGTGAAAACCTTGGTAATAGTGACTGTGATGAACCAACCCTCAGTTTTATATCTTTCTTGGAAGTGTGTTTTACTTGCTTAGGTCAGTCCTTCCCCCACTTGGAATGCGGTGCTTTAGTTGAGTCCACATTGCTGGACGATACGCTTCACTGGTTTTATGTGTGTTCATTGGAGATGGCTTGCTATAGCCAGGCACTTTTATTATCCCTGGCCAGATGGGATGGGGGATAGCAAGCCTTAACTTCACCCTTCTCTCCGAGGATTCTGCAAAGGTGGGAGAAGGGGGGCTGCCTGGGTGCAAGGGGTGGGTGGAGCACTAGCCATATGCTGTGGGCAGACCTGGATTCTGGGGTCATTCAGCAAAGAGGCAGTAAGGAGCTCTGATCTGGGAGAAGATGAGAGGGCCTGCCCTACTGAGGAATGCTTTGAGGGCCTAGTTCTGGACAGCATGTAGAAGGATTATTTTATGCAACTTGCTTAAGCTTGCGCCCTAGGCCCAAAACTCTGCTGTGGCCTAGAGAAACGGACTACGAGCCTATGCCGGTATTTTCTCTATCTTTTAATTCCCCTGTTTATTTTTGTGTATTGTATCATTGCGCTTTTGCTTGTATGTTTATGCTTGATCATATTAATATTGTATATTTCTGTATATGCTATTAATCCATACCGACCCACTTGGGTTATTAAACATATAAAATTTATATCGCTCGTTTCGTTTTTATCCTATGACCCGGTCTACTCACGGTGTGTGAGTGGGAGGTTAAGAAAGAAGTTTGATCGCAGGCGTGCCAGGCGGCTGGGCGAGGCGATATTCTTCACAGTGACCATAATATAATCAGATTCCACCTAAATTGTAAAAAAAAAACAAAGGTAGGGGGGGCAAAATCCTACAGCGAGTCCCTGGACTCCTTTACTTTGTATATAGGCGCCAAGTCATTTTCCCTTTTGTTTATACAGTGGGGAAAAAAGTATTTAGTCAGCCACCAATTGTGCAAGTTCTCCCACTTAAAAAGATGAGAGAGGCCTGTAATTGACATCATAGGTAGACCTCAACTATGAGAGACAAAATGAGAAAACAAATCCAGAGAATCACATTGTCTGATTTTTTAAGAATTTTTTTGCAAATTATGGTGGAAAATAAGTATTTGGTCACTTACAAACAAGCAAGATTTCTGGCTCTCACAGACCTGTAACTTCTTCTTTAAGAGGCTCCTCTGTCCTCCACTCATTACCTGTAGTAATGGCTCCTGTTTGATATTGTTATCAGTATAAAAGACACCTGTCCACAACCTCAAACAGTCACACTCCAAACTCCACTATGGTGAAGACCAAAGAGCTGTGGAAGGACACCAGAAACAAAATTGTAGACCTGCACCAGGCTGGGAAGACTGAATCTGCAATAGGCAAGCAGCTTTGTGTGAAGAAATCAACTGTGGGAGCAATAATTAGAAAATGGGAGACATACAAGACCACTGATAATCTCCCTCGATCAGGGGCTCCACGCAAGATCTCACCCTGTGGGGACAAAATGATAACAAGAACGGTGAGCAAAAATCCCAGAACCACACGGGGGGACCTAGTGAATGACCTGCAGAAAGCTGGGACTAACGTAACAAAGGCTACTGTCAGTAACACACTACGCCGCCAGGGACTCAGATCCTGCAGTGCCAGACGTGTCCCCCTGCTTAAGCCAGCACATATCCGGACCTGTCTGAAGTTTGCTAGAGAGCATTTGGATGTTCCAGAAGAGTACTGGGAGAATGTCATATGGTCAGATGAAACCAAAGTAGAACTGTTTGGTAGAAACACAACTCGTCGTGTTTGGAGGAGAGTGAATGCTGAGTTGCATCCAAAGAACACCATACCTACTGTGAAGCATGGGGATGGTAACATCATGCTTTGGGGCTGTCTCTCTGCAAAGGGACCAGGACGACTGATCCATGTACATGAAAGAATGAATTGTGAGATTTTGAGTGCAAACCTCCATCCATCAGCAAGGGCATTGAAGATGAAACGTGGCTGGGTCTTTGAACATGACAATGATCCCAAGTACACCGCCAGGGCAACGAAGGAGTGGCTTGGTAAGAAGCATTTCAAGGTCCTGGAGTGGCCTAGCCAGTCTCCAGATCTCAACCCCATAGAAAACCTTTGGAGGGAGTTGAAAGTCCGTGTTGCAAAGTGACAGCCCCAAAATATCACTGCTCTAGAGGAGATCTGCATGGAGGAATGGGTCAACATACCAGCAACAGTGTGTGCCAACCTTGTGAAGACTTACAGAAAATGTTTGTCCTCTGTCATTGCCAACAAAGGATATATAACAAAGTATTGAGATGAACTTTTGTTATTAACCAAATACTTATTTTCCACCATAATTTGCAAATAAATTCTTTAAAAATCAGACAGACAATGTGATTTTCTGGATTTGTTTTCTCATTTTGTCTCTCATAGTTGAGGTCTACCTATGATACCAATTACAGGCCGGCCTCATCTTTTTAAGTGGGAGAACTTGCACAATTGGTGGCTGACTAAATACTTTTTTTTCCCCACTGTATATGTGCAAAACTGATTGACATATTCCCAGTTTATTTATTTAACAGTGTAATCTTTGGACACTGTCTCAGTTTATTTCCTCATGTGCCCCATTTTCCCCTGTGGCTCCAGGAATGGAAACTAACACACTTGTGCCTTAGAGTCCTCCTCCTGTATCACCTATTGTTTTGAGGCCCTGAGCGGGATAGCAAAGGACCTGTGCCTCAGGGTCCCTCATGTGTGTCTATGCCCCTTTTCTCTATGTTGACCTGATAAAGACACTGACGCATTAGTGCCTCAGGATTGCTTGATTTTTATGCCCCTGTTCCCTAACTACTGCTTGGCCCTTTGTTTCCATTTTTCTGCATTCACACACCACACAGTGAAGAAATTCTCCCTTCCCCCCACTCCTATGATTTTATTGTCTGTCTAAAATTGATTAAATCTAACTAGACTGTGCTCCACTAGTCCTATAATTCTATAGTTTTATCTGCATTATTGGTGTTGTTTACACAGTAGTAATTGGCTTGGATAATGCAGTGATGACAAAAAGCCTGTCCCTAGAGCTTGGAATATCACTAAAGTTCTTTTCTCCTTGAGCAAAGAGCATTATATTTTATATGAGACAGCAGCACCTTAACCTCTCCCCCTACCACTCATGAATGGCTGAGAGGCTGTCAGGTGATGCCAGAAGCCCCCCCCCCCCCCCCACATCACACAGACCATGTGATCCTCCTTCTCCTCTCTATTTTAACTGCATTTTACATGTCACATCAGCCAAAATGGTTCTGATCCCTTCTTGCCAGCTCTGCTTGTGTCACTTGGAGAGACTTGTGCTGTAGATACCAGAGAATTGCTAGCTCACTGTATAACTGCCATCCAGCATCTTGGATTATTACACAACTATAACACTCAGAAGCCTACAGACAAACATCCACATAAATCTCTGAACCACCTTGTGAGGATGAGACCCTCAATTTATGTATCTTTCTTGGACATGTATCATTCTTTATTCGTATCAGTCTCACATATCTGTAGGAATGTAGAGCTGTGTTTACATTGGTGGTCAATTCGCTCCAGTGGTTTTATGTGCATACCATGGAGAGAGGGCCTTTCTGACCCGTCAGTGTGATATCCCAGATGTCCAAAGGGGGGAGAGTGGGCTAATGACCTGAAACTGACCCAGGCACCCAACTTTCCTTCTAACCGGCATAGATTCCTCTTTTCGTGACGAGAGGGCTGGCTGGGGGGGGGGGGTGAAGGGTGGAGCTGGACAGGGTCTTCACACTGAGGTGGGGTGAGGTCTTGGGGTCTTTGTGTGAAGCCTGGAAGAGAGACAGCTAGGAGAGAGCTGTGCTCAGGAACCTTCCTTAGGTCTGGTATTATTCTATACTTTATTCCCATTTTTGTTTTATGTGCTGTATCATTGCACTTTTGCTCGTATATTTATGCTTGATCATATTAATATTGTATATTTCTGTATGTGCTATTAATTAGTACCGACCCACTTGGGTTATTAAATATATAAAATTTATAAAGCTCGTTTTATTCTATCCTACGAACTCGGTCCGCTCACGGGTTGTGAGTGGAAGGTTAAGAAGGGTGATCGCAGGTAGGCCAAGGGGCTTGGCAAGGCGATATTCTTCACACACCTTCTGTCTCTGTCCATTTTGCTCATCCTAGTTGCTGGGGACATCTTTCCAAACCCTGGCCCTCCTTCTTTCCCTAATTTTTCCTTTTCCTGCAACCATAGAAATCCTACAAACCTCATCAATATTTACCGTGTTCCCTCTCCTTATCTCTCTCCTGTCTCTTTTAACTGTTCTCTCTGGAACGCCCGCTCAGTGTGTAACAAACTAGAATATATTAATGACTTATTCCTCAGTAAATCTCTTAACCTGTTCGCCCTTACTGAAACCTGGATCCAGCAGTCTGATACGGCCTCCCCTGCTGCTCTGTCTCATGGTGGCCTACAATTCTCACACACACACACTTCTAGGCCTCACAACAGGAAGGGTGGAGGGGTTGGGTTACTTCTGTCACCACAGTGCATATTGCAGGCCATCCCACCAGTACCCTCACTCACATTCCCCTAATTTGAAGTCCATGCCATCAGACTTTTCCGCTCTCTCTCCTTACGTGTAGCTGTGATCTACCATCCACCTGGCTCACTCTACCAATTTCTAGATCACTTCACTTCTTGGCTTCCCTCTTTTTATCCAGTGAAATTCCTACCCTCATCATGGGTGACTTTAACATCCCCACTGACACCCCTGTCTCCCCAGATGCCTCACAATTTCTCTCAATAACCACTTTTTTTGATCTTTCACAACTTTTCTCTTCCGCCACACATGTAGATGCAACACCATTGATCTTGTCTTCCATCAACTCCTCACAGTTTCTAAATTTACTAATTCTTCTCTGCCACTCTCTGACCATAACCTTCTGTCTTTCACCATCAATGCTTTCTCACCTTCACAAGACAAACCTACCCATCATACATATAGGAATTTACATGCTATTAACACCCAGCATCTCTCAGATACTCTACAGTCCTCTCTGTCCCCATCTCTTCACTCTCCTGCCCAAATCTGGCCACCAGTTATTATAATGTAACCCTTAAAAATGCACTGGATGAGGCGGCTCCCCCCTCCACTCGAAAAGTTAGACACAGGAGGCAGCAACCCTGGCACACGCCACAGACACGTTTTCTTCAGCGATGCTCTAGGTGTGCTGAATGTCTGTGGAGAAAATCATGTACACCTGCAGACTTCCTCCACTTCAAATTTATGCTGAAAACCTATAATTCTTCCCTTCACCTAGCCAAACAAGCCTATTTCACCGCTCTCATCTCTTCTTTCTCCTGTAACCCTAAAAGGCTCTTAGAAACTTTTCACTCCTTACTCACCCCTAAGGTGCAGGCGCTATTCACAGACCTTAGTGCAGATGACCTGGCCAATTATTCCACGACAAAATTGATAAGATCTGTCAGGAAATAACTGCCCAATCCCCAGGTGGCACTGACCCCCTCACCAGCCGCACTTCAGACTGTTCATTCTCATCTTTTGAATCTGTTACAGAAGAGTAAGTCTCTCAGCTACTTTCTTCTTCTGGCCCTACGACCTGCAGTAGTGACCCTTTCCCCCCACATCTTCTCCAGTCTCTGTCTCCTGCTGTCATGACTTACATAACTAAAATATTTAACCTTTCTCTCTCTTCTGGAATTTTCCCATCCTCTTTCAAACATGCTGTCATAACCCCGCTACTAAAGAAATCCTCCCTTGACCTGTCCTGTGCTGCTAACTATCGAACTATCTCTAACCTCCCTTCATCTCTAAAATCTTGGAACACTTGGTCTATTCTCGTTTAATCGGCTATCTTTCTGCTAACTCTCTTGTTGACCCCTTACAATCTGGCTTCTGCACTCTACTGAAACGGCCCTCACAAAAGTCTCCAATGATCTCCTGACGGCTAAATCCAAAGGTGACTTCTCTCTTCTTATTCTTCTAGATCTCTCAGCAGCATTTGACACTGTGTTGACCATCAACTCCTCCTCACTATGCTCCATTCTGTCGGCCTCACAGACACTGCTCTCTCCTGGTTCTCCTCTTATCTCTCTGACCGCACTTTCTGTGTATCATTTGCGGGCTCTGTTTCTTTCCCTCTTCCCTTTGCCGTTGGGGTTCCTCAGGGCTCAGTCCTAGGCCCCCTTCTCTTCTCCCTCTACACAGCACCCATTGGACAAACCATCACCAGATTTGGCTTCCGGTACCATCTTTATGCTGATGACACCCAATTATATACGTCATACCGTGGCATTACCTCTGCACTTATACAGAACACCAGTGACTGCCTCTCTGCTGTCTCAAATATCATGTCTTTGCTCTATCTGATACTGAATCTCTCAAAGACTGAACTACTGCTGTTTCCACCATCTAATAGATCTGTCCCTGATATCTCCATTGCAGTCTCTGGCCTTACCATAACTCCTAGGCAGTATGCCCGCTGCCTCGGGGTTTTGTTTGACTCAGACCTTTCCTTCACCCCCCATATCCAATCACTCACATGCTCTTGTCATCTCCACCTCAAAAACATCTCCAGAATCCGCCCTTTCCTTACCAGAGATACACTAAAGACACTTATTGTTGCCCTGATTCACTCTCGCCTTGACTACTGTAACTCCTTACTAATGGGTCTTCCCCTTACTAAACTCTCCCCTCTACAATCTATTCTGAATGCGGCGGCCAGGCTCATCTATCAGTCTAGACGCTACAGTGATGCCTCCGGTCTGTGCCGGTCACTACATTGGCTGCCTATTCAATACAGAATATAATATAAACTTATCACCCTCATCCACAAGGCTCTCCATAATGCTGCACCTCCCTACATTTCCTGCCTCATCTCTGTCTATCACCCAACCCGTACTCTCCGTTCACTCAATGACCTAAGACTAACATCCTCAATTATCAGAACTTCCCACGCTCATATACAAGACTTCTCCCGAGTTGCACCACTTCTCTGGGATGCTCTATCCCAGACTATCAGATTAACCCACAATTTCCACAGCTTCAAGCGTAAACTAAAGACATATCTTTTCAGACAGGCCTATCACAACTCCTAATGTAAACCCTTCCGTAGTCAGATTCCCTAAAACATACCCTCCTCTGTTCACGCTCCCACATTACCTCACAGGATATGATGCTGTATCAGACTAACTTTATATGTCCAGGCACTATCTGCATGTTAAAGGACATGACTGGTGACGGCTCATACAGCTTTATATACGTGTAATGACAGTCACCTCTATTACAGAATTGTCTGACCATTGTATAAGCAATGCTACCTCCGATGCCGCCCCTGCTACCTCTTGTGTCACCCCCTCTACCTCATAGATTGTAAGCTCTTGCGAGCAGGGCCCTCAGTCCCATTGTGTAAACTGACTATTTCTTTGTAATGTATCTTTTTTGTCTGTACTTGAACCCTACAAATTGTACAGTGCTGAGGAATATGTTGGCGCTATATAAATAAAATGTATTATTATTACTACAGAATTGAGCTGACACCTAGTGGTCATACTGGAAATTACATACCAGGTAATTTTTAATAATTCACATCTGACTAATTTGTTCATAACTGGAATTAACTTTCTCAAAACATTTGGCAGCAACATTTTACATTTTATTCTGACACATTCTTATACCTAGATGATTGGACTCCACCTGTATTACCCAATTTAATTGTTTCTAAGCTCTGATCCCGAATCCAAACTCCTAGACATCATATCATACCGAGCACTGTCATGGACCAGTTCATAACTACCTCAATGGCAACCACAAACAAAAAATTCAAAGCAGTCAAAAGTCTCGACTCCCAACCCTCAACTTCTAAAGTATCGTCGAGGCTAGACAAACAAGACAGATGGATATCTAAAGCCACCATCCAACCTGCACCACAACCATCACACATCCTATTTGACACAGACCAGGAATACACTCTACACCTGACCTTGTCGCCTTCTCATAAATGCCTGGACTTACTACACATGTCCATAAACATGGCCCTGATGTAAATCAATAACCATGTTCTCAAGGGAATTACACCCCCTGTTCTTGGTGGGAGGTCTCAATGCCACATTATAGTCTCACATTAACAAATCAGGCTACATACCCATGCCCCCAACAACCCCAAACACCCTTTTGACTCTAATAGACCACTTGGATCTTTGTGATCCCTGGTGTCTTTCCTACCCAGAGGGGAATACACACTTCATTCACACTTTATTCTTGACACCTATTCCCATTTTTCGCATCGCCAAGCAGAACCCGAAGGACGGAAACCTGAACACTAGTGTGAACCAAGCATAAGCAAACATAGCCAAAGTTATGTTAAGTGAAAGTGTCATGTATGTACAGTACAGACCAAAAGTTTGGACACACCTTCTCACTCCAAGAGTTTTCTGTATTTTCATGACTATAAAAATTGTAGATTCAACCTGAAGGCATCAAAACTATGAATTAACACATGTGGAGTTATATACTTAACAAAAAAGTGTGAAACAACTGAAAATATGTCTTATAGTCTAGGTTCTTCAAAGTAGCCACCTTTTGCTTTGATTACTGCTTTGCACAATCTTGGCATTCTCTTGATGAGCTTCAAGAGGTAGTCACCTGAAATGGTCTTCCAACAGTCTTGAAGGAGTTCCCAGAGATGCTTAGCACTTGTTTGCCCTTTTGCCTTCACTCTGCAGTCCAGCTCACCCCAAACCATCTCGATTGGGTTCAGGTCTAGTGACTGTGGAGGCCAGGTCATCAGGCGTAGCACCCCATCACTCTCCTTCTTGGTCAAATAGCCCTTACACAGTCTGGAGGTGTGTTTGGGGTCATTGTCCTGTTTAAAAATAAATGATGGTCCAACTAAACACAAACCGGATGGAATAGCATGCCGCTGCCAGATGCTGTGGTAACCATGCTGGTTCAGTATTCCTTCAATTTTGAATAAATCCCCAACAGTGTCACCAGCAAAGCACCCCCACACCATCACACCTCCTCCTCCATGCTTCACGGTGGGAACCAGGCATGTAGAGTCCATTCGTTCACCTTTTCTGCGTCGCACAAAGACACAGTGGTTGGAACCAAAGATTTGGACTCATCAGACCAAAGCACAGATGTAAGGGTCTTGCCAACCATAGCAATACCCTGACACTACTGCAGAGGTCTGGGAGGAAAAACAGAGACAAGTGAGCCCTAATCTCACCCCAGTCACTGTCCCTTCCTATTGCCTCAGTTACCCTAGATGGTAAAAGGACAACCAGAAGACAAGCCCTATACTGGGTAAGTGACACACAGAACAGGACAAGACAAAAACAACACAGAAGCAGAGTGAGCAAGCCAAGGGGTCGGTAACAAACGAGCAATGCAGTACAAAATCAAAATCCAAGAGAATAGTCAAAAGGCAAGCCAATGGTCAGAGAAACAGGTAACAAAGTAGCAAGGAATATAATAAAGAGAGCAGGCAAAGACAGTGCAATAACCGGCAACTTGCTGAGAAAGTGACATCCTGTATAAAGAAAGTCTGGGCCCAGCCCCAGACCTGATAGGTACACAGGCTGTCAATCACACAGGCCAGGAAGAGATTAACTCTATACCATCCAGAGAGAAATGCTCAGAACACGGGTGTGGCCGGAAATCCATTACACTGACTAGGACCATGTTCAGACTGAGCAGCAAGAAACCTACGCAAGGAATCAAACTGAACACGCCTCCTTCGCCACAGCATGCGAGCGGAGGGTGGCACAGAGACCCGAACAGGCAGAGACGTTACAACAGATTTTACAGACATTGACAGTCACTGTCCCATATAGGGGTCTCAATCTACATTCCCTATTAGTATGTCTTTGGAAAGTGGGAGGAAACCCACACAAACACAGGGACTCCAGCAACCTAGGACTCCAGCAAGTGATAACCACTGAGCCACCATGCTGCCCAGGATGCCCCAAAAATCTTCAAGTAAGTACAATGATGTGTATCTGACAGAGAGCATCGGGGATTTCCATAGGACCAAGATGTGTGCATATGTAAGATTTCTATCTTCTAAAGAAAGACTTTGGCTGTCTTTTGACCTCTCGGTCTCTAGTTAATCCATGTGCATGAAGTGGTGTATCCTGGTATTTACCTTTGGCATGGTTGGTGTCCATGGGATTACCCAAGTGAACAGTAGGCAGAGTTAAGACACCAATAGTGCTCCATCTTCTGCTAGGGGTGTTTGTAATCCTGAGGGATAAGAGTGGAATAGCACAGGCATAGGTTCTTTCGGAATGGTTATGTGCTAGGTAGTTTGTATCCAGTACAGTATTTCCTCCCATTAACTTTGCACCTTTGGGAATCCCCAAACACAGTGTCACAGGTCTGCTTTAAGTAAGGTGACCTTGGGGCAGTGAGTTAGTCGGTTTGGCATATTCAGGTGTGTGTAAGGGGGGGGGGGATGTTGAATGCATAGATGGCTTGGTGCAGGGACATGCACCTGATTTATAAAGAGGCCGGATCCTTTTCGTAAATCAGTTGTTCCCTGCACCAGTCGGGCCTTTATTGAGACTGGTGTACAATATGCCAGTCTTAATAATGCATATATGGTGACCATGCACCAGAGAAGTGGTGTGAACTCTAACTTCTGAGATACTGAGCAACTAATGTAAGTTCATGTTTTGGATGGAAATGCCCTTTCATGATTTTTATGACTAGGAAACAGATATAAAACATAAATATATATATAAGATTTTAATTAAGATTACACATATTAACTTCTTGCATATCGTCTTACAGCTGCTTGGGAAAGTCCGAGCTGATACTCGGACAGTTTACTTGAGGACACAGGGAGTCTCTGCATTTCTTCCTTTCATTTTTGCTTTGGTATTTACACTGGATGTTTCGAGAAGGCTAATAATAACCACAGGAACATTTCATTTTTTTGTTATTATGTAGACACACCTACTGAATATAACTGAGATAAGAAATTCAATTAACCCCTCACTGACCACACTATGTCTCACAGAATAGAATATGTTATGTTGGCTGAAAGTGGTGATAATTTCCAGGTGTATGTATAACTACCAGCAAGATCTGCAATGTAAATCCATATAAATGTGGGATAAAGTATTATTTGTTTTTACAGCGATCAACAAAAAAAATCTCTATGAAGCCGTGCCCCATGTTGCGAACACACTTACATTACCTTCAAAGTGCATGGGATTCTGGCTAATCCCATCCACACATTGCAGAAAAATATCTGCAGCAGAAAAGCTGCAATTTCAAAAATGCAAGCGTTTTTTAGTTTCAATACTTTTTATTGAAGATTTTACAAAATTTACAGATAAAGGAACAAAAACAGTAGCATAAATGATTTGCACACATTGGGCAAGCAGCATGTGTGGGATAAATGTCACATTTTCAATTATAGCATAAAGACACATGTTGCCTATACCCATTGGTAAAGAACCGAAATATAGAGATCTAACATTGAAACAATAGGCAATGAAACACTTGGATCTCAGAACATGAGAGGCACCTTGATCAAGATTTTAGCGGGTAGGCTTTCCAAATGCGTAAAGTGTATTCTCAGCGACACCGTATGCCCATCTCTGAAGGAATACCTAAATCTTAATGTGTTGAATGCTACAGTAGATGAGCAGAGTCGAGGGGGGATTAGAGGTCGAGGGAGGAGGAAGCTCCGGATACTAATACAAAGAATATGTATATATATACTGTATATGGAAAAATGAATGGTAAGCAGAGGATACAAACCCAGAGTTAGTTTGCTCCAAAAATGAACCTTGCTTGCTCAGGATATTTTGTACACATATGGTGGTTATATTGCTAAAGGCAATTGTTTTATACAAAAATCAGTCTTTATGGCTTGTAAGTGCTACAGGCATGTTATTTAGGAGACAAATTTGTGGATGTGTGCCTAGTGGAAAAGTGATGAACAAGTGGCTTTTAAAAAAAACTATCCCTTACGGGAGCTGAATGTTGCACCAACATTTCATGGTATTAGAAGAAGCAATGGTGGAGTTGCTTGTTATAAAGTTAGAATATCTTCTGAAATGAAAAGGATACTATGATCCTGAGAACAACACTTGGGAGATAGAAATGAACATGGATTATCCTGCTGGTTATCCATGTATGGGACTAATTGCCACATCAACATCATGTTGGCGGAGTGACAATTTACATAATTTCAAGAAAACTTTGTGGCACACCTTCAGTCTGCCTAACCTACCAGCTGAAAAAGTGATCATGTGGTAGTTGTTCTTCTTAATAAGAGTCTACTGGAGGGGAGTATGTGTTGGGTGAAATTATGTTGTTTTTTATGCTCCCTCACCTCCCCTGGCCCTCCAATCATGGTACTCGGGGGTCTGAAAAGACCCCAGAATAAAATGATAGCAGTGTTTGTGGGGTTCGCGGGCCCACAGCCTCATTTACCGATCCCCGCTTCTGCTCACAGCCGCCTTTGCTTCCGCACAGTGTCGGACTGGGATGTCTAGGGCCCACCAGTGGAATTTTTTCTAGGGGCCCACCATCAGGACCCCTGCAGATCAGCGGTACCGAGACAGGGTGGCTAAAGGTAATAACATGTTGGGAGCCACGCTGCTCAACCACTATACCATGTGCACCACTGCACTACCTAAACCTACTGCTACACCTTGTATGGCAAGTAAGCAGCGTGGCTCCAAGAATTGTTACCTTTACCTGTAACCACACTGTCCTGGAAAAGCTGATCTGCAGAGGTCCTGGCTGTTGTATCATAGCAGATGTAATATTGATGGCCTATCCTAAGGACAGGCCATCAATATTAGAAAGATGGATAAATCCTTTAAAGAGGTTGTCCAGGCATTTGAGCAACCAATGTAGCTGGCGGGAGGTGTAAAGTAAAAAATAAGTAAATTAAAAAGCATACTCACCTGTCCCCGACGCTCCGTTGTCCACTGCCAGTGTCCATTCAGTCTCGTGCCGGAGACTCCTTGCTGGGAGTCCTGCACCTCATGTGATCGCTGAGACCAATTAGGTACAGGATTTCCAGAAACGAGGGGCCGCCATGAGACCGAACAGACACAGGCAGGGGACATCGGGGTGCTGGGGACAGGTGAGTATGCTTTTTTTTAAAAAATTTTCTTATTTTTACACCTCCCTGGCGACCGACACAGTGGTCGCTCCAGTTTATGGACAACCAATTTTAAGGGGTTGTCTGGGCCAAATATTTCTATGGTCACTTCACTGGTCCCCCCACATAGTGGCCTCTTCACTGGTCCCCCATACTGTATGGGGAATAGTGATGGGGTCATTATATTGTGTGGGAGCAGTGATGGGGGCTGACATCCTGTGGGGGGGACATTAAACTGTGTGGGGCATATTAAAGGGGTTGTCCAGGGTTAATCTTTTTTATGGCCTATGCTCAGGATAGGTCATAAATACCTGATCGGTAGAGGGCTGACACACGACCCCATCAGCTGTTCGGAGTCACTTCCGGCGCCTGTTCTATACACAACACAGGGCCAGAAGCAGAAAGCTCCATCCGCTGTACAGCAGCCCGGCGCCTTCACTGCAGCTCAGCTCCTACTGACTTCAATAAATGCTGAGATGCAGTGAAGGTGCCCGGCTAATACACAGTGGACAGAGCTTTCTGCTTCTGGCCCTGTATTGTGTACAGGACAGGCATCAGAAGTGGCTCTGTACAGCTGATCGGTCCGGGGTCGGGCCCCTAGAGATCAGGTATCTATGGCCTATCCTGAGGATAAACCATAACAAATTATGCCTGGACAACCCCTTTAATATACCCCCCAGGGCCCCCCTAATGCGCCACACTTTAAAAGAGGTTGTCCAGTATAATTTTCTTCTTTTTTAATAATTAGTCCGGGGGAGGTGAATCCCCCCCTACTCCCCCCCCCCAAAAAAAAAAAAAAAAAAAAAAAAACACACTAAACATACTCACCTGTCTCCGGTGCTCCGGTGTCCTCCCAGCACGGTCCGGTCCTGCAGCTCCGCTGTCTCCTTTTTGCCGGAAGTCCTCACTGGCTGTGACGTCCCAGGTCCCTTCCCTTAGGCCACTGATTGGCCTCAGGGGTCACGTGATGTCACAGGTAGTCACGTGCAGAGGGAACGTCAGCTGGAAGAAAACAACAGAACTGCAGGACCGAACTGCTCTGGGAGACACTGGGGACAGGAGAGAAAGTTTGAGGTTTTTTTTGTTTTGTTTTTTTCACCTGCCCCGGCGTAATTTAAAAAAAAATGAAGGAGCCACTGTATGGAGTATAAGCTCCACAGTGGCCCCCACCCAGTATTATAATCTCCACAGTGGCCCCCACACAGTATTATAGGCTCTACAGTGGCCCCCACCCAGTATTATAATCTCCACAGTGGCCCCCACACAGTATTATAAGCTCCACAGTGGCCCCCACACAGTATTATATGCTCTCTACAGTGGCCCCCACCCAGTATTATAAGCTCTACAGTGGCCCCCACCCAGTATTATAAGTTCTACAGTGTCCCCCACTCAGTATTATATGCTCTCTACAGGGGCCCACATCCAGTATTATAAGCTCCACAGTGGCCCCCACCCAGTATTATATGCTCTACAGGGGCCCCCACCCAGTATTATAAGCTCCACAGTGGCCCCCACCCAGTATTATATGCGCCCAATAGCCCCCCTCTGCTTCAGTGCTATTATTATACTCTGGGGTCTCCTCAGACCCCAGAGTATAATAATCGGAGGCCCAGGGGAAGTGATTAAAAATAACAAACTCTCATACTCACCTTGCCTTACCTTTACTTGGCATCCTCGCTCCATCCTGCTGTCTTCAGCGTCTTCAGGACCTTTTCCGACGTCGCTGCTGAGGCCTGTGATTGGGCGTCAGCGGTCACGTGGGGGCGCACTGACGTCATTACGTGGCCGCGCCCCATGTGACCGCTGGGGCCTAATCATAGGCCTCAGTCACATGACAGAAGAGCGCCGGAGAGGACGCTGCGCCCAGGAGAGGTGAGAATATGTGTTTATTATTTTGAGTCACCTCCCCTGGGCTGCCATCTATTGGAAAGGGGCCTGCAATATGCCAGGGCCCCTTTCCAATAACACTATGTATAGCGGTCGGGGAACCAGGCTTTCCCCGACCGCTATCATAGTGGTCCGGGGCCCCGGCCATCTCCAGCTGGCCACGGGTCCCATACCCTGCTGAGCCCGGTCGCGGTCGCACCCCCTGTGACCGTGATCGCCCTCTGGTCAGGGGCCCGATCGGGATGGTCAGGATCCCGATCGGGCCCCCATGACATGAGGACTAATAGTCGGGGCTCGGGGCCCACCGGTGGATTCACCGGTTCCCCGGTGGGCCAGTCCGACCCTGCTTCCGCAGAATGGAAAGTGAAGATGGCCATGAGCAGGAGCGGGGATCAGTAAGTAAATAGGGCCCGTTACCTATTAAAAAAAAACAAAAACAAAAAAAAACATCAGCGGCCCACCGGGCACCATAATGTCCCAGGCCCTGTGGCAGCAGCTACCGCTGCTACCCTGGTAGTTATGCCCCTGGGTACAGTTTATAGGAAGCAGAACTGCCTGTATATACATTATGAAGTACTGAACATTTACATGATAAAATACCAATCCTTCTTTATAAGTCAGAGACTAAACTGATCCGACAGTTCAATGTTATTAGAGTGAAGCTGGGCCTCAAGACAACTAAGCAGAATCCCACTATCAGGTTTCCTATGATAGCACTGAATTGCATGAATTCCCTATGACTGCGCTGAGTATCTTTTCAGATAATACTGGTAACTTAGAACCAGGGTAGTTTCAACAGTTACATAAGAGACAATGGTTGGGTTATCAGGCTTTCCCCAACTGTTGTCATGAAGCTACAGTGACAACACCTCAGTGAATAACCCCTCTAAAAGGTTATTCCAGTTATCTGAATAGCCCCACACTATTAGATCAGTCAGGCTGCACCCCAACAGTAGTAGCATCCTGCAAAAATAAGGGGCATAGCCTCACCCTGCAAAAAAGATTTAAGCAACCACGAGGCATTAGTCAATATTTTGAATATATCACAAAAAAGAGGCCACATTTACCCAATTCCAGTCGATACAGGGCTATGTAGGATGCTAGTGGGCCCCCAATACAATATATGGTAGAAAAAATTCAGGTGCAACATCTACAGTCCATGAGGGGGGTGGAAGCCAGCACTTCCTGTCTGTCTGCGTTCCTGTGTATTTATTTACAGTAAACCAGCCCAGGACAGGCCGCTTTAAAAAAAAAAAAAAAAAAAAAAAAAGCTGAGCGGGGCCTGTTTTGGGCTGGCTTACGAGATGTCCGCATCTCAGCGCAGGCGGCGATACAATGATGTCATCATGCATCCTACGCTGAGACGCGGGTCAAGAAGAGAAAGAGAAGGCGGCGGCTCCATCAAGGGATCGCAGGTAGGTGAGGATAACTTTTTTTTTTTTATATATAAATAGGCCGTAACCTGCTGGAGTAACCCCAGCAGGTAACGGCCTATTTATTTACCTACCCCTGCGTCTGCTCATGGTCGCCTCCACTTCCCCTTCTGCTATGGGACTTAAAAGTTTTAGGAGTGTATGTCTCTGATGACACAACATGGGTTCAATGTATTGGGCACTGAAATGGCATAGTTCTTTAAAAATTTTAGTTTTCACTTTGTACATTCATTTTTGGTAAGTGCTCTTGGGCACAAAATGATAATACACCTTGAGAAATTCCTTGAGGGGTGTAGTTTCCAAAATGGGAAACCACACTTCTCACCTTGGAGGTTTCCATTGTACTGGTACTTTAAGTGCTCTGCAAATAGGACATGGCACCTAAAAACTATTCCAGCAAAATCTGACCATGTAGTGCTCTTTCCATTCCCAGCCATGTATCCATACAGCAGTTTACAACCAAATATGGGGTATTGCTGTGTTCAGGAGAAATAGTGTAACAAGCTGTGGGGAGCTTTTTCTCCTTTATCCTTTTGTGAAAATGAAAAATTTGAGGCTAAATTGATAGTTTATTGGAATAAAAGTAATTCTTCATTTCCACGTCCCAATGTTAATAAAATTTGTGAAACAGCTGTGGGGTCAAAAGGCGCACTATACCCCTTGATAAATTCCGTGAGGGGTGTAATTTCCATTGTATTGGTACTGTAGGGGGATCTGCAAATGTGACATGGTACCTGAAAACTATTCAAGCAAAATCTGAACTCTAAAAGCCAAATAGGGCTCTTTCCATTCTGAGCCCCTCCATGTACCCATAAAGCAGATTACGACCACATATGGGGTATTGCGGTGTTCAGGACAAATTGTTTAACAAACCGTGGGGTGCTTTTTCTTCTTGTTTTGATAAATACTTAGATATGGGACGCATAGGAATGATCTTAGAACACATATATGACGTGCCACCATATTTCTTGGTTATGCCCGCTTGGATGGTGACCAAACAATCTCAAAGTGGAACTTTGTATCGATGCCTGGTCATTCATGCTTTCTTGTGTAATATAGCAATAACTCTTGTCGAATTTGTTCAATGCAAATGATAATTGGAGTTACCAGATCGTTTTATCATTACTTGTTCACTTTGTGTTGTATAATGGCAGAGACAAGTTATTTTGTAATGCTTACCTCTGTATTTATTTCCGATTTAGGCCTGCACTGTTAAGCCTCCCCACCCCTGTTGCCTTACGTATTTGAAAATAAAATGAAAAAACATACAAAACAAAAACCCCAAAAAGATAGAGATTCACAAATAGGAATGAACCATAACCAGCAGGCAAGGCATGGCAAGTCATTTTCCCTTAAAACAGGCCATGAGGCCTGACAATCCGGAAGTATCATTTGCACCAACAACCCAACAACGCCATTTGTGGAGAAGAGGAGAGCTACAGCCAGATCTTGAAGGACCATAACAGGACTGGAGGAAAAAGTGTCACTAAGAATCAACTACAAAGATCTACAAAGCATATTTTAAAAATATAAAGCTCTTCATTATACAGTTATTAAGTTGAGCATGCCAATCATAATTATATAGTAGATGAGGTTGGATGAAGACAGGTCCATCTAATCCAACCTATAACCCCACAATGTTGATCCAGAGTTAGGCAAAAAAAAAACATGAGTCTTATGCCAATTGCCCCGTATCAGGGGGGAAAAATTCCTTCCTGACTCCAATCTGGCAATCAGTATAAAACTTGTCCTTAACAAAATCTAGAACCAAAATCATAACCCGTAATATTTTTCTGTTCAACAAAGACATCTAGGCTCTCTTTCAACTTTCTCAATGAATCCATCATCACCACTTCCTGAGTTCCATAGCCTCACAGTTCTTACAGTAAAGAATCCCTGTCTATGTTGCTGGTGAAACTTTCTCTCCACCAGACATAGAGGATGACCCCTTGTCACTGTCACTGGCCTAGGAGAAAAAAACTCATTAGAAAGTTATTTGTGCTGTCCCCTCATGTATTTGTACAGTGTTATTAGGTCTACCCAGAGACGTTTTTTTTCTAAACTGGATAACCCATAACCCATTCCCCTAATAATAGTCGCCCTTCTCTGCACTCTCTCTAGCTCAGTCATGTCCTTCTTGTATACTTGGGCCCAAAATTACGAACAACAGTCTATGTGTGGCTTACCAGTGATTTGTATAGAGGCATAACTATGTTCTTATCATGAAAATCTATACCTCTTTTCATGCATTCCATAATTTTATTTGCCTTGGCAGCAGCTGCCTGGCACTGGTCACTAAAGGTAAGCTTAATGTACACCAAAACCCCCAAGTCTTTTTCAGTGGCAGTCTTACCCAGTAATTTACTATTAAGTACATAATCATACATTTTATTTCGTCAACCAAAATGCATAACCTTACATTTGTCTACGTTAAACTTCATTTGCCAGGTCTCGGGCCATGCTTCCAGCTTCCTTAGATCCCCCTGTAATATTCTATTATCCTCCTCATTTTTGATTACCTTGCAAATATGGACACCCTGCTTCGTAAACCCTCTACCAGGTCATTAATAAAGATATTAAATAGGATAGGACCCAATATTGACCCCTGTGGCACCCCACTGGTCACTTTGACCCAGTCTGAGTATTTACAATTAACAAAATACCCTCTGTTTCCTATCACTGGCAAACCCAAATGCATATGTTTTCTCCCACTCCCAACATTCTCATTTTGCATACCAACCTTTTATGTGGAACAGTATCAAAAGCCTTTGAAAAGTTCAGTTATACTAAATCTACCGCCAGGGATGTAACTAGCAAAGACTAGGCCCCATAGCAAACTTTTCACTTGAGGCCCCCCCCCTTTCACAGCATAGCGTCCCCCTTCCTGGCGCCCACACAGAATAACGCCCCATTTACACAAACTATTATGTCCCAAAGTGGCCTCCAGACAATATAACATCCCATAGCGTCTCCTCCACACAGTATAATGTTCCATAGCAGCCTCTCCACACAGTATAATGTCACATAGTGGCCCCTCCACACAATATAATGTGATATATCGGACCCTCCACACAGTATAATGTTTCATAGCGGCCCCTCCACACAGTATTATGTCCCATTGTGGCCCATTTCATTGCAAAAATTTGGGGTTTGGGAGAACCTGAAATTTTTGGGGTACACCACCACCAAATTATTATTATTCTCTGAGGTCTTTAATTATCGAAGGTCCAGGGTAGGCAACAAACATAAAAATCAGTATTACTCACCTCTCCTGGGCTCCAGCTGCTGTTTTCGGCCCTCTTCAATGACATCACAGACGTGGGTTACAACGGCGTCATTATGCATTGCGATGTCAGCCCGACCCACTTGATGTCTGTGACATCACTACAGAGGTCTGAAGACAGCATGGAGTTGCAACTGAGCCCAGGAGAAGTAAGTAACACTGGTTTTTATGTTTGCTCACCTCCCCTGGGCTTCCGATCATTATACTCAAGGGTCTCTTTATGAGTATATTTATAGCAGTATTTATTGGGGTTCACCCAACAAATTCTCTTGCTGCAAGTCTGCGGCCTTACTTACCGATCCCCGCTCCTGCTCACGGCCACCTCCGCTTCCCCTTCTGCCCCATGCGTTCCATACACCACCCATAAACTATTATTATACTTTGGGATCTTTTCAGGTGCAGAGGAGGTGACAAACATAAAAAACATTCATATTCACCTCTCCTGGGCTCCAGCGCAACTCCCGTCTGTGTACTCCAGCAGGTAATGGCTTATTTTAAAAAAAAGAAAAGCAGTAGGGGCCCACCAGGCCTCCTAAGGTCGCGGGCCCCATGGCAGCCACTACAGAAGTACTTATACCACTGTATACCACATTGCCTATGTCCAGTCTAGAAATGACCTCTTCATAAAATCTCATCAGATTAGGTGGTATAAGATTATTTACATTGAGATACTCTAGGATAGCATCTCTTAGAAAACCTGCAAATATCTAACCCACAACAAAGGTCAAACTTACTGGCCTGTAGTTTCCAGGCTCACTTTTAGACCTCTTTTCGGACATTGGCACCACATTTGCTTTGCGCCAATCCTGTGGAACAGACCCAGTCATTACTGAATTACCTTAGATAAAAGGTTTTGTCTATCACCGTATATAATTCCCTCAGAACTCGGGGGTGTATGCCATCTGGACCCGGCGATTTCTCTATTTTAGTATTTTGAAGGCGGCTCTGCACTTCCTCCTGGGTCAAATAGGTGACATTTAATGGAGAGTTAACATTACCTCTAATCTTGTTGATAGCCATTGTATTTTCTTGTGTAAATATGGTAGAGAAGAAGGCATTTAATAGTTGTGCCATTTCCTCATCCTCCTCCACCATTACACCCAGATTATTTTTGAGAGGGCCACATTGTCAGTTTTTATTTTCTTATTATTTATGGAACTGAAGAATAATTTTGGATTATTCTTATTTTCCTTGGCGATTTTTCTCTCAGCCTCGATCTTCGCCTCCTTTGTCTTTTACACAATTTATTTTTCTCTTTATAGTTTTTTAATGCTGTGCCACTACTTTCTTTTTTTAGTACTTTAAGTGCTTCCTTTTTATCCCTCATCGCACTCCTTACTGTTTTAGTTAGCCATATTGGTTTTCTAAGATTTCTGGCCCGCTTATTCCCATAAGGTATATGTATTATACTGGTTCTATTTAGAATGCTTTTGAAAATGTCCCATTTTGTTTATCTTCCCTTCACTTTGAGGACATTGTCCCAGTTTATGCTGCTAAGCACCTCTCTCAGCTGGTTAAAATCCTGAAGTTTAGTGTTTTTGTTCCCCTTCTACTGAACTTCCTTTTAATGTTACAAGAAAACTGTTATGTTATGGTCACTATTACCAAGATGACCTCCAAGCTCCACTTTTGACGATTTGTCAGGTTCATTTTTTAAAATTAGGTCTAGAAGTGCCTCTCCTCTTGTTGGGTCCTTCACTAGTTGTGATAGGTAATTGTCTTTTATTACTGACCTGTTCCCTTTGTTGGACCTGCAGGTTTCTGCCTCCCAGTTGATATCTGGGTAGTTGAAATCCCTCATAATAATGACTTTATTGTGCTTTGTGGCCTCATCTATTTGTTTTATTAGTACATTTTCAGCTTCTTCCATTATATTTGGAGATTTATAACAAACCCCTATCAATATTTTATTATTCTTTGTCCCCCCTTAATTTCCACCCATAAGGATTCCACATATTAATTTTCCTCCCAGATGTCCTCACGCAGAACTGGCTTAAGGCAGGATTTTACGTATAAGCAAACCCCTCCCCCTTTCCTATTGGTACGCTCCTTTCTAAACATACTGTACCCCTGTATATTTACAGCCCAGTCATAGCTGCAGTCCACCCATGTCTCACTTATTCCCACCATGTCATATTTCTCTTCCAACATTATCACTTCTAGTTCCTCCATCTTGTTAGTGAGACTTCTGGCATTGGTATACATACATTTTATGGGTTTATCTTTATCCCTACTCTTCCTTTGCCTACTGACTGTTCTCACTCCAACCCCCAGTTACATTATTTATCCCTTTTTCCATGTCTACACTATCTTGCTCTCTACATCTGTTACCCTTCCCCCCAGTCCCTAGTTTAAACACTCCCCCAACCGTCTAGCCATCTTCTCCCCCAGCACAGCTGCACCTCCCCTTGAGATGCAGCCCATCCCTACCATAGAACCTACACCAGCTCTTGAGCCACATGTTTAGCTCCCTAATCTCCAGCTGCCTTTCCTGTGTGGCCCGTGGTACAGGTAATAACTTATATGGTAACTGACAAAGGACTACTGCCTCTCCATCCATGTCAAGCAGTCCAGTGCAAAATTACTTTACAGAGGACTGCTTTACACGGAGGAGCTACTTGTGCTGGCCTTGCCTACTTGTATTGACACTGCCTACTGGCACTGAGCCTGCCTATAAAAAGGGGCCACTTTTACATTTTTTTCCAGGGCCACTTTCAGGTCCCAATCCAACCCTGCTCCTATCCCCCATCCTACTGGAGCAGACATTCCCCTGGCTGTCAGAGTGTTACCCCTGTACTAACATCATGTATATTTATACAATTTTTATCTTTACCCATCTCTACCACACACAAGTGATCAATATTTGCCTATATATGTGACCTCCCAAACTAGCGGGATGTCTCAGTATAGGCATATTTATACAAAGATTTTCTTGTCACAGTATTTTCTGAGATTGTCACTGACAATCACTTTTTACGTACAAAAAACATTGTAGTATTTTGTGAAATTCATGTCAAAACTGTAAAAAAAAACTTACATCAACACAATGTAATGGGATGGTGTAATATGTCTTCATGCCCAATGAAACTGGTGCTAAACACACATTTGGGTGCTGGACAGTGTGTAGGAAACCTAGACAACTGAACTATGACATGATTCTATGTGCAGCTGTTATAGAGCTCTATAGAAACAAGGGAAGGAGCCTAGAGTAAGGCTCATTAATGACAACTGTATTGATGGTTATTAAGGGGTTAACTATATATTTTTGTTGATTGAAAAAAAAAACAAATATATTGTCTCATTCTGATGTAGATTTGACCTCTATTGATCAGGTGCATATCATGCAGATCTCTCTGGTAGTTAAACATACACCTGGAAATTATCACCATTTTCCAACAACATAATAATATTCCACACTTATGTGGGATTAAATGAGGCCTAGTCAATAAGAGGATCAGTGAATTCCTTATTTTATTAATTTTCAATATTGTATTAAAGGGGTAGTCCGAGATAAACTACAAATTAACCCCTAACCTAAACCCCCTCCCCCTGCCTAACTTCTAATCTACTTATATTAAAAAAAAATTATAATCACCCATATCCCTGGGGCGGTTACATGACCGCCCCAGAGACACTTTCTGATAATCTGGTGACGTTCTGTTTCACCGCTTCTGAAAAGGAACGTCACCAGTACTCTCCCCCCCCCCCAACACCATCAATACCCTGTGTCCGGAAATGGCTCTTCGCCTCTTCAAGCGCTTGCGCAGTCTGGGGGTGCCTGCGAGACATGCGCAGTAGAGATGGCACTCCATCTCTACTGCGCAGGCCTCACAGGTACTTCCGGTCTGTGCACGGGCTAGGAAAGATGAAGAGAAGTGTCTCCATCCTGCGCACAGTGAAGGTGAAAGGAGGAGCCGTCTCCCAGAGAGGAAGCCATTTTTGCCAGGAAAACCCCTTTAAGTATGTAACGCCCCTTTGGGCCGACGTCTGTAAGAGGGTGTGTTGTAGTTCTCATCTCACTATGGCGCAGTGCCTCCACCCGAATCTTGCTAGGAGCTCTATAGGAATTCAGGAAGGTCTTCCTCTTCTGCTAGGGGTCGACTCGGGAAACCCCCACCTAAGCTCAGTACACACTCACAAATGTTGAGGGTAAAACTACTTAACTGGTTTATTATGGTAATTCAGTAATTCACATGACAATGCACAGGTACTTCCTATAGTATTAACCGTCTATTGGTAGGAATGGACTATGTGCCAGGCATGGCAGGTATAATAAAATATAGGGAATAGCACAGGGTTAAGATAGTGACCCACAGATGATAGTCATCACACACATGCACTCATACTGCAGGTAACAGCTTGCACTCCTAAATAACATCACCCAATGCAGAATTACTAATGGCTGCAGCAATAAACAGAACAGTCCATCCGTTGGGGCCCAGTTGCCGCAGACGGTGGCGCGCATTCAGGAAACGTTGGTGCACTATAGACCCAACAGATCCTTTCTACCACAGTTCTCATAAACCTTCTAACAGCAGTACAGCAAATTCCAGCAAAGTCTACTCACTAACTCTTGCAGGGAATCTGGTGCCAACCTGGAGTCTCACAGGGTGCTGCCGCTTTCAGGTGACAGGATACTAATGGAGTATGAGGCAGGAGTCTTCTTGGATGCGGCCCTGGGTACCTTTTTGGAGTCTGATCACTCTGGACAGGTGGTGCTGCTGCAGGAATGCTGCTTCTTCCCTCAGAGTGAGCTGGTGGGCTGGCAGGACTGTCTCTATGTACTGGGTTACCCAGTGCCAAGCTATGTGCCCCCTGGCAGTGGCTGGAAGAAGCCCCTTCTGCAGCCCATGTGGCTGCCTGTCTTCTCTCTTCTGTCGACCTTTCCCATAATTCCCTGCTCAGCCAATCAATCCCTTTCTCTGATACTCCTCCCCCTGGAGTAAGGGGTGTAGGGAAATGTAATCCACTGTCCCTCAGCATAAAATGGCTGATGTCTGCTGTAATGGGTCCTGGCTTGGCATTAACTGCAGCACCTCCTATATGCAAAGTGCTCCTTGCAGGGGTTCAAGT
The DNA here is from genome assembly GCA_947044405.1 of Leptodactylus fallax. Lineage (NCBI taxonomy): Eukaryota > Metazoa > Chordata > Amphibia > Anura > Leptodactylidae > Leptodactylus > Leptodactylus fallax. Next base: position 179,418 of record CAMRHE010000190.1, read on the forward strand.
AAATTTATCTCAATGGGTCATGCAAACAAATTTATTGCTATAATAAACCTTCTCGAAGCATCCAGTATAAATACCAGAGTAAAAGTGAAAGGAAAAACTGCAGAGTAATGTAAATGTTATCAGCTCTGTATTTTCCAAGAGGTGGTGCAGCCGTCTGTCAAACAATATGCAAGTTATTGAGAGAATACATCATTCACTGGTACACTGCACCTGGAGACTCTAAGGTCGTATAGTATCAAGTTTCGTAGAGAGTTCAAGTGGCTCAGAAAAAAAAAACTAGGGTCCGCACTCCTCATCATAGGTAGGAATTTGAAAGATCATCAGACGATATATCTTTCAATAGTTTATTTTATGTCATAGATAAGGGTGGGTTCACACTTCCACCGGAGTCCATCCAGATCAGAATAGCAGTTTTTATGCATTTAATGAGAAAATTTAAGCTCTTTCCCAAAAAAACTTAACAAAAGATTTTTTACTGGATTGACTGTCAGTAAAAACTATGTTTAAACTGAGCACAAAAAAAAGCCTAAAAGGAGATTTTTAAAAAAAAATTTTTTTTAAGATTAGTGGAAGCTGCAATGCTTTATATATGTGTGACAAAAAAAAAATGCTTAAAAATTATTTGAATTTTTTTCAGATTCACAACAGAATTTTAATAGATTAGCACAGGCAAGACAGGGTGGACAAAAAAAACACGCTTTCTTCAGATTTATGCAAGCAGAATCAGTGTATTGCTGTTAGAGCAACAGTTGCTATGTACAGATGCATCGCAATAAATTAGAATATATTTGAAACGTATATTTATTTCAGTAATAGGATTAAAAAAAGTGACCTCCCATATTTTCTAGATTCTTTACACACAGAGTGTTCTATTTCAAGTGTTTTATTTCTGTAAATGTTGATTATGGATTACAGGTAATGAAAACCCAAATCTAAAAAAATTAGAATATTGTAAAAAAGTTCAGTATTGTAAATTCAGTGTCACCTGCCAAGGTTTCCTAAGCCTTTAAATGGTCCCTCAGTCTGGTTCAGTAGGACACACAATCATGGAAGACGCTGATTATGTATTGTATTACTGAATTACTGAAATGATGATGACAGGGAGTACAGAGAACTGAACCGGGATTTTGTGGACTGGTGCCACCGGAACCACCTGAAGATTAACACGGGGAAGACCAAGGAGATGGTGGTGGACTTCCGCAAAGGCAGAAGCCCTCCTAAACCAGTGGACATCCTGGGGACGGGCATCGAGATTGTGAACACCTATAAGTACCTGGGTTTGCTCCTTAATAATAAGATGGACTGGGCAGATCATATGGAGGCCCTGTACAGAAAGGGCCACAGCAGGCTCTACCTGCTTAGGAGGCTGAGAGTCTTTGGAGTCCAGGGGGCACTTCTTAGAACTTTCTTCAACTCGGTAGTGGCATCAGCCATCTTCTTTGGAGTGGCCTGCTGGGGGAGCAGTGTATCAACCAGGGACAGAAATAAACTTGACAAGCTGATTAGAAAGGCCAGCTCTGTCCTGGGGAGCCCACTGGACCCAGTGCAGGTGGTGGGTGACAGAAGGATACTGTCCGTGGTGAGCTCCATGCAGAAGAAGAAGTCCCATCCCATGCATGAGACTGTGATCGCGCTGGGCAGTACTGTCAGTGACCGACTGCTCCACCCTAGGTGTGAGAAGGAGCGCTATCGGAAGTCTTTCCTCCCCACCGCGGTTAGGCTGTACAACCAACACCGACCTAAGCGGAGATCATTACACACAGAGAACTGAAATATCTCTCTGCCTGTTAAATCCCCCCCCCCCCCCTCTGCTACGTCCTATCTGTCTGTCTGCTATTAATGTAATGCCTCTCACCTTGGAACATTCCTGTACATGTTGTATTTGTATTTGTATCTGCTTATCTTTGCTGCTGTAAAACACTGAATTTCCCCATTGTGGGACTATTAAAGGACTATATTATTATTATTATTATTATTATTATTATTATTAAATGAATGAACGGTTCAAAGATATTCTAATTTATTGAGATGCACCTGTATTTAATGAAAAAACTTAAACTGTGGCCCAAAAAAGCCCTTAACAAAAGATTTTTCACTAACAGGATTGTTTTGTCAGTAAAAAGTATGTTTAAAGACTGTATACAGATGACACTGCTCTATTGCAAAACAGACTTAGACAAAATTGGTTCACCCATTTCTACTTATATTTTCTCAGGTAGAATTTCCCAAAGAGATTCTTACTGATCAGGGGACCCAGTTCATGTCCTCAGCGTATTTTTTTGCAGGGCCAGATGTACTTTTTAGTTATACCATTTCGGGGAATGTCTCATATTTTGATCGCTTTTTGTTCAAATTTTTGTGGGAAATGAAATGGCAAAAAAATGGCAAATTGGCGCTTTTGAGCTTTTCTTCCGCTTTGGAGTTCGCCATATGGAAAAACTATTATTATATGTTTGTAGACCAGGCGTTTTAAGATGTGGGGATATATAATTTGTTTTGTTGTATGTGTTTTTGTTCTATGTGAGATTCACTACATAGTTATTGAGGCTGGCATCCACCATAATAGTACGGAAGGTGTTAGACAATTTTTTTTGTTGTTTGTCCAATATACAGTCTAGCCTGTACTAATCTAAAAAAAAAAATCTTGTAATTTCATAGGCTTTTTAATGTGCTGGTCACCAAATATACAGCATAAGTGTTGTTAATCTGAAAAAAATATTTATTGCTTAACCACTTCTGTACCGAGCCAATTTCTGGTCCAGGACCAGACACATTTTCGGGTTTTTTTATATGTGCGGTTTTGAGGGCTGTAACATTTTTATCATATACGTTATTCAACTAATTTCTGCCTCTTTTTGCGGTGACACATAGGGCTTTATTTTTATTTTTAACCTGGCAGGCCCCATTATTGTCTATAGTTTTTTAAGCGGACTGGGTTTCCGTTTCCATTTCCATCCCCAAGCAGACCTGAAGAACGTAAACCCCAAAGCAAAATGTTATACAGTGGCGAAAAAAAGTATTTAGTCAGCCACCAATTGTGCAAGTTCTCCCACTTAAAAAGATGAGGCCGGCCTGTAATTGACATCATAGGTAGACCTCAACTATGAGAGACAAAATGAGAAAACATATCTAGAAAATCACATTATCCGATTTTTTAAGAATTTATTTGCAAATTATGGTGGAAAATAAGTATTTGTTCACCTACAAACAAGCAAGATTTCTGGCTCTCACAGACCTGTAACTTCTTCTTTAAGAGGCTCCTCTGTCCTCCACTCATTACCTGTAGTAATGGCTCCTGTTTGACATTTTTATCAGTATAAAAGACACCTGTCCACAACCTCAAACAGTCACACTCCAATCTCCACTATGGTGAAGACCAAAGAGCTGTGGAAGGACACCAAAAACAAAATTGTAGACCTGCACCAGGCTGGGAAGACTGAATCTGCAATAGGCAAGCAGCTTTGTGTGAAGAAATCAACTGTGGGAGCAATAATTAGAAAATGGAAGACATACAAGACCACTGATAATCTCCCTCGATCAGGGGCTCCACGCAAGATCTCACCCAGTGGGGTCAAAATGATCACAAGAAAATCCCAGAACCACATGGGGGGCCCTAGTGAATGACCTGCAGAAAGCTGGGACTAACGTAACAAAGGCTACTGTCAGTAACACACTACGCCGCCAGGGACTCAGATCCTGCAGTGCCAGACGTGTCCCCCTGCTTAAGCCAGTACATATCGGGGCCCGTCGGAAGTTTGCTAGAGAGGATTTGGATGTTCCAGAAGAGTGTTGGGAGAATGTCATATGGTAAGATGAAACCAAAGTAGAACTGTTTGGTAGGAACACAACTCGTCGTGTTTGGAGGAGAGTGAATGCTGAGTTGCATCCAAAGAACACCATACCTACTGTGAAGCATGGGGGTGGCAACATCATGCTTTGGGGCTGTTTCTCTGCAAAGGGACCAGGACGACTGATCCGTGTACATGAAAGAATGAATGGGGCCATGTATCGTGAGATTTTGAGTGCAAACCTCCTTCCATCAGCAAGGGCATTGAAGATGAAATGTGGCTGGGTCTTTCAGCATGACAATGATCCCAAGCACACCGCCAGGGCAACGAAGGAGTGGCTTCGTAAGAAGCATTTCAAGGTCCTGAGTGGCCTAGCCCGTCTCCAGATCTCAACCCCATGGAAAACCTTTGGAGATAGTTGAAAGTCCGCGTTGCCCAGCGACAGCCCCAAAACATCACTGCTCTAGAGGAGATCTGCATGGAGGAATGGGCCAACATACCAGTAACAGTGTGTGCCAACCTTGTGAAGACCTACAGAAAACGTTTGACCTCTGTCATTGCCAACAAAGGATATATAACAAAGTATTGAGATGAACTTTTGTTATTGACCAAATACTTTTTTTCCACCATAATTTGCAAATAAACTCTTTAAAAATCAGACAATGTGATTTTCTGGATTTGTTTTCTCATTTTGTCTCTCATAGTTGAGGTCTACCTATGATGTCAATTACAGGCCGGCCTCATCTTTTTAAGTGGGAGACATTGCAAAATTGGTGGCTGACTAAATACTTTTTTTTCCCCACTGTATGTATGAATGCTGTGATCCCCAGCTCAGGTCTTATAATCATTTACAGAATTTAGACTTTAAAAAAAAACTAAAATCAGAAAATAAAAACAGATAAAAAAAAAAATATATATATATATATATATATATATATATATATATACTGTACACAGTATATATTTGGTTTTAATTAGTAAAATAATAGGCAATGCATTTCCTATATTCTTGCTCACACAAGCACAAAAATGTAAATATTTTTGGGAACAAAACCGAGGATAATATTCAAATTTTTCAGCTCTATAAAATAAAAATAAAAAAACTGTTAAAACTATTCAGAAGATGTGACCTTTATTAATCCCAAATTTTCTAAAGTATGGGCACTGTTACAAGTGGGCAGTAATCTGATAACAAAGAAAGGTGGAGTCTTAATACTTCATACAATAAGTACTGCATAGTTCTCTTTCACTTTTCATTTTACTAGAAGGTGCCGACCAGTTGACATCTCTCTTTGGCAAGACTCGGTAAGTACTATGCCTTGTATTCCAAGTGTTGTAATTGTTATTATTTTATTAATTGTTAATGTCAATCACTTACAAAACAATGCTTACTATGCTTTTCCTTCAGTAAGATGTGTTCATGGCATATTATAATTCATGGCATATTGCAAAAGAATTATTACCAGTGGGTAAAACTACTCGCCTTGTGGTTGTCAGGATATAAATATTAACCCTTTAAGGACATAGGGTAGTTTGGGCATTAAAGCTTGGAAACTTTTTTCATATTTCCCATCTACTCCTTTCAAAATTGATAACCTCTTTATTTTTCCATCAACATAACCATATGCTTATTCTATGTACAACGAGTTGTACTTTTAAATGGCACATTTTGGAATACATATAATGTTTTGATAGGCTTTTATTATCGTTTTTGCAAAGTTCATGTGGCAAAAACCTATAGTTCTGTCAATTTTTTTTTTCTTTCACTCTGCATTAAAAATGACAAGGCAACTTTGTCCAGAAAGTCATTACAATAATGCCATTTTACTATGTTTTACCACTATTACTGAATAAAACTACATTTTGTGAAAGCAAACAATTTGCTAGGGGCACCATATATTTTTCCCATATGTTTTATTTATATTTGAGGGAGGACTTTTTCTTTGTGTGGGGCAATTTGTAGCTTTTATTCATACAATTTTCTGGTATGTACCGCTTTTTCATCACTTTGTATTGCTTCTTTAAGGGGAGGTGAGGTGACCAAAAACATTAATTTGTGCATTTCTGTACTTTTCACTATACAGGATAAATAGCACTTTTTTAGGATAGTGAAGACTTAAACCCCAACAGCGATACCTAATATGTTTGGTTTTTCTAATACATTTATTTATTGAGGTTTTAATAAACTTATTTATTTTTTAAACTATTTAAAAAAAACTTCTTTCACTTTATTTTTTTACTGTCCCACATGGGGGCATGACCCTGGGGGCATGGGATCACTTGTTTAATTCTGAAAAAATAGGAAATTTGTCAAATTTTTAAAAATGTGCAATTTAAGTTTGTGTGAAAAGCAGATAATTTTAGATTGGCATATCACCCAAATGAATTCAGAAATCTAATTTAACATATCTCTGCTTTATGTTGACATGAAACTTTAACCCTCCCCGACATCCGCCGCAATAGTATGGCAGATGTTGGGTATTTAAATATTATACAGCAGAGACCCGGTGCTAATGCCTGTGATCAGTGCCCGCACTGATCATGGGCATTAAGGCCCCCATTTTGCCAGCAGTGTGCTAACATTTTGCCGGAGATCGCCATCAACCAGAGTGAGATCCCATTGTCATGGCAACTGGAAGCCTATTGAAGGCTCCTATTGTCTGCCATTGTCTGCAAGCGACTCTGGGAAGGGCGGATGGAATTGCCGGGAGGGATCTGACGGTCCACAAGGTCCAAAAAAGACATATTAAAATCGAAACGGCAGCAGGGGGAAGCCTAGTCACTTTATTCAATACCCAGGTAAGAAAGTCAGTCTGGGATGAGTTAGGGGAATACAGATTACAAAGTGTGAGAGGCTTACCCTCCAGTTTACCATGCATTATAACAAATCTGCCATGTGGGTCCAAAATAGAGGACTCTACTTCTAGAGGGCAAGAGGAAGAGATCAGGATAGCTGTTCCCACTCGCTTTTTAGACTGAGAGGCAGAGTAAACTGTAGGGTAATAGTGAAGGGTGAAATTAAAGGAACATGAGGCATCAAAGTGAGTCTCCTGCAAGAACACTATCTGCCTTCAGGGTGCAGAGCTCAGAAAGGAACAATTTGCGCTTGACATTGGAATTAAGGCCCTTAACATGACTATCTTAGCTATAACAAACAAGTATACATGGAAAAGCAATAGATGTGAAACGCTCACCCCAAGGCAGGCATTGGTAGGTCAGCCAGGGAGTTCCCAGAGGATGAAGTACGGTCCAATGTGACAGAAATAGCCAGGTCGCTGCTGCAAGGGAAAAGACGAGGGAGAACACAAAAAGGGAGAGGGGAGGACAATACAACATAAAACATAACAAATGCAACATTATGAGGTAAAAAGGTCAAATGAACCAGGGAGCACTACTCCCTGTAAGGGTTATCAGCAAAATTCAGAGAAAAAAATCTATATAACTAACAAGCTTACTTAGAGGGACGTGAAACAGTATAACTAACCACAGCTAAATACCATAGGATGAGAGGAGGTGAGGACATGGGAGCCCAGCTAAGGTGATACAGAACCAGCTAACTGCCACAAAGATGTACCCCCGCCACGGCCTCAACCACAAGCAGCAGGAATATCAAAGAACATACTGAAAAACCGAGTAACTCACAAAGTCATGAGAAGAAAACAAAACATCATGAGCTCACGGCGGGGTAATAGTGTCTGTCAGATCTCCAGAAAGAGAAGGGACCAATAATACCAGCAGAGACCGAGACAGGTCAGCATGGGAGTTCCCGGGAGGTACAGCCAGGAGGCCCTGATGGAGAGCCAGAGTCAGTCGACAGGAGCTGCCACTTCTTCTGTGTGACAATCTTCCAAACAGGAGAGGGAGGTGACAGCGGAGGATGGATCTCCCAGCGGAGAATGCCCAAGGAAACGCAGAAATCAGGCAAGTCCTCAACAGATCTCAGAGTGGCAGAATGGCTCTCGTTCCTGGCAATGAGGGTGAAGGGGAATCCCCAATGGTACGGCAGATGATGGTCTCGAAGAACAGTCAACAGGGGACGGAGATGCCTCCATTTCTGAAGAGTAATCTATGATAGGTCTAGATATAGCTGAATAGAGGAGTAATCAAAGTCCTTTTTGGAACGTGCTTGAGCCATAATCGCCTCTTTAAGCTCAAAATCCTGGACACAATAGATTATGTCTCTAGGATTAGAGGTAGCTCCCTTAGGTCGTAGAGCTCTGTGCACCCTATCCAGTTTAATGCGGTGGTAAGGTGGCTCTCCCAGTATCACGTTGAAGATAGCTTTGAGGGTAGTTTTAAGATTTTCCTCACAAGTAGCCTCGGGTAGGCCCCCTCACTCGAATGTTATGCCTACGGCCCTTATTGTCCAAGTCCTCCAAATGGCGGGTATTGTCCCTCAGACCTATCTTTCAAGTAACTAATATAGCGTCTAGTGTCATCGTCTGTAGTTTCAAAAGTGTCCACCCGCTCAGAAAGTTGGCGGAGATCCAATCTCACTGCAGCAATCTAATTTTTGCAGGTCCGCTTCACCTCATCCACCAAGGCCTTACAATTCTGTTTAGTAGGGAGCTGTGACAGGATACGTTGCCATTGAGAAAGTGAATCAGGTGCGGCGGTGGTGAAGGAACTGGGGCTGGCGTGGGACCTGATGTTAGATTATCCCATGGGTTATGCACCGCCGCCAGCAACCCTGGATTAGAGGGAGATGTAGCAGGCAGAGCAGGCTTCACCTCCATAGGTGGCAAAATCTCAGGCTGCCTCAGCAGGGGGGGATGGAGGGAGTGCAAGATGCTACAGCAGAGGACAGGGAGGTTGAGAATGACCCAAGTGCAGAGGTGTTGGCAAGTCTTGGCTGTGGAGTATTAGGGGTGAGGACTGCCCAGGAATTCACCTGAGGGAGATCCAAGGGAAAGGGCCTGAGGGGGTAGAGTCCGGTGTGGTAGTGGAGAGGAGAAGGGGCCACAGGGCTCACTTGAAGTTCCGCCGTGAGCTCCAGGGAAGATGTTGGCGGCCACGTGTTAGAAAGCTGAAACCCCCGGAATGCAGGGGAGAGGAGAGCCTGGGGAGCCATCGGAGAAAGCCCGTCCACACCGCAGGAGGATGAGACAGCAGCGGGGGAGAAGAAGCTGAGGTGTAGGAGGGCGACAGGTGTGCCAGCGTACAGTCTCTGCTTTCATCCGTAGGAGGGAATGATGGCAGGCCAGGAGCCACGTGTCAGCAGCCGTCTCCAAAGTATGCGCCTGGGACTGCTACTGGAGAAAGGGCTCCATTGAAGAAGCCCCGTTGGGGAGTAGATGAGAGCCCTTAGGCGTCTTCAAGGGCGATTTCCTCCTTATGTAGTGCAGGTAAGTAGCAGTAATACTCGATTTGTGGTGAGTGAGGCTGGGGAGCTACAGCTCTAAGCAGCTATTCCGTGCAGTGTCCAGGCCATGCCCCATGAGCTCTTTTTATAGTTGCTTTAATCTACAGTCACAGTGCATGTGTTACCTTGTAATTGTAGAATTGCTAACAGAATATCCATTTTTCTCTTTTGTAGTCTCTCACATTACTCAAAGATTTGCCACACACAACTGCACAGAAGTTAAAATAAAATTATAGAATCAACCATGGTATGTTAAATTGTTGTGTCCTTGTCTGGTTTACCCTGAAAAATATATGCAGCAAACTACTTTCTAGAAAACTGATATAATTTACTTTCTTACTAGGCATATAACCCAGATAGATCTAAACCAATCCCATTTACGGTAAGAAATTATTTTACAGAATATAATTATTAGATTGCTCTCCATTAAGTTTACATTATCAAAAATCAGTCAAGAATATTTTTTTTCTATTCATGTTTGAAGCATTAAAAATCACAAAAGTGTATTAAAAGTAAAGCATTTTTCAATCACCTCATGTCCAATCTACCTATTTATCATTCCATTGACCTTAGTGTAATAAAATAAATTGAAAAAAAAAGATGTGTAATAGAATATCTTGCATACTGTATGCACATTTAATGGCAAGTGGAAAAAGCACTTTATGGCTCCATGTGTTTTTCATGGCTAGCACACTGACCCATGCATTTATTTGGCCCCATAGACATGACTGTGTATTTTTACAGTCCAGTGTATGGGACTGTGAGCCATGAACAAAACTCAGGACAGGTTTTATTCCTGTACAGTTTTGCGGCCGTGCTCACTGGACCCAATGAATGATGAGACGGCGCATGGATGTCATCCATGTGCCGCCCATGCTGTTAAGACCACAAGTACAAAAAGCAGCTACAAAGCACAGCAAAAATTCAGCAGGAAAATGTAGTAACAACTATTGCATTATTCAATGCTCTTCTGCTGCACTTTGCATCTTTGCCTCCCCCATGTAAGTCTATAGGAAACATGCAGCATTTTCACATGTAAACTTAAACTTGCTGCGTTTTCCGCAGTGATCTTTTTTTTTTTTTTTTCCACAGTGTGAGAACAAGCATAAATAAAACTCCATTGACTTTGCTGGGACTGTAAAACAGTGTTTTTTTATGTATTTCTGTAATGTGTGGCAATGCAGCATTTTTGGCCCTTGCGAAAACGCAGTGGTAAAAAATGCAGCATTTTACAGTTCCAATAAAGTCAATATGATTTTATTTAATCTCCATCCAAAATTGTGGAAAAAAAAACAAAAACTGGGTGAAACCCAGCATTTTCAAAAATGTATATGTACTGTATTTAAAAAACACTGCCTATTCATTTTACCTGCAAAAACGCTGCCTTTTCTCTTTAGACTTAAATGGGGAACACAAAAATGCAAAACACAGTGAAAATCTCAAGTATTTTTAGGATCGCATTTTCACTTTTTTTTTCTGCAAAATTTCAGTGCATGTGCGGAAACGCAGCTTTTTTTTGTTCCAGATTTAGCTGCGTTTTTTTGAGCCAAAGCCAAGAATGGCTACAAAAGGAATCAGAGATATATAGAAAATACTTATACGTCTACCTTCTGATCAATCTACTCCTGGCTTTGGCTAAAAAAAAAAACGAAAAATGTACAACAAAAAATAGCTGCGTTTCCACAATGTGGGGCCACAGCCTAAGGCCGAGGCCCCTCGTAGTGAAAACGGAGCGTTTTGGTCATGGAGGAAACACCACGGCAAAAAATGCTGTGTTTAACAGTACCTGCAAAGTGGATGGGATTCTGGTTAATCCCATCCACACATTGCAGAAAAAAATCTGCAGTAGAAAATCTGCATTTTTAAAAACACTCGCGTCTTTGAAAATCACTGCATGTCAATTATACCTGTGGAAATGCTGGTGTTTTCAATATAAATATAATAGGGGCAGAAAATCCGCAGAGGAAAACTCTGCGAGATCGTAATGAAAAATGCTGCGGAAAAAAACACGGTACATTTGTACCACGTTTTTTTCCACAGTATTTTTTTTACTGCGCTTAGCTACATGAGGCGTCAGCCTACAGGTGTTTTCCCAGGTTAGTTGGACCTAAGGTGAAATAAAATAATAATCTATATGGTGCTAACAGATTTTGCAGCATTTTACAAATCAGACTGTTCATGTACAAACAATATCAGACATTACAATTACAAATTATTTAAAAAAATCTAATAGGTGGGAGGGCCCTCTCACAAGAGCTTACAATCTATTAAAAAAGTCAATAAAATGGCAATTCTACAAGTTTTCCACACTGCTGAACTTCTGTGGCTGTCACCCCTCTGTGTTTGTAATGGTTATAGTCCACGATAACATGTCATCCATGGTGATGTTTTGTTTAGTGGTGTCACAGCAGCAGCAGTCTTATCACACACAGTGGCTAATAAAAAGTGGAGGACAACAGTGAAGAATCTATGTAAAAAAAAAAAAGCATGAAGAATGTATTATTCTTCTATTTTACATCCAAGAGACTTTATGGAAATTCCTTTAATTTCTGACTTATGTTTTTCATAACAAGATGACACAAAGACGGAATAATTAACATCATAAAAGTGGTTTTCTGGGGAAAATGTAGGCATAAGAAAATAAACAGTAATAATAACAGTAATACTCATATCACCCATCGTCCACTGGGCTTGCTATTCTTGTTCTCGCTGTCCTCTTCATCCTGGTGTCTTTTGACACACAGGAAATGCCTGGACGTTCCCGCTCCGCCACATAGGTGACTCACCTAGGCCAGTGATTGGTTAAGTGGCATTTCCTATATGTTGAGCAAGAACCTGGAAGCAGAGAGAGCAGCAGAGACTGGCGCAGCATCATATTGGTACCAGCAGGGGATTGGTGATTGATATCCCAATATTTAGTTTCTTCTGACAATCTAATCATTAATTTTTCCCCAGGAAAATCCCTTTGCAGCAGAACCTGTATGAAGACACACAAAGTCCATGTGTTTCATACAAGGTGCTGAGGATCATGTGACTACTGCGTCCAATCACTGCTGTTAGTAGACACATGTAGGGTACTGGTGACATATCAGCAGTGAAATGTTAAAGGGGAAAGACAGTGCTTAAATTGGGGCAACAAGGCAACTATAATTTCAGAAGTTTTATCAATTTTCATTTCAAACACATTTCAACAATGTCACAAATATGTACCCGGGTGTATAGCCCCTATAATTTCCTGGTAAACTAATCCAAGGGCTAGTCCGAAATTCTTACTAGCTAGGCAACAATGACTTCCATAGATATCAATAGAAAACACCAAAGAATGTTAGGCACCAGAGACGGACTGGCTGACTCCTGGGATTTTTCTAAGAACCATATACATTTAGATTCTAGTCTGTATCAATATTTCCTAAGGTTCACTACATAAAATTAGACTTATGAATGTAGACTGATCGCTGTTCATATTTTGCTATTCACAGACAGAATTGCTAGAGGATCCAATTATTCTGCCAAAGGAAAAACTCAAAAAAGCAAAAGAGATCAACTTTGTATCTGGCTGTATAGCTCCTTTATTGGCCTGGTAGACTAATCCAAGTGCTAGTTTGAAATTCTTACTAGCTAGGCAACAATGACTTCCATAGATATCAATAGAAAACAGCAAATAATGTGAGGAACCATATAGATTTAGATTCTAGCCTGTATCAATATTTCCTAGAACAGAGGTGCTGATTTGGAAAAAAAATAAAAAGATGAAGTACTCAGTGTGCCATGTAATAATTGTAAGGGTGTCGCCCTCCTACTTCGGTGATTACCCACAGGGAGCCTCATCGCTCTAGAAGTATTTAGAAGAATGATCCTATGCAATGTTATCTGCGTACTTAGGATGTTTTTTGTGTTTTGGTAAAAATTATTTGATAGGGGTGCTCCAAGGAATTTTTTCCACCGAATCTTAAATGATTAGGAAACACTTTCCTACATGAAAGTCATGTAACACAAACCATAACTGCAACCAGTTAGTCGAGAGAGTTTACATTTCAATGTGATCCTTTAGTAAAATGGAGAGGACATGGGGCTAAGTGTAATCTGCAGTAAGCCTGCTTTGTGGGGGCAGAGGATGCCCATCACACAGCCCAGTCTTTTTGTTGAAGAAATCCAAACACATTTTTACAGTCTTATTGAAATGAATGAAGGTAAATTTAGATGCCATATTATACTTTGCACAGGTAATTGCTGACCTTTGACTAGGCTACTAGCCTGGACACTTAGACATTGTGCCTCATGTTCCCACCACCTCCCAGTGCATCCTTCCGTCCGACTGCATTTACATGGACGATTAGAGAGAGATTGCCACCTGGAGCAGAGAGAGTCCCCCACCAGTGCTGACCCCTGTCCTAGAATTTACAACATGAAATCAAAGTTTACGAATGAAGAATGTTTGATGCTTCATATTTTGCCATTCACAGACCGAACACAAGGATTCATCATGTGAAAATTCTGAGCGTGTTCCTACAGATAAAAACAGCTCACAAAACAAATGCATCGATTACTTAGAAAAGGTATTTTCACTGGATCAGAAAAGAAACTATGGCTAAAGTTTTGTACATATTGTCAAATTTTTGTCAATTTATAACTCAAAAAATACTGTCTGATATGCTAAATGTTATTTCATTTTATCATTGTCAACAGTTAATATAATAATAATAATAATAATAATAGTCCTTTAATAGTCCCACAATGGGGAAATTCAGTGTGTTACAGCAGCAAAGATAAGCAGATACAAATACAAATACAACATGTACAGGAATATTCCAAGGTGAGAGGCATTACATTGATAGCAGACAGACAGATAGGGCGTAGCAGGGGGGGGGGGGGATTTAACAGGCAGAGAGATATTTTCAGTTCTCTGTGTGTAATGATCTCCGCTTAGGTCGGTGTTGGTTGTACAGCCTAACCGCGGTGGGGAGGAAAGACTTCCGATAGCGCTCCTTCTCACACCTAGGGTGGAGCAGTCGGTCACTGACAGTACTGCCCAGCGCGATCACAGTCTCATGCATGGGATGGGACTTCTTCTTCTGCATGGAGCTCACCACAGACAGTATCCTTCTGTCACCCACCACCTGCACTGGGTCCAGTGGGCTCCCCAGGACAGAGCTGGCCCTTCTAATCAGCTTGTCAAGTTTATTTCTGTCCCTGGTTGATATACTGCTCCCCCAGCAGGCCACTCCAAAGAAGATGGCTGATGCCACTACCGAGTTGAAGAAAGTTCTAAGAAGTGCCCCCCGGATTCCAAAGGCTCTCAGTTTCCTAAGCAGGTAGAGCCTGCTGTGGCCCTTCCTGTACAGGGCCTCCATATGATGATATGGATATGTTGATAAATTTACAGACACGGTGAAACTTTTGATTGAAAAAATTCCAGGCTGCATCGCAGAAATGACCACGATTGCAGAAGAGTTGGACAAGTTCCACAGAGGAGCCACCATTGCCAGTGTTACAGGAAGTTCAGTTGGAATTGCTGGAGGCATCACAACTATTGCAAGCCTGGCCCTGGCCCCTGTTACACTTGGTGCATCACTGGCCTTCAGTGCTGTTGGTTTGGCTGCCGCTGTAGTTGGAGGAGTTGCAGGGGCAGGGGCATCTATAGCTGATACTGTCAATATTAAAAATAAATGTAACAGAATACAAGAGATTGTGAATGTGATTAATGAAATGATGAAAACTTTGAAAGAGGTTTCTGATAATATTAATTCCGAGGTTGTGAACATACAACGTAGATCGACTGGAGATGAATTATTTGATGTAACCAGAGCATTGGGAAGAAGCGCATTAGCTGCACTAGAGTTTAGCAGATTAACACAGCTGGGTAAATTATCTGCAGTGGCAACTCAAGGGTCTCAGTTAGCCATCAAAGGGTTTCGGACAATTACAGCTATTTCTGGAGTTTTATCAGCGCTGTTTGTTATAATTGACGCAATTATTGTTGTTAAGGGAGCAGTAGACCTGCACAATGGGAGTAAGACTGAGGAAGCTGCAAAGATAAGAGAATGTGCTAAGGAGCTGCAAATTATACGTAATGATTTGCAGGAGGTTGATACCTCATTCTGTCATGATTTGAGCATTTTTTTAAAACTTCAATAACCTTTTTAGTCTAAAAGAAGCAAATACATTTAGAGATTGCATTGTCCTAGATTGGCTTAGAGTTTCCAGGTTCTCTAAATAATTTCACATGCTTACTCTATGTGATTCTTTACTAATCAGCATGTATTTAAGGCTGAGTCCCCACATTGCGGAAAAGCTGCTTTTTGTTGCAAATTTTGCAGCGTTTTTCTTTACCCAAAGCCAGGAGTGGATTGAGCAGAACGAAGAGCTTCCTATGTATTTCCCATTTCTTTTGTAAGAACTTCTTGTTTTGGTTCAAAGAAATGCAGCAAAATCTGCAACAAAAAAACAGCTTTTCTGCAACATGGGGCCTTAGCCTCAGACATCATTCACATCATAGAGCCATGTGCACAGAGGCTTTATGGCGGCATGAAGAGTGCCTATGGTTCCATATTACAGTGCTGTAGAACTTATCGTAATGCCGTATAATCCTCCATAGCAATGTTTCTATTTGTCTTCTATACAGCATGCAATAGGCATTCCATGGAAACAATGAGTCTCCATATAAATTTATAGGCACAAAATAGGCACATGTTTGTTATATATGTAAATACCTATAAATGTCAGGCTGTAGGTGCTGTATTATGGAAACAGAAAAAAAGGTTCCATAATACACAGTGAAGCCTCTCCACCACCTCTTTGAGAAGACCACCTCCTTACCCAGACTGCATTTTCTGTGACAGATTTTCAGTTTTTATGCAATTTTGGGTCATCTCAAAGAGGTTTCACTGTATCCTTTTTCATTTGACCCAAGTGTTAATAAAGTCTACAAAGGGTTGAGAAACATAAAACAATAATAGCAAAAAAAAATTTTGTATTAGGTGTTAATATCATAATCAGAAAAGTCTGTATTCATCACACACATGAAGCCCCAGAATTATTAAGAGATTCCAATTTCATAATAATTCTGGTGAACCGCAGTAGATCTTGTGCACCATTATTGTACATTGATTTGAAGACACACTATATAATGTATACCAATCACTAGAATATTATCTGTATACTGTATGTTGGTTGGCTGCTAGCACCCTGATTGTATTGTTTCTCCATTATTAAAAAAATTCCGGATCAGTAGGCAGCAGTCGATAAAACTCTGTCCATATCATTTTCTGTTTTTCATAGAATTCTTTGTAAATCCTTTATATCAATTTGTAATGTACTGTATAAAATAAAATTGCATATGCACAAAGAGTGTTATTTTTCACGAGACTCTTTAGTAGGAAGAATGGATAAGGAAGAATAGTTAGTGTGGATTCATCTGCACCACAACCATAATAATTGAAAAGTGTCAGAATACTGGGTCAAAATTATATTCAAGTATAATGTGTATAAAATTAAGGAGCAATCCAGCCTGTTTGGCCAGATGGCATCACTTGGGTGTTAATCATAACATCTTACTGCAGAAGTAAGTTGCACCCAGGGTTGTACCTAGCTTTTTTTGCTGCCTGAGGCAAAAAGGTGGATAGAACCCCCACCATCTGACCTAAAAATCACCAATGTATTACACAGGGGCGTAATGATGCCGGTCGCAGGCTGAATATGAAAACCCATTCAGAATTGTCCCAACTATAAATGTGTGTTCAATAATGATGCAAATGTTCATTTATTAGATGATCTCACAAACTCCAATTGATCACATCAAACACACTACAACAACTTTATATGTAACCCTAAGACAAAATAATAACAAAAATATACCAAAAAGTTACTGTAATATAAAAAAGACAAATAGACATCCAATAAAAACCAGCAAAAAGAGGTGAAGTTTGGGTCTGAACTCCCAATACAGAAAATATGCTAAGGTCATGTATTTTATAGACAGATGTAGCAAAGGTTAATATGAACCATTAATAACACTGTGGCACAGAATGTTAACTTGACTCTTTCAATTGGTTTTCAATGGCTTTTGGTGTCTTCTGGGAGTTAAACAGTGCTACATCTGTATATCCAACAGCAGAAATCACATATCAAAACAATACAAAAATAAATAATAGTCATTGAAATACCAAGATTGTGAGTATATATGAAAGAATTATAAAACCATGATTCTAAGTATATACAAGACATATTTTGGCATATTCTGTGTTTTGGATATGAAATTTTGTTCCATATGAATTATATTGCACTTGGAACAAAATTCACTACCCAAAACACAGAATAAGCCAAAATACGCCAACGGCTGTGAAACAGGTATAACTTCCACCTCGAGAGCCAACATGCGCTCCATCCTGGCTTCTTCTGAGGGCTGCCAGAAGTCACAGATGAACCATGAAGCATGTTATTTCATATTAACAAGCTCACCCGAATGTAGCCAGAGGGTATTGACTCCACCACATATGAATGTGCATTGTGGGCCGAATGCGAGTCTAGTGAGTGGAACTTAGAAAATCATACAGGCCATGACACACATCCATTGCAGAGGCAATACAGTCCTCTGTGAGAGGTCTTCTGCTGCATAAAGTGTGCAATCTAAGAAATGAACATTTGCATCATTATTGGACATGGATTGAATGGGTTTTTGATATTCAGCCTGCGACCGCCATCATTACGCCCCTGTGTAATACATTTACAATCATACAACACTCCTGCTACACAGCACAATGATACAACATAGTAGCTGTGCCCCTAGCAAATGTGCATGTTTCATAGTTTTTTTGGAATAAGTAAATGTACCTACCAGGGTAGGTTAAGGGAACTGAAATGGTTTATGCAATTAAGCACCTGAAGCTATTGCAGCTGGCTGTGGGTGAAATATGGCAGAAAACAATTAAAAGGGTTGTCCAGGATATACAATTTTCCACAAGGAGGCCAAGGAAGGTGAAAAATAAAAATACTCACCTGTTACCAGTGCTCTGGTGTCCCCCGCTGCTGTCCAATCCCACGGCGCCCTCATGTTTCTTCTGGCAGAAGTCCTCGCCTCACATGACTGCTGAGGTCAATCAGCGGCCAAAGGAAGGGTCACACGTGACTTATTGAGTGACATCCCGGGTCCTTTCCTTAGGCCACTGAGGCTGCTGATTGGCCTCAGCGGTCACATGAGGTGAGGACTTTTGCTGTAACAAGACCCCCGAAGCAGCAGGACTGGACTGTGGTGGGAGACATCAGAGCAATGGCGATAGGTAGGTATAGTTGTTTTTTTTTTTCACTTTCCCCGGCCTCCTTGCAAAAAAATGTATATCCTGGATAACCCCTTTAATGACACCTCACTGCCTGAAACTGTTTTAGATAAGGAATAAACCAGAAAAATACATCTGAACTTACACACATGGACAAAATTGTTGATACCCCTCATTTAATGAAAGAAAAACCCACAATGGTCACAGAAATAACTTGAATCTGACAAAAGTAATAATATATAAAAATTCTATGAAAATGAACAAATGAAAGTCAGACATTGCTTTTCAACCATGCTTCAACAGAATTTTTTAAAAAGAAAACTCATGAAACAGGCCTGGACAGAAATGATGGTTCCCTTAACTTAATATTTTGTTGCACAACCTTTTGAGGCAATCACTGCAATCAAACGATTCCTGTAAATGTCAATGAGACTTCTGCACCTCTCAACAGGTATTTTGGCCACTCCTCATGAGCAAACTTCTCCAGTTGTCTCGGGTTTGAAGGGTGCCTTTTCCAGATGGCATGTTTCAGCTCCTTCCAAAGATGCTCAATAGGATTTAGGTCAGGGCTCATAGAAGGCCACTTCATAATAGTCCAATGTTTTCCTCGTAGCCATTCTTGGATGTTTTTAGCTGTGCGTTTTGGGCCATTATCCTGTTGCAAGACCCATGACCTGCAACTGAGATCAAACTTTCTGACACTGGGCAGCACATTTCTCTCTAGAATCCCTTGATAGTCTTGAGATTTCATTGTACCCTGCACAGATTCAAGACACCCTGTTCCAGATGCAGCAAAGCAGCCCCAGAACATAACAGACCCTGCTCCATGTTTCACAGTAGGGTCAGTGTTCTTTTCAAGATATGCTTCATTTTTCCATCTGTGAACATAGAGCTGATGTGCCTTGCCAAAAATTTCGATTTTTGTCTCATCTGTCCATAGGACATTCTCCCAGAAGCTTTGTGGCTTGTCAACATGTAGTTTGGCAAATTCCAGTCTGGCTTTTTTATGATTTGTTTTCAACAATGGTGTCCTCCTTGGTTGTCTCCCATGAAGTCCACTTTGGCTCAAACAACGTCAGATGGTGCAATCTGACACTGATGTTCCTTGAGCTTAAAGTTCTCCTTTAATCTCTTTAGAAGTTTTTCTGGGCTCTTTTGTTACCATTCGTATTATCCTTCTCTTTGATTTGTCATCAATTTTCCTCCTGCGGCCACGTCCAGGGAGGTTGGCTACAGTCCCATGAATCTTAAATTTCTGAATAATATGTGCAACTGTGTAAGAGACAGCCAATGTTGTCCTAAGCTTCATTTGTCTGTATAAATTGTTAATGTTGAATGTATTTCTGTGATTCTGTTCCTTTAAGACAGCAGCCATTGTAATTGTGACATGATGCTGGAGTGAGACCCCCCCCCTTTTATGTCAGCCTGCCTGTTCTGCAGACAGAGTGTGAGCAGAGAAGCAGGAAGTGACGAGACAGAGAGCAGCAGCCATCTTGGCAAGAGAGAAGACAGGTGTCTATGTTGTATTGAACTGGTGTGGAGATTTTTCTGTACAGCTAAGCTGTATCTTGGTCCAGAGACAAACAGAGTGTAAAGAGACAACAGGACTAGTGAGTCCACGTGAAAGGAACTGTGCTCAGTGGCTGATCAGTGAGACTGACATTGTGACTGTGTATATGGATACCACATACAGAGACTCGCAGTTCTGTTGACGTACTGGACAGTAACTGCTAAACCCCGGCTTACATCCCAGCTCAGTGTATGGATTCTGCAGGACTGTCAGTGTGCTGAGTGGAATCTGCTGTTGGATTACATTGCATTCATTTGGTTTCCCTGTTAAAGAGGACTTCATTTCTCCCAAGATCCTGATAACCGTGAGGAGAGGACGCTTCACTATAAAAGAAAGGACCGACTTTGGGCCCCACCGCGCGCTTCTACGGACTGTAAGCGGTCCACCTGGACCACTGGGGAAAAGGGGGTGCACCCAAATGTGAAGTCAGGGTCAGTTAGGGATAGATTTGAGTATATTGTTCATTCAGTGTCCATACTGCAGAAGTGGACAGAGTAAAAGTAGAAACCATTGCAGAATTTGCCTTGAAATTGTTCATGCTATATTGTATATTTTGCTTGTCTTTATCCATGTCATTTTACCTTTAACTAGCCTTTATTAACTTATAGTAAATATATTTTTTTTTTTTCTTGAACTACCGCGTGTGCGTTCATTTCTGGTTGCGGAGTCCAAACCACCTGCCTTGCTCTTGGAGATGGTCTTATAACCTTTACCTTTAACATGCTTGTCTATAATTTTCTTTCTAAGCTCCTCAAACAACTCTTTCCTTTGCTTCCTCTGGTCCATGTTTTCATAGAATTTTTATATATTATTACTTTTGTCAGATTCAAGTTATTTCTGTGACCATTGTGGGTTTTTCTTTCATTAAACGAGGGGTACCAACAATTTTGTCCACGCGTGTAATTTTGTGAAAGGGATTATCCAACTTAATAAAATTGATGTTGTATCCTGAAAGAGAACCTGTCAAGTTTTGATATGTCTGAGCAAATACTTGTATTCACAATAGAGTGGTGACACGCTATGTACTGAACGCAGTTATAACTGCACTCAGTTCTGGGGCCACAGGTGATTTTCCTTATAACTAAGTGAAACACTGATTAATCCAAAGTTATTTCTCATCAGGATGGGTTTACACTGCACTTTTTTGCAGTGTAAACCCATCCTGATTCATAAGCGATCCATGATGATAAGGAAATATGGGGTATGTGGAGCGTCAGAGCCTGAATGGGGATTGTAATATTTATCTTGGGAAGTGAGGAATGATGTGCGGAGGAGCACCCCACCGTCCAAGCCTCAAGAGAGGCCCGAACAGAAGGGGGGACTAGGGTTGAGGATAGAATCGATGCGGGAGGACACAACAAGAATGCTTTCATGTCGGGGATATGAGCCGCCCGAGCCTCCAGTGCCGGCAAGAGTTTATCATGGGAATCGTTCCACCAATATTTTAAGTAGCTGAGAAGAAAAACTAAAAGATAATGATAAAGGTTGGGAAGGCCCATACCCCCATGACTGGAAAGTTTTGTCATGGTAGAGAAGGAAACATGTGGTCTTATTCGCTGCCAAATGAACATGTTCATTTGCCTGAGAAGAGATGAAAAGGTGCTTGCAGGAATGTGGATCGACAATGTTCTTAGAAAATTTAAAATGTGTGGGAGAATAAGCATCTTATAAAGAACTTTTCTGCCCATCCAGGAGTGCTCAAATTTAGACAACCTATTTAGTTCAGTTTGAATGGAAGAAATTAAAGGGGGAAAATTGGCTGCAACCAGAGATTTAACAGATGGCGTCAAGTTAATACCCAAGTAGGGAATAGATGTGGTACCCCATTGAAAGGGAAATTGACTACTCAAAGATCGGTGGGATTGAGGAGAAATGTGGATACCTAAAAGTTGGGATTTAGTTTCATTTCACATGTAACCACTTTTTAAGTGGGTAGGGTTTCCGTTTTTTCGGGTCCCCAAGCAGACCCAAAGGACAGAAACCCAAACGCTGGTGTGAACCTAGCGTAAGGCAAACACAGCCAAAGTTATATCAAAGTGAAAGTGGCATGTATGTATATGGAAAAGCAAATGGTAAGAAGTGGATACAAACCCCCCTCCTTTGTTGGGGTAAATTTGTTTGCTCAGGTTTTTTTATACACACATGGTGGTTATATTGCTAAAAGCAATTGTTCTTTATAAAACAACTGTCTGCAATTGTGAATCCGTTTCAGACCACAAAAGAATAAGACATGCACATTATACAGACCACATTTTCAGACCTGCCCATACCCACTGTTTGGTGTGCTTTGAACTGACCACACACCTAGGCAACAGCAGAGACTGGGCTAGAGAGCCGCAGAGACAATATCCAACTGTGTGTACATACAGTATTAAGAAATTGCATCTCTCTTCCTTCATATCTGTATGTCAAAGTTTCATGTGAAATCACAGCACAATTGGCTTACAGACAGGTTGGTCTAAAGAGCAGTTATTTAGGGAAAAAAATCATGCACATGAATTCTGATTAGCCTTCAAAAAAATAAAAATGGTGATTGAAAAGTCCAGCTATGAAAAAAAAAAAAACAGTCCAAGTTCAAATCATGCACTCATGCAAATCGACCCATCCAGCATTGGAAAGAATTGGTCCCTCATCTGGTTGACTGCAACAGTTGACCTAGGTCCAGCAGATTCCAGGCTTTCCAGCGTAGAGTCCATCTACTCTGGGTCTATTGCAAGAGGCTCTCTGAAAAGAAAATAGTTGTGGAGTACAACACATGCCTTGACCACCTTATCGACTCCGTGCGGTGCAAGCTGAATTGGCCGAGTAAAGATCCTCCACTTTGCAGTCAGGATACCAGATGCACACTCCTGTAATTAAAGATACGTTTCTGATAGTTTAGCTAATGACTTGAAAATGGCTTTGGTGAGTTGCTACACATCTGTATGGCCTCTTCAAGAAGAACAAAGGGCATAGGAGGTCCATCAGTTCCAAGAAAGGGTCATGGTGGTGGAAGTCCTAATTCTCCAGAGTGAAGTCTCTGTCCCATAGCAGAGTTCTTGAATACCCTGGAATCATTGCTTTAGCCATATGCCCCAATGTCCACAGCAATAAACTGGTACTGGGCATCTGCAATGGCCATGAGGGTGATTGAGAAGTTCTTTTTATAACTGTAGAATTCAGAGCCAGATCCTGGAGGTTTCTGAATCTGTATGTGTAATGCTAAAAACCAAAATGACTGCCCTTGATAAAATGGCTGACAAGATGTTTATAGAATCCAAGTCATGTAACCTTAATTTCAACTCTGTATAAGATAGTGTCTAGTTAAACAGAAAGCAAGATCAGAGTTCAACTCTGTTCTATGTGATGTTTACATGCACATCAAGCGAGCTTAAAGTTTAACTAGATAATGTCTAGATAGACATGAAACCAGTTCTAAAGTTCAACTCTGTTCTATATGATGTTTACATGGACAGCTTGAAGAATCAGCTCTGTTTGACTTTATGCTTATATAGACTTAAACGCCAGCTTACAGATTAACTCTGTATGAAGCTAAGTGTCACAAGACATATTCTGGTGAAAACTGGCCTCTTTCGCAAGAATGTGAGCTTGGAGATGAGTAAAGCCTTATAGAGGTGTATACACTTCTGTAAACGTCCATTCTATGACACACACAAAGGGTATATAAAGACGGATGATATCCCCCAGCCATATGTTGCAACCTTAACAGCAGATTGGGGACGCCTGATGCTGCAGACCTGTCACAATGGCTTGGTGATATTTTCCTGCAGATACCTTGATCAGAATTCATCAATGAAGCTTGGCAGTGTTGTAAGTGTTGATTTAATATACCTTTCAATATACTTTTAAGTGTGGATTTGATTATATCATAGTTTGCTTAACTTTGATTATCTTGCTATACCTTGCTTTATTGCAGGTTTTGATCATATCACAGGTTGATTAACCTTGATATAACTTCTGATATACCTTTAAGTGTTGAAAGTGTGGATTTAATTACATTCTAATATCTTTTAAACTTTTCCTTGTTGTAAGACCTTTTTGATATCTTCTTATACACTTCTTAATTAAAATGTTAAACTATTGTTAATAGTCCAGTGTTTTATTCTATAACTTTATTCTATTATACGGAATCCAAAGAATCTTTTTCCCTTGGCAAAACAGTATGTGCTTCCCATCCACATTGCCAACCCAGTCACTTACCAGAAGCTTGGGTTGATGATGAATTCTTCATGAAGAAGGTCCCACAGGCCTTGGCAAGTGTCCCAGAAGATGCAGAACACAGTTGACTTCCCTAGCCAGAACTGGAAATGTAGGGAAGCGAAACTCTCTCCAGCTGTAATTAAAAAATGAAAGATAAAAAAATATTTTTAAAAATTACACAGAATTTAAAAGAAATCAAGATTAATAAAAAATATAAAAATATCCATGGAATACACTATTATACTATCCATTTACATTGTGCAACATATCTTCACATACAGATTAAAAAATAAATTGTCCTTTAGATATTAATACTATGTAATAAAAAAATGCAATAAAACAATTGCTAAAAGTGTTTAATAAAAACATTATATTAAAAAATGCTACTGAAATGCTGAACAAAGTTAATTTTAATTATGGGAAACAAAATGGTACTGGGTCTTTAGAGGTTAAATGAATAAAAATTCCAGACTTACTGCAGCTCCAGTGTTGACGCAGCTCCAGATACAGTTTGGAATACACGCCATGTGACATCATTGCCAATGTTATGGGGCAAACCCAGTACCACCATTGTCACACTCTCTCCTTTTGCAGCTTCTTCCTCCGCATCCGCAACACGAAATATTGAAAACTAAAGGAGACATGAGTAGGCAACATGGTTTAGGATAGCTAAAAGCAGACGGTATGAATGAAGAGCAGATAGGAATGATCCTCTCCTTTTCAAAAGTGGCTCCAAATGGATTTCCCCTGTCTGCTTCCTGGAATGATATCACTTCCTTATATTTTTAGTCTTCTTTTCAAAAAAAAGTTGGGAAAAAAATCAGATCTGCAAGAAAACGGACATAAACTGACAATTTTTTTACAGATATCCGTAGATGAATCAGTTGAAAACTACAGATTCTGGTAAGCGCTGTGTAACTGTTTGAATCAGTTTTTTGGACCAATCCGTTGGTTTTTATTATACAGATTTGCAACGGACGGATACCAGGCACAGATGTGAACATATCGCCACTTTGCAGAATGTACTTAAAAAATTATATTGAACAGATGCCAAAGTGGTACAAAATGTTTCTAAAATGGTAAAGTCTACTATCTGTCCACTACTTAAGCTCTGAGGATACATACCTGGGTTTTTAAATAGCCAATCTGTAGGTGGACTCTAGGTTATGTCTTTTGTAACATTAGTCCCTCATCCAATTTTATATCTTGGTTGACCCATAAAAAGTCATGGACGGAGAACGACTAACATGCACATATGTGTACACACACCTGTTAGAGTAATCCTATAGCTAATCTTATATATCCTACATTGTAACCTCATATAGCCATACATATATACTCATGCATCATGAACCAATGTTTCAAGACTTTGTATTTCATATCAGCCATGATGACCTCTCCCTGTTTTTACCATTTTTATACATATCTCATTTTTATACACAGTAAAGAACTTGTACTGCCAACTTTTTGTGTATACAGTCTGACCAGATATGTCGCAAGATATGGGTGAAGGATGCGAGGGAGTCAAGATTACTTCATCCATCATTGTTAGGTAGCATAAGAACTATTGTGTAACATGGGTTAAATATAATTTGAAATGAATTCCCAGAAATTGTGTAAAATCCCATATTTGTATGCCAATAACCCATCCCCAATTTACGTAATATGATTGATTGCTACTCTTGGTTTATACTCTATAAAATAAACAACCAGTGCTCCTCCCACAGGAGATCTCTGGCAGTTACTGACAAATCTGTGTCGTCTCTGTCTTATTACCGGTACCGGGTTGGGTTGTTGGGTTACACCTTACTTATTTACCTAATCTACCTGGGTTTATTTTTAACTCTGACACACCTTATCAACACAAAGGAGCAAATTTGCTTATCCTGTCCAAGACTTAAAGGGGTTTTCTGGCCCTGTCAGGGATCGGGGTTTTACACACAAGAAATATTGACTCACTGTATACCAATTCTGTGGGGTATCCATATCCTTACTCAGCACACACACATATGAAATCAGAAAAAAAGGGAACTCTGCTTTCACACTCCCTTCCACACTCACCTATCACACTAGGCTATACAGGAGTGAAACAACCCCTATATTCACAAATCTACACAAATAGCTATCACCACTCGCCACACACAAATAGCAAACAAAAGGTAACAAAGCTAAGTGATATTTTCTCTTTTGGAATTTTAGGGACTTTAGAGCCAAAGACAATTTTATTACATTTTAGATTTAATATACATAACAAAGTACAGTTCTTGAACAAAAAAGATATAATAAAAATACATGATCATACAAATAATATAAAATAAAATATGAATAAAGTACAGACCTATTTTTAAGTCTAGCTGGGAGCACAACAGGAAGTAGATAATTTTTTTCTTTGTTCAAAATATAAAGCTTTGATAAGCAATGTTTTCAGATGGCCTGAGGTCGCAATGTCTGCTACACTCAGCACACCTGTCTTGCTAATTAGATGGACCGAAATTGAATTAGCACCTGGGACTTGTTCTCTCTCTGTAGTCTTGGCTGTGGAT
Source organism: Leptodactylus fallax (assembly GCA_947044405.1). Classification (NCBI taxonomy): domain Eukaryota; kingdom Metazoa; phylum Chordata; class Amphibia; order Anura; family Leptodactylidae; genus Leptodactylus; species Leptodactylus fallax. The sequence continues at coordinate 206,153 of CAMRHE010000190.1, forward strand.
GGCACATTATAATGATTGTACACAGGAAACACTCAGGACAACCTCCCAACTACAACGTGAATGAAAAAAAACATAACTATAAGAAAAGACACATAACTCATGACGCAAAATAATATATACATTCAATTCCTCATAGGCCTCAACAGCTTTTTTATACAGCTGTGTATGGGGCCAGAAGCAGCATGCTCCTATTCAAGTAATAAGCATAGACTGGCAGCCCTGTCCACTCTACAGCGGTGATGATGGGTAAATAAATATATGTTCCTATTATTTGAATAGGAGCAGAGCTGCTTTGAGCCTGTTTATAGCATCAGATACTGATAACCTGTGAATAGGACATCAGTATAAGAAAAGCATTGCTGGGGCCAGAAAACTCCTTTAGACTAAAGCCCCACATAGTGTCCCACAGCAAAAAAGTGCTGTGGGAAAAAACGTGGCGGAAACACATTGCGGTTTTTCCTGCAGAGCTTTTCACAGAAAGTTCGCAGAAATTTCCTCAATTATACCTATAGGGAAACCACCAGCGTTTCCGTAAGCATAATTGACATGCTGTGATTTCCAAAACTGCAATGGTTTTGGAAATTGCAGCGCATCCACTGTGCGTATTTTACCGCTGTGTGGGGATGGGGATCACTAGAATCCCATCCACTTTGCTGTGACTGTAAATGCCGTATTTTTTTCCGCGGCATTTATGTGACGTGGGGCCCTGGCCTAGTAGGGAGTCTGTCACAAGTAAACTCCAGTAAAAGATATGAAACCAGCCACAGTACACTTTAGCAGAATTTATGCAATACGCCTTCCTACCTGAAGATCCAATGGATACACCATTTTCTTGAAAAAGCCATTTTTAGTAGGGAAGAGTGAACTGGTTCTTAAATATGCGGGTTCGTTACAATTTTTCCAAAACCTTTCTTTTAATTCCAACTTATTTGTGTAATACTTTTTGATGAGTTTAATTCACGAGTGTGAACAGGAAATCTGTTCCAGGTAGTGGGAGGTGAATCAACTTTACAGTGATGTCAGGATTTGCATACAGGCCAGGAAGCTGTGAAGGACTCTTGAGTAATGGTGGATTTATTATTAAATGAACCTGTTTGACTGTCACTGATCATCTTAAGGAGGCCAAACCTTTAAGTAATAAAAAAAAAAATCCTTAGAAATTTGTTGATACTCTCCTCTTTCAGACTGTTGCATTTTACATTTCCTTAAAGAGGACCTTTCATGTCCTCCTGCACATGTGGTTTTATATACCACTAGAAAGCTGTTGGCTTTCCCGTTATGTCCCCCGGGGCTGGAGATATTGGTGACGGTAGTCGGGGGGGGGGGGGGCGTTCCTTACAGGCCTGCTAGACTGTCAGGAACGCCCTTCTGACAGTGGGCAGAGATCGGTGCCGAAACTAACGGCACCGATATCTCCAGCCCCAGGGCGCATAACGGGAAAGCCGACAGTGCGCTGCATTCAACATACTGTCAGCTTTCTAGTGGTATATAATGTGGAGAAGAACATGAAAGGCCCTCTTTAAGCTAAGGCTAGGCTCACATCTGCAGAAAATCAGCAGAGAGAGAAAAGTCCTGCATGGAAGCCGGCTTCAGTATAAAAGTGTCGTCAACCCGACGAACACCCGGTGGACCCCATTATAGTCTATGGGGTAACCGCTGTTTTAGTGGATGGGATCTCAATCATTTGGGTTTCCCGGCGAACCCGTACGACTGAGAGCCCAGAAGAGACTTTTTCTTCTGTTGCAAAAGTAAACAAACATGACAGAAGAAAGTGTCTGTCGTATTTTTTTACATTACAGTATAGTAAATGGGAACGGACTCAGACAGAGCGGGCTCCATCTGTGTCCCTTACTTTACTACCATTAATGACAGGTGGTCAGTCTTTCCTGTGTGTAGGACTTAATCAATGTAATATAAAGGCATTTATAACACAACAAAGTGGGATAATAAACTGAAATAAACATAAGGGAAAAATATCCACACCAATATAAAATTCATAAATATTTATTAGTATCCAATAAAAATACATACATGGACACTACAATAACATCACAAGAATATAACAATACATACCAGTATACCAAATAAATTACATGGCACCGTATATGAAGCATTGGAATGTGAAAAACCAGATATCAATACAATGAAAATGTTAATAACATTGAGCATAAGGGTATATCAAAAAATAAAGTTCAAGAAACATAGTTCTTATCAGAAAAAAACAATAAAAATGCCCAAAATGCAAAACAAACACCTATAAGTGCTAGAACATGGCAAAAAATAGGCCATAGAAAAAATGTATATGATAAACTGGTTGTTACAAATAATCTTTAGCTACAGACCTTACGACCACCCGATGCGCGTTTCGCCTATAACAAAAGGCTTCATCAAGGAACAACATGCATCAAAGGTGCAGTACTATTTAAATATCAAGCAACCAATAAAAAATACAAAAACACAGGTTCTGTATGATGAAAATAATGAAGACTACCTATTCAAACTGGAGGACGCCATGATAGATGGACTGCGCATGCGTGAAAAACACTAACAATGCGAGATGTTGTGGAATAAGAGAAAATCGCCTCGAGAAACCACTGCGCATGCGCGAGAACGTATAGTAACCGCGCAAGATGTTATAGGATGGAAGACTGCCTGACATAATGATAAACAAACTGCGCATGCGTGAAACACGCTATCAACGCAAGATGTTATTGAAACAGCAAAAACGTCACTAATCCATTATGCGCGTGCACAAAAAGATATAGCAACCGCGCAGGGAATTATAAGATGGAAAACTAATATCAGCCAATATAATGTATACTCATAAGACCTAAGCAACAAAAAGAACTCAAAACAGAGTAAAAAACATCTCTAAAAACATAAGCGCATTCTCAAAGACATTGAATATAATTAGGAAATCAGAAAGAACTATTATACATATTCAAGGACTGATGTATGGTGCTGACATAATATATGATGAAAAATACATAGAATATAAACAGTGTAAACAATAAATAGTGTATATGAAGTAATAATATATTCTCACACATAAGTACAAATTAGAATATATATATCATAATGGTGACAATTTGGCAAAATATGATATAAAATATATATAAAAAAAAAAAAAAGGTGAGTGGTGATAAGTGCGCAGTGACGAAAAAAGTGCATATATAAACCATAACCAAAGAATCAACACTGGTTAAAAAACTATATAATAGATAAAAAATCTAATCATAAAAACTCAATATTTTTATAACAAGATGAAGATGAAACATGTGTAGTGAATCCTGAAAAATAGAATACGAATGACTACAGTAGTCCCATTACTGATATCCGAATGAAAAATCACGAAGATCACAACCATCTAATATATGGGAATGCTGGTTATATAAGATACAAAATCAATCCCAAAAAGGCAGTAGATTATTCCAAAAAAGTAAGTATAAGGGTAAAAACAAAAAACACAACAAGCACCTCATACCTATGGAGACAACAACAAGAACAAGAAAAGAACATAAAAATAAAATCAAATATAATAAAGTATAATAAAAATGAAATGAAATAACTAGAAGACACCCAAATAGATACCAATGACAATAAACGCAAAAAAAAAAAAAAAATTACAAAAAAGGAGCAAAACTTACATTGTCGTTAAGTCCATGTGGATGTACCGTATTGAGGGTATAGATCCAACGACTCTCCATCTGGGCAAGCTTTTTCTTCCAATTACCCGCCCTAGATCCAACAGAAACCTGATCAATGGCACGTATACGTAAAGTGGATGGGTTCGAATCATGATGGATACGAAAGTGTTTTGGGATTGTTTTAAGAGTTGAGATGTCCTCCGCTTCTCGAGAATTAATAATTCCCAACACATGTTCTCGTATTCTACGACGAAATTCGCGTGTAGTTAGGCCTATATAGATCAAATTGCAAGGACAAATGGCAAAATAGATTACTCCGAAAGACTGGCAATTCAAATTATGTCGAATTTCAAAATTACGGCTATGATCCGAATTCCAAAAATTAGTCGGTGTATCTACATTCTTATATGCGACACAACGTCCACAAGGTTTACATCCCATTTTGGGTCCTCTTCCATCTATATATTGTTGACCAGAGTCTCCCACGAAGTGACTGTACTAATACATCTCGCAAATTAGTGGCCCTCCTAAAAGTAATGGAGGGAGATGGTTTGAGATATTTTTTAAGTATGGGATCACAAAGTAAAATTCCCCAATGTTTTTTCAAAATCTCATGCAGTTTGAATGACTGGGAATTGTATGTTGTGATAAACCGTACCTTATTAGATGATTCTGCTGACTTGATTTGTTTTTTTCTTTTAAAAAGATCAGTACGGTTAGAAAATCGTGCACGTCTATAACCACGATAAATTGATGACTCATCATAGCCCCGTTGTCGGAATCGTTGTCTTAGTTCCTGGGCTGATTTTTCAAAAGCCTCTTCTGTGGAACAAATACGGTGTGCACGTAGAAATTGACCAGTAGGAATATTCCGAATCAATTGTCTCGGATGTGCAGAATCGTTATGTAAGAAGGAATTAGTAAAAGTCTCTTTACGAAATAGATCAGTTTGGATGAATCCATCTTCACCTATTTGCAACTGTACATTCAAATAATCAATTGCAACCTGGCTGCTCTTCCAAGTTAATTTAATATTTTTATCATTCTGATTAAGATGGCATATAAATTGTTCCAAATCTCCAAATTAACAGAACATCATCAATGTAACGCCACCAATGGTGGACGTGTTCAATTAAAGGTACAGGTTCAGTCAAAAAGAGACACCTTTCCCACAGCCCCCGGAATAAATTTGCACAAAAGGGCGCACAAGATGCCCCCATTGCGGTACCTTGGAGCTGCAGGTAGATGGAATCATCGAAAAGAAAAAATTGTGTTAAAGCAAACCGTAATAGGGAAATGATGAACTCACCTAATTCACGATCCATATCGGACATTTCAATAAATGCTTGAACTGCATGAATACCATCGTCATGTCTGATAGATGAATAGAGAGCCTCAACATCGCAAGTTACTAAGAACATATCACATTCCAAATGTACTCCATCAATTTTAGTGAGAATGTCAGTAGTGTCCTTGACAAAAGAAGGGAGAATCTCAACTAGAGGTTTGAGATGATGGTCAATGAATCTACAGATGGGGTCACAGAGACTGCCCACACCTGAGACAATCGGGCGTCCTGGAGGGCACATTGGATTTTTATGTATTTTAGGTAACATATAGAAAGTTGCACAAGAAGGAGAATCCGGCATTAAATATGATAGCTGTTTTTGATTGATGATGCCTTTTTCCACTGCCATCTGTAATAGGAGAAGAAGATCAGAAGAAAATTTCTGTAGAGGATTGTACGTAAGTTTCTTATAGCAGGAACTATTTTTCAACTGGCGTAGGGCTTCCTTCTTATACATAGATTTAGGCCAAAGAACCACATTACCGCCCTTATCAGATTGTTTAATAAGCACTTCTTTCATTTGTGATAATTCTCTAATCGCTTTTCTATATTGTGAAATACAATTATCATTTAACTATTTCATTTCCTACTGATACTGAACAGCAAGCTGTACAAGTTTTACAGGATCTTTTGGATGAACAAACTATACATTCCTCAGGCAAGTTTCCTGCTTCTATCATTCCCTCTTCTAAAAAATTTCCACCATTAACTATGGTCAATAATGTGGACCTTTTTGTACAATTAGTCAGTGTTGAGATTGACCATATATCCACTCGTATTACAAATGATAATTGTATTCCACAATATAGAAAAGCGATTAGAGAAATTTTCTTCTGATCTTCTTCTCCTATTACAGATGGCAGTGGAAAAAGGCATCATCAATCAAAAACAGCTATCATATTTAATGCCGGATTCTCCTTCTTGTACAACTTTCTATATGTTGCCTAAAATACATAAAAATCCAATGTGCCCTCCAGGACGCCCGATTGTCTCAGGTGTGGGCAGTCTCTGTGACCCCATCTGTAGATTCATTGACCATCATCTCAAACCTCTAGTTGAGATTCTCCCTTCTTTTGTCAAGGACACTACTGACATTCTCACTAAAATTGATGGAGTACATTTGGAATGTGATATGTTCTTAGTAACTTGCGATGTTGAGGCTCTCTATACATCTATCAGACATGACGATGGTATTCATGCAGTTCAAGCATTTATTGAAATGTCCGATATGGATCGTGAATTAGGTGAGTTCATCATTTCCCTATTACGGTTTGCTTTAACACAATTTTTTCTTTTCGATGATTCCATCTACCTGCAGCTCCAAGGTACCGCAATGGGGGCATCTTGTGCGCCCTTTTATGCAAATTTATTCCGGGGGCTGTGGGAAAGGTGTCTCCTTTTGACTGAACCTGTACCTTTAATTGAACACGTCCACCATTGGTGGCGTTACATTGATGATGTTCTGTTAATTTGGAGATTTGGAACAATTTATATGCCATCTTAATCAGAATGATAAAAATATTAAATTAACTTGAAAGAGCAGCCAGGTTGCAATTGATTATTTGGATGTACAGTTGCAAATAGGTGAAGATGGATTCATCCAAACTGATCTATTTCGTAAAGAGACTTTTACTAATTCCTTCTTACATAACGATTCTGCACATCCGAGACAATTGATTCGGAATATTCCTACTGGTCAATTTCTACGTGTACGCCGTATTTGTTCCACAGAAGAGGCTTTTGAAAAATCAGCCCAGGAACTAAGACAACGATTCCGACAACGGGGCTATGATGAGTCATCAATTTATCGTGGTTATAGACGTGCACGATTTTCTAACCGTACTGATCTTTTTAAAAGAAAAAAACAAATCAAGTCAGCAGAATCATCTAATAAGGTACGGTTTATCACAACATACAATTCCCAGTCATTCAAACTGCATGAGATTTTGAAAAAACATTGGGGAATTTTACTTTGTGATCCCATACTTAAAAAATATCTCAAACCATCTCCCTCCATTACTTTTAGGAGGGCCACTAATTTGCGAGATGTATTAGTACAGTCACTTCGTGGGAGACTCTGGTCAACAATATATAAATGGAAGAGGACCCAAAATGGGATGTAAACCTTGTGGACGTTGTGTCGCATATAAGAATGTAGATACACCGACTAATTTTTGGAATTCGGATCATAGCCGTAATTTTGAAATTCGACATAATTTGAATTGCCAGTCTTTCGGAGTAATCTATTTTGCCATTTGTCCTTGCAATTTGATCTATATAGGCCTAACTACACGCGAATTTCGTCGTAGAATACGAGAACATGTGTTGGGAATTATTAATTCTCGAGAAGCGGAGGACATCTCAACTCTTAAAACAATCCCAAAACACTTTCGTATCCATCATGATTCGAACCCATCCACTTTACGTATACGTGCCATTGATCAGGTTTCTGTTGGATCTAGGGCGGGTAATTGGAAGAAAAAGCTTGCCCAGATGGAGAGTCGTTGGATCTATACCCTCAATACGGTACATCCACATGGACTTAACGACAATGTAAGTTTTGCTCCTTTTTTGTAATTTTTTTTTTTTTTTTGCGTTTATTGTCATTGGTATCTATTTGGGTGTCTTCTAGTTATTTCATTTCATTTTTATTATACTTTATTATATTTGATTTTATTTTTATGTTCTTTTCTTGTTCTTGTTGTTGTCTCCATAGGTATGAGGTGCTTGTTGTGTTTTTTGTTTTTACCCTTATACTTACTTTTTTGGAATAATCTACTGCCTTTTTGGGATTGATTTTGTATCTTATATAACCAGCATTCCCATATATTAGATGGTTGTGATCTTCGTGATTTTTCATTCGGATATCAGTAATGGGACTACTGTAGTCATTCGTATTCTATTTTTCAGGATTCACTACACATGTTTCATCTTCATCTTGTTATAAAAATATTGAGTTTTTATGATTAGATTTTTTATCTATTATATAGTTTTTTAACCAGTGTTGATTCTTTGGTTATGGTTTATATATGCACTTTTTTCGTCACTGCGCACTTATCACCACTCACCTTTTTTTTTTTTTATATATATTTTATATCATATTTTGCCAAATTGTCACCATTATGATATATATATTCTAATTTGTACTTATGTGTGAGAATATATTATTACTTCATATACACTATTTATTGTTTACACTGTTTATATTCTATGTATTTTTCATCATATATTATGTCAGCACCATACATCAGTCCTTGAATATGTATAATAGTTCTTTCTGATTTCCTAATTATATTCAATGTCTTTGAGAATGCGCTTATGTTTTTAGAGATGTTTTTTACTCTGTTTTGAGTTCTTTTTGTTGCTTAGGTCTTATGAGTATACATTATATTGGCTGATATTAGTTTTCCATCTTATAATTCCCTGCGCGGTTGCTATATCTTTTTGTGCACGCGCATAATGGATTAGTGACGTTTTTGCTGTTTCAATAACATCTTGCGTTGATAGCGTGTTTCACGCATGCGCAGTTTGTTTATCATTATGTCAGGCAGTCTTCCATCCTATAACATCTTGCGCGGTTACTATACGTTCTCGCGCATGCGCAGTGGTTTCTCGAGGCGATCTTCTCTTATTCCACAACATCTCGCATTGTTAGTGTTTTTCACGCATGCGCAGTCCATCTATCATGGCGTCCTCCAGTTTGAATAGGTAGTCTTCATTATTTTCATCATACAGAACCTGTGTTTTTGTATTTTTTATTGGTTGCTTGATATTTAAATAGTACTGCGCCTTTGATGCATGTTGTCCCTTGATGAAGCCTTTTGTTATAGGCGAAACGCGCGTCGGGTGGTCGCATGGTCTGTAGCTAAAGATTATTTGTAACAACCAGTTTATCATATACATTTTTTCTATGGACTATTTTTTGCCATGTTCTAGCACTTATAGGTGTTTGTTTTGCATTTTGGGCATTTTTATAAGAACTATGTTTCTTGAACTTTATTTTTTGATATACCCTTATGCTCAAAGTTATTAACATTTTCATTGTATTGATATGTGGTTTTTCACATTCCAATGCTTCATATACGGTGCCATGTAATTTATTTGGTATACTGGTACACCATTTGACTTTACAAGTCCTACCACCCCTTCTATGTGTATTGTTATATTCTTGTGATGTTATTGTAGTGTCCATGTATGTATTTTTATTGGATACTAATAAATATTTATGAATTTTATATTGGTGTGGATATTTTTCCCTTATGTTTATCTGTGTGTAGGACTTGTAAACTACAATGTTATATTATCAGCTATCAGATCTATCCTAGCAGTTGAATGAAAGGTTGATGAATGTTTCTCCCTACTAATGTCAAAATGAAAGGAGGTAAAGGTCCAGACAGCTGGTGGCTGTGATCCGGGTTCGGACCGCAGTCCGCCAGTTGAGTATTCGTCGGAAAAGTCGTCAAATATCAGTTAGATGGGGGTCCAATACCCAGCATCCCCAATGAGATGCTCGTAGAGGCCACAGTGTGCAGTTTTTTCACTATTTACCCAGCTCAGCACTGCTCATTATATAGAGGCTCCGCTTTGTATTGCATCTCAGCCCCATTTACTTGAATGGGACTGAGTTGCAAACAGGCTACATGACCTGAGTGCTTCTGCCACTTCACACAACTGAATGTCGGAGGTCAGGTCATTGATATCTAAAATCCCTTTAGATTATAAGGTTGACAGCAATAAAGTAATATAACAGAGAGCCACATAAAAATTTATAGCTTAATGATACTAGGAAAAAATGATGGAAATGTATTTGCTTCCTCTTCTCTGTGGACTCTGGCCTGCAAATACTCTTTAATGATTTAGATTTTTTTTTTCTAGTAAACGTTAACTTCATCCTTTAAGAAGCATTGTGACTAGTCAGTCTTCAGCACTTTTAGGTTACCTTGCTCTCTAACAACATGACATGCACAGAAAAATGGTCGTCCTGCAATGGATTCTTTCTGTTAGTGTTGGCTTTGTTGGCTATCGCACTGAACTTAACTCCACTTGTTGCCGATTATGTAGAAGATGGAAGACTCTTCTATAGTCCAATATCATGTTATGAATGGTGGCTTCCAGGACTGGTTGGCGGAGGCTTACTTGTGAGTATGGCTTAGAAGAATCAATGAGAGTACACAGAAAGCAGCATTATTTGGTTTGATATACTGTAATGACTTACATTATAGACTGTTTCCTCCCTGCCAACCTCTAGGAGATCCGTAGGATCATTGATAACAACTTTTTAAAGTACTGATCACATGCCAATAGTTTAAAAAGGAACCTTTATTTATTAGTACCACATGGTGACATTATTTATGTGGTCAGGGGGTGATATTTTTGTGTATAGTATATGGCACTATTTATTAATGCTGTAGGGCAGCTTTACAGTATTGATGAGTTTAGGGAGGTGACAGTATGGCAGCGAGATAGTAGTATATTTGTGTATACTATATGGCAGTATTATTTCTTTGTACAGTATATATCAGTATACCTTTGTACTGTATGGTGCCATGATTTCTGTATTAGGCAGGGGCCCCATGAGCTGTAAACGCAGCTGTTTGGCCGCAGCAGAAACGCCACATCAAAAACCATGACGTTTTACAGTCCCTAGCGAATCACATCCACACATCGCAGAAAAATAAGTGTAGCGATTTGGAAATCACAGCATGTCAATTATACCTACGGAAATGCCGGCGGTTACCCTATAGGTATAATTGAAGCAGAAAGTTCATGGAGCAAACCTCTGCGGACTTTCTGTAAAAAGGGCTGTGGGAAAAACCGCGATGCATTTCCACTGTGGTTTTTCCCGCAGTGCTTCTTCTCTGCGGCCCGCTACGTGGGGCCTTAGCTTTACTGTAAAGTGAACTATTCATCTTATCTAAGACAGTGTTTCTTAATATTTATCGTTTGTTTGTATGTTGCTGCCTGCTGTCAGAGATTTTGCTGACATCCGTTGTCAGGTGTCATAATTTATAACAAAACATAAAAAGGTCAGGATTTTTTACTGTTTTATGGCCATGACTTTTTGGTACATAGTTCAGTTTTGCATGGATTTAGTTAGTAATACTTTCTGCGCTGAGATCTGTTCTTATCTGTGTTTCACATATAATAAAGTAATTACGTTATTCCTCACATAAAAACTGATAATGTGCTATGAATTTTTTTAATAAAAAAAATTATAATAATCATCAAAAACCATCCAGCCGCAATCTCTCGCTCTCTGTATTGACCCAGCAGGTGATGATTTTGTTTATTCACTGTTTATGACACTCTTTGCGCTTGTTACTTATTATGAAACTTATTTGATAGAATCAGTGCCAGCCATAATCTGCCTCACACTCTATTAGGGCATATTCACACATACACATTTCACATATGTATGCATTTTTCAAGGACGGTATACAGATCCATTCATTTCAGTGTATTTAATGAGATGTCTGTTTTTTTCAGACCGTGAGTCCATAAAAAAACAAAGGGCCCCACACAGTAAAATAACCCATAGTGGCCCCATGCACTATAATTTCCCGTAATGGCCCTTCCACACAGTATAATGTCCTATAGTGGTCCTCCACACAGTATAATGTCCCAGTAATGTTCCATAGTGGCCCTAATTTTAATAAAATTTAAAAATATCCATATAGATTGAAATCTTCTAACAATTTAGGATTTGCCTGAACCTGTATTTTCTGGGGTTTGGCTAACCCAGAATTTTGGGGGATCGTCTACCATGAAATACTATTATACCCTTGGGTGTCTTCAGACCCTCACAGTATGATTAGTAGAGGTCCACAGGAGGCGAGTAAAGGGTTAAACAAATGGTGAGTTCGTTTTGACATAGGGGGGCTCCCATGTGAGAGGGAAAGGATGGGGACAGATCAAGAAGGAGTTCCATCCTCCTACTCTTCCTCACTATTTGCTTGGTAGCTAAACTATGTCTGCTCCAGCAGTGGCTTGGACTGTGTGTTCCAATGGAGTGGAAAATGGTAGAGCAGCTGCAGCGACAATTACATATAGAGAGATTGCAGACGGAACATGCAAACATGGAAAAAAATAAATTAAATGGGAAATGGAGGAATTTTATCTTGTATTATTTCACAATTTCAGAAATCAAACATCTTATGCAACCATTTATACTCACATAGTGGTACCAGCTATAACAATTGAAAGGTAGCTTGTGACACTTGTTATTGAGTCATGTCCTATATTGGCAATAGGTGGAAGATAACCGAATCAAGTGACTCTTGATAATTTTATATATATATAGTAAACCCAGAACCCCTCACCCGCACCTTTTTTTGGCCTGGATTTATGAACTTCCTTTATTCCTTTATTTATGTTATCTTCCTGGTGCAGTATGGTAAAAAAATGATGGAGGAAAAATTGCTGATCAATGAGGATTCCACTGCTGACACCACCATTGATCCTGAGGACAGGGGAGTTTTACTCCCATTCACAATACAGAGGTGGACACAAAAAGTGTTCCCTCTAAATTAATTTCAATGGGAGCTCCAGAAATAGCTGAAGTACAGCACTCGGCTATCTCCTGCGCTCTCCCTTAAAATGAAAGGAACAGGGCAAACATTCTATGACTACTGATAATTTTAAATGGGAGCAGTGGCGGTCTCAGCAGTCAGACCACCACCGTCAACAATGTATCCCCTATCTTATGGATAGGTGATAAAGAAAACATCCAGACAAAATAGCACAGCATTATTTTAGTATAGTATAAAAAAAGAAGATATCTTACCTTGGTGTATTATCACATTCTCATACTATCTTGCTTATTGCTGTGTTATCCTACTTACTAATTATACTATTGCTGCATTATCTTATGTTACCTTTAACAGCATTGCATCTGTTCTACACAATTTCATTAGGTCTGAGCATATTGAAAATCAAAATATGCTGTACCAATTTTTTTACAGTCTGCACTAAAGAGCTCCATGTTTTCATGTTAAGCCTCCAAATAAAAAGAGAACTGGTTGTTCTGATTTTGCAGCATCAATGGAAAATAGTCAGCTATCTCACCTAACTTCTCCATACATATGGCACCCTAAGCCAAGCAGTGCGTGTGTACTGGACTAAGGCTAGGTTCACACCTGCGCCTGTATTCCGTTTGGGGTTTCCGTCCCATAATCCACTTAAAAAATGCGTAGACCAAAGTTCTGCAAGCAGAACTTTTCCCTCCACCTTTTTCGGGTGGAAACCCGGCGGACCCCATTATAGTCTATTTCAGGTTTTCGCGGGTAACCACTTTTTAAGCAGATTAGGTTTCCATTTGCTGGGTCCCCAAGCAGACCCGATGAACAGAAACCTGAACGTGGGAGTGGACCTAGAGTAAGAGGAGAAAGCTGCCACTAGACCCTATGGTAGCGGCTTAACTATACGAGAACAAAATGAATGGGTTGTTAAAGCTCAACAGTCCTATCCTTATCTCCCAGATATCTTCTGTCAGGGTGGAATAGGGAGATCCCCAAATAGATGGTCAGCTGGTCTCATCAAAATTGGCAGACTTGGCCAATAAAAATCTAGTGTGAACGGCCAGCTTTACATTTGCACACTTGTATTGTTTACTATGAGTCCACTGCTAATGAATATAGTTGATTGTTTGCTTCTGTCAATCTATCCTGTAGGTTTTACCAGCTGTATCACTGACCTTGGCAGCAAGGAAGAAAGGCAGCTGTAATAACAGAGCAGGGGTAAGTGTATTTGTGATGATCTAATTTTCATTTTTGAAGTTATAGTTGATCAACTTTTATTTGATCATATTTTAGCTTAGATCAGCATTTAAGAAGGTCACAAGAGCCACTGGGGATTGAGCTGTCAGAGAGCTATTCTGAAGAATTCCACAGTGAATGGCATTTTGCAGCCTGCAATGTACTGAAATACAGGTGCATGTCAATAAATTAGAATATCTTTGAAACGTTCATTCATCTCAGTAATTCAGTAATACAATCCATAATCAGCGTCTTCCATGATTGTTTGTCCTACTGAACCAGACTGAGGGACCATTTAAAGGCTTAGGAAACCTTGGCAGGTGACACACAGAATTTACAATACGGAACTTTTTTACAATATTCTAATTTTCATTCTAATTTGGGTTTTCATTAGCTGTAATCCATAATCAACATTTACAGAAATAAAACACTTGAAATAGAACACTCTGTGTGTAAAGAATCTAGAAAATATAGGAGGTCACTTTTTTCATTTAATTACTGAAAGAAATAAACGTTTCAAACATATTCTAATTTATTGAGATGCATCTGTACATGCAGACTGCAGGTAAAAGAAATTATTTATGCAAAGTTTGTTAAAAGGTTAGGTACACACTAAAGATTTTACTTGTGGGTGACAGAGAACAGAACAGGGTTCTAGCTGACAAGTGGCAACACTGCACATTAGCATGAGTAGAAAGTAATACACTTCAACCACTGATGTACAGATGAGCAATTAATTGAGAAATAACTAAAGCCTAAATTCAGCCCCAGTAACTGTCATAACCTTGCTTGTGTTGGCTATTTCAGGTCAGTTAATACATTCCGCCCCTAATCTGGCTGCTGGGACTCCTTATAGCAAAAAAAACCGCGTTTAAGCCCAGGGACCCCACACGCTGCAGAAAATAAACTTGGTGTTTTACAGTCCCTGCAAGGTGGAGGGGATTCTAGTGAATCTTATCCACACCTTGTGGAAAAATATGTGCAGCAGTCACGGTTTTGGAAATCACAGCATGTCAATTATACCTGCGGAAACGCCAGCGTTTTCCCTATAGGTATAATTGAAGCAGAAAGTCTGCAGAGGAAACCTTCACGGACTTTCTGTTAAAAGCACTTCAGGAAAAACTGCTATGCGTTGCCGCTGCAGTTTTTCCGCAGCGCTTTTTTGTTGCGGCCTGCTATTTGGGGCCTTAGCCAAAAATGGCATCATGTAAAAAAAACACGTCAAAAACAGTTTCCTAATTCCTGAAGGAGATATTTTCAGCCTCTGCAAAAAACTGTCTGAATATACCCGAATAACAGTAAACAAAATACTTATTTTTATTTATGCTATTTAGTGATAACAATATTACAATAGTCTATTTTTTTTAACAAGTAATAAAAGGTAAGGTCTTGGGTCTGACATTATTACAGGGTGTCTGACTATATGTAGCCTTGCCCTTTTATATAAGCCACACTAGCTGAAATGACCACTCACACTTTTGTAATGATCTACAGTTCACTAAAGGGTGGGCAAAAATAACCGAAAAACAAAATAATTGTTCAATAATCATAATAATTAAGGTAAAATTGTGATTTTTGATTTAGGTCATAATCACCCAGCCCTACACTAGCAATCTGTATCAAGATGGTGAGTTTTTCCCCCTCAGCTGTCAGATTCTATGGCTCTGGTTGTCTTTTAATTCCATAACTTCATTATTCTAATGTGCGCCATTTAAAAAAAAAAAAAAAAGATACCTGTTACATCCATATACTATTTTTTAAAAATGGAATAGTGCTGTTTTTATGACAAAAAAAAAAAACATTACTCACCTTTGTCCGGTCCTCCGTTTCCAGCAGAGGAAGGTCCAGTCTTCTGTTTCCAGGTCCCTTAGCTGATATCCACAATGATGTCCCATTTGTTTGAGCTGACCACTGCAGGCAATCATAGGCCTCAGTGGTGACCAGTTCACACATGGCATGTGACTGTTGTGACATGCCGTTTGTGAAGAGGTCACTGTCATGGCCTGTGATAGACTGTAGCAGTCACCTAGCACCAAGGGGACGTCACCAAGGGGCCTTGTAAAGAGAAGACTGGAACTGCCTCCGTTGGCAACGAAGGACTGGACAAAGGTAATTGTTTTTTATGTTATTGACCTCCTTAGCAGCACTATTGAATCCTAAAATATAAGTTAGAACACCCTTTTAATGTCCTAAATTTAGTAATACCTGTTATGAAGCACTAAACTCAATCTCTTTGCTTGGCAGATGCTGTCCTCCGCGGTATTTTCTGTTATAAGTATTCTAGGATCTGTTTACTGCACCGTAATATCCATCTATGCCATTGGTAAAGGGCCTCTAATCTGTGAGAAAGGAAGCAATACTTTGGATCATTGCGATTACACTTTGGGTAAACTCAGGTAATTTTACTACCTTTTGACAAGGTTCACACAACACATTATAAATATTGTTTTTAATTGTACACTTTTGTTTTTGGAGATAGTAGAAGGGATGCTGTCAGGGATCGGGGTCTTACATAGGATATATCCACTCACTGTATACCAATTCTGTGGGTATCCACAAACATCAACCACACACACACGCAATAATAAAAAGGGATACTCCGCTTCCACACTCACTTTCAACTCTCCTGTCACACTAGGCTACATAGGGGTGAAGCGGCCTTCTACAATCACACATCCACAGACAGAGCTGCAACCACTTGCCACTTAAGTGTAGACGAGATACCAACATACCCAAACCACACATAACTAGACACCAAAAAGGTAAACAATATTGTTATGGTAGAGTTCCTGGAGCAAATATCAGAAAATAGCAGGGTCTGGTTGATAACAGAGAGAAGTAGAACTAGCTGTTTAAATCTATACAGTGCTGAGAAATAGGACCAGACACCCAAACACTTCACCAGAGCCAGCCACAAGGCCAGATGGACTTTGCTGAATAGGGGGTCCAAGTTATCACCCTCAGAAACCGTATGAGAAATAAATGCTCCACTAACTGAAATCAAAACCAGAAGCCACAATTAACTTAACATATGAGAATCAGGAGAAGAAATATCCAGGCCAATAATCAGTACCAGGAGGTCAAGTTAGAAGCAGAATCAGGAGACAAAGAGATATCCAGTATAAAGCCAAGGTTCAGTTCAGAGAGGTCACATCATAGGCAGAATAAGAAAACAAATGGATAACCCTAAACAAGCCAAGGGTCTGAATAAAGCAATCCAACACACACACGATCAGAGTTCAGAGCCTAACTAGAGTACAACTAAAGGCAGGCACCTGGTTCAGTAAAAAGCAGTTTTTTTTATATGCCTCCTCAGCTCCTAGTTGGATAAGCCTAGAGAACTTCTGACCCTGCAGAAACTTCTCAGGTCGGCACAGTAACCCTAAAAGAATACCAGCTAAATTGAGATCCTGACAGATATTTACTCTCTTTGGATTTGTGGGGACGTTTAAAGCCAAAGGACAATGTTATTAGATTTTAGATTTAATACATACAAAAAAGCACAGTGCTTTAACAATAAAAAGATGTAATAAGAATACATATACATACAAACAACATAAAATAAAAAAGGAATAATGTACAGACCTGTTTTTAAGTTGGGCTGCGAGTACAGCCCCCGAAGAAAGGACAGATGACACAAGCTAGATGTGACTTCAAAGAATCTGACCAAGAGGTCCTGTGCCTCATGGCTTTTATGGACCCCTCACTCCAACTTACTTCTTCAAACCTCCCACCTGTGACTAGGCTGTCATAATTTTCTTTGATCAGCTAGCTCTCAGATGACCTGTTGTCGCAATGTCTGGTATGATCAGCACACTTGACTTGCTAATTAGAGTGACCACAATTGAATTAGCATCTGGAGCTTATTAACTACCTGTATCCTGGCTTGTGTATTGTGCATTATAACTACTGTACACAGGAAACACTCTAGCTTAGCATATACCTACTAAAATATTGAAGTGAAAACCACAATACAACAATGCACACAACAGTTAAAACATAACAACACATAATTTGTACAGTATAATACATACATATTTAATCACAGATGCCGAGAAAAACTATTTATTCTCCCTTGCTGAAATCTGTTCACACATTTCTAACAGACATAACAAATTTTGGTTTGATTCCCACGACAGCTCCAAGTTTAATAGAACTGTACTGAGTCTTATGAACTTCAGGTTAGACCCTTGCATGAATATATGTCGCAGATACAGTGGGGGAAAAAAGTTTTTAGTCAGCCACCAATTGTGCAAGTTCTCCCACTTAAAAAGATGACAGAGCCCTGTAATTGACATCATAGGCAGACCTCAACTATGAGAGACAAAATGAGAAAACAAATCCAGAAAATCACATTGTCTGATTTTTAAAGAATTTATTTGCAAATTATGGTGGAAAATAAGTATTTGGTCAATAACAAAAGTTCATCTCAATACTTTGTTATATATCCTTTGCTGGCAATGACAGAGGTCAAACGTTTTCTGTAAGTCTTCACAAGGTTGGCACACACTGTTGCTGGTATGTTGGCCCATTCCTCCATGCATATCTCCTCTAGAGCAGTGATGTTTTGGGGCTGTCGCTGGGCAACACGGACTTTCAACTCCCTCCAAAGGTTTTCTATGGGGTTGAGATCTGGAGACTGGCTAGGCCACTCCAGGACCTTGAAATGCTTCTTACGAAGCCACTCCTTCATTGCCCTGGCGGTGTGCTTGGGATCATTGTCATGCTGAAAGACCCAGCCACGTTTCATCTTCAATGCCCTTGCTGATGGAAGGAGGTTTGCACTCAAAATCTCACGATACATGGCCCCATTCATTCTTTCATGTACACGGATCAGTCGTCCTGGTCCCTTTGCAGAGAAACAGCCCCAAACCATGATGTTGCCACCCTCATGCTGCACAGTAGGTATGGTGTTCTTTGGATGCAACTCAGCATTCACTCTCTTCTAAACACGAAGAGTTGTGATTCTACCAAACAGTTCTACTTTGGTTTCTAACGTTGATATACAAAGCCATCCACAAACTATCCCTTCCATACATCTCTCACCTAATCTGTCACTACCGACTCACGTGTAATCTCAGATCCTCTCAAAACCTCCTTCTTCGGTCTGCATTTATCCACTCTTCACACAACTGCCTCCAAGACTTCTTCTGCGCCTCCCTAAACTCTAGAACTCACTACCACGATACATAAGACTGTTCCCCACAATGACAACCTTCAAGAGGACCCTGAAGACCCACTCGTTCAGAAATTACTACAACCTTCAATAACCTGCTGTGACCACGCCACCTTCTGAACAGTTTCTACCCTCACCTACCAACTCTATCCACATTCCCCTTGTGGGAAGGGCCATTGGTCATGATGTTAGTATATAGTACTTGTTACTGTGTATTTTGTATGTAAATCCTCAAATACAGCACCATTGAATTAACGGTGCTCTAAAATTAAATAATAATACAGGTGAGGCAAAGATCTACCTGAAAAGGTATTGTGCCTAAACATATTCCAGAAGGACTGGTGATAGCTTATCACTTCAGAATCCCCTGTTGACCCCTTCCCATATTATCAAATACCTTACTAAATATCCACTTACACGTAGGATCTTGTTGTTATATAAAGTAGTTGTATAGCAGTATGACTTTAATTTAAAGTAAAAATATAATAATGTGGCTATGTAAAAATTAACTGATTATTAAAGTATCTAAAAAAAAACTCACAAAAACAACACATTTTATAACATAAATAATGCAATAAATAGCTACATATTTCGTAGCCCTATATTCATAAAACCATTCATGCAATGAATTTAGTAGTCATAAAAAGAACAATTTATTGCTCAAGGAATGCAAGAAAGCACATATGGAAAATTCCTGTAGTCCTTGAAGGGATTTACTGGGACTGATATATTGATAGCAGAACAGTTGTGCAAGCACTGCCATCTTAGTGTTTCCGCTGCTTCATCAATGTGCACTGCATCTACATAGTAGCAGATGTGCATAATGAACAGGACGCATGCCCATAGATGAAGCAATGTACAGTAAACATTGAAGAGGATGCAGTACTTACACAAGGTCTCTGGCCCCTTTGAACAGCTGATCTGCAGGAGTGCCAAGAGTCGAGAACCTCCAAACTGATATTGATGGTAAGGATAGGTCTTTAATATTCTGAACCAGGAAAATCCCTTTAACATGGAAATAGACTTGGACAAGACAGTAAAGTGGGATGTTGAGACCCAATGAAATGTCTGATTAGATGAGTAAATTCACGTATATTTTTGTGTTCTGTACACCTGTCTTATTTTTACACCTATATTATCACTTTCTTTTTTTAACAGCGCTCTTCAGAACCTGACATTTGACCTGGCCTGGTTTCTGAATGGTACTTGCGTACCAGCTAATAGCAATGTGACGGTCTTCGCACGCAATACGTTGCCCGATTTTGAACTGGATTTTGCTATTGATGAGAACTCTCAGAAGATTATCCACCTTGTAGTGTTTGTGGGATTGTCTATTGTGGGGCTGCTACAGGCCATAGTGGCTGTTAGTCAGATCGTGGCAGGTCTATTTGGTTTCCTTTGTGGAACCTCCAAACGTAGAAACAGCAATGGCAGTGTAAACTATGGCTACAACTAAAATTACAATGACGATTATTACCAAAACAATGCCTTACTATTCCAGAAATCTATTATATATTTTTTTCTATTAACTTGTATTAACTTCTATTTACTTGTATAAAATGTGCAAGGTGAAGAACAATAAACTAAATGTTTTAACAAAGGCATTCATATATTGAATTTCATGACCTACGACTACTAGTTCTGCAGCTCATTATTAGGTAGGATCAGTCTTGTACTGATACGTATATGGACACCATCGTACCTAGGTATTTAGCGTCCTGCTGCAATCTCTACTTTCCAATGGGAGGCAGATTTTTGATGGAATCTGCTCCCAAATCCGTGGGAGATTTCTCCATGTGAACCTAGCCTAATTCCCACCAGTTTTCTAAAATGAGTTAAAATAAATTTTCCAAGCTGCTGCGTCCCCACCTGACTCCGTCCAACTTAGCAAAAAGTGTTACGTGGCACAGAATGAGGGATGTCATGCATCTCTGGAACAAGAAAGGGCCATGTGTCAAGGATTCTCCACATTAGCATCAATCTTCCCCAATGTGTTAATTTTATTGTATAATGGATATCTATAGGGTGTCAGGTTTTAAAGAGACCTGGGTATGATAGATAGGAGCAAACTTTAAACACACACCTGCTTGCTCTCTCTATACATTTTATTACACACACTCTCCCCCATAGGGAATAGTTTTCACACATTCACTCTCTTTGTATCTAACTTTCTTTGTGGCGTTTGCTTTTCCTCTGTACATTTTAACTTTTCGCAAATTTGTGTGCATTTGCTGGGTCCGTGGTTGAACAGTACATGGATGATATCCGTGTGCCGCCTGTGCCTCTATCTACCCATTCACTTTCTTCAGTGAGCCTGAGCCGCAAAAAGGACAGGAATATACCCTGTCCAGAGTTTTGCCTTGAGCTCATAGCCCAATATACGGACCTGCCATAATACACAGGCACATATATGGGGCCATTAGAATATAATGGGTCAGTGTTCTAGCCGTGAAAAATACAGCTAGCACACTGACAATGCATGAAGCCTTAATCCTACGGCAAGGACTCTATTGTTAGTGGCACTCATCATAAAGCATTACTTGTATTCTAAGTATATACAATATTTTACACACCTACAATGTGAACGACAGTATAATGGCAAGAGACATCTAGTCAGACATGCAGCCGGATTTCAGAAACTATACTGAAGGCAGCATAGACATACAGTCCACAAGTTTCGATATATCCCCCCACCCTCACTTACTCTGACTAGAACTAGAAATTAAAACACTGGACAACAGTTGCCGCATTTATTAAAACTAAAACAAATGGGTCTCTTTGCCCACGACAACCAACCAATGGTCACTTTCATTTCTAAAGCTGCTCTAGAAAAAATAAAGCTCCACTGGAATTGGTTGCTATGGGAAACAAGTAACCACCTGGATCCATTTACATTAGGGCCATACAATAGTGCAAGTGCCAGAACAGTAATAGAATCCACATTAACCCCTTAAGGACACGGCCTATTGTCACCTTAAGGACAAAGTATAATTTGTCATTATTTCATCATCTTTCAATAGCCGTAATTTTTTTTATTTTCGTGTTTTTTTAAACCTTCAATTTTACAATATAATTTAATGATTGACATTTTTTTCTTTCTAGGAGAGAATGGAAAAAAAATAGCATTTTTGCCATTGACTTTTTTGCACTAAATTTTGCGCTGTTCATTGTATGGTAAAAATAACATTCCTAATTTATTCTGCAGGTCAGTACGCTTATGGCAATACCAAATACATATAGGTTTTTTAATGTATTTGACACTAAAAAACTTTTTTTTTTTTTGGCTACTGAAGAGTGCTGTCAGGGAGGGGAAATGTTCCTCACAGCCCATCGGTGACGCTGAACTGCAAGGCCTGCCCTTCTGACAGTGAAGGGATATTGGTGCCGAAATTAAAGGCACCGAAACCTCCAGCACCCGGGCGAGGCTGAATTCAGTGAACTGTCTTTCTCAAATACCGCCAGTCCCAGAGGACATGAAAGGACCTCTTTAAGTGAATGGGCTGAGCTGTGACACTAAGCACAGCCTAGTTCACAAATGCATGGTACGGTGTTGCCAAACACTGTGGTTTCTTCAAACAGTTGACACCCAGGGCCCCCGCCAATATTCATTATGTCTGACACCTGGTGCACTGTGCAGCTGCACAGTGCGCTGAATTCAGTGCATTGTCAGCTTTCTATTGGTATATAATAGCGCTGGTGTAAGAGGATGTGAAAGGTCTTTAAATGGGACTGAACTCCAAGCAAGCCATATGACAGATAAAAAGTGACATCGCGTGGTTTGTGCAGCTGAAATGGAGCTCCCAGTGTGGTCCGGTCCTGCTGCTCTGGTGAATTCTCCAAGTGAAACTTCTCGCCGGCTGTGACGTCACAGATCCCTTCCGCTGAGGCCAATCAGTGGCCTCAGGAAGATAACTTTTTTTTCACCACCCCTGGACAACCCCATTTAAGAATAAGTCATTAATTAATGTCCCAGTAAACCCCTTTAAGTCTGACAAAATGAGAGACACTCGTACAGAGTGGCTCTCCATTCTGGCTCATAGAAGAGGGTCCCCTTTTTAAGTCATAAGACAACCCCTTTAGTTATTAGGACATGCATGTGGCAGCACCTTCAGATTTATTGAATGGCATAAAGGGGATCATAGGATTTCGCATAATATAAGGAGCAAAAATAAAATCATGGCTTACTCCATTAGATAGCAGGTACCTGCTGACAATCTGGATTAAACCATCATACGACATCATGGACATCAGCACCATCTGATAACACCATGTAACAATTTTCAAAAAAATATTTGTTCCCAGTTGTTAAGTGTGTTTTTCTGATTGTTTGTACCTTAAATGAATTGAAAAAAGTTATTATTCCCTGTAAACTTTGCTTTTGTGGTCAGCACAATGATATTTTGAAATTGATCTATTTTTAAGGATATTCGCAATATTTCAAGATACTTAAGAAGCTTCTGGAATTGTGAGAACTATCAAGAAGTTTCTAGAACTGTCCAGAATTATCTAGAACTTTCTGGGACTGTACCGAATTGTAGGTAGCTGTATAACTACAGTTATATAGGGCCACTATAGCCCTTCCTGAGAGACAGGATCTAATTGATTGGGATTGCATAGTAAGTGGGCAATGGCCATCACAGACAAAGGGGAATTGACCTAGACAGACAGGTGTGAATTCAATATCTATTCAGATTCTGATAACGACAGTATTCACACTTCACCCCACACCCATTACAGGAGGAGCTTAGGAATGTAAATGTATATATTGTGTGTTACTCTGGTACCGGGTGATCAATCTTGCTCTGCTGAATCCTCAGTACACTCTTGAACTTTAATACTGCATGGAATAAAGACCATTTTTATCAAGTTTGGAGAGACATCCTTTTTCCTTACAGTTCACAGCAACTTAGTCAATTTAGATGGCATCAAGAGGTTGCATACATCCAGCAGACGCATTTTGCTACGTATGTGGCCAGTTTATAAAGACAAGAGCGAAAAAGTACTCTGTGGAAGCATCTGCTAAGATGTGTGAGGCCTACAAAGCATACTTCGGCATGCCTGTTGGTGACCAAGACAAACCATGGGCTCCTCATTTCACATGTGAGCACTGCAAGAAAACTCTTGAAGGTAAGTGGATAAATGCTACTCTCTTAAATAGCAGATTAACTGTGTTAATATTGTAAATATCACTAGTCATTAGTGTGAAATAGGCCTAAATCAAATTCTCAATCCAAATATTATTCTGACTGTATAAATGAGAAGATGCAAAATTGTCTGTTTCTATAGTAAAAATGCATAATTTTCGTTGCCGTGGTCACAAAAGCGAAGTTTATGATGAATGTAAGCAATTTTTAGACATAAGCAATTGGAATATAACATTTAAAAGCTGGGAACAAAATCTGTGTTACATAGTGTAATCAATATTTCCCTATGGAAAAATAATGTAAAGTAGACTATATGGCAACAAATCAGAAAACCCTGCAACTTTGTTCCTATAAATACTGTAAACATCAAGGTTGTGGTCCCCCATTACTTCACCATGTGTAGCAGGGAAGTCCCCTTAGTATGTACTTTTTCCTTACTTGAGCATTGGATAACTTGCTGTTCCTTAAATTTGTTATCTCACAACAACCATCACTATGACCCCCCCCCCCCAAAAAAAAAAAAATAGGGGGCTATTATTCTGTCAGACTTTTCCGATTCCAGTAATGATACACAAATACAGTTCTTCAAATATAACAAAAAAACGTTTACTGGGACATTATGTCTGTTTGAATGAAACTTATGTTAATGGTCAATGTACTGTGTATTAGATCATAAGTAATAAGAGCCAGGCATTATCAATGGCTTTATCTTTCCTACTTATATTATTGTATACAAAAGCCCACCGACTGTATATTTGGAGAGTAGGAAAACACATTATTGGAAATATTAGCTCCACTTAGGCATATGTAGCTCAATCCCAAAACAGTCCAAAAAGTCCATTTACTTGTACATGATAGGCGTACACATGTCCAGTGTTATGATGTAAGTATGGCCTTCTTATCACTAAGATCCTGTCTGGGCAGAGAATAATTCCAAGGACGCCTGTTTTCTGCAAATCCAAATATCTTTCTCAGAGCCACACGAGCCGCCTCCTCCTCTGCAGCACTGACAGTCTCACCTGGGCCTTCAGCAATCAGTTTCTTATCACTGTTAAGAATAAAATATTTTTTTAATGCAGCTTACAATTCACAGCATCCCAAATGTTACTAAAAATGGATCTTGTTCTTTTTTTGTGTCTAAAAGCAGTTTTACTACAATTTTTTTAAATAAATAAATATTTTTTGTTCCAAATGTATGTTAGCAAGAACTAGGGGACGGATGGAAGGTAGTGTGACTGCAGGATCAGACTATAAAAGGTATACATATGAGCTGTAGATACAATATACTAGGTAATTGTTCAAAAAGGATAGGGGCAAAGACCTTACTCACGCAAATGGGAAAAAAAATGGCTGCATTAAAATCATTGCAATCCTATGGGCCTAGGGCTAGGCGATTAACCGAAAAATAACTGAAAACGATGATCAACCAGGATAACCGATGTGATTTTGTTCACGTCAGTTATTACAATATTTGCAGTTTCATTCAGACCGAACCAATACTGCTGAGGCCTGAGCGGCAACAGTTGCATCGATGTGTCACAATGCCACATGATGCTGAGGGCCCATTGATCACCTCCTCTGGCCCTCTGTTAATATACGCTGAGGGTCTGAAAAGATCCCAGAGTATAACAGAAGGATCGGTTAGGCCTTTTTTTTAGTCCAAATGAAACCGCAGGACAACCCTTGTGAGACAAATCGGACTGGATTCGCCCAACATTTAGTCATACTAAAAGGGACGAAAAAAACCAAAAAAACCTGGAGCAGACAAACCCGACATAGTGAATAGAAACATTCAGACGTCTGTTATATATATATATATATATATATTATATTCACTGACACACTGCAAGCGCTATTTTTGTCTTTTCTCTACTCGTGAGGTCCGTTTTTCACAGATACATTGCTAGATAATGCTAAAAACTAAAGACAACAGCATCTTTTTTTTTTTTTTTAATGAGGATGACAGAAGGGAATACACTAAGAAGTACAACGTCCAATTCCTTATACTCAGCAACTCGGATATTTAGTGTGAAACCAGCCCTATGGAGATATACAAGTACTGCGATACATCGGTCCAGTAAAAGCAAGCCATGGTGACACACATCAGGGAATACTCCTGACGCAAACCTCCAACGGAAGCATCAAACAAGTTGTGAGCAGAGCCTTATTCTTCAACAGTGAATCAGTTTTATTATATGGTAGATTGCATGGTTTATGGAGTAGGGAATCATTTTCATGGAGATTTTTGCATCTATGTATCTACATGGGACACAAGTTTTCATACAACATTGCACATATTTCACCTACAATGAAGCAGAATAAAGAATATATGGCCCTTACCAGTATAGTCCTACAAAGTATACAGGTAACACAGTGGTGGCTCCAGACTGTCTCGTGATCCTGGGTTCAGGGAGGGGAACATTTCTTTGAGACAACTGCTCAACAAGTAAAGACATAGGATCTGTTACAGTCCAGAAGTCAAACAAGTCCTTCCCGATCATCTGAGTAATTAAGAAATCCTGAAAGGTGGAAAAAAAGACTGTTATAACTTATTCAGAAGCCAAGACTGGACTCAGTATCAACAGGAAACTAACTGATACCTGAAGGAAGCGCCCTGTTCTTTCAGAGCCAGAACTTTCCAAGAGAGCTCCAATGACTGCTAAGAAGGTCTTGTGTAAGGTGTCAGGAGACAAGGGGCACTCCGAGCTCAATGTCAGATCTTCTATGGAAAGATTATGGGCTACATGACATATAACCTGCTGACTAGTGAGATAGTCAACCAGGGACTTCAGGCCAACGCCAGGCAGATTTGGAAAAGCCTGCTGCAGAGTACTGGTGAGATATGACACAGTAAAGTCTGAACCCTCTTCTGCAAGCCTCTGGTTGTCTTGTAGATTTAGAGCAGCAGTTTCATACTCCAAACTCAGCTCCTGCCGCCTGCTCTCCTCCTGCACCAGATAGGAGTGGTTCACAAATGCAGTCTTCAGGAGCTCAGTGGAGAAGGTTTCATTCAGACGAGTGGAGAATGCTACGATCTCAGCATGGTAGTCAAAGTTTGGTTGCTGTGACCTGCAGAGGTAGAAGACATAAGCATCTCAGTTACATCAGTATATCGGAGATGGCAAAAGTTTTGTCCCAGGCAAGTTCCAGAGCAAATATATGCAATTTCTGGGGCCCCTGCGACCAAAGAGTCTTGGCACCTATTACTAGAGGTGGGAATAAATACAAGGCAGCATGGGCTTTAAGGGGAGGATGGAAAAAAAGGAGACAAGTGCTCTGTGAGGAAGACAAAAGGAGTTGTGAGCACTTTTATGGAATTGGGACAGAAATAAGTGGCAGGGGTTCAGTGGAGGACGAGAAGTACATGGATAGGATACTAGAATGTTTCTTTAATCTAGATAAACTATATGGGTGTCACTGATTCTGATTTGCACCACCGTGGTGGTGGTGGGCCCCTTCTAATATGACTTGAGGCTGAGTACAACTAGCACTGTCCTAATGATGGGCCTGGCTAGGTCCACCAGAATGGGAGCCTCTCTTTGTCAGCAGCTTTGGCTATAAGAGGTGGTACTGAGCAAGCAGACCATCTTCTATGACAGGGTCAGCAATCTTTTGTACTTCAGTTGTTGTGAAACTACAACTACCAGTATACTCCATTCACTTCTATGGGAGTTCCAGGAACAGAAGAGCAAGTATGTATGCTGGGAGTTGTAGTTGCATAACAGCTGGAGTGCAAAAGGCTGTGGACCCTTCTATGACATCCAAATGCCAAATACCCCCTCTTCCTTTAAAGGGCATCTGTCACATCTTAGCTGTTAAACACCTATAACCAGGCAGTAGTGCTGCTATTTTACTTTAAAGACATGCACTTGTCTACAAAATCCTGCTCAGGAATATTGGAAAAAAATAATTTTTATTCCTTTGCAAATTACCTTTTCTAGTCACCTGGGCTGTCACACTATCACTATGGCACTATAATCACATCCATAGCAGTGTAACAGACATTCAAGAAGAGGTCTGACGTCATATAGGCATCGCTGTAAACGTGTCACTATGGTTTTCATTGGTAAAAATCTCCCTGCATCCCACCCACGAAGTGCAGTGAAGTCAGGATTATTAGCTCCATACACACAACAGCCATGGGTTGGGGTCAGGGAGACTGGAGTGCACACAAGGGAGATTTTGGTGACATCCCACCCGCTCTGGAATGGCAATGACTAGAACAATGACTGTGCGACAATTCACGGCAGCAAGCCTGCCAAATAATTGGAGGCTATAATTTGCATAGACAAAAGCATACCTGTAAGTACTATAGCAGCACTTACAGCCTAGTGGTGGGGGTTTAACAACTAAAATTCACGTGACTGGGTGCTTTAAGGCAGCCCTGTCTTTCAGCAATCTGGGAAAGCAGTGACCACCAAAGCTGTTAAAAGTAGGTTCTTCTTGTTGTGGTGTGGATCCAGTAGGTGGCGCTGCCTTGCACTGGGCATGCTAGCTGTGCAGTCTGCCTGTGACAGCTAACACACCTCTGCCTTTAGATTTGTTGTCACAGTAAGGCGACATGCACATGAATGTGTGTGCGTTTCTCCAGACTGTGTTTAAACGGCACACGGATGACATCCATGTGTCTCCATGGCCACATTCACTTAAGTCAGTGAGTCTGGGCCTCAAAACAGACAAGAATTGGACCTGTCCTGAAATTTGCTCCCAACTCACTGCCACATGCACGGTACTGTGAAAATACATGATCGTGTGTATGGGAAATAGAAATTAATGGGGAGAGAGCTAGTTGTGAAAAACACGGCTAGCACACTGACTGTACACATGGTCATGTGCATGAGGCCTAAGTAAATAGGACGTTCCTAAATGAAACTCTAACCCGTCTGGATTGATGGGGAAGTGGTGTCTAATACTAAGGCTTGGTTCACACAGCAGAATTTTCGTTGTGGAATCCACGACCAAAGTTCCACCTCCCAGCTAGCAGAAAAAATAAGTGCCCTGCACTATCATTGGGCGGATTCTGCCTGAACCTCCCTGTGACACACATGGAAGTAGGTAAACTTTCCAGGGCCAGTAGAAGGTTTTCCACCGCAAAACCTACATTATGAACCTAGCCTTCAATCACAAGCAGGGGCGAAAACACTGGAGCTGAGGCAGCGCCGCCTACTGGATTTACACCACACTAGGGAAAAACTACTTCTAATTAGGGGGTGTTCACACTACCGTTGGATGTCCTTTCAGACAGGGTCCGTTTAAAAAAACAAACAAAAAACAGACACCTATCCTAATAGACATTAATGGACACTAACTGATGTTAATGTGTCCATTTTTTTAACTGATCCATTTAATGTTAGCGTCCGTTAATGTCCATTTTTATACTGTCTGTTTTTTCTTTTGTTTCTGCTTTCTAAGCATGCGCAAAAAAAAATCCAATAGTAGCGGACAGTATAACGTATCCCGTCCGTTCCCCATAGACTTTAACATTAAAAAACGGACGCATGACGTCCGTCATGAAACTTATTTTTCAAGGACACAAAAGTCCCGCATGCAGGATTTTTTGTCCCAAAAAATAATGGACAGGTGACGGATTTGGTGTAAACGGCCACTAACAATTCAGTAGTATTTTTAACAGATTTGTGACGGTACAGCTAGTGTCCATAGCTAAAATCTTATAAAAGACAATAGCTACGGACGGTCACCAGCGGTAGTGCGAACGACCCCTTAATGTGTTCACTTCTGCTGATAAGGAAATTATAACAGCAGATAAACCATGTGACAATGTCCTGTGACAATGAAAAGGACTTGTATACAGATATTCCTGTAACCTTGGGCGCTACCCTATATGCTGCTGTATGCACCGTGCATGAGATCAATGGGAAGAGCTGACAGGTTCTCAGCGGGGGGCATGGATGAAGCTGCGGGGGTTATCTCACCTTGGCACTGGTTTGGGAGGACCCTCCAGCGCCGCCTTCTTCTCCAGGTAACGGAGATAAGGCCGCAGCCAGCGCTTCTTCCCCCGCACCGGCTGACACCGCAGCCCTGTAGCCGCCACAGAGCGGAGCCCCAGCAGCAGCAAGGACATGGTACAAGGAGGTTACTGGAGACTGCGCTGCTGCACACGGGACCTTGTGAGTGCGGGCACGGGGGAGCGGTGCAACCAGTACACACTTCCCCTCAGAAAATGAATTGATGTAAAATAGTTCCGGGCCTTACTATCCTGGAGACTCTGATGTCTCCTGTCTGTGCGTGTAGACAGGCAGCTCTATAAGCAGCCCAAGAAGTGAAATAGCATAGCATAAACCTAGAATAAACCCTGCTTACAAAAAATACACGGCACACTAGGGGTATGCAGGGCGACTCCTTTCACTAACACCCGCTATTTTTTTGGTAGTGCAATAGGATTCACCCACTTACCACATAACGTATGGCTAAAATATTCCTCTATGAACTAAAAAAAAATATATATATATATATATATATATATATATATATATATATATATATAGTTTGCCATATGTCTTCAAATGTCAGAAAAGTGGTCAATAGACTAGGACTACAAAGCTAGGTTCACATCTACACCGGAGTCTCCGTCGCAGAAACCACCAAAAATCAGCAGAGAAAAAAAGTCCTGACCCGAGGACTTTTTTCTCCGCCGCTTTCAGTTTTGAAACAGCGGACACCAGGCAGACCCCATTATAGTTAATAGGATCCGCCAGTCTCTAGGCGCTAGCGTTACGCCACAACACGTCTTATGTCCAAAGATCCGTACTGCGTTATGTTGTGACCCACAGGTTGCCGCGGATTTCTGGAAAGTGTGATGTCATAACTTGCAGATTCCAACGTAACTACATTCACTTTCATTAACTGTGATGCAGGCAGTACAACATTGCTATCTTTAGCAAATGTATCATGATCAAGGTTAGTATGTTCCTCCACTGCCGAGATATTGCTATTTTTGTAAATATGCAAATGAGCTCTTTTGCCCTAAAGAGGTAAGCAACAACACCCACATTGCTCCAAAGACCGCATTTACATACTACAAATATATCTTGGCAGCAGAGGAACCAATTCACAAGGGGAAAACACCATTTGATTCAGGTGACCCACCTGTTAAAATCCCATTGCATCTGAGATATCATATTGTTAGCAGAGTATGAAATGCAACTATAGCAGTTCACTTCACTGTATAGGTATCAGAGCTGGGCAAGTCTGCAGTAACACCCAAAAAAATAAATATATTTCAGATGCATATGCATCTCTTAACCTATCTATAGGCAGGGCTAGGTGAATATGTCGGGCTATGCTATCAGACTCCCCTTTAGCTCTGTTCACACTGCTGTTGGGTTCTGCTTTTGTGATGGCAGGGATAGGGTAATCTGCAGCGCCATTCTTACATTAAAATCAATAAAACCACAACATTATAAGGCTCTGTTCACACACAGTAGATAATGTGGCTTCTGTTCATAATGGGCCACAACACTGCTGTCATACAAGATCCCAACAGTGACTTACAAACCCTGTTGATTTATACTAGGGTCAGCTGGTCTCATGCAGACCCATTCATGACATCATATCTAACAGAACTTCTGGCTGAGCCTCCAACGCACATGTGATCATAGACTAAATGACTATGGATTTGTTTCAGAACAGATCCATCACTGCTACTAATATTTAAAGGAGTCTCTGGGTTGGAGGACATTTTGATACTTGTGTCCTATCTGCAAGATCGGTCATCAGTATTAGGTTGCCAGGGGTCCATTGCCCAGGCCCTGCACAGTTCAGCTGATCCAGGCAGTCACTGGAAACTATAAGGCCATGGAGCCGGAAACAGAAGGCTCGATTCCCTGTATAGTTGGTGTGCTATGGTACTTGAATGGTACCCCTGCACCACTACTACACAGTGGATGAAGCCCTCGGCATCCAGGTCCGTCCCCTGTAGAGGTTCCAGCACTGGAGGCTACCTGGAACAGCTGATGTGATGCAGATGTGTGGTCTATAAATACGTTTAATACAAAAAAGACTGATACTGTTCAAATCAAAGTACAGCATACATTTGGATTAGTCTCTCTACTGTTTTTTTTTTTTTTTTAAGAATAAATGTTGATAATTTTTTGCATAAGCAATAACATAAAGTCCTATGCACGAACATATTCAAGAATGTACAAAAAGTGGTGCTCAAGTCACCTAGAATTGTCTGCCAAGCCAGAAACTCCTCTAAAATGAAGAGTGACCCATTGTGAACAGCAGTTTTGGGGTTCTTACCCTTCATCAGTACAGAATGGTGTGATTGGTGGGGGAATCCAAAAGCTTGGAGACCCCCCTGAACAAGTATAAGCAGTTGCCAAACCTTTTGGTAAAAGGATTCAAATGTGTGTGTTTTTTTTTTAATAAATAAATTGAATTATAGACAAGATCTATACAGGTGAGTCTTCACATATGTACTTTGAAGTTAACCCACTTTTTTCACTAAAGCAATCTGTTATACACAGACTGCATCATTGTATTACTCTGGCAATCAAATCCCCTCATATAGACGGAGGGTTTCCAGGTTAATACTTGGCTCCCTTATAAAATATGGACTTCTATATTTATTATATATTAGCTGTATAGCATAGAGCAGCCTTTTGCTTGTATATTTCCATTTATTCATAGCTTGTTGGCCACATTCACATACTTGCCCTTTCATTATGTCCTTTTAGTCACAGAGTCAATCATGTACAGTGCCTTGCGAAAGTATTCGGCCCCCTTGAACTTTTCAACCTTTTGCCACATTTCTGGCTTCAAACAAAGATATAAAATTTAAATTTTTTTGGTGAAGAATCAACAACAAGTGGGACACAATCGTGAAGTGGAACGAAATTTATTGGTTATTTTAAACTTTTGTAAAAAATAAAAAACTGAAAAGGGGGGCGTGCAATATTATTCGGCCCCCTTAAGTTAATACTTTGTAGCGCCACCTTTTGCTGCGATTACAGCTGCAAGTCGCTTGGGGTATGTCTCTATCAATTTTGCACATCGAGAGACTGAAATTCTTGCCCATTCTTCCGTGGAAAACAGCTGGAGCTCCTTGAGGTTGGATGGAGAGCGTTTGTGAACAGCAGTTTTCAGCTCTTTCCACAGATTCTCGATTGGATTCAGGTCTGGACTTTGACTTGGCCATTCTAACACCTGGATACGTTTATTTGTGAACCATTCCATTGTAGATTTTGCTTTATGTTTGGGATCATTGTCTTGTTGGAAGATAAATCTCCGTCCCAGTCTCAGGTCTTTTGCAGACTCCAACAGGTTTTCTTCCAGTATTTGGCTCCATCCATCTTCCCATCAATTTTAACCATCTTCCCTGTCCCTGATGAAGAAAAGCAGGCCCAAACGATGATGCTGCCACCACCATGTGTGACAGTGGGGATGGTGTGTTCAGGGGGATGAGCTGTGTTGCTTTTACGCCAAACATATCATTTTGCATTGTGGCCAAAAAGTTCGATTTTGGTTTCATCTGACCAGAGCACCTTCTTCCACATGTTTGGTGTGTCTCCCAGGTGGCTTGTGGTAAACTTTAAATGAGACTTTTTATGGATATCTTTGAGAAATGGCTTTCTTCTTGCCACTCTTCCATAAAGGCCAGATTTGTGCAGTGTACGACTGATTGTTGTCCTATGGACAGACTCTCCCACCTCAGCTGTAGATCTCTGCAGTTCATCCAGAGTGATCATGGGCCTCTTGGCTGCATCTTTGATCAGTCTTCTCCTTGTTTGAGATGAACGTTTAGAAGGACGGCCAGGTCTTGGTAGATTTGCAGTGGTCTGATACTCCTTCCATTTCAATATGATCGTTTGCACAGTGCTCCTTGGGATGTTTAAAGTTTGAGAAATTTTTTTGTATCCAAATCCAGCTTTAAACTTCTCCACAACAGTATCACGGACCTGCCTGGTGTGTTCCTTGGTCTTCATGATGCTCTCTGCGCTTTAAACAGAACCCTGAGACTATCACAGAGCAGGTGCATTTATACGGAGACTTGATTACACACAGGTGGATTATATTTATCATCATCAGTCATTTAGGACAACATTGGATCATTCAGAGATCCTCACTGAACTTCTGGAGTGAGTTTGCTGCACTGAAAGTAAAGGGGCCGAATAATATTGCACGCCCCACTTTTCAGTTTTTTATTTTTTACAAAAGTTTAAAATAACCAATAAATTTTGTTCCACTTCACAATTGTGTCCCACTTGTTGTTGATTCTTCACCAAAAAATTAAAATTTTATATCTTTATGTTTGAAGCTTGAAATGTGGCAAAAGGTTGAAAAGTTCAAGGGGGCCGAATACTTTCGCAAGGCACTGTATGCTGCAGCAGATTGTAATTCTCTTCAGTTTAATGGTGGCGGCATCTTCTAGTTGTATTGGGCACATTCAGAACAGTTATCCAGTTTCAAATTTAATACCTAAATTCTAGACTTCTGCAATATCACTATCCACACACCAAATTCACAGCACTATGGACAGAGTTGTAGCTAGACTTTCTATCACCTGGGGGAAAGGTTCAGTTTACCACCCTTACTCATGCCCATTCCCCTGTTGCCCCCTCCTATCTACATCCCTGCTATACGGGTGTAAAATGTATTTTCAAATAGATGAGCCGACTATTCCTATTGCTTCATTATTTGCTGTAGGCCAGTCTGAACATGAACATAATAAAAACAAAACTTTTTTTTTTCTAATTTTATTTATATTTTGTACAGTTACATCTTTGTTGTATAAGGAACAAGCAGGACATAAAAAAAAACAATAAAAGAGGAAAACCACGCAAAACAAGAAAATAACTCAGCTATAAAATGACTCCCACACAAAAACCTTTAGCACTCCCCCACCCCAAAACAAATCCCAGTCTACACACTGAGTGTTGTGTTGCCAATTACATATATTGTGTACCCTTTTTGATCCATATTTCCAACTTTTTACCTTGAGATTTCACACTTTATTTTTACATACACTAAGAGCAGAATATACCCTACACTAGTTCTACTAAATACATGTTAAAACATAAGCATTGTAAGATAATTCTTTCTATTTGTTCCCATGTCCCGCTTATCTAACTATACTCCATGAAATAAATAATATATTTATGTAAGAGAATAATAGCCACACCTTGCATTCCTTTAAAGAAAAGAAATATAGAGAATTTCTCTTTAGTGTAAGATAAGCTTCACTGACAGATTTTCAGGTGCTATTCATTACGAGAAGGAGAGGCTATCCTTGGTGGAATAGGTTTCCGGTATTCTTCAGAAAAGCGATGATCTGTTGTACTAGTATGTGACTACTGTAGCCAATCACTGGCCTTAGTGGTCACTTGCCTAACTTAAAGGGTTTTCCCCACGAAACTCTATCTATAGGATAGGGGATAACTTACAGATCAGTGGGGTCCCAATTGCTCAGACTCCCACTGATCAGGAGAAAGGGGGATTTTGGCAGTCATCTCAGGCACTCCCATTGAAATAAATAGAGTGGTGCATGTACTGCCCATCCACCACTCCATTCAGAACAGGGGCAAAAGTCCCCCTTTCTCCTATCAGTGGGAGTATGAACAGCCAGACCCCCACTGATCTGCAAGCTATCCCCTATCCTATGAATGAGGGATAACTTGTTTCGTGGGAAACCCTAATAAGATCAGTGATTGGCTGCAGCAGTCACATGCCAATATGGCATATCAGTGCTTCTGGGAGTAAACAAAGACTGTTGGGGGTCACTTAAGCATGTGTGTTAACAGAGGACCTTTTACCAACTCTTTGCATCCCTCAATATGTGCTGTTCTGCTAATTCCAGCACAGTTGGAATTTCTTCTCTAGCCCCCAATGTTCCTAAACAATCAGTGCTGTTGATTTCCACATCCAATACGCTCTCTACTGGTGGGCATTCCCAGACTGTCTGCGCCAGCCAAGGACTGCCCACCTGACAGTAGACAGCCTAATTAACATAATGAATCCTGAAAATAATAGCACCAATTACTCAAAATACCAACTGCGCCACAATCACTACCTATTACAGGATGCAAAGAGAATGAATTGATAGATATGGTGAAAGATCCTCTTTCAGTGGCAGGAATTTAACAAGCAAGTTCTGTTGGGGAGGTGGTTAGTTTTTACATTTACTATAGTTTCATATTATAAATATATATATATATATATATATATATATATATATATATATATTTTTTTTTTTTTTTACTCTACCCTTAAATTTAATATAAGAGCTCCCAAACTCTGGTTTAACCTCCATATTTTTTTATACGTCTGCTTAACAATCCCTGAAACGCCTCCCAAGCTCAAATGGGTAATACAGAGATGACAAGCCATACCAGCAAGGGGACAGATTTTGACATACAGTCTTTGGTGCAGTCAATTAGGCCAAAGCGAGGAGCTGATCGAAAAGTAAGGAGAAATGCAAGTCTTCTCTTTATACTTTCCATTCATTTATGGTTCGCTTCTGGCTGAGGCTGAAAAAAAAACTGCAAGTATCTATCTGGCTTAGATCTACCTACCAAAACTAACACAACCTTCATGTCCTGAGTATAACCCAATATACACATACAGAGCTTATGCTTTTCAGTCACTACAACAATGCACAAAATGGCATGAGGCACAAGCATTATTAATGGGATGGCGCACTGGGAAACCCAGACATGCCAATAAAGCATAACCCACATTAGTTGTAAAATGGAGAATGTTTCACTAAGAAGGGTCCTTTAAAAGTTTATATATGGGCAGCTTCATATAGACTTTGTATGTACAACTGAAAGTCCAGATGTAGCAGAGCTGAATTAATCATTTAACAGTTTGTTGCGGTGTTATATGGGCATCACAATAATGCTGCAGTCCTATGTAAGTTGGGCAGCACATTGTGGTGAGCTGTGTTAAATAATAAACTCTGCTCTGTCACATCTATAGTATATATAAAATGTACTGTTGCTTCCTTTTGTCATTGTTGACATTCATTACAATTGTTTTTTTACATGACCCCTTCATGCTATAGTGATGATTCTGTCTCATAATCTTGGCCCTGCCCAACAGCTTACAACAGAAACCTATGAAAGTTCATGAGTCTTAGCTATCAGGAATGATTCTTGCATGCTGTACGTATAAAGAAGGCCATCAGAGACCACACAGACTTTACTACAGCGTAATATAGACAATGAAAATACACATTTTACATGAACCCACTTCACAGCCAGAAGTGAATGCACTTTTTGTGGCACAGCTGGAGGAAAGAGATGCCAAGTATATTTCCGTAGCAGGCTGATGATTTGTGCTGTGGATTTAGGTCTCTCCCACTACTGTCTGTGTTGTTGTAAGGTTCGGTGGGTCTCTGTGTAGTCTCTTGTAGAAAATATGGCAAAGACCCTAGCGTCTGAACCAGAACCAGCTGTTGAGGAGCCAGAAGGCCACAGTGATGGAGTACATTACCATTTCTCTCTTGACCCTCTCCTTATTCTCCTCTTCCAGGAGGAGAAGACGTCTGTTCAGCTTGATTATCTGTGAATTTAGAGAATACCCTGTAATATCAAGTAGATACAGGCCAGATCCATTATTTGCCCAGTTCATTGAACCAGTGCTGTGAAACAGGAATATCAAGGCTAAAGGGAAGAAAATGTACTAGAAACAATAGTAGGGGTCCTGCAAGATTAATTAATATGGAAAAAGGGTCAGTAATCCTTATACTTTTTGATGGCCTCAGTTCACAATGACGCTACTTTATGATAACCTAGTAAAGTTAGTGATGGTGCCTTCCAATGCAAAACTACAGTACACATCTCTGGCTAGAAATAATAGCCAATCTGTGTGCCCCATAACTAGAGTACATGCTACACTGCTGTGCTCAGTGTAGATCTGTACTATATTGCACAGTGCCAGTCACTACTTGACATAGTAGCTGGCTTATCGTCTTGTGGGACCTAACCTAACCTGGAGTCACAGAAATACATTTGTCTGATGAATGCCTCACCCCTTGTTACCTTAAAGGGCTTGTCCAGTTTCAGCAAATAAATGTTTCCGTTTGTATAATGAAAAGTTCTACAATTTTCCTATTATACTTTCTGTATCACTTCCTCACAGTTTTCTAGACCTCCAGATCTCGGCTTGCTGTCATCCATTCTGCTTATTTCAGTGGACAAAAATTAAACCATTATAGTCACAGTACAGTAATCAGACCTCTGTCTGGTAACAATCTGTGCGCCTGTGTGTTCATCACATGACCATGGTAATGTGATATACAGTCCATGTCTGAGTTTCATCCACTGGAAGTGAGCAGTATGAATAACAGCAAGCAGAGATCTAGAAAATTGTGAGGAAATGATACAGAAAATACATTGGAAAATTTTATAAACTTTTCATTATACAAACAATAAAATGTATCTGCTCAAAATGGACAACCCCTTTGGACACCACCAAAACATGCCTAGATGTAACCTCAAAACTACTGATACAAATGATAACCCTGGATTACTCCAAATTATATTGCTCACTACAGACTGCATATACTATGACCATCTAATGACTATATCTGCCACCTTGCAGATATTATCATCTGAAGTGTCTTAGTAGTGTAGGAAAGGGACAGCACAGTAATGAGATTCATTACCTACATTACTTATACCATTGCGCAGAATTTAAAGGGGGATTTCCAGGACTATGATATTGATAACCTATCCTTATAATAAACCATTATTATCAAATAACAGGGAGGTGGGCAACTCCCAGCACCCCCACCAATCAGCTGTTTAAAGCTACTGCATTCAAAGGAATAGAACTGAGCTGCAATACCAAGCACAACAGCTATACAATTTACAGCGCTGTGACTGGTAGGCCATGATAAGGTAATGTACATGGCAAACTTCCTTAGTGAATTGAAGGGGTTTTTCAGCCCTAAATGTTATGGATGGAGGTTTGACACCTGGATCCTTCACACATCTGCTGATTCAGCTGCATTGGAAGCTACAGCGGTGAACGGGAAGCAGAAGCAGTCTACTCCTATTGAGGTAATAGGAGTGGAGCTGCAATTCCTCAATGCTACTGCTATACAGTGGACAGGGCTGCAGCCCTGCTCCTATTAGGTTCTACGCAGACAAAAAAAATTTCACAGCCGTTTTGCATCCATGGGGCACCTGTTTTCATGGATCCCTCATAGATTTGAGTCTATTGAGGAATCTGTGAAAACAAGCAAATATCAATCAAGCGAATAGCCCCACTCACAGGAATTGATTTTAATGCGGCTAAGTGAAAAAATTGTCTGTCACATGGCTGTGAACATCATTCATATAGCGTTTTACTTGAATGAGATCAGGCTGCTTCCACTCCCAATCCACTGCTGTATCTTCCGTCTCCTATTCATCTCTACATCTCCTGATCCTGAAATAGGAGTATTTGAGAATAGGCAATTTCACCCACACAATGACAAACCTGTCTTCTAAGTGAAGCTGCATCCACTAATGACATGTCATCTGGTGTCCCATCCATGGTGGCATCCAAAGATGAAACTGCGTACCTACAGAAGAACAATGTATACACAGTTACTAAGAGAATACATAACTTGTGATCAAAGGTTAGTGGCACGAAGCTAGTAAATGACTCTGTGTGCCTATTCACTAGCTGAAGCCCCACCTATGACGCTCTATAGTTAGATTAAAAAATGTTTTCAAGGTTATGGAACATATTGTATCTAACCTGATTAGGGCACCAAGCTAAGGGATTTTCCATATCATCTGTTATACTTCAATTATATCACTCTTCATAAAGGCTTTTGAGTGGGTTCTTCTAGGGAATAAATTTGATGGCTGAAGGTCCGACCTCCAAAACCCCCATCGATCATAAGAATGGGGTCCCCAAGTCCCTTGTGTAAATGTGCATACATTAACTCCTATGGGACTGATGGACATAGGGCTTAGTTACATATGTGCAGTCCTTCTACATTCACATAGGATGACCTTGGATCCCCCCACCTTCTCAAGACCAGTAGTGGCAACAACAGAGGAGCCGCCCCCAGCGGTCAGACACTTAATCCCTCTCATGGGAAAACTCCTTTAGCATTAAAGGTGAAGACCTCACTATATTTTTTGAGTCACATTACAGAAGAATTAAAAAAAAAGCTGTTACTAGTGTTTATAACTAGAGATTTATAAATGTTATTTATTCTTTTTGTGTAGGTTTATGATCCTACCCATCTACTTCTTTGCCTTTCTACTTCCCCCTACTGTAATGGACTATGGACTACACTGATATTAGTAGACCTTTACACACAATTTTATTGTCTATATTAGAGGTGCAATGTTTTGTGGGGTAGCAAATTATTAACTATGAGAGCTCTGAAAACTTAAAGGGGTTTTCCAGGATTTAGATTTTTATGGGTCATCTTTAGGATAGGCCATAAATATGTGATTGGTGGGGGGCCAACAGGTGAACCTTGTACCAATCGGGCTGTATGGGGCCACTTCCAACGCCCATACTCTACACTGCACGGAGGTGGAAGCAGTTGGCTCTGTACCCTGTATAGTGGCTAGGCGCAGGTCTGACTATCAGTTCCCTCTGAAGTCAGTGGAAGCTGAGCTGCTGCACCAGCATCCAGCCTGCCTCTATACAGGGACCCGAGCTATCTGCTTCCAGCCCTGTGTTGTGTAAAGTATGGTCAGAAATGTCCCATACAGCGGATCCATGCGGGGGCCACCTAAATTTAAGACAACCCCTTTAAGCATGAAATTTAAAAAAAAGCAATGTACCATGCAGCCAAAATGTAATTCCTGTAAAATTAAGGCATGCAGTAAAATCATCATCTGATTTCAAAGCTTTTGCATGAAAAAAATTAATCCATTCTTTCAAATCAAACCAGTGAAATATGGTTAGCTAAACATTATAGAGGACCTTTCACCACCTCCACCAATTTAAGTTCTTAGCATCTATTAATAGTTATTACTCCACAGATTCCAGTGCAGTTGGAATTTTTTCTCTAGCCCTCACCATTCCCGAGAAACAAGCGCAGGTAATTTTGTCACGTGATGTGCTATTTCAGCTTTGTAATGTCAGAAGGGCAGTGTCAGGCAGGGGGTGTGATTCAGAGCTCCAATCAGAGGCAGCCAGTGTCAGAGCTCAGAATCACACCCCTTGTCTGCTCCTGCCTGACACCGCCCTCCTGACAGTACAGAGACTAAATAGAATGGGAGGTACCAAAAATAACAGAACTGATTGCTGGGGAATGGTGAGGACTAGAGAAAAAAAAATCCAAGTATGCTGGAATCAGGAACATCAGACATTAACAGTTGTAAAGAGCTGGACTTTTTGGAGGTGACGAAAGGTTCTCTTTAAGGACTGTGTCAGATGGGTAATTTATCTGCTCAGGATACTCCATGGACTCTTAGTTGTTACAACTTGCCTACAAGTGTGCAATGCAGGCAACTTAAAGAGGGCTCCTATCCACAAAAGAGGAGCTGTTGCCACCCCTGACATGTCTGTTTTAGTAAATACTTCTACAGGAATAAAACAACATTGGAGCATCTTTTCTTACAGTTCCTCTATTATTCCTACATGAAACTTCTGAATAAATTGATAACTGGGTGTTACCAGTTGAGGACATGTTGCTACATACCCTGATATTGTCCATCCAGTGCTAAGAGCGCCAGACTGTGTAGGGACAATCCCCTCTTGATAAGAGGAATTGCAACACCAAGTTATCAATAACAGAGCAGTGGCACAACACAGAGTTATAATAAAAGATGCTCTGGGTTGTTCTCTCATGGGGAACACAAGTGCTTACTACAGCAATCTCAGGAACTTTGACAGGTCCTCTTTAAAGGGGCATTCTGGTATCAATAAGTGTTACAACTTTTTATGATAGAAAAAAGTATAATTTATCCAACATATACTTTACTATAGTCCCAGTCAAACAAATATCCCACTGACCCAGCCGTAGAACAGCAATAAGCAGAAATAACAGTACCTTTGCAGTGATCTACAAGCAGCACACTGGCTTACATTGCTGATTACCTTGTATTATCATGATGAGGAGGAGCAGGAGCAGAGGCTGAAGACCCTCCACGCAAGACAGGCCTGGAGCAGTCAGAAGAAAAACAAGGACAGAAGGGGGAGGTGAAGACAAGAAGGGCAGGAAACAGGAATCACTCAACAGCTGTAAGTTTGGGAGTGACAAATGCCCACATTGGTGGATAGATATCTAAATGCACTGCAGGGAGTGGCAGTGGGGTATTAGGACAGGGAACAGGGAAGACATTCACCTGCGGTTTTCATCCAGCACATCGAGGACCTGCTGATAAGCCCTGCGGGTGGAGGTCTGGATGAGCGACAGAATGCCACGGGCAGAGAAAAGATCTGCTCCATCTGCGGGGAGCGAGGGAGCAGGGTTCGGGCGGCCTGTGGGGGCAGGTGGAGTCGGGCTGACCGGAGGAGAGCAGCAAAGAGAAACACAGAAGTCAGACCGTGTGTGTGTGACCGAGAAAGCTGGATACATATGACTGCTGATATGGACATTAGGGATAGTACAGCAATGAACGAGGCATAGCAGGAGAGGTGGAGGTCTAGATACCAGATAGGAATTCATCAAGGGAGAAAGAAGCATCAGAATATAGAAATAAAATGTGGAAAGGGGAAAAATGAGGAGGTACACAGTGATAATCCACAACAGATTAAGCAGAAGAAACTAAGTATGAAAAATAGGAACAACAAGGAGAAAAGCAGTACACATGCATGTTCAAGGAGTCACTACAGATGGCATGACACAAGGACAGAGAGTGAACAGCCAATCCTCAGGCAGCAGTTGTCTACTACACAGACTCCCTAAGATTAAAGAGAAATTTCTACACAACCATCCAAAAGAAAAACTTTGCAAAAAATCTGATTCTGCAGATATAACCCCATCCACTGTCTCCTGCCCCTCACTAACTTACATTCAATAAGTTAGAAAAAAGGAAGAGGAGATGGATGGCAATATCACGGCAGAATCAGGCACTACATAAAAGCTGTGGACAAAAGGCACCAGGAGATTTTTAATTCTTTTGCAAAGTTTATCTTATTTTAGAAACACTGGAACGATGTAACACTTGCTGTGAAGGGAGGCTCTCTCTTTAAAAGGGGTTTTCCAGGCTAAATAATCGATGACCTATCCTTAGGATAGGTCGTCAAAGATCGAAAGGGATCCAACACCCAGGTTGCCGGCCGATCAGCTGTTTAAAGAGACTGCAGTGTCATGTGAGCCCTGCAATCTTTTCATTACTAAGCATAGCTCCATACATTTGAACAGAAGCTGTGCTTGGTATTGCATCTCAGCCCATTCACTTGAATGGGACTGAGCTGTGACAGGCCATGAGACTAATGAAAGAGCTGTCACATGGACTGTGAAGCGGAAGGAGCGCTTAGCTAATTTGCAGGGGTTCTGAATGTCGGACCTCCATGGACATTCAATTGATGACCTATCCTAAGAATAGGTGAATAATTTAAAAGTCCCAGAAAACCCCTTTAACCAAGAGTAGCTTCCTACTTCCTACTTGTCAACAGCAAACCATCACTGAATCATAGATAGGACAGCTTAGCTATAACAATATTAGTCTGTGGTCACATCAGTGCTGAAGGCTTCTTTAGTAGATACAGTCATAAATACCAGACAAAATAAGTCAAACTTTGATAAAATACTAGGCTTCACAACAGAAACCTGACAGACCCCTTTTAAGTTCACATGATCAGTCAGTCTGTTGGTATCGGCCATGCACCAAATTAGTCACTTCTGCGCATTTATAAGAGCGGAACCTCAAGGACAATGGAAATTTGCACAGAAGTGAACAGATCCTTAAAGGAAACGTTCCCATTAATAGCATTTATCCCCTATCCCATAGATCAATGTTTGACTACTGAGGGTCCTTCTGCTGTGACTCCCAGTGATTACGAGAGTTGGGGCCCAATAGTGCCTTAATGCCCCATGTGAAGAGAGTGGTAATGTGCATATTCAGCCTAGGCTCCATTCCCTCTATGGGACTTTGGGAACGGTGATCTAAAGTATTCCCATAGAAGTAAATGGATTAGGGGCTCACCAGTGCACCAGCCACTTGGGGCACTTCCGGGCCGCCGTTTTTGTGATCATTGGGTGTCCCAGTGGTCAAAAATGTATGCCCTATCCTGTGGATGAGTTATAAATGTTATTAATGGTAAAAACCCTTTAACTATACAGAAGATAGACATATAGAGAAATC
This sequence comes from Leptodactylus fallax, assembly GCA_947044405.1. Lineage (NCBI taxonomy): Eukaryota > Metazoa > Chordata > Amphibia > Anura > Leptodactylidae > Leptodactylus > Leptodactylus fallax. Next base: position 250,455 of record CAMRHE010000190.1, read on the forward strand.
TTATCTGTAATGCAAATTAAGTACACAATACAGCTCATTTACTGAAATTATATTAATCACACAGACCAAGCTCTTCTGGTATATTATTAGGCAACGGCTGAAAACACCAGATAAAAATATATTTACAAGAAACATATGAAGGCTCTGTGCTTACCGGCTTTGAAACTGTGTTCAGATGTATGATGGACGTAAACCTAGGAGCTTTTACTGGGACAGTGTGAACAAAGCCTAATGTGCAAATGCAATTCAAATTTATTTTTATTGCAATAGGGACTAACCTACAAAATTTTCTAGAGAAAATACAAGATTCCTGAGCTGTTACTACCAAAAGATGATAACTTCCCTTTGCTCTTCAATTCTACCTATTACCTATGAAGTACATGCTTTGTACCCTTTTCTGTGTCAAACAAGTGAAGCGCCTTTATTAGAATCCTGCTATTGCCTGTATAATTTATGCCCTTTAGAGCCAATTAACCCGCACACAAGGCTCCTGTAGATCGTCCTAACCTTACCACCTGGCTCCTGTTTATTACATTTGAGGCCTTCTGCATTCTGCCTTCCTAAGTGTTTCTTGTGTATATCTGACTAAATGATAAGCAGAAGACAGCACTTATATGTTATCTAAAATTTATGGTGTGTATTAGGTGGAAAGAAATCTGAAGAAACAAATCTGTCATCACAAAGGTCACCTGCATTTTTAGCAAACTGATGTCTGGCTATATAAAGTTCTCCAATCTGGGCAATAGGCTTTGTCTAGTCTGGCCAAAAGAACATGGTGAGCTGCAATAGCAGGAAAAATGTATGGACAGAAGTGGAGATGTTATGGGGGGAAAGAAAAAAAAAAAAAAAAAAAGGTGAAACCCAGGAGCCAGGCATGAGGACAGAGTGTAAGCTTCTGTCCCAGTAAGTCCTCTACTAATGTGATGAAGAACCTATTCTATAGTGGGGACGTAACGTAAGTACAAGAGCCTTTCCTGTCCACAACATACCCTTATACAGCACCCCCAGTGTACTCGACTGTGTGCTTGTATCCTATTAAATTACCATTTAGGATGTAAAGAACACAATACAACTTAAATGCACTACATATCTATATCTATATTCTATAGTGTAGACGCAACATACATAGAAGAGAATTTCCTCTGTCCAGGACATACCTTCATACAGCGCCTCAATGTACTCGACTGTGGAAATCAATGTATCTGCTTGTATTCTATTAAATCACCAGTTAAGATGTAAATGACACAATACAATTTAAATGCACTACAAGTCTAATATACAAAGGAGAGAAAAAAGAAAGCTCTTCATCGTAACATCATTTATTTCACATGATTCTTGACCCTGGGACCAAAACTGACAGCAATGCAATGATGCTAACTGTAAACTATGGAGCTTGTAGTATACTCACATAGAGTCATTTCTGACCAGCTGTCCATTGTGTCTTACAGTGTTCTCACTGACGGAGCGCTCTCTCTTCTGCCGCCCCATGACTCTTTGCACCTAAACAATTCAGTTGGTTGCATTAACATGAAGTCATGAAATTATTTTTTTTTTTTTTTTTTTTGCATCACATTCACACACTCAGTCACAAATCATAGAAGGGCCTCTAAATATCAACTGAAGGGGTATTCCCAAGGGATGCCAGGATATGCCATCTCTTTATGATAGATAGGTGTGCTGCTGTGCAGGGAAAGAATGTGAAGAGGCCACAGTGCTAGAGAAGTGCTGCAGCCCTTTTCAGGATTAGTGCGGGTCCCTGAAGTTGGGCCCCAATGATCAGAATAACATGGGAATAACCCTTTATTTATACTGTAGAGTCTTGAAAAGTAGAAGGTTATTCAAAGCCAGGACCACAGCACTGCTAACCCACAGCAGACAATATCTCTATCTGCACTACATCAAACTTTTTACATATGGACAAAGATCTAAAAGGTAGAAAATTCAGTGATGCCCACTGCTACCTACCTGTGATCTAAGGGTGGGTTCACACCTGCGCTTCAGTCCGTCCCCTGCCAATCCTAATGAAAATCTCGGGAAACAGGATAGGCATCGGATACCGACAGGTTAGCGACGCATTCCTATGAATGGGTTTTTAAAGCAATGCGCGGGTGTGTTCTTACACCCTCTGCGCTGCGAAGCAGTTTTTTTCGTCGGACACGAAGTCCTGCATGTCCAACTTTGTTTCCGACGCAAAAAAAGGATTCGCAGCGCAGAGGGTGCAATCGGACACCCGCGCATTGCTTTAAAAACCCATTCAAATGAATGGGGTTTTAACCAATGCGTCGCTAACCTGTCAGTGTCCGATGCCAATCCCGTTCCCCGAGATTTTCACTCGGATTGGCAGCGGACGGAGTGAAGCGCAGGTGTGAACCCACCCTTAGACCATACAAACACCTATTAGTTGACTGCAACACACGATTTTTAGACTTGCCTCATCATTTTGGGGAGTGACTGGTGTGGGTCTTTCCAAGTCCAGGAAGTCCAGTGGTCTTTCACTCAGGGTCAATACCCGAGGTGGAGTCTTCAGTGCCAAAGGTTCAAAAGGGGTCGTCTGAATCAGATCTAGATCTGCGGGCCTTGAAAAAGATGCTTCCTCATTCTGACCTGGGAAATATTTAGAAGAAATATGAGAATTGGAAAGAACTTAAACAGCAGGATACCATGAGAGTGATAAGCTTCAAAACTTGCAAATGTAAGGTGTCTAGTAATGTTCAAGACTTTACACACTCACCTGCCACAACAATTCTCTCAGGAACCTGCATAATGACACCAGGCATGGGAATGTCCACTGGAGGTTTAGGAGCTGCTTCTGCGTTGCTTGGAGCGACTTTGAGCTTCTCAGGGACTCTCATTCTCTGACTGATGCCCTCTGTATACTCAATGTCATACTGCATACGACTAATTTCCGCCATCTCTGCTGCGGGAGGTGAAAATCCTGCACCGTTCATTCTGGAATGTAAATATGGGAAAAATATGGAATAAAGATGAATAAAAAATCACCCATTTATGAATATTAATAGATATTGATTACTTTACAATACAGCACAGAATAGATCATGTGATGACATTTATGATGTTATATCTCTAATAGTGACAACATGAAATCAGAACATATCACAGGCCTCAGTAAAGAGGCTCTGTGGAGACAAAATGTTGAACAGCATGTCCTGCTATAAACAGTTTCATGGTGGGATCCACATGGCAACCACTTGGAAAGGGTACAACTGTTTTTTTGTGTTTATTAATTAATGCCAAATCATTCAGCAAGTTTTTCACACAACCTTACACTTTAATACAAAACTGGAGGAAAAAAAAAAAAAAAAAAAAAAAAAGAGAGTAATGCAAATTACTGCAAAGGGTAAATGCCACTATACAGTCATTGCTTCACGCTAATGGCTATTAATAAAGAGACACTAATAGGTGCACATGTACCCACTAAATAGCCCAGAAGAAATGTCAGGGGGCTCTCATAAATACACTGCTTGGCATGACGACCACATTCAGCAGTTGATGGGAGGCCTGCGCAGCTGTTCCTATTGATGTAATAGGAGCAGGGCAGCAGCCCTGTCCACTGTATAGCTGTACTTCCAGGAAACTGGAGCACCGCTCCTATTACTTGAATAGGAGCAGTTGCACATGCTCTCTGTACACTGCTGTTACTTCTAGCACCCAGAGACTGCCAAAAACAGCTGGTTTGTACAGGATCCAGATGTCAGACCACCACAGATCACATACTGATGACCTATCCACAGGAAAGGATATCGGAATGAAAAATCCTTTTGAGGTTAGACAACCCATTAAACTGTAGTAAAGTGACGGATGCAGACAGAGCTCACTCCAGCTGTGTCCATTCCCATTGACTAATGTAAAAAAAAAACAGTTTGTTTCCTTTTGTAATGGAAGAAAAAGTCCTGCATGCAGGTCCTTTCTTCCAACAGAAAATAAAAAATCATGATGGAAGATGAGGGAGTGCTGCTTCACAGACCATTGACGTCATGTCCATGCCTCATGTGGCCTGTTTGCAGCTTAGTCCCATTCAAGTGAATAGGGCTCATCTGCAATATCAAGCACAGCTCCTACAGGATGTAAGACACAGTGCTTGGTATTCAGTGGAGAGCGCTCTCACTTGACAGCTGCAGTCTCTTCAAACAGATGATCTGTGGGGGTGCCAGGTGTCGGACCCCCACTGATCAAATATTTATGATGTATCCTAAAGACAGGTCATTGATATTTAACTCCCAGAAAAACCCTTTAGGCTGAGGCCCCAAGTTGTGGAAACACAGCTTTTTTTGTTGCAGTTTCTTGAGCCAAAGCCGGGAGTGGGTTGAGCAGAAGGTAGAAGTATAAGAGCTCCCTATATATTTCCCATTCCTTTTGTAGACATTCCTGGCTTTGGCTCAAATAGAAAACGCAGCAAAATCTGCAACAAAAAACGTGGGGCCTCAGCATCAAAATGACAAAAGGAATACTACTCACCATACCAATCCCCATGCCAATGTTTCCAAGGTCACATTCTAGTCGCTGTTAACACATCATCACTGAAGACGTGTTAACACTGCACTTGACCCCTAAAGCCAATCACTGACTGTAGCCATGACGTGTCTACATCACTGAGGTCACACTATGGTGGTCACATGTCATGTCATAATGTCTGCACTGCAGCAGAAGTAACAGATACCAGCGAGCAAGGAAATGTTCAGGTGAGTATTACTTTTTATTTTACCAACAAGCTCTCTGGAAAATATTTTATGGGGCCGCACATGAGTTATCAGTTTTTACCTTCCAATGTGCTCCCACCACTCTTCGGGTTACACAAAGACCTTTCTAAATGTATAGCTGTTTGTCCCCACTAATGCAGCATAGCTTTAAGTTTCACAAAGTCCTGCAACATAAGTAAATGAGGCCTGAAGTGTCCACTGACCATGTATCCTGTTTGGAAGTGTCCACCATTTTCATCCCTTAGCCAACCTATTGTTGCCTGCTGTGGATGACCACACTCATCGCACATACTCCTCTCCAAATGACATGCACAACAGGGTGTCCCCCATGTGCATGTGCAAGCCCCAGTTTGGAGAAGACTGTGGGTGACGCAGGAGGCATAATCCACGTCAATCAGGTAAAGAAAGGTTGGGTTAGAGATGAAAATGCAGGATACCTCAGAGCTGAATTCATGTCCAGGGGACACCTCAGTCCTCGTATACAAATTGTATGATGCTGGACATTTTATACAATTAAAAAAAAAAAAGTTGCTCTAGTGGAGAAACAGACACTTCACATGCCCTAGAGTTTGGTGGGAGTACTTTAGAGAGGTAAAACAGGTGACAGGTTCTCTTGAGGCCAGCTGCACATGTGATTTTATGGTCCAGAAAATATGGTCTGTATATCACCTGCATTTCCCAGACAGCACTGTGTCTGGAGACCCAGGCTCACAGTATCATAGGGACCTATGTTGCTATAAGTCACTGCCTCACCATGTGACCCTATGACATATACTGTCATTACCATGAGACATTAGTCTCGCTGTGAAGCAGTGACTCACAGCATCACAGATAGAGTACTGTGAGGGTACATTCACAAAACTGAGGTGCAAAATGGCCATTTTTCACTGCCATCTTGCACCAGAGGGGTGGCCGTTTTCACAGATTCCCCCCCATACGTTACAGTGTATGGAGAGATCCATAAAAAAAGGACAAAAATCAAACATGAGCTATACTTTTGTTACAAGAGACCGTCAAAATAACAGTCATTTGAATAGCCCCCATTCACAGACATTGAATTTAATGGCGCCGTCGTGTGAATACAGCTTGAGTCTAGGACATAGATGTCCAATATATGGATCGTATTTTGCAGACCCTAAAAGTCCATGTGTCAGTGCGTAGGTGCATTAACAACATATCATCAAGTTCACATGACAGGTTCGATTTAATAATTTCAGACTGGTTTCCAGGGACAAAATACTTAGCAACTAGTCTTTTAGATTAAAATATCAGGCAGTGTCTCCCCAGCAACCAGTCTGGTCAATCCCAAACTGACACGGAGCAGTGGGCATAAAAGGGACAAGGAAAGGGTCGGTTTAGACCTTCTGTCTCTTACTGTTATATTACTCAGAAATATTTATATAATAATCTATATACATAATAATGTGGTCAAATGTAACCATAATGAATAGAGTAATAAGTGAAAATTCTAGAAACAATGCCCTCTCTAGCTATACACAGCCATAATGCCCCATGTCCATTGAAGAGCTGACAGACAAGCAGCAGTGTGACAGCTGCAGCGCCCAACAATAGAGGGTCCTGTACCGTCCTCTATAAGGAGCCCAGGCCCCAGCAGACGGTAAGAGTCCGTACACACACATCCAGTATCATGGACTCAACCTCCATATTTCACCGCTTATTATTATACTCACTGGATATCGCCCTACAGGAGCGCAGCTTCCAGGAGATGACCCTACTCAGCCGCCGTATCCCGGAAATTGGGAGCGCATAGTCACGTGACGGCAGCGGAACAGGAATACGCTCCACAAGGAGAGGAGGACGAGTGACGTCATTACAGAACGGTGGACCGGTACCTGCCAGCTGTTTGCTGTACTCATAGTCAATAAAGTTAAGAAGGCAAACAAACTCACAGTGTACATTTAATTAACCATTCACGTGTACGTCGAGCAGTCTGTACTGGTGTACTTATCCAATTGAACGATACAGCGGCGAGCAGCCACTAGATGGTGCTACAGGATTACTTGTCATGTCTTTGCTTAGGTAGAGCGCGTCATTGTCCCCATACCAACCAATCAGCATGCACCGGCTGTCTGGCAGATCAAACGAAAGCAGAGTTGTCATAGATTGCTTTGACCAAACATGGCGCTCAAGAAAACATTGCTTTCCCTTATAACTATATTATATTATGTAACTATTGACTTCTGGCTACAACTTGAGCATTGCAAAAACGCGCAAAAGGCGGGAATAGACTGGTCTTCAATGCAAGAGCAGTATACGGGCCCTAGTAGATAGTAGGAAGCTTTATTAGGCCCTCAACTAATGGGCACAGGTTGTACATATGGTATGTCAATGATACCTACAAATTTGGGACAGTTGGAGAGTAAATCAGTTTTTCTGCTACTAATAATCACATTATGGCTGCAGAACATTTCACATTTGTCTCCGAGGCTGTGGGCGTGTGCAATAAGTAGCAGTCTGCCCCCTCCCCTATCTATTACTATTGGTTTTACATGTAATTCTGCCAGGAGTAACTGTCCAATAGCAAACAAATAGCTGAGAAAAGCCCATGTGACCATCATATAGGAGATCCAGGAACACAGAACTGCAAATATAGAGCAGATATATGCAGGTACCCACTCCATTCTAGCATCTAACACATTCACTGAGGATAGTCATGAAAGCTGCTTGCTGAATAATATCCCATCTGTAACCACACAAACATTCAGAAGTAGATAAAATACAGAGAGCACTTTTTACTTACATTGTAATATGTGAGATTTGCCGAATATTCAATCCTTTGCATAGAGCCAGCAGTTTGCAGAGGTGCTGGGAGGAGAATCAACTCTTCCCCTCTGTTTTCTCTGTGTCGAGAGAAAAGAAACTCCACTCACTCTGATCAGTCCTGCATCTATGGGGACAAAACCAGCCTAGTAACAGAGAGTAAGCTGTAAATTAGAAGGGAGACAATTAGTGGCAAGAACTTTAGAGAGTTTTTTTCAGCACAAAGCAGCCACATTTTTAATTAAAGTGCATTATATTTTAGTCCAGAATCAGATGCTCTATGAAATTAGTCTAAGTTGTCTGAAAAGTTGGTGACCATTTAAAAGCAGTGTGTCAGATGATGTGCGCCTACCAACAGACTTCCAGTGCTTGGTAGACCACTTAGAACTATGTAAACACGTACCTATGTAGTTGTTCATAGCATTTTTATTGCAGAGAAAATCAACTTTAATACGGTATGTAAAAATGTGGCCAGTGCCATGAGAATGGTTCTAATCCCAGCAAGTGGCTGGTTGTTCTCGTAATCCCTGCCTAATGCCTCCCCCTTGGTCTTGGTTAGTGGTGCTGATGGCAAAGTCATCTAGCATCAGCACAAAATCTCCAGGCCAGGAATAGCTCATTCATGGAACACAGGCTATGTCCTCATAGACATACTGTGCATGTGCCAAATCCATCCTGGAAGAGCTGGCCCAGCAGCCTCAAATGTTTTACTAATGGTAGCAGCTGCTTTTTTTTATAGGAAAAAATTGTAAAGTATGCATGTTTTTTCTGCCTAATCTCTTACAAATCTTATCCCATTTTTGTCTTTGTCACAGGCCTCACCATTGACCCTCATAAATCCATTGTTCTCAACATCTCCCTCGACCAACATGAATTTACTGTCCTGCACTACCCATTTTACTGGGTGGCTTCCCACCTGCCTTTTAGGCTTCTACTCAGACCTTTGCAAATTACGCCTCATTCCCACAGCAAGCGCTTGGATTTACGAAGCACACACTCTTTCCTGTTTTAGTAGCATTAATACCATAAAGGTGCCCTAGGTCCAAAAATTACTATACCTTTTAATCTGTGATCTGTTTGCATCTGAGGACCCCTGTTTAAACGTGCACCCCTTATCTGTGGTTATATCCCTTTTTAACTTCATGAAATTGTTTAATCTGTACCTTCCATCTATCATTGCGCTGTTTTATGTGCTGTGAATACAGTCAGCACCCTATATGAGTGTAAGTTGTGTCCTTGCATTATTTATTTTACTTATGTATTTGCTTTTCAGGGCTGTGGAGTCGGAGTTGTGGAACTGGAGTTGGGACCAATTTTGGGTGGAACTGGAGTTGGAAGAAAGTTTCCACCTCCGACTCTGGCTTTGAATTGAAATTATTGTTTTAATTATATTATATAATTATTAATATTGTATAATTCATTTGATGTATAGATTGTTACATATTTACTTTCATAGGAAGTCACTAGGTTTTTAATGAATTAGAGGATATTTACTGATTCTGTCTGACTACGATTGTCAGTCTGTTATGAATAGTAGTATAATGTTGTACCGTGTTAGCCATGGAAAGTAGTGCAAGAGTGAAGAAATCAAGTGATACCTTTTAGAGGCTGAGTATACTCAGCCTCTAAAACGGGTAGGCAACCTTTTTTGTTCGGCGTGTCGATTTTAATTAAAAAATCAAAGATGAGGTACTCGGAGTGCCGGTCAATAATTGTAAGTCTGACGATCCCTAAACTAAAGTCATATACCACAAACCATAACACAGAAGTGCTGCCACCAGATGCTTTAGGACACATGCGTTTACTGCTATTTCCTGGGACACTCCTGTACTTTCCGATTAGAATCAGTGAAAGTCCATGTGCAGCCCCCAATTAGTGGTAAATGTATGTGTCCAGGAGCACCGTATGGCGGTATCCTTATGGTGATATCACACTATGTATCTGGATGCAGATATAGTCTTAGGCCACTGGAACTTTTACTTCAATGTAAAACTGCGTTCACATGGTGCATTTTTTGTACAAAAAAAATGCCTGTGTTTTCTGTGCAAAAACACATCCTTAATGCAGAAAACACACCGTTATACAGAATAATGTCCCATAGCGGCCCCTGCACACGGTATATGTCCCATAGTGGTCCCTGCACAAGGTATTATATCCCATAACAGCCTCTGCACACCTTATTATGTCACATAGGGGCCCCTTCACACGGTGTTATGTCATATAGTGGCCCCAGCACACGGCATTAGGTCCCATAGCGGTCCCTGCACATGGTATTAGGTCCCATAGTGGCCCCTGCACACGGTATTATGTCCTATAGTGGTCCCTGCACACGGTATTAGGTCCCATAGCGGTCCCTGCACACGGTATTATGTCATATAGTGGTCCCTGCACACAGTATTAGGTCCCATAGCGGTCCCTGCACACGGTATTAGGTCCCATAGCGGTCCCCACACACAGTATTATGTCCTATAGCGGTCCCTGCACACGGTATTATGTTCCATAGCTCTCTTCAGATGCCCGAATATAATAAGTGCAGGACCAAGAGAAGTCACAAACATAAAAAAACAATGCTACTCACCTTTTTCAGCGCTCCGCAGCCTCTCTGTTCTCTTTGGCGCTTCTGCCTGACGTCAGCGACCGCTGATTGGGTCTCTGGGGTCACGTTGCGTCATTATGCGTAATGACACCGGACGTGACCTCTGAGGCCCTGTCAGCTGTCATAAGCGCCTGCAGATTGCAGAGCCGCCGCATAGCGCTGGGAGCAAGGTGAGTATCATTGTTTTTTATGTTTCATCACTTCTCTTAAGTCTCCGCATATTATACTCGGAGGTCTGAAGAGACCCCACAGTATAATAATGGCAGTTTCGTTTCGGCCATGTTTGGTCCGATCGAAGCTGCTGGACGAGGACTCCGCTGCCGTGCCATTGAAATAAGCCTCGCGTGCCACTCTTGGCACGCGTGCCGGGGGTTGCCAACCCCTGTAATACGGTGTGCAGAGGCTGTTATGGGATATAATACCTTGTGCAGGGGCCTCTATGGGAAATATACCGTGTGCAGGGGTCACTATGGGACATTATTCTGTATAACGGTGTGTTTTTCTGCATTAAGGATGTGTTTTTGCACAGAAAACACAGGCATTTTTTTGTGTAAAAATGCACCATGTGAACGCAGTTTTACATTGAAGTAAAAGTTCCAGTGGCCTAAGACTATATCTGCATCCAGATACATAGTGTGATATCACCATAAGGATGCCGCCATACGGTGCTCCTGGACACATTTACCACTAATTGGGGGCTGCACATGGACTTTCATTGCTTCTAATCGGAAAGTACAGGAGCGTCTCAGGAAATAGCAGTAAACGCATGTGTCCTAAAGCATCTGGTGGCAGCACTTCTGTGTTATGGTTTGTGGTATATGACTTTAGTTTAGGAGTTGTCAGACTTACAATTATTGACCGTCACTCCGAGTACCTCATCTTTGATTTTTTTAATTAAAATCGGCACGCCGAACAAAAAAGGTTGCCTAACTCTGCCGTATTATGTCACATAGTTGCCCCAGCACACGGTATTATGTCATATAGTGGCCCCACCACACGGTATTATGTCACATAGTGGCCCCAGCACCCGGTATTATGTCACATAATGACCCCTGCACACCGTATTATGTCACATAGTGGCCTCTGCACATCGTATTATGTCACATAGTGACCCCAGCACACTGTATTAGGTCCCATAGCGGTCCCTGCACAAGTATTAGGACTCATAGCGGTCCCTGCACACGGTATTAGGTCTCATAGCGGCCTCTGCACACGGTATTAGGTCCCATAGCGGCCTCTGCACACGGTATTAGGTCCCATAGCTGTCCCTGCACACGGTATTAGGTCCCATAGCGGTCCCTGCACACGGTATTAGTTCCCATAGCGGTCTCTGCACACGGTATTATGTCCCATAGCGGTCCCTGCACACTGTATTAGGTCCCATAGCGGTCCCTGCACACGGTATTAGGTCCCATAGCGGTCCCTGCACACGGTATTAGGTCCCATAGCGGTCCCTGCACACAGTATTAGGTCCCATAGCGGTCCCTGCACACGGTATTAGGCCCCATAGCGGTCCCTGCACATGGTATTAGGTCCCATAGCGGCCACGCACACGGTATTAGGTCCGGTCGCGGTCCCTGCACACGGTATTAGGTCCCATAGCGGTCCCTGCACATGGTATTAGGTCCTATAGCGGACCCTGCACACGGTATTAGGTCCCATAGCGGTCCCTGCACACGGTATTAGGTCCCATAGCGGTCCCTGCACACGGTATTAGCTAGGGAAAGAGGGAGGGGGTGTGAGTGAGAAAGGGAGTGGGAGGGAGTCAGCTCTGAGTGAAGTGCAAGGCATCATGATAGTTGTAGGAAAACAGAACAGGAAGCTACCCATGTAAACAAATGCAGAAGATGCCAGGAGCATTTGGTTGCACTTATTAACCTATTAATAGCACTAACCGACCTTTATTTGAAAAATATTTTTTTGCCCGGAAAACCTATTTAAGCTTGACCCAGAGTTAGGGACATTCCCAAGGGTGGGCTGAAAAGCAAATCTTGTTAGCTATGATTATACAGTGTTCTCCTTTGGGTAAGGGGGCAGCCTTAGCTGAGTGCAATTTATTCTTTTCATTTTCAGTAAACATTTTCCCCCCCAGCTTGTTACGAGGTGGCCTGCCAAATCTTCAACATTGTCCTTTCTGCTTTCTAGAACTGAAAGCCCATTAGCAAAATCACAGGCTTAGCATAACAGATATCCAGAATTTTGTAGTTACATCGGGGAGAGCAATATGGAGAATTTGGAGATCTTCCATTTTTTCTACTAAATGTATAGTAGTTACTTTCTGTATGAATGTGTTAAATGTCAAATAGTATTTAGCCAAGCTTATACTGACAGATGTCACACAAACACTGATGACACCCACAGTCTCCAGACCCTCCAAGTGGACAGATTTTGGCAGTACAGTACTGAATATTTTTGGATGGGTCTAATATTGCATTTACTGATGTTCTTTAGTTCTGCCAAATTAATTGGCTGAATTTAGAAAAAAATCGAAGGAATTACACACAACATAATGGTCATGGCCTCCTTCCCGTTCAATTCACTTTAATTGATGTTGGACCTAATTCTGAGTTCCATTGCATGTTGTATATTAGTTTAAGTTGGCCTACAGATTTTTGTGCTTCTAGAGGGAAAAACAAACCAAAAAAAGGTCGCACAATGCATTTAATTGTCAGTACTTTGGAGGAGCAAACAATTCAGTCTTGGTAATTTCAGTACCTAATCTCCCGCTACCTGCCCACACGTAACCTCCGATCCTCCAGAGACCTCCTACTCCGCTCTGCTTTTATCCGCTCCTCACACAACCATCTCCAAGACTTCTCCCGTGCATCCCCCATACTCTGGAACTCATTACCAAGACACATAAGACTGACCCCCACAATCACAAGCTTCAAGAAGGCCCTGAAGACTCACCTATTCAGGAAGGCCTACAACCTCCAATAACGCTACTGTCACCACACCACCACCTGTACAGCCTCTCCCCTCACCTTCTGTCTCTCTCCCTCTTCCCTCATAGATTGTAAACCCTTGCGGGCAGGGCCCTGTATCCCTCTGTGCCAGTGATCACTGTTTTATTATCTGTTTGTATATTTTGTGTACTGTATGTTAACCCTCAAATGTACAGCAGCATGGAATTAATGGTGCTATATAAATAAACAATAATAATAATAAGTACTTCAATACTAAGGTGCACTTAACGGCAGGTACTATGGGCAGGGGGGTCTGCAGCTGCTAAGTGCATCTTACTATTTCATCTGTATTTATCCATTTGCTCCTCCAGAGGACATGGCGCACACACTGCCAAGTGTCCTCCATGTTCTTTGTTCAATGGCCACCACAAACCAGTGTTCCCTACTACTACCAATGATCTCTCAAGTAGTGATAGCAATTGGAGGGACTTACTCTTTTTTAAAGGTGGGAGAAGAATGTTGCATATGTCATAGGCAGTGTGTCGCGAGTGTCATTAGGACTAGGAATCATGAATATTTGTCTGTATGTACAATAAGCGACAACCCCACATAGGTATTAGACAGTCTCTCACTAAGGACCATGTCTATGCAAAATACATTGCTTCATTTAGACCGAAAACGTCCAAACTGGAACTGCTATTATACTCTGGGGTTTCTTCAGACCCCAAAGTGTAATTAGCAGAGGCCCAGGGGAGGTGAGCAAACATAAAAAACAGTGTTACTCACCTTCCCTGGGCTCTGGCACTGGTCTTCATCCTCTTCTAATCTTCTGAATGACAACTTCATTTACGCTTGCTTGTTTAGGTTATGATATCACATACTGAATGACATCAGGGACCTCTGAGGTCCAATCACATTACATTTTTTGACAGGGGTCTGGTCTGGTATCTGAATGAATTTTGGGGTCTGACAACTTGAGGAGTCTAGTCTGGTGGAGTCATTATTGAGCAACAAAAAATGTTAGCATATGAGAGGTTTGTTATGTTATTCCAGCCAGGTCTTTATGCATGCCATGGCTTTTGTTATTGGTGAGGCAGTATTCTTTGTGGGCTGGTGGGATTTGTGTGCCAGAGCTTTCTTTTAGTCACCAACCACCTCTGCCTTACTAGCATACTATGTCTCCAAGTACTGTAACCTTCTTCTTGTTTCAGAGGATCCAGCAACTCCCAGTTATATTTTCTACATTTGGTGGACACTTCCCAGAATAGTCCGATTCTGGTCCTGGGTTGTCCATCTTCATCACATAGTGCCTGTTCTCAGCTATAGTATAATTACATCTTCTGACCTTCCATTAAAAAACTATTGGTCACTCATGGAAGAAGAAAGGCATTGGACATAAGGGCTTGAATGGTCGGGTTCCTGATTTAGGGTTTATTCAGATGGTGTAGTTGAGTGCAGTGGAGACAGCATCAAAGAAACACATGTGTGTCTCCAATTGTATTCACTGTGACTTTTCTGCTTTATTTTGTTAGATTTATCTTTTTCTTTTATGCACATTTGTCTCTTGATCGTAAAAGAAACAAAATGTTTTAACATGGAAATTGGAAAACATGTAATTCCACTGAGGCCCCTGAATATGTATCAGTAAAAACACTGAAGCACTAAGCACTTTGTAAAATGCAACATGTTAGATGATGTTTTTGAAGCACACGGCTGAGTAATAATAGTTCAGCAGTCGTGACAAATCTGGTCTTGTGTTTACAAGCAGGGGCATGTTAGGTCATATTGTGGTTTACATATTGTAGCATACGAGATGTGTTTATACAACCATAATTAACACTAAATGAAAGCTAAACGAAATAATTTATGTAGGCGCATGCACGGAGAAGAAAGCATTTATTATAAATCACCATGTAACGTGGCACTTCAAAGTGATTCATGCTGCAAATTATTAAATGGCTTATATGGCGTAAAAGTAGCTGTCATTTCATAAAACTTCTGATGTGTTATAGAAATATGCCAAAAGTTTTGATTGATGGGTGTCCAGGTTTGGGACCCCCAGCAATCACTAATACAAGGGGGCAGAAGCGCTCAGCCAAGCACAGGGCCCCTTTTGGCCTTAATTGGTTAAGTGCTTCTACTCCATTGTTTCAGTGACTGGGGGGGGGGGTCTGAGCACCCGGACCACTACTGAGCAAAACTTCTGGCATGTCTCAATAGCATTTCTAGTGTTTGTAAATTGATTAAAATTTCGGATCGTCTGCAGAAAAATGTTACTTGACTCATAGTATTCTAATGAATGATGTATTTTTATGGACTAAACTCATTGACTTAAAAAAAAAAAAAAAAAAAAAAAAAAAAAGAAACACCAAGAAGGATTTATTGGAATGGAATAAAACTTTCTGTGTGTGACTGTAATAATGATACATGTAAGTCTTAACAATACAATTGAATGGAGGCGCTAGTATCCTGATGGGTGGCCTCTAACCTGGATACAAGATGAGATATGATTGAAGGCATACAGGTTCTATATGGTATCCTGCAGCACATTGGCCCACTGAAGTTGCAGCTGGACTTGATCCTGCACACTTATACTGTAGGTTGTCAAATCTGGCATCCAAGGTGGTCCCATAAATGCTTGATTGGCGATTAATCTGAGCATGATCTTGCTGAAAGTTGGAGTCCCTGCTGTGAGTGGCAACAATTGGCCACAGTACATATCACTGAGCTGTTAGTGTTCCTCTTATTACTACAGTGGGTGACTGACTGTCGTATGCGATGCCTCCACAGATCATCATATCAGCAGTCCACAGCAAAGGCAGGATTGAAGCACTCACCACAAGGCCTCCTTACTCAAACCTGACTATCGTCAGATCCCAAATAGAACCTGGATTTGGTGCTAAAGACAATACGGTCCAAGTATGTAGCAGTCTAGGTTTCTTGTTCAGTGCTGTGACACCATATTTCCTTCTGCTCATTACCTGAAAATGGTGCAGGCAGAGACAGGGGTGTGTTTTTATTGTCCACACATTGTGTCTGGACGGTGGACAAGAAAACTCTGGGAGAAGCTCATGCTTGTCAGTGGATCAAATGATCCTCTATATTGATCTGTCTGGGTTGCTTGAAGCCTGTTCACCATGTGCACATGGTCTCAGACAACCACTGTTCCCAGAACCTCCCAAAAGCTAGGTCAGAATGGCCTAGATCAGGGGTCTCAAACTCAATTTACCCGGGGGCCGCTGGAGGTAGAGTCTGGGTGAGGCTGGGCGGCATCAGGTTTTCCACACCGGTAATATGCTCCATATTGGCCCCTGCACACGGTATTATGCTCCCTAGTGGCCCCTGCACTTGTATTATGCTCCATTGTGGCCCCTGCACACGGTATTATTTCAGAGTATAATGATCGGAGACCCAGGGGAGGTGACAAACATAAAAACCAATGTTACTTACCTATCCTGGACATCGGTGCACTCCTTGCAGCTTTCGGCCCTGTTTAATTGCGCACACACGTCACGTGACCGGGCCAGCGACGCGACCTGATGACATCACCAGAGGCCCCAAGCCTGCTCGGAGTAACACCGATCGCAGAAGAGGTAAGTACATTGGTTTTTATGTTCCCTCACCTCCCCTGGGCCTCCGATTATTATACTCCGGGGCAGTGGCGTAACTAGGACTAGGGCCCCAAGGCGAACATTTGACATGGGGCCTTCCCTGAACCGGTTACGGGTCCCCAAACAGTAAAATATGCTCAACAGTGGCCCCAAATAGTATTATATGCTCAACAGTGGCCCCCACACAGCATTATATGCTCCACAGTGGCCCCCATACAGCATTATATGCTCTACATTGCTCCCCCCACACACAGTATAATATGCTACCCACAGTGGTACCCACCCAGTATTATATGCCCCCCATAGTGGGCCCCACCCAGTATTATATGCTCCCTACAGTGGTCCCCACCCAGTATTATATGCTCTACAGTGGCCCCCACTCAGTATTATATGCCCCCCACAGTAGCCCCCACCCAGTATTATATGCCCCCCACAGTGGCCCCCACCCAGTATTATATGCTCTACAGTGGCCCCCACCCAGTATTATATGCTCTACAGTGGCACCCACACAGTATTATATGCTCTACAGTGGCCCCCACACAGTATTATATGCTCTACAGTGGCCCCCACACAGTATTATAAGCTCCCAACAGCCCCCTCCGCATCGGTGCTATTATTATACTTTGGGGTCTCCTCAGACCCCAGAGTATAATAATCAGAGGCCCAGGGAAGGTGATTAAAAATAACAAACATTCATACTCACCCTGCCTTACCTTTCCTTGGCATCCTCGCTCCATCCTGCCGTCTTCAGCGTCTTCAGACCCTCTTCCGACGTCGCTGCCGAGGCCTGTGATTGGGCCTCAGCGGTCACGTGGGGGCGCATTGACGTCATTACGCGGCCGCGCCCCATGTGACCGCTGGGGCCTAATCACAGGTCTTAGTCATGATGGAGGAGCGCCAGAGAGGTGAGAATATGTGTTTATTATTTTCAGTCAACTCCCCTGGGCTGGCATGTATTGGAAAGGGGCCTGCAATATGCCAGAACTCCTTTCCAATAACATTATGTATAGCGGTCGGGGAACCAGGCTTTCCCCGACCGCTATCATAATGGTCCGGGGCCCCGGCCATCTCCAGGTGGCCGCGGGCTCCGTACCCTGCCGGGTCCAGTCGCACACCCTGCGACCGCGATCGTTACTGGTTTGTGGGGTTCGCGGTAGCGGCTGCCACAGGGCTCCGGGGCCCCCTAATGTCCCGGGCCCTGTGGCAGCTGCTACCGCTGCTACCCCGATAGTTACGCCCCTGCTCCGGGGTCTGAAAAGACCCGAGTGTAATAGTAGTATTTGAGGCTCGCGGCCTCACTTACTGATGCCCTCGGCCGCTCACAGCAGCGTCCACTTCCCTTTCTGCGTCCCATAGCAGAAGGGGAAGCGGAGGCGGCCACGAGCAGACGTGGGGTAGGTAAATAAATAGGCCATTACCTGCTGGGGATACTCCAGCAGGTAACGGCCTATTTATATAAATAAAAAAACTTATCCTCACCTACCTGCGATGCCTTGATGCAGCCGCCGCCTCCTCTTGTCCGAGACGTCTGTGTCTCAGCGTAGGAGGCGCGATGACGTCATTATATCGCTGCCTGCGCTGTGATGCGGATGTCTCGTAAGCTAGCCCAGGACAGGCCCCACTCAGCGTTGTTTTTTTTTTTAAAACGGCCTGTCCTGGGCTGGTTTACATTAGATAGTAAAAAATGCTGCCCCCCAGACAGTGCGCCCCTGGTGCCATTCGTATCAAACTCGGGCCGCACTAACAATAAACTTTGAAATTTGGGTTTGGGGCCGCAAACTATTGTCCCGAGGGCCGCAGTTGGCCCGCGGGCCGCGAGTTTGAGACCCCTGGCCTAGATGGTGAGCAATTCGTTGAAATGACCATCCTGTTTCTCTCAGTCCAGTGATGCACCTCATCTCAAAGTCTGTCAACTGGGCAAAATGTCATTGAGTGTGTCGCAGAGGGATGGCTAGCAGTCAATGATCATTCAGCAAGAGGTAGACTACCCAAAAGTAGCCTCCAAGAGCCTTTTTATAGGGCACTTTTATGCCCTTTTGTGACAAGACTGAGTGATTAACCATGCCAAACCTGTAGTCATTTACGTATCTGCCTGAGACTTGCTGACCATAACCATAGCGCAGGCTGAAGGGGGTCATTTCTAGATTTGACTACAGATTATGGGATTTGCAGCCTGTTCATTGTGTTATAGTATATTCCTGCCTACATGCATCCTATCAGACTCTTTGTTAGGTCTTGACTGCGATGACAAACCATTGTTAAACTGCATTCGAGCTGTTGGGGGCAGAGAGAGCACCCTCCCTCCTCTATTTAACCACGTAGATGCAGTGGGCAACCCCTAGCCCACATCATCTCTATGCCATTTATGGGAAGTTGTTGGAACCTCATAGTGCCCATGACATTAGTGCCTAGAATAAACCCTTAAAGGGTTAAAATTCCATCAAGATTTTATTGCATCAGAAATAAATATAAAACGAATCATCTTGTAGATAATATTAAATAAAAAATATGATACCATTTTGGATCTAGAGCTCCTACACATACTGATGTGTGTCTGTGGTCACAGGCTGCAAACAAACCCTGTGTGGTCTGATCCTACAGTCATATTCCATCCCATCTGAAAGACTTTACAATGCAAGTGACAAGCATAAAGCAATCCTTAAATTCTAACCTATTTAAAATTACATGTTCAGATAACCCGAGTTTATAAATTTCTTCTCTCACCCATAAATTATGACAATACAACTTTTCATCAGTGGTAAGACATGCTGAAATGTGGGTTAAAGTGATACATAGGGTCTACTTGACCCACATTTGAGGCTGTAAACCACCTTGGAATGTTTCAAGTGTGGACAGCCTGGGGCAAACTTGTAACACTGCTTGTGGTTCTGTCCACGGTTGTGAAGATTTTGGGGATGGGTTGAAAACTTTGTGAGAAGACATTTGGTTGAATCCTCTCCCTTCACCCCCACCTGGATGATTCTGGGCTTTTATGGGCAACGAAACACATGAAATAGATAGGAACAATATTTACCTCCTCTATTTTCTGGCAACCGCAAGTCGAAAGGCGATCTTACAAGTATGGAATAAACCCCAAGAGCCCCCACTCTGCCTGTTTGGAGAAACTTTCATTTATAATGAAGATGGATTGAGTGCAGGCAGCGCACCATAAGAAGAAAGGAGTAAAGAAGTTTTTCGTGCTACACTGGGCTATATTTCTTTGTTGCCCTAGCATGTAAAGGATAAACTGCGGACTTGTTTTTAACTCACATCCTGGTACCAGGAACAGGTAGAGCTACTGGTTATACATAAAGGGTGGATGATAACTCCCCATTCCTTACTCACTCAACCAGGCAGCCAAGTGTGGGAGGGGGATAGGATCACCTTTTTGGAGGGGCTTTTTGTGTCTTTGGTTTTTGTTTTATTGTATTCATGTACTTTTGTCTCTCTGTATATATTTCCTTATTGTACACAGGTTGATTGTTTCAGCTGTGGATTAATGCAATGATTTATAGACAATTGTCAAAGTATGTATCGTTTTGCAAACTCGCATGAGTACCACCCAGGTTATACTTACGGAGCCTATTCCGCTTATAACAATACATCCAAAATGGATATGGTTGGCGCATGGATTAGATACTATATTGGGACTAAGGTTGAGAATTGCCTCGAATAGAGATCTGAACTGTGTGCAAATCTTATTCCTGTTCATTGTATATGTTGTATCTTAAGTGGACTGCAGTTGTTATTTAATATGCCAAATTTTGTACTTATATAAAAATAAATGTATAAAAACATAAAAAATACATAAAAAATACATAAAAAACACACAAAACCTCAAGAAGTTTCTAAAATGGGAAAACCGCATATGTAAAAAAGAGTTTTTTTTTCTCCTTTTACATGCTATGTATCTTTGCCTATAAGATCGGCAGGTTTGTTTTTTCTCTCGCACTGCAGTGGAAAATCATCTATTTAGCTATATTACAGACTGTCACATATTTGACTAATCACAGTGCAAAATCTAAATATGTTTCGGCTGTGATGAAGCATTGCACAACACTTGGCTTGGCTTCAAGCTTGTTCATCTCTTCTCTGATCAGAGCCAGCCAGACGTCCTGTGTCTGTATGGATTAAATCTTAGGCCTCAAGAAATATGCAAAAATTCAAGAAAACATACTTGAGCCACCTGTAGCTCTCCTCTTGGCTTTTCAACTGCAACTCCCATCAATCCTTCTGTCTTAGTGTAGTCTTTAGTACGCTAATGTTTGTGAAAAATACATCTGGAAATATTTTTAGAGAAAGATGTATCCGTGTAAGGTGAGGAAATCTAGTCAAGATGAGTGAAGGTCAAGTTCTCAGGACTCTCATCTCCATCCTAATAGAGTTGTCAAAGACATCTTAAGTGGCAGGACATTGTTAATGTAGGTTGTTGTATAAAGTATAGCTAGAGGCATTTTCTTCACTCCGTAAAGATGCAACTGCATGCTGACTGCTACAGTTGCCAAGGCCATTTGGTACAAATCCCAGGAGTATTGTACACCTGTACATAAAATGAAGCAACCTCAATACATATAGTATATCCATAATACAGCACCCACATACTTAAAGGGAATCTGTCAGGTCAATCTGGTACACTAAACCACCCACAGGTCCTTATAGACCTGGGGTTTAGTGTCCCAAATCGCCCTGTTGTAATGCAATCCGCAGGTGCATTAAAAATAAAAAACCTTTATAGTCACCTAGAGAAGTGTCTGATCAACGCTGTTCGGCCGAGAACAGTCCGGTTTATTCATGAGCTTCTTTGTTGGTACGCCTCCCGATGCCTGCGCTGTTCTTCAGTGAAGCCGAAGATGGACACCCCGGCTTCACTGCGTATTTGCGGGGCATGCGCACTGAAGCTGAGGTGTACACCTCTGGCTTCATTGAAGAACTGCGCAGGCGGCGGAGTACAGCAGCAGGGTGAGTATAAAGCTTTTTTATTTTAATGCGGCCATGGATTGCATTATAACAGGGTGATTTGGGACACTAAACCCCAGGTCCATATGGACGTGTGGGTGGTTTAGTGTCCCAAATTGCCCTGACAGATTCCCTTTAAAGGAAGTCTGTCACCTGCAGCCAGCATATCCACCCAGCCCCATAGATAGGTCAGGATCACCTGAATAAACAGGGTTTTTGCCTTGTGAATCAGTGCCTCTGTTGCTGGATGTTGCTGCTTACAATGAGGGCATTGCCGCTTACCTCTTTGGAGCAATGGCAATGACCATTGTCCCAAACAGCTCATTTGCATATTGATACAAATGGTGTTATCTCAGCAGGGTTGATATACTGGGTTCTAGCAACAGACTCCCTTTAAGTTGTTTCATATAAAGACAGAGATATTTACTGTTAGACAAAAAGATAGTCAATTCACACAATGGGACTGAGGGCCCTGCTCGCAAGAAATTACAATCTATGAAGCAAAATGTGACATGTGTATGCCGTATTGTAGGGCATTTTTCCTAAGAAATAAAGCACAGAATGCCTCTATAATAATCTGCTATAAGGGGGCACTATATGGCCTAAAGTGCCTATGAGTTGGTACTATGGAGCTGTAATGACTCTAAGTACTTCAATAAAAGCTTCATGCTCTTGTCATTGCTTTGTGCTACTCATTCACTTACAAGCTTAGCTATTGAATTTTCTCTTTAAAAAGGACCTTTTACCACCTTCACAACTCCATTTCTTAGCATCTGTTACTAGGCGCTGCTCCTCTGATTCTGGCACAGTTGGAATTTTTTCTCTAGCCCCATCATTACCAAGAAATCAATGCAGTTAGTTTGATGAGGGCTAGAGAAAAAATTCCAACTGCTTTGGAATCAGTGGAGCAGCAGCTATTAAATGATGCAAAGAGCTGGACTTGGAGGTTTTGGTTAAAGGTTCGCTTTAAAGTTATCAATTTCAGACTAGTGAGGGTTCAACATTCAGGACCCCCTGCCAACCAAGAGCCATTGGAGGTCATGACTAACACAAAGAATGGAGCCAGAGGCAAAGCTCTGTTCTCTGTGTATTAGCTGGGCCGCATTACTGCATCTTTCAGCTACTATTACACAGAGAACGGACCTGTGCTTCCAGTACTGTTCTCTGTGTAATTTCTTGCACCAGCGGCTGCTTAAAACAGCTGATCTGTGGAGTCTTGGCCAGAAGCTTGCTGCTAGGCGCAAGTCAGATGCCATTTTAATGACTGCTACTGCTGGCAACAGAAGGAGGAGAGGAGGCACCACTACACGGACTCTGCAGAGTATCAAAGTGTGCAAGTTGCACAACAGTCCTGGATAGTTCAATTGTTACTGAGAAAGGCAGCATTTGTCTGGTAGGTAAACATTTTTCACAAAAGGCTCAGAATAAATTAAAAGAATTAAAGAAGCAATACTCATCTCAGTGATCCCCTGCCACTCCCAGGTCTGATGCTTGTGTTTTTCACACAAAGATGTATTTGGTCACTCAGGACAGGTCCTATTCCTGTCGGTTTTGCAGACCATACTCACTGGCCTCAATGAATGGGGCTACGGAAGCACGGGAGGCTCAGGGGCAGCACACGAATGTCATCCATGTGCCAGCTGTGCTGTTCAATCATGGCCTGGATACACACACATGGTCGTGTGCATGTCACCTTACTTTTGCTACATCAGCCCTCATACTTGGCTGTGGAAAATGACTAACCTTCTTAGTGCCGGTTCTGTATGGGAATTTTGTGTATTGTAGTATCTTTTTAATTTATTAAGGCCGGGGCCCCACGTGGTATAAACGCCACAGTTGGCTGTGGTGGAAACACCATGGGAAAAAAACGTGGCATTTTACAGTCCTTGCATAGTGGATGAGATTCTAGCAAATCCCATCCACACACTACAGAAAAATACGCACAGCATACATGCTGAGATTTCCAAAACCGTCGCAGTTTTGGAAATCACAGCATGTCAATTATACCTACGGAAATGCCAGCAGTTTCCCTATCGGTATAATGGAAGCAGAAAGTCTTCACTTCCTGTGAAAAGCGTTGTGGGAAAACCCCTGATGCATTACCACGTGGTTTTTCCCACAGCGCTTTTTTGCTGCAGCCCGCTATGTGGGGACCTTAGCCTCAAAGTGATTTGTTTTTTTTATTCTAACCCATTGGTGTGTTATGCCCTCTTGCCCGATAAGCTGTGTTCATTTTTGTTTTGATGTTATATGTGTCGGGTTATGCAACACTTGGAAGTGTTGTCTTAAACTCGCACAAGGTAAGCCTTATCAGCTAATTTTTGCTTGTCTTTAGTGTATCCAGTTCTTAGTGCTGCGCTATCTTCTGCACAACAGCCTTTCTGGCGCACTATCCAAGTAAAACTTACACAAGTGTTCTTAAACTCATGCACTCTGGTCACCCAAACCAATGTACACTCATCTAGACCTGCTCATATATGCTTCACATGCTTATGTCCTGCACCAAAGTAATTTTGGAGCAAATACTGTATATTCACACACAAAACTCTTCCTAGTGTCCAGATAGAGGAATGGCCATCCTCTCCTAAGTACCAAAAGCTGCACTTATGAATGGTAATATATTAAATCACTAACATAAAATATACATCAACAGGAAATGACCGCCAAACACTGCCTGCAATGGTGGTCATTTAATTGGTCCCTTTATTAACATTGTGCCCTGAGAGTGCATCCTCATAGCCATAGCATTAACATCACCTGTACCCAAGTAGCCTACAGTAATTCATCACAGTGTTTATCCCAATGTGTTTTTAGACTCACAAGTGTTAACCATAGTCATGTAATATATCAAATTGGAACGGAAACTATTTCTTTTCCTCCAGTTGCCATTCTTCAGCCTCCTGCAATATCCATCTCATACAACCTGTGGAAGTGAGAATTCTGTGGGCTGCCTCAATCCTCTCAGAGAGTACGGCTAATCTTTTCATTAGGAGGTAGCAACACTTGGGAGGATTTTTGGCAATAATGGTTAGTAAAGAGTTTTGTGACATTTTTTATATCTTCATTTATTGTTTCCTTCTTGAATACAAATCCATTAGGCTAATAAAAAATTCTCCACTTCTCAGAAGACGTAGTCTGAGAAAACAGAAGCAGATGTTATGTTCGTTATAGCAGATGTATAAGCCAAAATCTCACAAAACATTGCAAAAGACTGGCGGTATAACAGTTACATAGCAACAGAAGAAACCAAGACTAAACATTCATTCTGTCACCATGTTTAAAGCATATGTGCACCATTGAACACTATTCATATATAGATGTATATAAAAAGTTGAGTAACTTTGCAAATATATATCCTAAACTACTTTGTACTTAGAAGTTACAGATTCTTACATGCAGGAGCTGAATTTACAATTCTGCTGGTTGTCACTGGAAAACAAGTCTGTTGAATCCATTGCTAAAAGCTTATTTGAGCCCCTGTAATCAGGGAAATAACAAGTAACAACTTGCAACGGGGCCCCACTCTACCATGACCATCGTAAAGAAGACTCTGCATCCGTCAATAGGTGTCACTCAACTGGTTTGGGTGCAACTGGCTAGCCCCCAGTATTCCTGAGCAATGAGGGCAGTTCGTTTCAGCACAGTTATGTTCTCTACTGTCAGGTGGGCGGTCTTAGACTATCTGCCAATATCCAGGACCACCCACATGACAGAGAGCTTAATTAGTATATCAGGTGCTTAAACTAATCGCTCTGCTTAGGAGCAATAGGGGCTAGAAAAAAAATTCTAACTGTGCCGGAATCAGTGAAGTGGTGACTATTGAAGGATGCAAAGAGTTGGGGTAGATGGTGAAATGTCCTCTTTAAAGAGGACCTCTCATGTCCTCTAACAACTACCATGTTATATACCACTGGAAAGCTAACAGAGTGCTGAATTCAGTACATGGCTATGGAAGTGTACCATCGGGGGAGCCACCTCACCTCTGCCAAAAATTACGCTAAGCTGTTTGGCCGGCAGTGATATCGGTACCAAAACTAACTGCAACAATATCTCTGCACCTGGGACACATACGGCAAAGCAGACAGTGCGCAGAATTCGTCTTTCCAGTGGTATATAGCACTGCCAATGTTAGCGGTCATGAAAGATCTCTTTAAGCAGCAAGTTCAGAACTTTAATAGTGCACAATTATTTAAACACAGGAGTAATACACATAGAACATGAATCACATGTACATCCATCCACAAATAGGCAAAATAGAACATAGGTGCAGTCAGACCCCCTACATGGATCAATTGGACTCCAAAAGGGAGTTGACCGAAATGTCGCCATTAATTGATCTGATAGCACCTATGTCCTACTTTGCCTATTAGTGGATGAATTTCCATCTTCTTCTGTGCATTCCTGTTGTACTGCAATAAAACCCCACCATAATCTTAAAAGCATTCAAGTGTGTTTCTGTGGTTTTAGCACCATAAAGACTCCTGAGATAATGGCACCTTTGTCTACTACCACTAAAAAAATTAATGAATCCAGTATAGGTTGTGATATAGAATAAGGTTTAGTATAGGGTTTGATTATTATCGGCATAGAGAAGGTTCTTCGATCATCCAGCCATACATGGAAACATTATAAAGCAGTGACTAATACAGATGGTCATTGCCAAATATCTTTAATTCCTTTCTTATTGCATCTGGAACGTTCAAGCTTTCTCTACGTTCTTTCCAAACGTGTCAAATTGTTATAATGAAAATCCAGCCGCTGTAGACATAAAATAATGTAATGAGCCAATAAGGGCGCATATTTTAGACTTGGAAACATCAATACAAAAAAAACCCATAGGGTTATAAAGGGTTAATTATGTTCCAGGTCTATCACAGTCCATGGCAAGAATAAAAGTGGATGATAAAAGGTAACAACAGTGGAGGATTGATGGAAAATAATAGCGGTATAAAGCAGAAAACGTTCGCAGTGCGCCTATCCAGCGCTGTAATGAAATTAGCGCCATTAATGATGTAGTTTTCATTCGCTTTATTTGTTGAATCTGTCTTATATATGTTCTCTTGTTGCTGGATGTGTACTGCTTCCAGGATTCTCAACAAGAACATAATTAAGTCTGAAAGTCATTTTCAAACATCTGTCCCTATCCCCATCTTCACTGCAACTATTAAAGTGGCAATCACTGTTTTACTAATTCATAGGTAATTTCCAGGCATCCAAGTCTGGTTTATGAGATGTTCTCATATTAGAAGATAAGAGAGTGTGTAGAAAAGAGAAGCAGAGAATATGAGCACATCAGAAAAAGCGGGCCGGAAAACATACGTGCAGTGCAGCTTAAAAGAATCAGAGCAATTCTACCACAGCCTGTATGGCATTGTACAGAGTCACATGATCTCTAGGAATTGCCATGCAGGTTGGATGGAGTATGTATATAGGGAGATATTCTTTCCTAGAAACTTTCCAAAATTTGATAGAGCATGTTACAATTTGTATGTCTGATTTGTGTGAAAATTAAAGGCATACGAAACGAAGAGGCCCATATGTACCTAAAACCATTATTAGGACTCCACACGAATAGGAGACCTAATACTCCTTTATAACTGATGTGTTATGAATCTCTAAATCTTATCTCCCATGTTGACTTATAATGTATTCACCAAGCTCTTATTTTTACTTTTTACTACAATCTCACTGAAATTAGTTCTATTGGTCAGATTATTGCCAGGATAGGCCATCAATATCACCTTGTTGGGGTCTGACTCATGGTACCCCCTACAATTGGCTACCTGTCCATTGTTTACATAAGTCCATCTACTTGCACTCCAGTGGTGCAGGATATTGTAGCCCTGTCCTATTCAAGTGAACAGGATGAAGCTGTAATACCTTACACTACCACTGCTAGGTAGATGTGTATGCTGGTGCTTCAATCAGTTGATTGGCAGGGGTGCAAAGAGACAGATCCCCAACAATCTGACGTTGATGGCCCTGCCTAAGGCTAGGCCACTAATATTCAGATCCCAGAAAACTTCTTTCAGGCTAAGGCCACATGTTGTGGAAACTTCCAGTGCCCAGATGCTGCCAGAACAACTGATATGTGTGGGGTACAGGTGTCGGGCCCACAGATCTTGTGGATAGGTTATGAAAAATCAATTTTCCTTACTGCCACAGGCACTTTTCGATTACATTTTTTGACCAAACCCCATAACTTTTTTATTTTTCAGTTCACAGAGCCGTATGAGGGAAAAACTGGCACCATTTAATATTCCGTACAACGTACTGGGAAAAAGTGGGTTTGGAGAAAAAGTGCACCTGTGGGACTTCTTACGGGCTTCGTTTTTATGGTGTTCACTGTGCAGCCAAAATGACATGTCACCTGTATTCTGTGGGTCAGCATATTTTAACCCCTTCAAAAAATCCAAAACTTTGCAAAACATTTTTTTTTCTTAGAGTCGCCATATTCTGACACCCAGAACTTTTTATATTTGCATAGCGTGTCTTTTTTTGGGGGGGGGGGGGGGTCAGATGTACTTTTTAGTTGTACCATTTTGGGGAATGTCTATTGCTTTTTATTCAAATTTTTTATCAAAGAAACAGCTATGGTGTTCACTGTACGGGAAAAATATTTTTATAAGTTTGTAGACCGGGCAATTTGGATACCGGGATAACTAATGTGTATGTTTCACGTATTTTTTTACTTTTATATGTGTTCTAGGGAAAGGGGGTGATTAAATTTTTTAATTCTTTTTATTTTTTTTTTAGATTTTTTTTTTATTATTACTGTAATTATTAGACCTCCTAGGGTTCAAGATCCTTAGGGGGTCTACTAATTAGCAGCAGAGACCCAGCAGCTATGGAGGCTGCCATATTTAAATAATAGGGGTTAATGACTAGGTGAAATATGTCATCGTCTGGAGCTGTCACCCTGAGCATTTCGGTGTTTTGTTTATCCAAATTCCTACAACCATTCCAGAGATATAAGCCCTTTTAGTGTTGATGCAAATTAGGATATGACATACATCACAGAGACCCTGCCAGCAGAGAAACGTCAAAGTTACCGCCCACTTGACTAGTATACCCTAATTTACATCAACACCAAAAAGGATTATATCTTTGGAATGGATTAACTGATTTGGATAAACAAAGCACCAGGGTGACAGCACCTGTACGATGAAGTATACTATTGGACTTTTCAGACCTGGTGACGGGTCCTCTCTAATGAAATATCCTCTTCCCCTGTGACATCTACTGGACACCATTTTATTAACTCATTGCAGCTCTGCTCAGCATAAACATCTCTTGCTGCTCCTTCCCAGCCTGTACAATGTATGAGACATGTGCACGTTGTGTAGTAAGGGTGTCCCCACTGTGAACACGTCCTTCTGTGACATTGTGTGACAAGGGCTCAGTGGTTAGTGAAGAGAGACAGAGTCACTGCAATTTTTGTGTGCAGCACCACTCAGTTTTGTGGACATTGCTGGAAGAGGGAATTAGATTTACATACATGACCTTTAAAACCCAGTTAAGAAGCATGAAAAAATATTACCCCTTTAAGAAGGCCTGCCACCTGCACAGTAGGCCTCATGTATCAAAACAGTCTCAAAGTCAATGTAACCTTGTTACCTAGAGCAACCAATCACAACTTGGAAAATTGCACGGCAAAATTGAGAACTTATCTCTGGTTGCTTTGGCAACTAGACCTCTTTTTCTCTGAGACAATTTTGACAGATGAGGCATAATCTTATGGTTATAAGGTACTGTGTTCTGGAGAGCAATTCTAAAGCCTCCCCCACGCCATGACACATCATCTACCGCCTGTCCACCACAATGAGGAATTAGATTGCAAACGACATGTGAAGTTTGCAGCTCTGACTCCCTCCCATCTCTGGAGGTAATTCATTTATATGTATGTCCATTTATGTATGTAGTAAGTGTGATGTATGTGTGTCTTGACCATGTGAATGTGTGTCCTTGTATGTAGTGACAGCATTCTGGGGGGATCTTTGGCTGGCTAGTACACCATGTTGCTTTCTATTCTGCTTTAGCTTGCTGCATTGCTTTCCCCTATGCAGGTGTAGAAATTGTACCTCCTTTCCATTTACAAGTATTGGGGGCAATGCAAAAGTTCAGTAAGGGTGGCAAGCATGAAATCTTTGCACTGGGCCATTAAAGGGTTTGTCCATGTTAGAAATCCCATTTTCATATACTGTACCTTATTAGGGAATTCTGAATTCTGGATCCTCACTTGGTCATAATTGAGAATGGTTACAAAGAGTGTTTTTTAGGCTGAAGCCCCACATGGTGTAAACGCCAAGGTTTGGCCGCTGCATTTTGCAGTCCCTGCAAAGTGGATGTAATTCTAATGAATCCCATCCACACATTGCAGAAAAATACCCCCAGCGGAAATTATGTAATTTCCAAAACCGTTGCATTTTTGGAAATCACTGCATGTCATTTATACCTACGGAAACGTTGGCGGTTTCCGTATAGGTATACTGGAAGCAGAAAGTCTGCAGAGGAAAACTCTGCGGACTTTCTGTGAAAACTACTGAGGGAAAAACTGCTATGTGTTCCCGCCGTGGTTTTTCCCAGAGCGCTTTTTGGCTGTGGCTTGCTATGTGGGGCCTTAGCCTTACTCTACTCCTGCAGTACACAGGCAACTCACTGTTTTGAATGAGAAGTGTATAATGCTTTGTTTTCACCTGGGAGCGCTACAGGTAAATACCTTAATGCTGATCAGAGATGTAACTAGCAGCTCCTGAGCCTAAGGGCAAAACCTCTAATGGGGCCCCCACTTACCAAACAGACCATCTAACAAATAGGGCTGGTCCACAGTGAAGAACCCTTTTAGGCCGGGGACACACATTGCGTGCTTGGAGTGGGTTAGTTGCTGTGAAATTGCCAGCAGTTAACCCGCTTTTAAGTACAGTACTAGTGTAATGGATAGGGCTTAAACAAATGTTACCCACACACTGTAGAAACTAACCCACAGCAAAGTGAATGAGACTTTATTTAATCTCATCCTCATATTGCAGAAAAAAGCTGTGGAAAACGTAGCATGTTAATTTTATCTATGAAAACAGTGAGGCAGATTTATTAAGACTGGCACTTTGTATGCCACTCTTAATAAAGGTGCAGGGCACAAGTGAGTTATGAAAAGGCTTTGGCCGCACGCCAGAGTGGAGATCAATGCCAGTTAAGAACTTTTTCCATTATAACTCACGCTAGGAAACTGGCGTGAGTTATAATAAATATGTCAGCCCGATCTGCTCATATTCATACAATGTGGCAAACAAAGTACAGCTGTCATAGTGCCCCACTGTTTTGTCACTAAGTTCCATTGTGATGTCGCTGAGTTTCATTAGGATGTCAGAGTTCCATTGTGACATCACAATCAAAGTCTGGGACATCACAATGCAGCACTGTGTCGTCACAATGGAATTCAGTGACATCACAAAGGGGCTTTGTGACATCTTAATTGGGCATTGTAACATCTTAATAAGGAATTGTGACATCACAGTGAAACTCTGACATCACAAAGGGGCATTGTGACATCACAGTGAAACTCTGTGAATCACAATTGGGAATTGTGACATCACAATGGGGCACTGTAACAACACAATGGGATTCAGTGACATCACAATGGGTAGTGTGACGTCACCAGTGAAGTCAGTGGCTTTACAATGGGTCATTGTAACATCACAGTGGAACACTTTGACTTCACACTAGGGCATTGTGACATCATAATGGAAGTCAGTGACATTACAATGGGGAATTATGACTTCCCAGTGGAACTCAGTGACATAGCAATGGAATATTGTGCAATTACAATGGAACTCAGTGACATCACAATCCGGCATTGTGATATCACAATAGAACTCTTTGACATCACAATGGGGCCGTTTGTCATCACAATGGAACTCAGTGACATCACAATGGGGAATTGTATTATCTCAATGGAACTCAGTGACATCACAATGGGACATTGTGACATCACACTGGTACTCTGTGACATCACAGTGGGGAATTGTAGCATCAGAATGGAACTCAGCAATATCACAAAGGGGCATTCTGACATCACAATGGAATTCTGTGACATCACAATGGGCATTGTTACATTACAATCAAACTCTGTGACATCACAATGGGGCATTGTGACATCACAGTGGAATTCAGTGACATCACAAAGGGACTTTGTGACATCTTAATGAGGCATTCTGACATCACAATGTCATTCTGTGATATCACAATGGGGCATTGTTACATTACAATCAAACTCTGTGACATCACAATGGAACATTGTAACATCACGATGGGGCGTTGTGATATCACAGTGGAATTCAGTGACATCACAAAGGGGCTTTGTGACATCTTGATGGGGCATTGTGTCATCACAGTGGGACTCTGTGACATCACAATGGGGCATTGTGATATCTTAATGGGGAATTGTGACATCACAATGGAACTCAGTGACATTACAAAGGGGCTTTGTGACATCACAGTGGAACACTTTGACTTCACAATGGGGCATTGTGACATCACAATGGGACATTGTAATGACAATGAAAAGAGGATGCTCCCTGGTGTGATAACGTAGGATGAAACAAAACAAACACACCAAAGAAATTCTCACTCAGGTTCTTTTCTGAACAGGCACCTCAGAGCACTGGTCGATGACTTTGATGGATCACTTGTAATCCAGTGCCAATAAACAGTCTATAGTGGAGCGCTGCTTCAGATGGGTTACCAGTGATTCTCTTCCATTCCACAATGGAACTTGGTGACATCACAATGGATCTCAGTGACATGACAATGGAACATTGCGACATCTCAATGGAACTCTGGGGGGATGGGTTTGTGGCATATTTAGTGCAAGAAAGGGCCTTGTGCTAAATGTGCATCACAATATCATCCAGTGGCATAGAGGGACTGTTAATTTTCCCCCAGTGTGTTTTCTCCATAGGCTTATATGGGGGGAGGCAAGAATGAAAAACACATCCCCTGCATTTTTGCTGTGTTTTTTTTTTTTTTTAGCTGTGTTTGGCTACCTGTGCCCTTAGCCTTAATGTGTTGAAGTGGTGAGGGGTAAGTTCAAGGTGATTTGGTGTGAATTTCCATGTGGCTTTCTTCAGATGTGCAGTGATTCCATCCATTAACCATCTTGGGATGCCTGATCATGAAGCACTAGCCGCAAATGGTCACCAATGAGCTCACAATTGCCAGTGGGTATGATCATGAATGCAGGAACTTTCTTGGTCTGGTACTTGTCAGAAACTCCGCCATGATTTCCTTATTGTGGATAGATTATCAGGCAGAGACACTATGTGTATGGAAAGATAACCCAACCACAATAAGAAAATCATGGCTGGGTTTCTGACAAGTGTCAGTCCAGAGAATTTCTGGCAACCTATCAAGACAAAAGACTGTCACCACTAAGATAATTAGAGAAAATCTTTAAAACTCTATAAAATGTTTATATTTGTTAAAATTGTTTAACTTTTGATTGTCTACAAATTTAAATATGGTTATATTCATGAGAAAACCCCTTTAGGCTAAGGCCCCAGTTAGCAAAACATGGCTAAAAAAACACATTGGCCATGTAAACAGGACAATGTGCTGTTGAGAAATGCAGACTGTATGGGGGACATCCCTATATAGCACCACCCAAAGGAAGAGAGACCCAGCAGCAACCCTGCTGTCAGGCTAAGCCCCCAGGTAGGCCATATTACCCCACAGCCACTGCACCACAGCACTGGCAGACAACGCACAGTACCGCACCATGTGAACAGATCTCAAAAAAATTCACCTTACCATATGGTCTCAGTCAGAGGCCTGAACCAGTAGAAGGCTCCCTTAATTATATATAAAAAAAAAACAAAAAAAAAAACCTGGGCCAAATGGGAAGAGCGCTGGTACCAAGGTCTTTTTTTCATAGGGCATGTGATTCTGAACCAAAATGTTATGAACTTTATTTAAAAATATCACTACTGCCTAAAAAAAAACTCCAGTTCCTGCCACTAGGTGTTTCCTTTCTAGCTAATTTGCAGTTTGCTCCCTGTTGCTAGGGAAGGTCCATCCATAGATACCATTCATAAGCAAGACATCTTCACAGTGAGTGGAATGGGATGTTCAGTATTGTCTTTGCACTGTGAATGCATATAGGAGGGGCTGATTTTCCTCACTGCATGTCTGAAAACTGCTTGCTCTGTGCAAAGAATTGAATATTGGGCAGCACGGTGGCTCAGTGGTTAGCACTGTAGCCTTGCAGCGCTGGAGTCCTGGGTTTGAATCCTGCCAAGGACAAAATCTGCAAGGAGTTTGTATGTTCTCCCCGTGTTTGCGTGGGTTTCCTCCCACACTCCAAAGACATACTGGTAGGGAATGTAGATTGTGAGCCCTATATGGGACAGTGAATGTAAAGTGCTGCGGAATATGATGACGCTATACAAGTAAGCATAATAAATAAACATTCTGCAAATCTCACATTTTACAATGTAAGAAAAGTCTTCTATGTATCTAGTTCTGTCCCTGTCCCCTTAATGACCCGTCAAACCTTGGCCCATATGTTAAATGTATATGTCCCCAGTCATGTGTTTAAACAAGCTGTATGTGAGAAAATAGCTGGCAAACACAAATGACAATAAACCATTTGTGCTATTCAGCTTTTCCAGCTGAAGGTGCAGAGAACCTATTTACATAATCTGCGCCTCTCTTAGCAGGATGCCAGGGCCACTGACCAAAGCTGTGTTTTCAAAACCCTGTGGCCACTGGGTACCTGTATGAATACACTCTATGGGTCGGTCTAGTGATGTCATATCATCACACTGATACATGGGAACAAAGAGTAGGGAACTCAACTTAAATAGATAGCTTCAGAAGCAACAAGATATCTTCAGCTGAGTAGACGCCATCAGAAGACACAAGACAGCTCAGTTCACCTGCCACACCAGCACCACTATGTCCACAACAGCTCTGCAACAAAGCTGGGTATAGCTCCCCCTACAACCATCTTTCTCTCTTTCCCATCCCTTAACCCTTCCTTTCCCTACCTTACACCCCATACCCACTTCCCTTATCTATCCTATACTCTGTGATCCTTAGGAATAGGGAAAGTTAGAGACGGTTAAGTGGGGAGAGACTGTTGCATGTGTGTGTAGGATCTATATAGTTGTGGGTAGGTTTAACATTGGGTTTTATATTTTCCATATTGTATTGTGATTTTGTAACATATAGCATTAGTGTTAGGATAATAAAATATATTTATTACCTACACTATGTAAGGGAACAGAAATAAGCATTAATATAAGGGAAAATGAGCTATAAAGGATCCATTAATAGGATTTATTAATATAGTGCTTAGATATTAATAACCCAGATGACATCAGTGCAAGGCTAATTAAGACTTGTGGGGACCAGCTGTGTGGTATAATTACATATATGTATAATATGAGCCTGAGGCAGGAAATAGTCCCTGAATTATGGAAATCTTCTTGTGTGGTACCAGTTCCAAAGAAACCTCACCCTATGGACCTCAACGACTACAGACCTGTAGCACTGACATCCCACTTGATGAAGATCTTAGAGAGATTGGTTCTCACACATCTTCGCCCTCTAGTGAGCCCCGCTATGGACCCTCTCCAGTTTGCTTATCGACCGGGCATTGGGGTAGATGATGCCATCATCCACCTTCTGCACAGGGCTCTGTCTCACCTGGAAAAACCAGGGAACACGGTGAGAATAATGTTCTTTGATTTCTCCAGTGCTTTTAACACCATACAGCCCAGGTTACTGAGAGACAAGCTGGGCCTTGCTGGAGTGGACCACCACCTCTCCAACTGGATCCTAGACTACCTCACAAATCGACCTCAATACGTGAGAGCCCAAGACTGTGTGTCAGGTACCGTGATCTGTAATACGGGGGCACCTCAGGGTACGGTTCTCGCCCCTTTCCTCTTCACACTGTACACTGCTGATTTTAGGTGCAACTCATCCAGCTGCTACCTACAGAAGTATTCTGACGACTCTGCAATAGTAGGCCTCATCACAGACGATGATGACAGGGAGTACAGAGAACTGAACCGTTTTTTTGTGGACTGGTGCCACCAGAACCACCTGAAGATTAACGCGGGGAAGACCAAGGAGATGGTGGTGGACTTCCGTAAAGGCAGATGCCCTCCAAAACCAGTGGACATCCTGGGGACGGGCATCGAGATTGTGAACACCTATAAGTACCTGGGTCTGCTCCTTAACAATAAGCTGGACTGGGCAGATCATATGGAGGCCCTGTACAGGAAGGGCCACAGCAGGTTCTACCTGCTTAGGAAGCTGAGAGCCTTTGGAATCCGGGGGGGAACTTCTTAGGACTTTCTTCAACTCTGTAGTGGCATCAGCCATCTTCTTTGGAGTGGCCTGCTGGGGGAGCAGTATATCAACCAGGGACAGAAATAAACTTGACAAGCTGATTAGAAGGGCCAGCTCTGTCCTGGGGAGCCCACTGGACCCAGTGCAGGTGGTGGGTGACAGAAGGATACTGTCCGTGGTGAGCTCCATGCGGGAGAATAACTCCCATCCCATGCATGAGACTGTGATTGCGCTGGGCAGTACTGTCAGTGACCGACTGCTCCACCCTAGGTGTGAGAAGGAGTGCTATCGGAAGTCTTTCCTCCCCACCGCGGTTAGGCTGTACAACCAACACCGACCTAAGCGGAGATAATTACATACAGAGAACTGAAATATCTCTCTGCCTGTTAAATCCCCCCCCCCCCCCGCTACGTCCTATCTGTCTGTCTGCTATTAATGTAATGCCTCTCACCTTGGAACATTCCTGTACATGTTGTATTTGTATTTGTATCTGCTTATCTTATCTTTGCTGCTGTAACACACTGAATTTCCCCACTGTGGGACTATTAAAGGACTATTATTATTATTATTATTATATTAATCCCCCTTTAACACTGGCAATAATACTAATTCTCCTTTAACAGACATGAAGACTTAGATAGTAATAGAACAAACAGTCCAGCAACACCTTGCACATTCAATTTTTCATGAAAACTCGGGTACTCTTTAAATACACCAAACCAGCGACAAAGATTGGGTTGGATGTTACTGAGGAATGTTCATTGTCAATCATCGTTATCAGATCAGCCTGTGTAAAGAAGTCTTTATACAATTGTTTGTATTGCTAGGTTCACACTAGCGTTCGACTTTCCTTTCTTCGGGTCCATCTGGGAACCCTAAAAATGGAAAGCTAACTCGCATAAAAATCAGTTACCCGCGGACCCCAAAGACTATAATGGAGTCTGCCGGATTTCTGCCCGAAAAAGGCAGAAAAATGCGGACAGAAAAGTCCTGCATTTTTTAAGTGGATTCAGGGACGGAAACCCCGAACGGAAATCAAGCACTAGTGTGAAGCTAGCCGATAAGGACCTTGGCACATGCACAGCACAAATTAAATTATGGAAATCCATGTGGCACATTGTGGACGTGGATTTCCCATTTTCCAGCAAATGTAAATAGAGGCTTGTTTTATTGTTTGATGTCCTTGAAAAAGTGGAAATGGCACTCTTTGATTTCAATGGAAAATATGCATTGTTCATACAGCACCAGCTTTTACACAATGATGTTTTAGAAGCAGATTTGACCCAAATTCGCACCAACTACACTTGTTTGCCATTTGGTAAGTATTTTGTGGGCGTTTATGTAGCTGACATTGCTGTTGAAGAAAAGAAAACACCCAAAGACATTGCTCAAAAAGACAAACGTCACACGACCATTATTCACTGTCATGTAATGTAGCCTTAAAGAGGACCTTTCATGTCCTCATCAATGTGCGGTTTTATATACCGCCAGAAAGCCGACAGTGTGCTGAATTCAGCGTACTTTCGTTGTTCCCAGGATGTGCCCTGGTGCTGGAGATATTGGCGCCGTTAGTTTCAGCACCAATATCTCCCCACTATCAGAAGGGGGGCGTCTTACAGCCTAGTGGCGTGATGTCGAACCTATGGCACGCAGAGCCCTCTCAGTTGGCTCACGTGCTGTCGCCATGATCGCTCACTAACGGGGAATCTGGTACGGGATTCCCTGTTAGTGAGTGATCGCTTCTTTCAGCTGCATGTGCAAATTTGCACATACAGCTGAGCTGTCAGTGTTACACTGATTGCAGAGTGTAACCTCTGCCCCGACGCAGGTGTGATGACGTCATCAACGCCTGCGATCAGAAAAAAGAAGAATGCTCTTCTCTTCGTGGGAGTAGGTAAGTAGCATAAACTACTGTGTGGGGCCCCACTGTGAAGCATATACTACTGTGTGGGGCCCCACTGTGAAGCATATACTACTGTGCGGGGCCCCACTGTGAAGCATAAACTACTGTGTGGGGCCCCACTGTGAAGCATATACTACTGTGCGGGGCCCCACTGTGAAGCATATACTACTGTGTGGGGGCCCACTGTGAAGCTTATACTACTGTGTGGGGGCCCGCTGTGAAACATATACTACTAAGTGGGAACCCACTGTGAAGCATATACTACTGTGCGGAGCCCCACTGTGAAGCATAAACTACTGTGCGGGGCCCCACTGTGAAGCATATACTACTGTGTGGGGGCCCACTGTGAAGCTTATACTACTGTGTGGGGGCCGCTGTGAAACATATACTACTAAGTGGGAACCCACTGTGAAGCATATACTACTGTGTGGGGGGCACAGTGAAGCATATACTACCGTGTGGGGCCCCACTGTGAAGCATATACAGTGGGGAAAAAAGTATTTAGTCAGCCACCAATTGTGCAAGTTCTCCCACTTATAAAGATGAGGCCGGCCTGTAATTGTCATCATAGGTAGACCTCAACTATGAGAGACAAAATGGGAAAACAAATCCAGAAAATCACATTGTCTGATTTTTTAAGAATTTATTTGCAAATTATGGTGGAAAATAAGTATTTGGTCAATAATAAAAGTTCATCTCAATACTTTGTTATATATCCTTTGCTGGCAATGACAAAGGTCAAACATTTTCTGTAAGTCTTCACAAGGTTGGCACACACTGTTGCTGGTATGTTGGCCCATTCCTCCATGCAGATCTCCTCTAGAGCAGTGATGTTTTGGGGCTGTCGCTGGGCAACACAGACTTTCAACTCCCTCCAAAGGTTTTCTATGGGGTTGAGATCTGGAGACTGGCTAGGCCACTCCAGGACCTTGAAATGCTTCTTACGAAGCCACTCCTTCGTTGCCCTGGCGGTGTGCTTGGGATCATTGTCATGCTGAAAGACCCAGCCACGTTTCATCTTCACTGCCCTTGCTGACGGAAGGAGGTTTGCACTCAAAATCTCACGATACATGGCCCCATTCATTCTTTCATGTACACGGATCAGTCATCCTGGTCCCTTTGCAGAGAAACAGCCCCAAAGCATGATGTTGCCACCCCCGTGCTTCACAGTAGGTATGGTGTTCTTTGGATGCAACTCAGCATTCACTCTCCTCCAAACATGACGAGTTGTGTTCCTACCAAACAGTTCTACTTTGGTTTCATCTGGCCATATGACATTCTCCCAGTACTCTTCTGGAACATCCAAATGCTCTCTAGCAAACTTCAGACGGGCCCGGATATGTACTGGCTTAAGCAGGGGGACACGTCTGGCACTGCAGGATCTGAGTCCCTGGCGGCGTAGTGTGTTACTGATGATAGCTTTTGTTACGTTAATCCCAGCTTTCTGCAGGTCATTCACTAGGTCCCCCCGTGTGGTCCTGGGATTTTTGCTCACCATTCTTGTAACCATTTCGACCCCACGGGGTGAGATCTTGCGTGGAACCCCTGATCGAGGGAGATTATCAGTGGTCTTGTATGTCTTCCATTTTCTAATTATTGCTCCCACAGTTGATTTCTTCACACCAAGCTGCTTGCCTATTGCAGATTCAGTCTTCCCAGCCTGGTGCTGGTCTACAATTTTGTTTCTGGTGTCCTTCCACAGCTCTTTGGTCTTCACCATAGTGGAGTTTGGAGTGTGACCGTTTGAGCTTGTGGACAGGTGTCTTTTATACTGATAATGTCAAACAGGAGCCATTACTACAGGTAATGAGTGGAGGACAGAGGAGCCTCTTAAAGAAGAAGTTACAGGTCTGTGAGAGCCAGAAATCTTGCTTGTTTATAGGTGACCAAATACTTATTTTCCACCATAATTTGCAAATAAATTCTTTAAAAATCAGACAATGTGATTTTCTGGATTTGTTTTCTCATTTTGTCTCCCATAGTTGAGGTCTACCTATGATGACAATTACAGGCCTCTCTCATCATTTTAAGTGGGAGAACTTGCACAATTGGTGGCTGACTAAATACTTTTTTCCCCACTGTACTACTGTGTGAGGGCCCACTCTGGAGCATATACTACTGTGCGGGGGCCAATGTGGAGCATATAATACTGTGCGGGGGCCATTCTGGAGCATATAATACTGTCTGGGAGCCACTGTGGAGGGCATTGTACTGTGTGGGGGCCCTTCACTATTTAGATCGCACAGTATCTGTTTTATAGCAGACATGTAATATTATTACAGGTTGTAATAACATTGCACGGTCACTATAAAACAGATCCTGGTTAATTTAAGGTTAAATTGCCATGTTGGCACTTTGCGATAAATTAGTGGGTTTTGGGTTGCAGGTTGGGCACTCTGTCTCTAAAAGATTCACCATCACTGGCCTAGCATCATCACTGGGCTGTGAGGAATGGGGCCCCCCTGACTATACTCTAACATAGCCTTGTACTGTCAAAAGGATAATAGTATAAGACTATTTTAGAGTACAGTCGAGGGGGGGGGGTATGCATTCCTCACAGCCCAGCTCTTATGCTCGGATGTTAGGCCCGCCCTTCTGACAGTGGGGAGCTATTGGTGCTGAAACTAACAGCACCAATATCTCCAGCACTGGGGCACATACTAGGAAAGCATACAGTGCGCTGAATTTAGCGGTATATAAAACTACACATTGAAGGGGACATGAAAGGTCTTCTTTAAATTCACTGGCTTATTTCTCTTGTGAACACAGCCTATTAACTTAAGGCCAATATTCAGGGCCATTATCAGCAATGAGTGCTCCTAGGTATTCAGGTATCCGCTGACAAGCGAGCCAACTAGTGGGCTGAACTTATCTTTTATGCAGCATAAAAGCTGCAGATTATTGGTGTATTCGATCCCTCCTCTCTCATTTAGTCTGTTTCGGCCTGTCCAATCAGACCAATACCAACGAGTGCTTATCAAAGTGTTTCTCATTGAGATCCTGGAGGGCCCAGATCTGGCCGAGCCCTTACAGCGTTCAGTACTTTGGTGAGGCACTGCAGATTCTCGGTTAGGACTATACACAAAAATCTTCAAGAAATGCATTGTGTGCTGGATATCTTATGTATATGGCTGTATAACACATCCATGGCCTGCTATGGGCAGATACTGAACCCCTTACCTATTCCATACAATAAATCCTTTAATTTCATTGGGGTGAAGTATTCTGTAATACTACTGTCCTCTATACAAATGATCATTTTACATATCATAAACATATTAACCAACATGGACAGAAAGCCACACAATAGACGGTTCTCGTAAATAGGTCTGTATTTTAATCTTGTAAATAATACATTTTTTTATATGAAAAAGCGACACATTGACAAATAAAATAGCTTGTTTTGTGGGTAAATTTCTCTGACAAATATGCAAAAATGTATCTGAACTTTCAGCAAACCGGATATGCCACATTCACAGTGCATCCAAAAAAGTACCATTTGATCTATTAACACACATCTTATTAAAGAGATATCAATTCAGAAAATGGCTATGTACAGAGTCTTACATAATCTGATACCATCAGACCTTCATGTGGGAGCCTGATATAAAAATAAAAAAAATAAAAACTTTATGATCCAGCTTGTGCAATAGACATTGCAAAACGTGACCTGTCGACCTTCCTATCTAGTGGGTAACACTGGACACAAGCATGCCGCGTACTGTCTGAAGTTCTGCCATAATGGCCCACACATGCCTTACTTTCTAGGGTCACCACACATTGTGGTCATGTAAGCTTATATTTCTGAACATGAACATAGGCGTACCACTGTATAACCTTGTGACGTATGGGACTGGAGTATAGATGGAGATGTCAAGGTCTTGTAGACCTGATGGCGGGATTCTCCGAGTTGAAAGTACAGAAGGTGGACTTCTAAGAATAAAATGTTGGCACAATAAAATGTAGTATAAAAAGTTCAGTCAACCAGAAGCAAAAAGATGTGGAGACTTTGCAGCAAGATGTGAAGTATGTTAATGTTTAGGGTATATCTGTCACCACCTACTTATCTATGTAAAACATCCTAGGGTACCAAAGGGCTGCGGCATGGTATCTGTAAAGTGCTTGGTCATGAGAGTCATCTACTGGGTTATGTCATCGAGATGTCTGCATAAAGAGAAGCTGAGAGACTGGAATGTAAACTAAAACATATATTTGGCCTCAGCATGAACCCCCTCAAACCCCAACTCCTAGGATGCACTCTAACAGGCTGTCCAGGGATAACACTATCTTGATAAGGTAGATAAGTGGTTGCACATACGGTTTTAAAAAAATACGATAACATGGTAAAATACAAAAAAAAAAAAAAAATACTGTATACAATTTATATGCTGTGTAAATAAAAATATACTTCTGAAATGCTTATAAGCAACACCTAAAAACGGGACTTGGCTGATTGAAGTTACTTAACATTTTAGTTCACCCAAAATAGTGATCCCTATAAACCGGAATGGCAAGAGATCGCTGAATTTCCAAGGCAACTGGCACAGTCGTAGGATCGCTCAAATCTTTAAATCCATTAGGCTCCAGTAGGAGAGGGTTAAGGAACAAGTGTTGTCACATTTTTTGGGAAAGCAGCATTGTAACACACACTTCATGAATGCAGCTCTGAAGATGCTGCAGATATCTGCAGGAAGCGGCCCAGCTAATGTTCCATGGTCCCATTCCCAATACAGACCTCTCACCAGCTGCTGCTGCTCCAGACTGTAGATGCCTAATCCGGGAACAGGACCAAGTGCGTTCAGCCATCATCGGATTCAAACCCTTGAGACGTCTCTTCGGAGAAGCTGTCTTTGTGGATTCGCCCATCACTCTTCATACTTTGGAAGGTTTTTTTGAAAGCCACCATCATAGCATGTGCCAGCTTTTTGGCTTCTATCTTGCTCTCACACTCTACTGCATGGCAATCCATCTGGAAGGTCAGGTCGTCATTGATTTCCCTGTAGACCCATGCAAAGATGTTGGGGCTTACATTATGATCTGCTGTGCAATAGGCAATCCTTGCCACCTGGAAGGTGTCCATACGCACAGTAGCTTCACCCTTGAGGTCTTGGTGATGGAGCCGTACCTGGAAGGGACGGATTTCAAGGATGGCATTGGAAGGAAACACATCTGCACGGGCCAAAGTGTGTTTTTTCCACAATTCAATCACTGGCTGCTCTGTACACCCCGATGAAAACTGAACTCCCGTTGCAGATATTTTTCCCAGATACGTAACCTGAAACAGAAGAAATATTTAATGTCAGACATACAAAACAACTATGGACAGGAATGAGAGTGGTGAGGAACAGAGAGTACCACATTTTTATTTGTTAAACGCAATCTGAGCTTCTTATTAAAATATTTTCTTCACCAGTAAACTCCTTTAGGCTAAGGCCCCATATAGCGGCAACATATTGAGGTTTTTCCCACAGTGCTTTTCACAGAAAGTCTGCAGGTTTCTTCTGTGGACTTTCAGCTTCCATTATACCTATAGGAAAACCGTCAGCGATTCCACAGGTATAACTGACATGCTGCGATTTCCAAAACTGCGACGGTTTTGGAAATTGCAGCGTGTTCGCTGTGTGTATTTTTCTGCAATGTGTGGATGGGATTCGCTAGAAACGCTGCGGTTTTTGCCAAAGTGGGGCCACGGCCTTAAGTTAAGGCTCCATGTTGCAGAAACGCAGCGTTTTTTGTTACAGAATTTTCTGCAGTTTTTTGAGCCAAAGTCAAAGGAGTGGCTTCAAAAGGAATGGAAAATATAAAAGGAAGCTCTTAGACGTTTCCCTTCTGTTAAATCTACTTCTGACTTTGGCTCAAAAAACCACAGCAACAATCAGCAAGAAAAAAATGCTGCGTTTCCGCAACGTGGGGCCTCAGCCTTAAGAAGGCTACACAAACTGAAGCCTAATCCTCTATCAAGAGTACCAGACATAATAACATTAGAATGGGCTTATTAAATGGTAAAACTAAGGAGGGCTCTAGACTGCCTACTGCCCATACCAATTGAGCAATCTTGACCTAAACAGACCAAGCTTAATACACGACCCATATAAAATAATCACGTAGTATTTCTAAGACATAATTCCCCAAAGCATTCTGAAAAGAGCGGTGGGGAATTTCAGGCCAACTACCCATTCACATATCTCCTTTTCAGGACCAGTATACTATTTATGTCTTCTTCAGAATCAACTGGTGTCTGTAAGGGAAATAAAACATTAAGAGCCAAGAACACAAATTGCAAGGGACGGCTCTGAAAGGTCCTGGACACGGAGACCTGCGTGACAAAGCCTCATCTGTCTGGGAGGATCTTTTTTTTTGCTGGACTAGGGGCGACAGTCACAAAACAGGGATATGTTTACTTCTGCCAGCCCAGACAAGACGTTCGGCTGTGAGAGAAATACACAAACCGGCCCCATTCAGTGCACAGCGGATGGATTTGGCAGGCCACATTGTAATGACAATTTAAATTCCTCGGATTTCCTCCTGTTGGCAGGAGAATAGCAGAAATGCCGTGAATACCTCCCTCTCAGACAACATGGAAGACTGCGGCGAGATGGCTGCTTAAAGTGAGCCTGGCAGCAGCAAAACGGAGAGGTGTGGCAGTTTTGTAACAGTGAAACTCTTGTAGTG
Source organism: Leptodactylus fallax (assembly GCA_947044405.1). Taxonomy (NCBI): domain Eukaryota; kingdom Metazoa; phylum Chordata; class Amphibia; order Anura; family Leptodactylidae; genus Leptodactylus; species Leptodactylus fallax. The sequence continues at coordinate 294,953 of CAMRHE010000190.1, forward strand.
AAGACGCTTTTTCTCCAGACGGTGGGATTCCCCAGCTTTTCACCATATTTATTGTATACAATGAATCATGTCCCTCCTCAGACGTCTCTTCTCAAGACTAGGGTACGGATTGTGGTGGCCACTTCTTTACTTTCCAAGCACAGCGCCATACACTGTATAGTGGCAGTGCTCGGTACTGCAGCTCAGCTCCATTAATCTTAACAGGACTGAGCTCCTGCATTGTCAGGTGACCAATGGATGTGAAGTCAATGGCCTGAGAAGAGAAAGTGGAGCCATCACCATTCTGGACAACCCCTTTAAAGCTTTCCTAATAATGGAGGTTCTCCATGTCCTATCAACTTAGCGGTCTTTGTATTTTTTTCAACTCTGGGGCTGGTGGCCAGAACTGAAGGCCGCACTAATGCTTGTTCCATGCTGTGTATGAAGTTTCCCATGCTTTAGGACAGCTTTCCTTAGTTTAAGTCTGCAGGTAGGCCGTTATAGAGCAGGATGAGATGAGCAGATATACATGTATAATTTTATTGGGAATGATTTAGTATAACTAGCAGTTCTTTATCCCACCAGTGACTGACAGTTACCTCTGACTAAACAGTCACAGGGGAATCTCCCAGTCACTGACTAGGACCGCCCACTGGACTCATCAGCTTAGAGGAAGTAGACATTTAGATCAAGAAAATGGAAGTTACAAGCTTTATGTGGCTTTCATCTGCTGCATGAAGTTTCCTCAGTTGACAACTGTCTATGAGCCTCAACATTGCCCATTTCCTGGCACTTTACTCACATATAGTGACCTATGTCCAGCGCTCCCTTGTCCTGTTCCGCTCTCCTTTCCCACCTGTGTTGCGATTCACTGTGCTGGAAGTGGAGAAGCTCACATGAGTGCTGAGACCAATCAGTGACCTCAATGGTCACTGGAGAGGGATCGGTGATGTCACTCACATATATCTCTGGTTCCTTACCAGCAATAGCTGAGGTCTCAGAAGTCATGTGAGCCTTTCCTCTTCCAGCATGGCGAGTCTCAGCATGGGAGGTAAAGAGGACAAGACAATGGAGCACCAGGGAGAGGAGAGTGTGACTTATGTGCATTTTTTTTTTTTTTTAAACTACACCCCCTTTTAAACACTTCTATTTTTGAATGCATTCTTAGTGCAAGTTCACAGAGTTTTTTTTTTTCCTGGCAGATTTTTGAGGTGGAATTGGCTTAAAAAAAAACAAACACACCACACACGTCTCCCAACTCTCCCATTCATTTCAGTGAGAGTCAGGCAGATTTTTTTTTTCCGTCTAGCTGTTTTTTTCAGCCCATGAAATAAATGGGAGGCATAAAAAAAATAAGAAAAAAAAAACAGTTATAGGGAAAAAAATCTGCTACTGGCTCACATTGAAATAAGAGAGTTGGGAGACAAAAAAAAACTCTGAACATACCCTTACTTTGCAGCATTCCCCCCACCACCTGCCTAAACTTTCTGCACAGTACTGTATTAAGCAAAGAAATCAATCCATCCAAACCTTGTACTGCACTGAAGTCAATGCAGTTAGGACTGTATAGTCAATGACAGAATATCAGTTGCATTGTGGAACTCCATTCTCATGGCACAGGTAAGTGATATACTAAACGGAGATACGTTGCTTATGGACGCATACGTACATGCACAAGGTGAAGGTCCTGGGCTGAGTTCTGCAGCGGCCTGCTGATGTGAAGTATTTCTGTACCAGTAAAACTCAGACATTAGGTCAGTTTCCGCTGCTCATCTCCTTCCCTTGCTAATAAATACAAGTCTGGGGACAAACTGCCTCTCCTAACCCCGCAGGCCAGCTGACTGGAGTTCCTCCAGACAGTATTCAGATGCTGGCAGGGAAACAGTTAAAACCTGCTCTGCCGAGTTTTCAGCTGTTAGAAGATATGACCACAGCGTTCTACGCACCGTCAAAAAACCCAAACATCTGGTGGGAGCTCCTGTGGAGCCCAAACATTGGATCTATCTCTGCATTCCAATACCAGACATACTCATTTGCCCCTACTGTTAACCCACGCTTTACCACACAATAATAGCATTAACACCATGCTGACAGCACAGTTATTCTAGCAGGCAACACATGGTTATTTCCTAAAAAAAAAGTAAAGAAAATTAAAGTTATTTCCATCCAGCAGATGAAACCAGAGAACACGCTAGTATTATACAGCTTTATTCTGCTTACAGGAAGTACTGTATTGTGTAGCCTGACTGATCGATTGCCGATTAATATTCTTGTTAGTGCATTTCCAAGATTACTGGGAAATTATAGCTGGATTGTCACAATGGACAAGCCGTTACAAGTGTTTACAAGTGGTGAAAGGGTGAAAAGCCACTCCGGCCAATCACAGAGTAGGTCCTCCCACTGGACTCCAAAGCAAAGAAGGGGCAGAGATTTAAGTAAATGATATACAAGTTATAGTTCGTACTGTGAGACTATTTGTGCCGCAAGGTGCCCTGCAGGAGACACCTACATCTATGACCTCTCACCTAGCCAAAGCCGTACCATGCGATTTGGCTTTCAGCCCAGAAAAGCAGACATTGATCTATAGGAAGCTACCATCCAAAAGGCGGCACTAGAGTAAGTTTTCCTTTATCCATTAAGAAGAGCTTATTTGCATGTTCCTTATACAAGTTTTATTGAATCTTTCCCCACAAAATGATATATCTCTTTATAACCAGCTGCTTGTACAAATGACAGTTGTCACTTTAACTACCCAGTTGACCCCTACTATCCGAATCCACACATCAAAATTTTGTTTATCACATAATATACCAGTTTTCTTGGTGAGCTTGAGACTCTCACATCAGTCTGAAGCTGCCAGATTTGCCGAATCTGCTTAAGAAGGTTTTCCAAATGAGGAAAACAGAGCTGGACAAGATCTTTTGCCTTTTATAAGTACATGAAATGTGAAAAACAGGTCTGCCAGGTTACAGCCAGGTCTCCATTGTAATTCTAGTGCTTGTAATGATCTGCATATGTCATTCTCACATGTTGTGTAGTGGAGCGTTTTATGGTCGGAGGTGTCAATGTGTCATGCTGTAAATGACCAACGAGATGATCTCCATCTGTAGGGAGACTTCATGCGTTTTCCATTGTCAGCATCTCCTCGCTGATTTTCTTTGGAAGGATCTGTGCAGGAACAATGTCAGGAACGCAGATGAATTCCTTGTTGGAGGGTGGACACAGTAAGCAGGAGTGTCTACAATCAGCCACTCGCATATAAGGCAGCGAAAACAGCCAAAGTACCCAAAGCCTCCCCTTCCCCACCACTGGCATGTCTTCAGAAACCAGAAGACTGTGGTTTATCTACCTTATGAATCAATTAGATCACACGTAAAAACTCCAATTTGTTATATCTGAGGTACAGGTCATTCATATGGACTCCGAGTATTGTAGAAAACCTAGTGATCAGCCAGACACAGATTTGCTTCTTACAGGGATGGTTTACATGCTCCAGATAACCATGGGTAATAAAGACACTCAAGGTTAGAGGGAACCTGTCAAGCTGAATGTGGAGTGTAATCTGCAGGCAGCATGTTATAGAGCTGGAGCAACTGAGCACATTGATATATATTAGTTTAGTTCAGTATAACTTTGTTTATTTAAAGCTCTGTTCTTTCTATTATAGGAGTCCAGTGGGCGGTCCTAATCGATGATGGATGACTGCCTCTAAATGCACAAAGAAGGCTGTCCATCTTCGAGTAGACTGGAATTAGTAGGGATTTACAAAGAGAACCTTTCACCACCTTCTACTCTTTGGATCCTTAAAGAGCTGCGATTTCTCAATTCCAGTGCAGTTGGAATTTTTTTTTTCTAGCCCCCACCATTTCTAAGAAATTGATGCTGTTAGTATCAGTGCCCAATATCCCATTTAGGCTCTCTACTGTCTGATGGACAGTCCCTGGCTGACTACTCCATCCCAGGACCGCCCATCTCACAGTAGAGGGCCTAATTATCATATTCGGTGTTGAAACTAACAGCACTAATTGCTCATGAACTGCAGGAGCCTCTGCACCAACTGTACCAAAATTGGTGGCAAGGCACCTACTGAACAACCCAAAGAGTTGGAATTGGTGGAGATGATGAAAGGTCCTCTTTAAATCAATAAACAAGTTGTAATGAACCTTTCCCAACAAACCTATCCATCCTCCTCCTATAACATGCTGCCCGCAGAACTGACACCATGTTCACCTTGACAGGCTCTCTTTAAAAGACAAAGCTGCTCTTATCAAGACAGCACTGTCCAGAAATCCTAATGCCTTCTACCTATTGTCTTTGGCTTCTCTTACACTTCAGCAGTTCCATATTCTTTGTAGGCCTCATGTATGTATTACAGCTCTGCACAACCTGCATGTTAATACAGCACCTATAGACTTCTATAATGTGACTCCATCTACTAACATTAGTGAAAGAGTTGCAGGGCGATACAGTGATCTTTTGTCATGTGATGGGGGTCACAACCAAAGTAGCCGTGTATACTAGCCTAAGACATTAGGTCACTATCAATTATCGATCAATCCTAAAGCAAAACAAGCTTAAAAAAGATCGGCGTAATGCAGTACTCAACCACTGGGGGTGCACCAACTTGTGGCACTACCATGCAAGCTTAGACAGAAATCAGTACTAGAACCCCATCTCCATACAACAATGCCAAGCTATGGATGTCGATTCCTCACATTCTTTCCTAAACGCTAAAACTACACCTCAGAGTCCTGTTTCTTCTATTTTCTTGTTCTATATTTATTCAGTCTTTTACGAGATGACAGCTCAACACAACGTGTCAGCAAACCGCAAAGTGCGATTACGCAGCAGGGGGAAATGGAAGAAGGAAATAAGACTTGTAGTGGTCATGTAAAAGTAATCTGTAGTTAGTCACAGATGGTCACTGAGACCACCCAAGAAGAAGGCAGAACGACAAGGGACATGGCCCTGTGAAGACATTTACCCCACGTCTTTAAGTAAATACATTAGTCATTTTAATTGCCAAAAGCCAGACTTATTTACCAGGAGAGAGGGAATGATCCCAGCATAGCAGATGTTACTATAAGATGATATGGCGGTGATCAGACAGGATAGTTGTGTATTATGATGTAGTGTACATGTATACACTGTCTACAGGATATGCACAGTCCTAGGCCTGTGGACAAACTAGAAGAGCTTCACAGTTATTATCACAGGCATGGAAACGTCTCCAAGGGCAGTTACATATGTTCAGCTAGCAGATGTGGTTTGTATAGTCAGCATTTGCTATAGGCAGTGTTTAAATGACACAATATGATGCCGGGCCAGTACAATTCTTTTTACTTCCCTCCCTCGGCCATAACTGTATCACTAGACTGACCACCAGTGTCTGCTTCACCAAAAGTGACAGACAACCAATTAAACAAAGCAGCAGCCATTAACAGAGACAGTCTGCTCACATATAGAGAGACCCACAAAGATGCCCGAGTGCCCCTAGTTGTCACCTACAACCCACAGCTGGAGATCCTACGAAGGATTGCCAAGGAGCTCCAACCTGTGCTACATAGGGACAACAGACTCAAGGACATATTTCCAGTCCCCCCTCTCCTCTCCTTTCGACAACCACCAAACCTGAGGCGCATTATCGTCCGGAGTGCCCTGAAGGCCCCAACTGAAAATGGCACCTCACCTTGCCTACATAAAAGGTGCATGACCTGCAAGCACATCCACACCGCTGACATTGTACCTATCCCACAGTCACAACAGGTGCACAGAATTAGGGGGACATTTTCCTGCAGGTCTTCCAATGTGGTGTACCTCATAATGTGTGTGCAATGTCCCACCACAGGCCTCTATGTGGGGGAAACAGGGCAGAGACTCAGTCAACGAATGAACTCACACAGATCCACCATTAATAACAGCAGAACAGATCTCCCAGTGGCCGCACATTTCTCCGGAGAAAACCACTCTATTGAAGATTTGCGGGTTGTGGTTTTAATGGGACATTTTAAGACACAGGAGAAAAGGAAAGAAATGGAGTACAAATTTATGCAAAAATTTCTAACTCTGCAATTTGGACTTAATATTCATGCCAGCTTCATGTCACACTATGTATGAACCATGAACTGAACTCAATATTCATGCCAGCTTCAAATCACACTATGTATGACCTGTGAGGGACACAAATCACCTCCTGATAGCAAACAGATAACAGCAAGAATTACTGATCCCTCCATCACGCACCACAAGTTTCCAGACTGTTTTTTTGACCTGTTGTAAATAACTTCTCTACTTAGATTGCAATTTTTTTAAGGACTCTAAAATGCTTTGAAAACCATGTGTATAAAAATCTGTTAATTTTCAGTTCTTGTATCACACCATGTCTGATGAAGGGAGCGAGTACTCCTGAAAGCTTACTTATAAATATACTCAGTTAGCCTCTAAAAGGTATCGCCTGATTTCTTCACTCTTCCATCACTTCCCTTTAAGTAACAATTCTGAAGGTGCTTCTATAAGAACTCTGGGGGGAATTCATCAATATTTTACACCAGTTTTTTCAGCGTATAACAGTCATAAAGCTGTGATTTGCAACCATACACCGCCATGTTCTATGCCAGCCTTGACACTTTTCTCAAAGTGGGAGGGGTAGGGTTTTTGTTCGGGGCTATCACATGTGCCACATTCATTATTTATGACCACTTTTGTGACGTAAGTGATGAAAGAAAAGTACACTAGCTATGAGGTAGCATAGATTTCTACCGAGGTGCAGGGACTCCTGGAGGATGTGCCTAAATCACGATGACGGGTGTGCCTTGATTTAAAGTAAGTGCATCCTCTGCTGACACAGGGGACATCAAGGCCAGTATAGTATACGCTGGTCTTTATGAATTCCCCCATTGTGCTGGGTCATTCTTGTGTTATTCCTATTATAAAAAGTTAGGTGTTATCTTTCCCCTCACAGCTTGGTTGACACTGTTCAGACTGTGTAGGGTCATAACCTATTGACAAGGGGAATAAGTTAGACATTCCAGGAGGAACAACAGAGGAATGACACAATGAGGAGTTCTAATAAAAAGATACCCCAGAATTATTTATTTATTAGAAAGGAAATGGTGATTTGAGGAAAAATAAACGAGCACAAAAAAGAAAAAAAATATCATACATAAACTGTAACTTATGTATGTACTGTAAAAAAAAAAATGGTTTAACCCAAAATAATACACCATTTATACATGAGGCTTTGCCCACTTTATAGAACCTCTGCAGTGTCCTGAGCACACAAGTCTATATGTCTGCAGACAAAGGTTTCATATACTTTGAGCCACCATGCAGTACCTCCTTGAGAATCAGGGATCCCTTATGATAATGCAAATTCTGGCTAAGATTTTCATCCTTCCTTCTATTGGGACTCAGTCCAATAAAAGTGACGGAGAAAAATAAGGAATTAAAATATCTTCAAGCAAGCTCTAAACAGTAAATCTTCAATGTTTAGATGTGAGAATCACTACAGATAACTAAACATGTAAACTCCTCCATTCTCACGTGAAACATTCCATGTTTAACCATTCTGAAGGTCGGATTATTATACTGTATGTAGCGTGTTATGTCAGATGAAAAGACTAAGCGCTTTAGATCATAATCCCTCTGATATAGCTGTATATACAACTGGGGGTTTGAAGTGGTGGAGGTCTGAGCACTAAGCTGTAAAACCATCCAAAACCAAATGGAGACCTCTACTGGGGTCACAATCTAGAATACCAATGTTCCTGCTAAGGATATATGCACACGAACGTGTACATCGTAGGGTCTGTGATAAAACACAGATGATGTGGTGTTTGTTTGGTGTCCTGGGTCCATGGAAGACAGACACAGATAGTACTTGTCCTAAGTTTTGACCCAGGCTCTCAATCCCCTAAATGGGCCTGTGATAATACACTGGTGTGTGTGTATGGGGCCATAGAGAAAAAGTGGTCAGTGTACTAGCACATGTTCATGTTCAATGCTTTGAATATAGTGAATGGGGCACTTTGGGTTCTATATACTGTTCCCTCTCGGTTCAGAACCACAAATAAATACTAAAAGTAAAGTGTCCCAATAATGAGCGATGACCCATGTACAGCACAGCATCTCAGGTGGTCTAGCGCAATGAAAGGGTTCTTGTCTCTGGTGTCAGCATCTATGACAGTGATATGTCAACACTTGTCATGATCTAGGGTAGGTACATGGTTAAGTTTAAGATCCCTGGTAGAGGGTAGTAGGAAAGTTAATGCACACCTGGGATTTAATGGAACACTCACTTCTCCAGGCGCCAACGTTGCCTAAGTTGTAACAGGAGGCTGAACACTGTTCAACCTCCTGTTTCCTACCTGTACTCACCTCTATGATTGAGAGATAGAGAGAACTGTGCAGCTGTATGGCTGCTCTGTCCTCTCTATGATCGGGCAGAACAATTCAAGAATGTTCTGCCGAATCATTAAGAGGACAGTGGAGGAAGTCTGCATGCAGCAGACTCTACTGGGGGAAGCTTCAGAGGTGTGCCGCTGTGCTTCTGCATAGCTTAAGAGGAACAGAAGTCATTTTAGGCCAAGTTTACATCTGCACCAGAGTCTCCGTCGCCATGCCTGCCTCAAATCAGTAGATGAAAAGTACTGCACGGAGGACTTTTTTCTCCGCCGGTTTCAGTTTTAAAACTATGGACACCCAACGGACCCAGTTTTAGTGAATGGCTGAGTTAAACATCCCATTAACAATAACACAAGCAGCTAGTCTGAAGTAGATAGACTCTTTACGTTCACTGTAAACTGTGAGAAGCCATGTTCTGCTTTCTGTGCAGTAAAGCTGTTAGTAAGCATGCAGAGGCTGTGAAGAGAGACCTGCCCTTCCTCCCTCAATGTTCCCATCTTGAGACTACTGGATTCTAAAGACATAACTCCCCTAGGAACAAGAACTGAGCAGCAAATTATCAAGAAGGGAGACACCTAGTGGCAGAAACTTTAGAGAGGTTGTTCAGGCAGAAAATAGCAACATTTGTAAATAAAGTGCATTACATTTTGGTCCACAATCAAATCCTCTATTAAAAGGAGACTAAGTTAGTGACCATTTAAGTGCTTACTTGGATTACTTTATCTACTAGAAACTTGCCAACCGTTTAACAGTGATGAAAGCCCACAAAGGCAACATGTCAGTGTAAAATTTATGGGAGAAAGTACATAAGACACATATCTTTTGCCTCCTCTCTGGGTCTATGGTTATATCAATAAAAATATAATTTAGCACAATAAACAACTCTTCTGGAATTGCAGCACGGCTTTCCAAGTGTTGTGTAATAAGCAGAAAGGCTGATGTCGGTTATAAGCAACATTCCTGCAGACCGCACGCTACAAAAATAAAGACCAAAACTCAAAAACAAAAGTTTTCTAGGAAATCCTAAGTGCTGAGTGTCTTCCAGTACACCACGCTTCTTTGAATGGTACGTATATCAGCCTTTCCAGCATGACTACAATGGCGTGTCTGCAGATGAAGCTCAATCACAACCAAATCCTGTATTTGGCAGCTGTTTATACAGCAACCCAAAAAGACAATAGTTTTTTAGTGAGTCAGCTTATGGAAACATGCTGGTTACAGGACGTCAAATACTTTCTATGGTCATTTATTCACTTGTGGATGCGTCATAAGACTAAACTTGGCCATACACGTTAGAAAGCAGTCAGATGTATGCTTGTTCAGCTTACAGCTATTCTTCCTCAGACCTCTCGTACACATGGGCACACTCAGCTCAGCCAAGCATGCGTGTGTTCTCAATAACAAAAGGGGAATAAGTGGCTGCCAGACTCCTTAGCATTTGGCGGACAGCTATCTAATATATATGGCCAGCCTTATCGAAATCTATTTGACTTCATATGGTTTCCAGCAAGACCACATGGATCTAATAAAAATGGTTAATGATATATTCCCTTTTATCATACAAAAATATGAATTGTTGACAAAATGCTGGAAGCTATTCATGTGTGACGTCTCCAGTACATGCACCGATGGCCAAGTTTAGTCTGAATTGAGACTGTGGACCGACATGTATGTAGAACAGATTAAAGAGGGTTTGCTAATAGATCCCTTTAACTTATAGCAAATTTAGAATGTTGTAATAGAAAGGAACTAAAGATAAAAACTAGACCTGGCTGAATATGAGAAGTCCTAAATGATGACACGTCTTATGATCTAAAGGAGCACAGTATAAGACAGCACAGCATAACTACAAATGACCGACACATGTAGGACCATTTTCCCACTACGTCTCATCCATTACGGAATCCCATATATAGTTTTGTAGGAACAGATTCAATATAGCTTGTCATTTCTTCATCTAAATCTCTGCTTAGGAGTCCAGTGGGCGGTCCTAACAGTAATCTCTGCATGCACTTTCATACGCAGATGTTTTGTCAGTCATTAAATAGGACCGCCCACTGGACTCTTAGGTCAAGAAAAAGCAGAGACTCAGATCAATAAATGCCAGTATATAATGAATCTTTTCCTACAAACTATATATGGTTCTGCTCAGCTCCTCCTGCTCTATAACATACCTTCACAGGTTCCATTTAGTAAAGTTGTCTGAAGATAACCTCCTGGCCAATGTCTTTTAATGAAAGGGATTGGTAGTATACTGTATTTAGCTCTGGGGTAGAGTTATAGCGTGTGGTACAGGGCACTGAACCTGGACAGTGACGTCTGACAATTCAGTAGGGCTGCAGAGAACAGAACAGAGTCATTGATCCGATTTGGAAACAAAGGAAATGGGGAAAAACCTTTACGTTAAAATTGATTAGTGTTATTTCTCTTATTTGTATAGTGCCATTCTGCAGCGCTTTATAGATTTATGCAGCTAGCTGTATGGAAAAAGCACAAATCCATATATTTACACACCGATTGAGTTTTCCATTATCGTGTATAAAGAAAATGATGTGGTCAGAACATAATGGTGCAGCGCTGAACTAGTACATCATCTGCTGCAGAAGCCAATGGTCCTAGATTACTCCTGCTGGGAAGTTCCTTCCTCCTAAGAGGAAGCTAGGGTGCCACTCACTTATAACTCCTAGGAGAGTATTGTGGCAAGGGACTTGGGAGGAGGAGGTAAGGCTATGTTCAAGTGATTTATTAAAGGGGTGGTCTGGATTTAGCAAAAACAGGGCTGCAGCACTGGTTTCAAGACAATGACATGTGACCACTGCAGCCAATCACCAGCCTCGAAAGGTATACTGTTGCTGCCTGTAACTGGTTGCAGTGGTTTTGTCTTGTCAGCATTAATTAGAACAGCAAGGGATTCAACAGGTAAGCAATGCTTGTTTAGTTAGTTTAAACCATCCCCTGCCTGGGGCCTAGTTTCACAGTATGGGACAGTCCCCCAAAAGGTAATGTGCTGCTATATGTTTTAGATATTAGGATGTTGGGGTATTTTCTACATCACTAACACACCACACTATGACATACAGTACTTGGTACTATGGAGGTGAAACCCAGATCCCGCACAAATAATTTGTTCTAGCAACCTCCGAATACCAGAAGCTATAAGACGACAGGCGGTGCATACAACGCTGCTCCTATTCAAGGCTTCACGTGATGTCAACTTCCAGCACCTGGAGACTGCTAGAACAGATGATCATATCACATATACTATGGATAGGTCACCGGTATGAGAATTTGATGTGGTGTCAGAAAACCCCTTTAAAAAGGGAAATATATATAATTACCTATTGTTTAAATCAAGTTTTTAGGTTTTATTTTTAAATACTAAAACATTAACAAAAAAAAAAAAAAAAATAATAATTATATATATATCTTAAAAAATATGTTTAAAACATAAAACTTGTTTTAAACAAATAAGTTCTATATGGTGACACATTCCCTTACACCACTAGCGATCTTCCAATATTTTGTGGTTTTATATATACTGTAATGATAAGTGAAACACAAAAACCTCTAAGCAAAATCACTGAGGATTTTACTTTTCCTACAATAGCGAGTCAGAGGTGTGATGATAGAGTGCAGTCTGCCCCGGTTTCCTACAGTTTTTAAGACTTATGGCACAGATGGCATGACTTACTGATTCAGCACTACTAAAAGGTCAGTAAGGAAAGTTATGTTGTTTTTGGGTACGTGACACATTTTAGAGTTGCAACACCAAAAAGAAAACTAATCTGAGGTCAAATGAAACAAAACTGAGCATTAAAGTAGAGGTGTACAATTTCCTATAATCTGATATGTCAAAGGTCTGGGTATGGAGACCCCATCACGGACTAGAATGAAGCAGCTGCCGATCCTGAGCCCCTTTCTTCTAAACACTGGTGACCCCCAAGTAGTGTTGTGATAAAAACAAAAACTTAACCCTCTGGCTTCTAAGGTTTTACATATCTGGACATCACAAAACAAAAAAAAAAACCCCACACATCTAGTCTAGGAAGAATGGGCTAAAATTCCCCCAGAATATTGTAAGGGCCCGATAAAGTCATACAGAAAACCATTAAAGTTATTGCTGCTAAAGGAGTTTCCACAAGCTATTGGTTCATGGACTTCGTTTTCACACATGGCTTTTCCATACTGGCTTCATTTTTTTTTATTGAATAATTAATAAAACGGTGGAATCTGCTAGGTCTTGTTGTTCATCTGAGGTTGGATTTACCTAACTTTAAGACATTCTTAGGCTATGTTCACATCTGTGCCTGGTGCCCGTCTGCTCTAGCCACTTCAACAGAGATCATGTGGGAATAAAAGCACAACACAACTCCGCGTCAGCGAGTAATAGGAAACCACAACATCCACATTATCACAATTTACTTGGTGTTGACACAGCGGAGTGGACATTATTTACTGGACTTTGTATCCCAAGCTATGTACATAAAACAGATGGCACAAAAATCAATGCAGTATTAACAATTCACCACGGATACAGTGAAACCTCTCCAAAAGACCACCTCCTTACCCAGACCACATTTTCAGAGATGGATTTTCAGTTTTTCATACTAACCTTTGAGAAGACCACCTCCCTAGAAGACACTCAAAGAGGTTTCAGTATATAGTATTTTCCACATGATGGTTAGGGCTACACATTGCAAGTTTGCAGCAAGATAGCAACAGCGGGATCACCAGTAAAGTGGATGGGACTTGACAAATCTCAACCACACCCTGCAGGAAAACCCATAGAGCAAAGTGCTTTGTTGAGCGGGTACGGAGACCACAGCATGTCTATTACTGCTGCAGATTTCACAAAAGTTGCAAACTGCTCTAGCCACAGGGGTTTAAACCCCAGCGAAAACAGCCATTTTTTTTTTTTTTGCAGCCGTCGAGCCCTCTGTGAGATGTCTTGCTGTGGATATATATTGATTTATATAAATAAAGTACCTTGTAATGAAAAGTTCTATACTTCAGTGGTGGTCCCTTCCATTGTTACTCATGAATAGCTGAGAGAAAGGATATAACTCAACACCTCTGACAAGAAAAATGAAGAAAACATTTTTTAATAAAGACTGTGGGACTGTGCTAAGTGTTATCTTCCTGGATCATTTTCTTTCTAATAAGTATGCCTATTTTGTTTATTCTCTTCTTTTTTTTAAAATTTTTTATCATTCCTTAAAGTTATGAAGCCACCAGAGAAGGAGCTGGAACAGAACATCTCATATTTTATAACTACAAGATAACATCATTACTTTGTCAACATTCTAGACAGTTCCTCCAGTTCTCCGCCGGCAGGTAGAAAACACTTCATATATTGTAAGGCTATTGTGCTGTATTATTCAGTACCAAGCTTAGGGCGGAAAGGAGTTAAGTACAGCAACATTCTCTCCATCTCCCAATTCATTAGCTGAATGCAAATGTGCTGTAGGCGAATCAATAGATCTATGACCCGAGTCTTCTACAAGCAGCAGAACAAATGAGCAGCTCCACATCTAGTAACACAGACCGTAGTAGAGGAAAGTGTATAAAGTGTTCTATAAAAAATAAATAAATAAATAAAAAAAAAAAAAAAAAAAAAAAAAAAAATCACAGTCCATGCAAAATAGTACACCAACTCTTAGGTGAAGCATAAAAGTGCGAGGAGTTTACTAGTAATATCCACAGTCTAAATAACAGAGCAGTGTTCTAAGATAGTAATATACTATGATATACAGGATCTCAAACCATAGCCATTGACTTAGACATGCAAGAGTTGGGAAATCTATATGACAACTACATTCTGAGAGAAATCCCGAGATGACCAGCTTACCCTTATTTATACTATATGTGCCTGCCTGAGAAATGTATTGTGAAAAATTGGAGTTCAACAAATTTGGGGAAAGGGAATGGTGGACACATCTGTAATATAGGTCATATTAGATTTCGTCAAGTTTCCAAAAAATAGGGATGTCAAAAGGAAAAAAAAATATATATATCAGTATAACATCATAATGCTAGTAACTGAGCAGAAGGAGCAGGAAAGATCGAGGCTTCACGTTATAAGAGTACAAGGACTCATGAATGAAGGCTATGGCACCTCCAGGTAGAAAGGAATCAGTTACTGTACTCCATGGACTGCAGATATGGACCTGCCTTTAGTAATCACCCGCTGTGTATCTGAGCAATGTTCTAGACTGGAGCCATTCTACATCAGATACACGGTCACAATATTATCACCATGAAATACATCTATTTTACACAAAAAAGAATAAATATTTTGTCATTGCGTATTCTGCTAAATGATGTAGAAGAAATGTGTTATGGAGGACAGTCGTGCTAGAAGATCCACTTTTTGCATCAGTACATATTTCCAGAATACTAGGTGTATAACCTCCTGGCAGTCATGTTAATAACCCTGAAAAAACAAGGATTTTCTAAGACACTGCCCAAGAGAAAATCTGCTCCTTACATGAGCTTACTCCTTATTATGTGCTCTACAGAGACATTCACTTGCTGGTAGAGCAGGGCTAGACTGGATTAGACCCAATACAAAGCCTCTCAGACACACCAGTGGTGGTGGGGAGGTCAATAAAGTCACTAGAGCCCTTAAATACACCCACACAAACATGGGATATACCTGCACACATGGATGGAAGGAGCCGAGCTCAACAAAGACTTTAGAATCTAGACAGACCATAGATAAGAGCCAAACCAGACACACCAAGTGCTACTGAAGATCAGACACTTGGTTCCCATGTTCACCAGACATGTGGCTCTGTGTGTAGCTGGCCCTAAGCAAACACTTGAGATTTCAGACGGTCACTTTCGGAATGCATTGTCATTCTGGACAACATTGCCTTAAGTTAAAATGATCAATCACAATCAGACTAAAAAAAAGCTCCATATGGTCACTATCTTCACTGTGGAAAGATACCTATTGCTTCTACAGTGGACCGTCATTTCAATCAATGCCCCCATACACATGCATGCTTGGTTCAGCCAAGCATGCAGGTGTTCTCAATAGGAAATGGGGAATATGCTACTGCCAAACACCATTAGCAATGGCTACCTCCCCTTGTTATTAAAGGATCGGGCATATTTACATCGATATAGTCTTCTGGAAATCATGAGTTAGCCAAATCTGAGCTTAATACCTTGTAACTTATCATTTTCTCTGTAACTTCTGCAGTTTGGCTCTATACCACTTGTCTGAATTGGATTCTATGTTCAAACCCAATTGTCTGATTCTTCTTTCTCTAACATCCACCATCACTGCAGAGTCAGATATCAGAAGGTTCGTCTTGCCAAAAAGTTCAACCAAGTACCCCCAAAGTAGCAGTCGGTTCTAAATGTTAATATTATAAGGTCTTGTTTGGAGCCTCCATCAACAGTTATATCAGATTTGATGGAAAGAATAGCCCAGCATGCAGCACTAATCTTCCCATTAAAGAAACGGACACCATGATGTAACCATGATAGACCCTATTACAAGGTTATGTGGTCTGTGGAGGAAGGTGGTGATGGTGGTACAGGGATCCTGTTTCGATGTGAAGAGAGGAGTAAGAGTCACACATATTTTTGTGATGCAGGCACCCAACATACCAGTCAACCCCCTTTTTTGAAACATGACTGGTACGATATATAGAAAATGACTGAAAGCCTGATGGATGCGGGAGCATTCTGCCAGGCCCAAGAGATATGCCCACTCTTATGGGACTCCAGGTGGTCACAACTTTTTCTGGGACCTTCTGGAACATTCTGGTAGAATTTTCAAGTATAAATAATAGAGTGGGTGAGTGGAGAGCAGAGCGGTGAGTTGGAATCCAGCTCACCACTCACTCACTATCCTATATAACACCTGAATATCTGCAGTTTCTGATAAATTCTCTACAATAAAGGGCCAGCTTTCTCTGCTTATTTAAGGATTCTCTTCCAACGGCGTTTCTTCTCCTCTGGGTTCTAGGGAATGCAGCATTCACCACTATTTGCCCCAAAATAGCACAACTCCACCATGTGAGCGGGGCTGAAAATCCCTTGTTTTCCTCCTTTCAGAGCATACTATTCTACCGGGTTCAGACATATAGCAGATGAACATCCACAAAGCTCTGTAGGTTTCTCTATTACAAATAAAAGCTCTGATAAATACAGAATCCATAGGACCAATGTCCTTACCTATGGAAATACTGGACTAAGTAGCTTCTAGAAACAGAAATTTCACATGCAAGTCCTAAAATTGGGATGGTCACCACAGAATCCTATACAGCTGATCATAAGGAGAAGATAGGTACCATAGGGGAATGATAATATTCTGCTAAAATAGAAAAGGATTGGACATACTAAACCAAACATATCTAATCCATATATCCCCCAAATGAAGACATGTCAGGTATTCAGGCTGCCCATTATTGGCTCTGATGCCAAGTGCATGAGGTCTGTAAGAGGATAACCCTAAGAGGAGCTTTCTCTAGGGCAGAACAGTTGCTAAATGGGTCATACATGGCTACTCTCCTCCACAATGTCACACCTATCCATGGGCAATGGGAGGTATCTTTCTTATCAATAAGGCTGAGCTGCAAAACCAAACACAACCTTTGGACAGGTGTGGTAACTTTTTTAGGAAAAAAAAAAAAAAAAAAACTCGCTTTTCTAATAACATACAACCCTTTAAAAATATTACCTTATATTTCCTAGTAATGATATTCCCTTTATGTTCAATGGTAACATCAATATTTTTAATGTCCACTACAGCCTAAATGGTGGGAGTTGTAGACTATGGGGTCCTGACTAACCTACGATTTCTGAAAGTTCCTTGACCAGAATGCGAATTTGCTTTACAGCAGCTACTTGGCACTGAGTGGAACCTATTTTTTTTTTTTTTTTTTTTTTTAATATAAGAAGGGTAACAGCCAAATAGAGTAATCTGGAATCTATAAGAAACATGGCAGAAACTTTAGGAAGAACCTGAACACAAACAAATGTACAACCTGTCTGTATAGGTAAAGAACTTCTAGGTGTTAGTATTAGTAGCACGGTACCTTGCTTCCTGCTTGCGGTCGGGGCTTCATGAGTGGAGTTGTGGTACAAAGTTCAATAGCTTCTGGTTCGTGGAAGATTACCGCTGGGAGAGGCTCTTTACGAAGGGTTAACACGTTCAGCTTTGACTTTATCATGGTCTGGAAGTGCTATGAAGAGAACAAGAAGTATTTAACACAAGGCTTGGATTAGGGGCAAACAACCAAGAAAAGGAAGTCCTGAAAAAGCTTCTTAAGCAAACAATAGTCCCCTTCAAAGAGTCTTATTACCCACTTACCATGATGTGATAAGCAACGCACAGAAACAATAAACTGTACCATGTGGCTCCTCTTATATAAGCAGAGGGATCTATTCACAGGGAGCATGTGGAAATAACATTAGGTATACAGACCGCACACAGATATTTCTGGTAATACAAGCACAGCTTTATCAAAGTACATATTTACCATATGTAGCAATGATAAAACAATGACCACTTAACCATTTATTCCTGCCCTAACCGTGATCATTTCAGAACATGACTCTTGGATTGAGCAATCCACCTCTGAAGTTCCTGAGACCCCCATTTTATATGCTCAGACTCCTAATATTTTCCACATCAGATGTATAAATCCATAAAAACTGCTTATAACAGCATGTACCTTACCCCATTAATGTAGGCACGTTATAGAAAACCCATCATCTGTTCTCAATAAAGAAAGTAGCATGCAATTGTATATCCAAGGTGCAAGTCATTACTGTAACAACCACATTCTCTTTAATGTCTTCTATTAAAAGCTTCTGGTTTGAAGATAGAATGATGAAATATTATGATGTGTTTTTATATAAGAAGACATTAAACTAAGCTTAAAAGGGGAGGGGGTCTGCTTTATCCATTTAGAAATACCCTATTAGGCCATTCGGGACTAACAGAGGCGAGTCCATTCATCAATTAGCTAGGGAGGGTGTCGCTCTCTTAGGAGGACCAAGCAAGTCTCGTGTTTAGCCCACTAATATAAATGTCAGTGTAATATCTATTTTCTCCTGCGGTGGTGCTGCTGAAGAACTGAACACTTGCGGATACCTGAAGGACAAACAAAAAGCATAAAAGAACGACAACCCATTTAATGTGATTCTTCTGTGTGAAATCATGTCAAAGGCTTGTCCCACTATAAACACATATCCTCTATGCAGGAAATAGGGGATATGTGACTGATCGCTGGGGATCCAACCACTGGGACCCCCAGGGTTCACAGTAGGGACCTGCAAGTTCTCCTGATTACTCCCTTTTAAAGTTTGAATGATATAAGATTAGATACCATATCCCCCTTCCTCCCCCTGCAGAGTCTGCAATGTTTCTCTACTCAGTCTCCAATGATACCCATCATTTTTACTCAACCTCTCTCCTTGTGGCATGCCCTATGTGTGCGTTTTCTAGACTGATACAGTACAGCTTGTGTAACCTGCCCTCAATGAAGAATTAAATGCTTTTGCCCCTTTCCACCTCCTCTCTCATTCTCTTTGCTGGTATTTTTCAGGCTGTGTTCACGTCCATGAAAAAGAAAGGAGCTTCCTCTGCAGATTTGGTCAAAAATGACAAAACCACACAGCATGCAACTGTATTTTTCCAGTAAAATGCTAGGCCCCAAGATGGACATGCTACAAACCCCACTATGGTCAACAGTGTCCACGACAATGGAAATCAGAGCAGATGTTAACAGAGCCTAACACTGAAAGAAAGGCAGGGGAGAGCAAAGTGAGACAACACAGTGAAGGGCTGCCACCTATGTGTAGGAGTTACACAGATATTATACCAACCATTTACAAAGTTGCTTAAATCATGCATTTAGAAAGCAAATAAACAATAAAAAAGTGTGCAAAGGTGACCATAGCCTTTCAACTAAATTTCTAATAGCCCTCAGGTAAACTAGTCACATATCTGCTAAAAATAAACTTTTATTACTAAGGTCTTAAGGTCTATCCAGATTGAACTCTGTCACACAAGATTCTTCAGCAGCATGAAAGGAAGAAAGAGAAAATAAACTGCAAACCACACTGCATATTCTATCCTTTACATTAGGATGACAATGAGAATATTCATTGCTAGGCTCATATATGAAGTGTACAGTAGATTAATGTTATTATCACATTATAATTCTGCCTCAGGAAAGGTGACTCAGGATTTAGGAGGTATGGAAACCTCATTATGAATATTTTTACGTCTGGACAGTAAAAAGAATTACAGGCGCCCAAAAGTGAAATGTCAGGAGCTCCTTGGAATCTGGACAAGATTCCACACTGATCACTGGCCAATGCAAAAAGGGAAGAAAAAAAAAACAAAAAAACAAAAAAAAACACACACAGGCTGCATTGATATTATGTGTATGACTTCTGTACCTACCCAGATAAAAAAGAATAGCGTGGAAATCCGGATGGATTAGCACTCACTTTCTAACCGTTAACAGGCTCGCTGCACAATATAACAAGTACTAGACTCACATAGAGACACAAGCTACAAGCTTCACTGCGAGGAATAAATCTTAAAGATTTACTGCAAATAGGTTCAAAGTGTGCAGTGAGAATTTACCCCCCAGCAATATGGGGGGAAGTGGTTGTTAAATACAGTGACAACCTCAATGGACCCAAAGTCAGCATGCTTCTCACTTTCATTATGTTACACAGAAGTGAACTGAAATGGAGAGGTCCTACCTCCATCCAGGCTAAAGCTGGTCAAAGGCCTCCTAAATATTTCCGCAGATCTGGCCATTAGGCAAGATTTTCAGTACCAACAATCTCTTGTCTATGACTGGCAAACCATCTAGATGTTGAGGGAAGCAAAAATTGGACAAGTTTGATTAAGGGTAAGACCCCACGTGGCGTCCCGCAGCAAAAATACACTGCGGGAAAAATGGAAGCAGCAACATGGTTATTCCCACAGCGCTTTTGACAGAAAGTTCACAGAGTTTTCCTCTGCAGGCTTTCTGCTTCAACTATGCCTATAGGGAAACCGCCGGCGTTTCCGTAGGTATAATTGACATGCTGCGTCCAATGGTTTTGGAAATCGCTGTGCGTCAGCAGTGCGTATTTTAACGCAGAGTGGGCATGGGATTCGCTAGACTGTGACTGTAAACTGAAGACTGAAGCGTTCAGGTGGGCACTGTGGCCTCTTCTTCGAATAAAAAGCACACGGACGGCACATTGCATAGGAACTGTGCTTGGCAATGCACCATGAATGGGACTGAGCTGCAAACAGTCCACGTGACAAATGAATGTGACGTCACCAAACTGTGAATTTGAAGTTTAACTCACCTAAGCACTGTAGTTGCTTTGGGCAGCTCATCTGTGTGGGTCACAGGTATCTGACCCCATCCAATCCGATACTGATGACCTATCCCAAGGAGTTACACAGATACCCCAAGGATAAGTCATCAATATTTAACTCCCAGAAAACCTTTAATACCTGTCCAATTCTATTCTTCTAAAGAGAGTAAGTAATGTCATAAGTGTTTGTGGCTCACCTATGGACCAACTATAGACATAAAAACAGTACATTTGGCTGACCAGCACAGGCGCATTTATGGAGGAGACAAGATACGGATTTGGTTTATTATTTTTATTTGGTTGTTCCTTGTTGCCATCCAGGCTGATTATATACCTATATGTGTACAGCAGTGGTCCCCAACCAGTAGCTCAGGAGCCACGTGTGGCTCGTGGCCACCATCTGTGCAGCTCTCCATGGAAGCCTTCACTTATGGCCATAAGTACTGGTTCCAATAGGACATCAATTCTGGCAATATTTAATATGTACCTAAACCTCTTAGCAGAGGCAATTTAGATGGTATAATATAATACGACAAGTATAATTACAGTAAAATATATAATTAAGTAAAATATCTGCAAAGGTTATTTCAGACACGGCACCCGGGTAACCAGCAGTCGTCACAAAGGACCTGGTGGCGCAGACAAAAGAACTTGCCCCACATGCTGCTCTTTCCATTGCCCTACCGTCAGAGGCCCATTTGACACCAACATGTAAATGTCCCTGTTCTCTAATTCTAGATATCTGGCTTTAATTCCCAGCCATGTGAATTCTTGTGGGGTTCTGTAGGGCATCATTTCTTTGTAGCTGCATACACAGGAAACCACAGCAGGATACAGATAATTAGAGAATAGGGAGGGCTACACATATACAGTATATAGTATCTACTGTATAGCGCGAGTAGTATGTAGTTGAGGCAGAGTGCCAAATCCAACATATTTTTCTGTTGTCCAAATAATGATTCAGCCATCTTCTTGGCTGAATGGACTAGCCAAACACCTCTGATCCCTTTTTCCACCAACAGGAGAACACTCAGGCTATACCCGACCATGACACTGTTGATGAATCCTATTGAAATTGGCAGGATGCTATGTCTACGGGCACTTTGACAAAGTAACTCTTCTTGTTGCTGCTTCTAGGATATGAGCGCTGGAAAATTAAATGGTACCCGAGCTGTATGGATCCTGTCCATAGAAATATGCAAAACCGTTCCCATTAAATTTCAATCCTGCACTCCCTCACTTACAGCACATGATGAATTGTGTCCAAACCACCAGTTTACAGTGAAAACTGCTTTTACGTAAGAAGAAAGGCGTGAAATTCGGAGCATCCATATAACACATTCAGTAGACAAGTATTCACCCTGTTCATAATGGGAATGTAGCCAGGTTTGTCCAGCATGAATACAGACAGCTTGTAAAAGACCTTAAGAACATACTTTACAGCCTAGGTTTAGGTAAAAAAAAAAAAAAAATGGGGGGGGGGGGGGGTGAGGGTTGCGGGGGGGGGGGGGAGGGTTGGGGTCTTCAACACAATTTACTTAAAACTCCAAAAGGGAATTTATTAACTCTGAATGGGAATGATTTTTTTGTATTCTTTCAGCTAAGCAAACACTAAGGGTTGGCTCTATAATCTGGCCCAGTGTGGGCACAACTTGAGGACAGCTCTGCGACCGTAGGAGCTCAGCATATAAGATATAGTATACAGTCGTAAGAAAAGGGAGTATATTAGAGGGTTTCCTTGCCCCCTCACCTGAGCACAGTAACTGGTGCCAATATGGGAACACTGTGTCCATGTGTGTATTGTGTAAGTAATGTCCTACATAAAACCTCCTATATGAAAATCCACCATAAGCCTGCAAATAGTACTTCTAAATCCGCTAAAACGGTTTCATAACACGTCGGTGAGACAGATCATAAAAGTGTGATCAACTGTATCCAACTACTGGATATCATAGTTACACTCCTCAAGATTGAAAGTGAAAGACCAAGAAGGACAAGCCATAAGGTTGTGCAAATTGAGGAGGTAGCCGGCACCATTAAGATCTGAGAATAATCAAAAAAATTAACGTTTTCACTGAGAGCACTGGAAATTGCTGAAGTACATCACTTCTCTGGCACTCCCATTGAAGTGAGAAGGAGTCTGTGTTCACCGCCACTACATTCACAACAGGGGTAAAACACCCCCTTGAGATCAGTGGTGGTCTCAGCAGTTGGACCCCACTAATTAGCAATTAACCTACATTTTTCGTGGCATAACCATAACCAAAATCCCCAGGGAAAAAAAAAAAAAAAAAAAAATTATATATATTTTAGTATAATATCTAAAATGTCAAATGGCCCCCTTCCATAAAATGCATCCCACATCCAAAAATTCCCAAACTATAAAAATGCTTATGTCATATGATAAACACTAGAGATGAGCGAATCGATTCTGCAGAAGTGGAATTCGATCTGAATTTCAGGAAATCTTCGATTCCCCACGATTCCGGATTTCCTGATGCTTCGTGGTAACAAATATTTAGTAAGAGCCTTTGTGAGATCAGACGGCCACAAGACATTCTCTAGTGATGTGATTGGGTAGGTGTGGCTTTGCGTATTAGCAGATCCTTCTACATGAATAAAAGTTGTCTGAGAGAGAGAGAGAGAGAGAGAGAGAGAGAGAGAGAGAGGGTGTAAGTGAGTGAGTGAGTGAGAGAGAGAGAGAGAGAGAAAGACATGACCGCGGCATCCAAGGGCTTCCGCTATTTTGGCGTCCACCACGGCTCTCTGTATCCTGGAAATAGCTGTTTATTCACCGTGAAGTAATTTGGATCCAAGCAAATTTTTTTGGAACTTCAAATCGAACTTTTAAGAAATTCGCTTATCTCTAATGAACACCATAGCAGCCAAGAAAAAAAAAAAAATAAAAATAACCAAATCTCCATTCTTCCACTGCCTACCCCACCAAAAATAAATCAAATATAATGGTGATCAAAACAACAGATGTTCCTCAAAATGGTATGAGTTAAAACTACATCTTGGGCTGCAAAAAGAGTCACCTCATGTAGCTCTGTACATGGTCAGAAGCATAAAAAGTTACGGGTACTGGAATTTGGTGACAAATAAGAAAATGGAGACTGAAATTAAAAGTCCAAGATGGTTAAAAAAAAAAAACAAAAAAAACCCCCACAGTCTATGAGGTTCCCATTGTTGGGTTTCGCTCTACTATAGTTGCTCTGACTATGAATACAATTGACAGATGTCAAAAGGAGGCAGTTTGAAAGAAGACAGAAGGCCAGAAACAGCTTAAAATAATTAAAAAAAACAAACAAAAAAAAAAAAGATAAATCCCCCTCTGGTCTTGGTTGATTTTCCTGCAGCAGTGACTACTTTTCGTAGCCGCTTTAACCAATCATTGGTCTCAGCAGTATTGGGCTGTACATAAGGCCGCAGCAGTCACATGAGTAGTCAAACATGTCAGTGCTGCAGGAATATCAAGAAAGACCAGCGGAGAAGAAGAGGATTTAGCAGGTGAATGAAAGTTTATAGTTATTTTATGCCACTGCCTGCCGATAGTCAATTGTCTTCCAAACTTGTATATATTGTATAGATACGCCTGACATCTATGTTTTTTTTTTTTTCAACTTTAACTTTGTGACATAAAAGCCAGTTACCAGTATGTGCTTTGTATTAAGTGTGCACATCATGTCTATTGGTGATAGCGTTCTCAGGTTAGGTCATATCTGGATTTTCCATCTCATCAGAATAAACTTTAAAGTTCTGCAAAACAACAGCACTTCAAAGCTTCAAGGATCAGATCCTCCTGCCACATGATCACTCTACATGTGTTACGTTTAGGGAAAAAAAAAAAAAAAAAAGACCATCAAAGAGCATTTGTCTGGCTATGGCACAGTATGCTGAACATATGGAGAGTCTCTGCACCCATAGGGAAAACTAGAAACAACAGCCCACACATATAATGCCTGGAACAATAGATCTACTCTTTATAAGTACGTCATAGGGTGTGATGCTCCAGCTACTAGCAGTATTTGGGAAGCTCATAGCATACATAACCCTTTTAGCATGGTAGCGAAACCCACTACCCAATTACTAAAATAAGTACACTTTCCGCTATATGTTCAGTGCACGTTCCCTGTAGATTTTAGATCCTTCCTGACCTTTAAGTTCCGACCTGGCCATGAACTGTGACCACGGACCCCATCACAGCAGGATTTCTAAATCACTCTAGTACAGAAAGTACAGAGGTGGAAATAGAACACAAGGAGGACCTGTCATCTCTCCTAATATACATCCATTAGTAAATTGTATTCACAAGGCAATGAGAATCCTGGAGCAGCTTTTCTTAGTAAACGGTTACTCCTCCTAGAACTTTGTAATAAATTGACAAGTAGGTGTTACCAGTTGGTGGCGTCTTACAGGCTCTTACAATGTCCAATCAGTGCTGGCAGTTTCAGACTCACATGCTAAAGACAAGTGGAATGGTAACACCCGGTTATCAATTTATACATAAATTAATAGGAGGAGAAACGGTGCAACACAAAACTATGAGAAAAGATACTACAGAATTGTTTTCAATGGTAGGCAGAGATCAAAGCAAAATGCTGAAAAAAAATAAGCGTCCTGCTTGATCTTGCTGCAGATTCCGTAGCTGATTCAGACAGAGTCCGCGGTGCGAGCCACAGGGCCAATTAGGCCCATTTATCTGAGCCTAATCCATGGTGGAAAGCCACAGCAATCTGGGTGGGTGTCCACCTCAAATTCCTCTTCGTTTTTCGCCATAGTACCCCTTCTGACCTACATCTATAACCTCTTTCCGAGCCAGCCAATACCCTACTTCACACTGATGAGGGTTAATAATCCCAAAACACCTGTCTACATTTTGGAGGAGATATTCTAGCCCGGCTTTAATCCAAGATCATACTGCTAGGCTTCAGGAAAACCAGGCATTGATCTATAGGTAGCTAACTTTCAAAGGTGGTGCTAGAGCAAATTCCGCCAAGGAAGACTTTTATACATAATCTTTTCTTTGGACATACATGGAGAACAGAGTTGAAAGTAGATGAGTCCATTCTCAGTTCATATTCAAGTAAATGGGAGCTGATCTGCAGTACCTTGGCCTGACCACTCCACAGAAAATGGAGCCGTCTGCTTCCAGCTATTCTCTGTGTATGTTCAGAAACTGATGGCTGCTGTGAACAGATGAATGGTGGTCAGAGGCATAGCTATAAGGAGTGAAGAGGTAGCAGTTGCTACTGGGCCCTGACCCTGCGGGGGCCCCAAAGTGGTAGAACATATACCACTATTCTAAATGGCACACTGTAGGTAGGGGCTCCATTACAAATTCTGCATTGGGGCCCAGGAGCTTCATGTTACGCCTTGGTGGTGGGGGGTGCCACTTGTCGGACCCCCACCTATCGGATATTGATGACCTGTTAAACATCCTGTACTTTACATAATTTAAGGACTTCATGGTTAGACAGATGTGTGTTTTCACTGATGGAGAACAGAAAACTTGAAAATCGGAAGAAATTAATAAAGAAAAGTTTATTAGAAAGCTGGATGATGTTTCCTTATACAATGAATACAGTTTATTAGCAGAAAACCACAGAAATATCTGAACATCATCTGCACCCACGTTAAGAATCCATGGGGGTCGCCTAAAGCATCCACATCCGGTTTCCTAACAGAGAATATATGGGAATCTATGCAATGACGTCATCAGTTAAAAAACAGTAGTGGGTGACCAAAGTATGGGTCTTCTACGAGGATCCCAAATTACAAAGGAGAATTAGCCAAAGAAGTTGAAATTTTTACTACAATTCTTGATAGTGAGTCGGGCTCAATCTCATATCATTTCTCACCAAGCGAGGCTTTTCCATGAAGTATTTCAAACATGCATTTGAAGCAGAACATCTGCTCTGGGGATAACAGGAACAAGCCGGCTGGCTGCAGAGAAAGGGGATAAGACGTAGGGCTGGGAGAGGGGTCACATCTGGAGAACACAGGAACAACACGGTCACATATCTGTTCAAAGGCATTTCCAAACTATTTACAGGGCTGGAGCTCGTAAGAGTTACTCAAGCTGTATTAAGACATAAAAGACGGACATACGTGAGCACCGGACAAGATCATTACAGCGGGGACCTCCGTGCCACAACGACAGGAGTGCTGGCCACCAGCATCTAAGGCTCATTGTAACAATACCCATGCAGGGGCAGCTTCAGTTTATTATATGTGGGCACTTCAGCCAGGCGGCATGGACATTTTAAGGCAAGACGGATAGCTTCTCATGTTCATGGCACATGTGTAGCAGATGTATCTTGTTAAAAGACAAACCAAAGCCATCATGACTATGGAATGGAATCCACATCTACAGCCACAAAAGCACACCCAGCAAGCAGCCCCGATTCCTTCCTGTACGATGCTCAGCTACATGATCACATGCTGAGTGTCCTTACATGTAAACCATCAACATGTTGCAAATACATTAAAGCACCATGGATCCCCTTCCCTTATGTGACTGTGCTCACATCCCTGCAGTTCAGCCTCCTGTCTGTATGGATCAGACATCATCTTAATTTTTACATTGTTCATTTGCACTGCTCTGCTATCAATCCCTTGAAGCCTCAGTTAGAGACAGCGCCACCTCTGCCTGCAGAGGGACAATGTAATTGTCAGAGAGACCAGACGTTAAGTCAGAGAGGCTGCTTCTAGATTATAACTGTGACGGGAACCTCCCTAACCATACTCAGTAACCAAGGTAGAGAGTCTGTTCAGAACAGTCCATGCAATTTCATCATACAGGAAGTCTAATTGTGCAAAAGTTTCAGGCAGGTGTGGAAAAAATGCTAAATTGTTAATAATTTATTTTCTATTATCAAAATAAAGTGAATGAAGAAAAGGGAAATCTAAATCACACCAATATTTGGTGAGACCACCCTGTGCCTTCCATTAATTCTTCTAGGTACACTTGCAGACAGTTTTTGAAGGAACTCAGCAGGGAGGTTGTTCCAGACATCTTGGAGAACTAAGCACAGATCTTCTGTGGATGTAAGCTTTCTCCAATCCTTCTCTCTCTTCATGTAATCCTAGACAGACTGAATGATGTTGGGATGTTATATCATCACTTCCAGGATTCTTCTTCCAAAGGGCAATCCCACCAACTATTGATGTGATTTAGAATTCTCTTTTGTTTATTCACTTCAATTTGACAATTCACAAAAATACTTTGCAGCATTTTTTCACATTCTTACTTTTTAGGTTTTTTTTTTTACTCATTTTACTTGAGTGTTGCTTTAAATAAAGCAAATCCTTATGGCAACACTATAAGCTGTATTGTAGTGCCAGTTATCTGAGGCTGTTTTATCAAATTCTGGGTTCTTGACTGCCATGGAATTGTACAGCCAGCCCCCTAGATACATACTGTGTACATCACCATATTGAGAGTAAGGAAGCAGGAGACATTATATGATAAAGTGAGTGTTAATCCGGCTATACGGGCAGGGGTCAGGGTGAAAGGATAAGGAAAACAAATCTTAAATATTATGAACGTTTTACATGTCAGAAACCTGATAAACTACTTCCTGCATCGCACCTACAAAGAACTGACATTATACAGAATCGGAGCAGCAGCTCCTTACCATAACCAGCAATTCCCTGACCAAAATCTAAAGATGGTGTCGTGAATGCCCCTATGATTTGTGCTGCACGTGACTCTGCTGCTGTAAACAGGCAGTGCCAGACGGCTTGTGGGAAACCTGTCTCCCAGACATCAAAGTGACTTCCCACACTGACTTGCATTCCTTCCACATAACAGAAGGGAGAAGAGATCAGGATGGAAGTTGTCTTAAATACAGCCATGTATTATTCATAAGACGCCTGATCTGATCTGGTTACCTATACAAAACAGGTCATCAACCGAGGGTATAGGAAGGTTCCCTATTATGAAGGCAAAGCAAAGACAGCGTTGTATAGAATTTATCCCTAAATTAAATAACAATCCTGGAAATGCAGGTCCCTTAAAGAAGCACTCCAGAAAAGAAATATATGTCGCCTCCATCTGAAAATTAGCCTGTTTGGTACAGCGTTTCTCAACCTCTTTAAGTGAAGTACCCCCTAGTTAAAAAAAAATTCCCAGCTGAGTACCCCCAGAGTAGTGATCACTTATAAGGCTTCATTCGGAGCTTTCGTTATATAAAAGCCCCCTCATGTAGTATAATGGCCCCCCATAGTTCCCCCACATGCAGTAATGTTTAGGAAGTGATATTATTACTAATTGCCAGGGCTGCGGAGTCGGAGTCAGGACCAATTTTGTCTGGAGTTGGAAAAAAGTTACCGACTCAGACTTCAAAATTAAAATACCTAATTATATAATTATTAATATTGTATAATTAGTTAGATGTATAGTTTGTTACATATTTACTTCCACAGAAATTCACTCACTGGCTTTTTAATAAAAAAGATTATCTTTTACAGCTTCTGACTGACCATGGCTGTCGGCCATTTATGAAGGAGTCAGAGTCAGTCTGTGGAATAATAGAGGAGTTGGAGTTGGTGGTTTGGCCTACTGACTTCATAAACCTGCTTACCACTCTGTTCCATGTACTGAATGCAACTTACCACTAGCTCTATTTATTTTATTATGCTTACTTATATAGCGCCATCATATTCCGCAGCACTTTACAGACATTGTCAGTGACTGTCCCATATAGGGCTCACAGTCTACATTCCCTATCAGTATGTCTTTGGAATGTGGGAAGAAGCCGGAGTACCCAGAGGAAACCCACACAAACATGGGGAGAACATCCTTGCAGATGTTGTCCGTGGCAGAATTTGAACCCAGGATTCCAGTGCTAACCACTGAGCCACTGTGCTGCCCACACAGGGCACCCATAACTGCAGTGAGTACCTCCATCAGTACAGAAGGAAGCCTGGGCGCATAAGGCCTTCCAGTCATGGTCCAGCACCCTGATGGCATGTCAGTCTTTAGTAATAGAATTCTATTCATTAAGACTGTGTTCACGTCTGCATCAGATGCTCCAATAGGAGCCTCTGTCACAATTCTGTCAAATCCGCTGCAATAAATAGGGCACTATTTTTTTCTCATAAAATGGCAGCCACCATGATGGACTCCACTGTAGTCAGTGGGATCCATTGGGGTCAGTCTCTGTCTTAATTTTACTGTTCCTGTGAACCCAGACACTTAAGACACAAACAATATAGGTCTTGTCAATTTGGAAAATGGTGGTAGTCTACGCGGACCTTCAGTCCTTATTTTACCACAGTACGGCCTGGTTTCTATCCTTTACTGTTATATGTGCTGTCCACAGGGATGTCAAATGTCCTGTCCCCGGTGTACAAAGGGGTTGTAAATTAAAGCAGAACATTAACCAATTGCTGACCGAAAAATGTCAGCTTTAAGTGATAGCAGACATCTACCACAACATCCATACTGGTCACTTTTCCACCACACATCTTAGGCCTTATTCACATCTCAATTTACATATTTATGCCTTCCACATTTTTCACAGACAACATATCATATGTGGCCATTTATTTCAATGCACCGTAGGGGGGGGGGGGGAGGATAGAACCATAAATAGGCAGGTTGGGGCGCTCTCCGTGATTTTCACAGACATCTCACGTCCACAAATGCAGACATGTGAATACAGCCTTAAAGGAACCACTGACTCAAGCTCTTTTGTCATTAACCCATGACACTCAGATCAGTCACTATGCCTCTCAGGTCTCCGGTTTTGTACAGAATGCCCAGAGAAACGCAGTAGAGAGCACAGTAGCAGCGTCTGTCCAGCGAATGAGTCTCTGTGATGCTGTAAAAATCTCTAGCGCCATTACTTGAGCTGGGCCTCGTAAGATGTTTTATTTCAGTTCTCCAGAGTTTAGTAAGAGATTTAAAGCTGCCTGGGATCTGCCAAATAAACTCTGTCTGTGGGATTGTGTAAATTCATCTGGCAGCACGTCCGGCCCGCCATCTGGAGAAGATTTTCTAGCGAGGGAGAATGAAGCAGGGGCTCCACTTGAACAGGACAAGCAGCCCTTGGTCCCCCAGGGACCCTCCTAATACGTGTCACTCAGGATAGCCTCCTGCAAAACGAGGAGCCCATCCAAGTTTCCAGATTGCACAAGCAGCCACCTGAGTTCAATGAACTAATGTATTCACCATGGGAGACAGGCATGAGACATCCACGATGGGTGAGATGATCTTTACCCATGCCAAAGAGAGCATGATACAAAATGTTCCTGTCAGTGTCAGA
Organism: Leptodactylus fallax; assembly: GCA_947044405.1. Lineage (NCBI taxonomy): Eukaryota > Metazoa > Chordata > Amphibia > Anura > Leptodactylidae > Leptodactylus > Leptodactylus fallax. The sequence goes on from CAMRHE010000190.1 coordinate 325,960, forward strand.
ACAGTGTGAAGGAAGAGAGACAGTCCTGATCAACAGTTTCTTAAAGAACTTTAAAAATGTCCCAAAGTTGCAAATATATTATTATATGCTTAATATATATATATATATATATATATATATATATATATATTTTATATATATATCACACTGGGTAAACTGGTAAGCAACAATTGAGCCACCAGTATGGCTCCCATCACCCAGTTTACCCTGCAAAGCTTGCAACACCACAGGAGCATGAGGTGTAGCTATACATACGCCATTTGCAGCCTTTGAGTATCTCTATATCTCTGGCCATATTTGCAGACATTCGCCCCAAAACAGATCAGGCCATAAGTTCTATGTGCTGTTAGAGGGGTCTGGTAGTCACTCCCCCCTTCTTTTAGTGTTAGACCATCCTGATTTTAGGGTTCTATTTGTACCCCCGCCGATCCTCAGATACAAATGTTTATAATGCCACTTTTATCCAACCACCTTGCAGGGAATTGCAACATAACTCCAGTCTCTTATAGGTTTCAAAATAATAAAATGTCAAGCAATATGTTACTGATCCGCTGCATAGTGATAATCCGGGAATGCACAGAGTGACACTAGGTTCACACTAGTGTTTGTCTCAGTCATTCGGGTCCACATGGGGATGCGAAAGATGGAGATCCGCTAAAAAAGTGGTTAACCGCGGAGACCATGGACTATAATGGTCCGCCAGGTGCCCGTTGAGTTTCCAACAGTTTTATACTGAAACCGGCAGAGAGAAAAGTTCTCCGTGCAGGACTTCTCTACGCTGATTTTAGAAGGAATCTGCTGCAGAGCCTCCTATGGACTCCAACGTAGATGTGAACCTACCCTGACAGTCACAATCCACTTGGCCCCTCCAATCTCCTCCTAGCAGTAGGCTGGAATCTGCACATAGCCTGTAACATGCAGCCGGCAGCCCATGGTACACTGTGCAGCCCCTCCTGTGCCTTTGACCTGCATCTGTGGCTATCCAGTTTTTTGCTTACAATTTGGAACGATCTACTTAATAGTATTTTTCAGGACTTTTATTTTGATGACCTATTCTTAGGTGGGGGGTCTGACATTCGGAAGCCCCACCGATCAGCTCTTTCCTGTGCCAATGTCATGTTCATCAGTCACATAATACAATGACAGCTCAGTCCCATTAAAGTGAATGGGGTCAAGTTGCAAGTTGCAATACTAAGCACAGCCCCTACAGAAAGTAATGGGCTGTGCTTGGTATTCACTGAAGAGGTCGAAGCCCTCACTTGACCGCTGTGGCCTCTTCAATCAGCTGATCTGTGAGGTTCTCAGGTGTCAGACCCCCACTAATCATATACTGATAATCCATCCTAATAATAGGTCATCAATATATAAGACCTTAAAAAAAAACCTTTAAGCACATCTTGTTCTTGATGTGATCTGGAAAAACCTTCCAATGTAATACCTGAACTATCTTTGGATATGTAGTTATCAGAACTACTGCCTGCAGACGGGCTGAATTATTGTCTTTTAACAGCAAGTTAGGGGTGGCATCTGGGTACATGGAAGAACCGTGTAATAATATGAGCTTGGTTAGATGTTAAGTGTGATCCTATGCATCTGCTGGAATCTCTCTTTAAAAAAAAAAAAAAAAAAAGCCACTAAAAACACTCCTAAACCAGATGCAATTTTCACACGGCATTACAGTAGTTTTTCCTATGCAGTAATGATGTAGCTCCAAATCCCAGAAACCTACAAATCAAAGCCAATGACAACAAAAAGTTTCTGGTTGTTTACCAAGTACTAGGAGACCTTAATTCAAAGCACAGTTGGTGGTCCCAGACCCTCGACCCCTTGAAGTAACCTTACGACTTGTCAGAGGATCTTAACACTGAAGACCCCTTGAAGGAGAATACAATTCTAGAATTTGAAAAGAATATTAAAAAGTAATTCTAAGTGAATAATACTAGAAAGTAATTATGATAGAAGTGAATACTATTGACCGACCATCATCAGAAGTCATTGCCCCAGCTCTCACCAAAACTACAGAGCTGCTCAGCCACATGTCAACCTTACATCTGGTCTCTGGAGTCACCACTATGCTCCAGACCAAATCATGTTTGGTAAAAAAAAATAAAAAAAAAAATCAACTTAAAGGGCTGCGGCATTTTATGTAATACTTGTATAAATTCTGTAACTTTTTAATATGCTTTAGGTTTCATCTCCTCAAACTGTTTGCACAGAAATGTTCTTGCTTGAATCCGAAGATCTAAAAGAGGTGGCTACAATTGTATCCAGTTTAGGCAATCCTAGGTGAGCTAAGGCTACATTCACATATGCTTTGAATTCTCCTGCAAATCCGATGTTTTCGTCCAGCGGTTTCAATTTAAAAGAACAGACACCCGATGGATCCCATTATAGTGAATGGGGTCCATTTTGCACCTTGATGTCCGCTGTTTTAGTGGTCCCTGTGTCCGTTGTTCTAGTCCTCTGATGGACCAGAACAATGGACACAACGGCGTAGACGTGAACACAGTGTAAGTAGGCTGTACTCCAGGCTGATACAGTGTAGCAAACCAAAGATGATGGGACAAATATTTGTGCTGTTGATGTACTTTCTTGCCCAGTACTGGTCTAGACTGGCGCAACTGTAGCAAACTCGCAGTGATAGGTTTTAGGACTGTACCGGTTTTTCATTAAAAAACTAGAACTTTTTATTCCTTTGTTCTTTTTGAGTCCAGCTTCAGGGACCCCACTGAAGATCAGTGATTATTTGTGAACCTGGAGTTTTCAGGATAGGGGCTGGTGACCTATCTCAGGCCATCAATATCACAGTAGGAGTTCAGACACCTGGCACCCCCACTGATCAGCTGTATGCAGCACCTGCTGGACTGGAACTAACATACAGAACAGCTGTGTTCTCCGTGTAGTGGCCATGAATAGGAGCCCAGCATGGAAACTACACAGAATGGAGTGGTGCCTCTGGGTTCCATTCTCTGTGTTAGGTTAACAACAGATTCTGTGAACAGCTCATTGGTTGGGGTGCCAAGTGTCACATTTCCACCAATCTGCCCATCCTAAGGATGGATCGTCAATATCTATAACCCAGAAAACCTCTTAGTAAGACCAGAAACCCCAAGTAAGCATCACTGCGTCAGACATCAAGAAGTACAATACTGGATAAATTTAGAATGCTGTGTGATCTTTCCTAAGCTTATACATTCCAACAAAATACACCAAACTGTTCAATGTCTGGATTTCCATAGAAACAGAGATGACAGGCTAGCTTGCCCCACCAAGCCTGTGATCCGCATTGCCTACTGTGAAAATTATTTTAGAATTACCTTTCAGTTTAGGAGGAAAAAAAAAAAAACTGTGGCCAATTTACCCATTCAGGTATTTAAAGGGGTTATCCAGTTTCTACAATTGAAGGTCTGACACCCGGGACCCCCGCAGATCACCTGTACAGAGAGAGTGCAGCTCTTGGTATGATTTACATGCTGAGAGTGCTCACTCACCATACAAACTGTAGCAGTGGATGTAGGTACTGCAGTGCCGCCCCATAGACAGTTTGTACCGCGAGGGAGCAGCACAGCTCTCGGAAAGTGAACAATACCGGAAGATGCACGGGCTAAAAATATTGATGACCTATCCTAAGCAGAGGTTATCAATATGATTAGCAGGGGCCAACACCTGGCATCTTCTGACACAGGTCACCTGATGCACAGAGAATGGAGCAGGAAGCAGACAGCGCTGTTCTTTGTATAGTGGCCAGACCAGGTTACTGCAGATAGCTCAGTCAAAACTGCAGTCACTCAGTTCCGCCACTACACATTGAACAGAGCAATCTTCTTCCTACTCCATTCTCTGTGTAGGGGGGGGGGGGGGGGTTAGTATCAATATTTCTAGCCTGGTAAAACCCTTTATGGTAGGTGTGCACTTCTTTTATTTCTGGCACCCAAAAATCACATTTGTTGTTACTATGTGACTGTTCTTTGCTGTGGCCGTCCTTCACTGGCATCTAAAAGGTGGAGTCTACATTCTTGTGTGTAGGCTGTCATGTGTACTTATACCAATGTCGGGCTGCGCTGCATTAACAAAGTACTGTAATTTTGTACTATATTCTGTGTATATGACCGGAAACACTTTTGGCATATACCGTGCCCATAGTGTTGTCACACCTCTGGCTTATAGAGAGGCATTTTGGCACATGCATTTCAATACAATTGTATGCCGGAGAAAACATGTGCCATATGGTTTTTGTTACGAAGGCATGTGAGCCGCACAGGTCTGGGCATATGTTTAGCATTACTGAAATTTACATGCTAAACAAAATAGGCAAACACACTGCGAACATGGCCTAGAAGAGTACTACCGGTAGATGTGCACTTCATATACATGGAGAAAGGTGATAGGAAGTGGGTAAGAGAGAACAGACTGGTCCATTCCATAGTCTTCAAAACGGCCAACAATGATCACAATTTCTTTTTCTCAGTTACAGTAAGTTGAACAACTCTCCATTAGTCAAGACTACAAGACCACAGTGGTTCCCAACAGAAAGTAGCTGATCATGGGGACATCCGACATAGCAAAACCACCTTGTGATCCGAAGGACTAAAGGGTTAAACTCCTAAGATGAAACTGCACAGAGTGGAAAACAAGTCATTTAGAGAACATGAAGGATTCCTTATATATGTGTATATACTCATTGGGACACTTTTGATCCTACTGACCACATCCACTAATAGAGTCATACAGCGCTCATCTAGTAGAACCTTCTCAGCACTGTATGACGCTATACTTTGGCCAAATAAGACAGGCTTAAAACACTGAAATAACAGCTCTATACAGTACACAACTTAATAATGAAAAATAATACTGCCATTCTGTGCTTAAATACCTGACAGTTGTATATGAATATAGCATAGAGGCAATTGCATGTGCTACCAATATAGACATCACTTGCCCAACTGTGTCCTACATTAGTGTCTTGCATAGCTGCCAACAGTTCCTCAGAGGCATACGTCATACTATCCCTCATAGAACGACAGCAATTTAGTAGTGCAAATATAGAAAACTGAAATGGTAGTGACAATGACAATCTGAACTACAAGATGACTATGATAGCTGATAGGGACAAGGACTGGCTTGGATGGCCCTTTAAGGATAAAGGGGAATAAGTGCTTCACCTCACTTATAGAGATGGGCAATTAAAAACAAACTATACACATGTATGCCAATGTACCTGGAGGTGATCGCGGGCACCGCCTCACCCCAGACTATACACGGCTACAGCTTGCACATGTCATGTATGTCCATGTACTTACTGGCCTGCAATGCAATCCTGTGGAGCTTGCACCAATGAAATTCCAAAAAATGTAAGCCAAACTGGTTATGTACAGTCATGGTCAAAAGTTTTGAGAATGATACAAATATTAATTTTTACAAAGTCTACTGCTTTAGTTTTTCTAATGGCAATTTGCATATACTCCAGAATGTTATAAAGAGTGATCAGCTTAACAGCAATTACTTGCAAAGTCAATATTTGCCTAGAAAATGAACTTTATCCCCCAAAACACATTTCAACATCATTGCAGCCCTGCCTTAAAAGGACCACCTAACATCGTTTCAGTGATTGCTCCATTAACACAGGTGTGGGTGTTGATGAGGACAGGGCTGGAGATCAATTTGTCATGATTAAGTAAGAATGACACCACTGGACACTTTAAAAGGAGGCTGGTGCTTGCCATCATTGTTTCTCTTCTGTTAACCATGGTTATCTCTAAAGAAACACGTGCAGTCATCATTGCACTGCACAAAAATGGCCTAACTGGGAAGAGTATTGCAGCTAGAAAGACTGCACCTCAGTCAACAATCTATCGCATCATCAAGAACTTCAAGGAGAGAGGTTCCATTGGTGCCAAAAAGGCTCCAGGGCGCCCAAGAAAGACCAAGCGGCAGGACCGTCTCTTAAAAGTGTTTCAGCTGCGGGATCGGGCTACCAGCAGTGCAGAGCTTGCTGAGGAATGGCAGCAGGCAGGTGTGAGTGCATCTGCACGCACTGTGAGGCGGAGACTCTTGGAGCAAGGCCTGGTCTCAAGGAGGGCAGCAAAGAAGCCACTTCTCTCCAGAAAAAACATCAGGGACAGACTGATATTCTGCAAAAGGTACAGGGAGTGGACTGCTGAGGACTGGGGTAAAGTCATTTTCTCTGATGAATCCCCTTTTCGATGGTTTGGAACATCTGGAAAACAGCTTATTCGGAGAAGAAGAGGTGAGCACTACCACCAGTCTGACAAACACACATAAAAACAGAGGGCAGCAGATCATGTGAAAATACAATATTTGTGTCATTCTCAAAACTTTTGGCCATGACTGTACTTGTTCTCATTTCCTAGTAACAATCAGTGACAATTCTGTTAAAGCATAATGCAAAATTAGCTGGACCCTGCACTGGAGTAGCTGAGCACTGCCAAGGGCACAATCCCATAGCTGCAGGGAGGCCCTTCACTATAAAGAAACTATGGATGTAGATGACACCTCTCCTGACACCCTCCTATGTCCCCCATCTTATCAATTCCAGCAATTACCTTCCTCCTACATTGCCACACATTACCAATACAAGGATGATCATATAATAAACTGATTCAGTCCTTACAGGCAGGGGTGTATCTATAGGGGGTGCAGCTATAGTAGTCGCTAACGGGCTGCAGACCTCAAAGGGGCCCCATAACACGTAAACTATACCACTATTCTAAATGGAATAGGGTAAAGAGGGGCCCCATCACAGACTTTGCATTGGGGCCCTAAAGTGTCAAGCTATAGCTCTGCTTACAGGGTGTGTAGATGAAAGCAATGGGCAGAGATTTCACATCCTCCTGCCAGGCAGCTCAGCTTAGTAGTACTAGACAGCGGACAGCCAGGAGGCAGCTCACATGCTGGCACTAACACACAGCGGCTGGAGACTTGCACAATCGCAGTGTACACCCTTCCAAATGTTGTTGTGCTGCTAAATTTCAAAGTCCTCACTGAACTTTCCTCGACATTGTTTTCCTTTGACTCATATGTCTGTAGTAACACAGAACACCCCAGTCACTGGATTCATGGGGTACAGGGGAGATCAGACCACCAAAAAGACAAAATGACGCTACACCAAGGACTGAGCAGCCCGTCAGTGTAACATGCACTGCACCAAAGTCACAAAGGCAGGCTAGCTGCACCAACACATGTCATTTGTAGCCAGTGCTCCATACACCTCCTGTATACCCCACTGCATCATATATCCATTATAGCCCTTACTGCACCCCCTGTATTATGATCAGAGCAGTACCAGAAGTGCCCCTGCCCCCTGTCATACTACCCCTTACCCATGAACCCCTGCACCCAGTAGTCACAGTTCTCTTCTCCCACAGTGCTGAGGATTGGGGCACCCTGCCGGCTGTGCCCATAACTAGTGCCCTCCATGCACGTCTATGCCCAGCATCTATGCAGCTCCCCTGTGGTCCTCTCCTGCCCCGCACATTCCAGCATACTCATCACCCCCTAGTGTCCCGCATCCCTCGCACTCAGCCCTGCCAGCTGCCCCTCTGCCCTGGGCCCCTTATTAATCCCGCCGCCGCCTCGGTCACACTGACCCTGTGATGGGCATCCTCGCCCCGGGCTCACCTGCAGTCTCTCGCTCGCCGGCTGCCACATGTCCCCGCGTGTCTCGGCACAGGCTCCTCTGACCGTCTGCTAACTGCGTACCCCAAGGCCGGAGCTCCCCTCAGTCCGCGCTCCTCCCCGTTATCTTACAAAACCCCTCCCATTTACCCACCCCGTTATCCTTTGGACCACGCCCACATCGCCATCAAGTCCCAAGTCACGCTCAGCAATGGATGCGTCACCATAGAATCCCCGCCCACTTCTCTCTACACCGCCTCCTAGATTTGTTATCTTCGCAGTCCTTAGGCTTGTCGCTGTCACCACGCGGGCGGAGTACTCCTGCCTAAGTCACGCCCCCGATGGTGATAGGCGTGGTTGTTATGAGCACGTCTCGCGCTGATTGATAACCATGGCAACGCCATTAACCACTTCGGCGCGGGCGGTAGTTTCAGATGTAGTATGCGTCATTCAGTCTACCATGCACTACGTCATCCGGGCAGCACAGACAAAGGGGGAGTGGAGTGCCCAGTAACGACCAATCAGGTCACGGCTTCATTTTTACTACCCATTGCAGAAATATGAGAGCTGAAATCTGATTGGCTGCTATGGGCAAGTGTGTTCATTTGAACTATAACTACAAAATGGCTTGTTGAATAACAACTCCTCAAGTCGCTGTGGCCATTATATTCTTGCTGTCTGGGGTCAGCATTCAACAAAAAGAATGTAAATAGCTGACTACTTTGTAAATACTTCACTTAAAGGGATTGTCCAGAACCATGAATTTTATCTTACAAACAGCTTGCAATGGTCTAAAATAACATAAAGAATAATACAACTACTACGCACACTACTAGTCCTCGGACACACCTGTGCCAACACCTCCTTGGTGCCCTGCCAGTCTCTTTACTGGACTCCACTAACTTGTGACGATGGGGGAATAAAGACAATGATGTGTAAGGGAGGCCAGGGCATCACCAGCATGGTGTTAGGGGGTGAAAGCATTAGAAGAAGGAGACAGAGAAGTTTAGTACTAAAGTTGGCACGGCGAATGTACCATGAGCCTAGTGGCAGGGTAGGGTTGCACTGGGGGTGACACTAGTTACATGGCTGGTCCCCTGGCCATTTCAATTTGATATATCTAATAACTGATGGACACAGTAATATTTCAGGATTGAAATGAGGTTTATTGTACTAACAGAAAATGTGCAATATGCATTAAACCAAAATTTGACCGGTGCAAAAGTATGGGCACCTCAACAGAAAAGTGACATTAATATTTAGTAGATCCTCCATTTGCAAAAATAACAGCCTCTAGTCGCTTCCTGTAGCTTTTAATCAGTTCCTGGATCCTGGATGAAGGTATTTTTGACCATTCCTCTTTACAAAACAATTCCAGTTCAGTTAAGTTTGATGGTCGCCGAGCATGGACAGCCCGCTTCAAATTATCCCACAGATGTTCAATGATATTCAGGTCTGGGGACTGGGATGGCCATTCCAGAACATTGTAATTGTTCCTCTGCATGAATGCCTGAGTAGATTTGGAGCTGTGTTTTGGATCATTGTCTTGCTGAAATATCCATCCCCGGCGTAACTTCAAATTCGTCACTGATTCTCGTACATTATTCTCAAGAATCTGCTGATACTGAGTTGAATCCATGCGACCCTCAACTTTAACAAGATTCCAGGTGCCGGCATTGGCCACACAGCCCCAAAGCATGATGGAACCTCCACCAAATTTTACAGTGGGTAGCAAGTGTTTTTCTTGGAATGCTGTGTTTTTTTGACGCCATGCATAACGCCTTTTTGTATGACCAAACAACTCAATCTTTGTTTCATCAGTCCACAGGACCTTCTTCCAAAATGAAGCTGGCTTGACCAAATGTGCTTTTGCATACCTCAGGCGACTCTGTTTGTGGCGTGCTTTCAGAAACGGCTTCTTTCGCATCACTCTCCCATACAGCTTCTCCTTGTGCAAAGTGTGCTGTATTGTTGACCGATGCACAGTGACACCATCTGCAGCAAGATGATGCTGCAGCTCTTTGGAGGTGGTCTGTGGATTGTCCTTGACTGTTCTCACCATTATTCTTCTCTGCCTTTCTGATATTTTTCTTGGCCTGCCACTTCTGGGCTTAACAAGAACTGTCCCTGTGGTCTTCCATTTCCTTACTATGTTCCTCACAGTGGAAACTGACAGGTTAAATCTCTGAGACAACTTTTCGTATCCTTCCCCTGAACAACTATGTTGAACAATCTTTGTTTTCAGATCATTTGAGAGTTGTTTTGAGGAGCCCATGATGCCACTCTTCAGAGGAGATTCAAATAGGAGAACAACTTGCAATTGGTCACCTTAAATACCTTTTCTCATGATTGGATACACCTGGCTATGAAGTTCAAAGCTCAGTGAGGTTACAAAACCAATTTTGTGCTTCAGTAAGTCAGTAAAAAGTAGTTAGGAGTATTCAAATCAATAAAATGATAAGGGTACCCAAAATTTTGCACCGGTCAAATTTTGGTTTAATGCATATTGCACATTTTCTGTTAGTACAATAAACCTCATTTCAATCCTGAAATATTACTGTGTCCATCAGTTATTAGATATATCTAATTGAAATGGCTGTTGCAAACACCCAAATATTTAGAACTAAAAATGATTAAGATTAATAGGGGTGCCCAAACTTTTTCATATGACTGTAAGTCATCAGATTGTCTCAAAGGCTGGATAGCGGTCTGCGATTATGGTCAGGCTCCTTCCTGTATTGTATCTGTGTTGTATTGACCATTGTCTATAAAGGATGGGGCACACCACTATTTGATCTGCCAAAACAACTGTGTCTTGGGTGTTTATTTGTTAAAGGTAAAGTACTAGGGTTAGCATGTACACAGCTGATGCAGTGGTCATATCGTGCTGACAATTCATTGATGGATCTTGATCTTGCTGGACAGGGCCTAGCATGAGGCCAAGGAAGCGTTAGTACTGGAGTGGCAGGGGAATGCTAAAATTACTATTACAAATTTTAGACAATTGCAAGCTGTATGAAAAAAAAAATTATGTTTGGACCATTCAAATAAAGGCCAGTTCAGACTAGGTTAACAAAGGGCTGCAGAAACATTTTGTGCAACCTATGTTTCCACATTAAAGGCAGTCTGTCACCAGAACCCGAAATATCATCCAAGCCCCACAGACAGATAAGTTAGGGTCACCTGAATCAAACAGTGATTTCCCCTTGTGAATCACTGCCTCTGTTACTGAGATGTCGCCATTTGTGTTATGACCAGCATGTTAGGTGCCTGCATCACAAAAAGAGACTTGGCATGAACTCCCCTCTTCACATCAAAGCAGGACACATGCCCCCCAACATGACCTTCCTAGACAGATCTATTGCCTTATAATGGGGTCTCTAATGGTTACACCGTGGTGTCTGTTACATTGCTGGGAAGAATAGTGCTGCATGCTGTGCTAGTCTTTCCAAACAGAGCCTTATATTATTGACATTTAGAACGGATCACTACATTGGGGGTATTTGGTTTTTTCACTACGGGAGATTTTACGTGAAAAGGTTAAGATGAGAAACTCTGGTCTATGGGCACCATACAATGAAGAACAGCTCCATGAATTACTTTATCCGAGGGAAAGGAACGCGCTGCTACACACTGGACAAAATAATTGGTACCCCTCATTTAATGAAAGAAAAATCCACAATGGTCACAGAAATAACTTGAATCTGACAAAAGTAATAATATATAAAAATTCTATGAAAATGAACAAATGAAAGTCAGACATTGCTTTTCAACCATGCTTCAACAGAATTTTTAAAAAAAGAAATCTCATGAAACAGGCCTGAACAGAAATGATGGTTCCCTTAACTTAATATTTTGTTGCACAACCTTTTGAGGCAATCACTGCAATCAAACGATTCCTGTAACTGTCAATGAGACTTCTGCACCTCTCAGCAGGTATTTTGGCCACTCCTCATGAGCAAACTGCTCCAGTTGTCTCAGGTTTGAAGGGTGCCTTTTCCAGACAGCATGTTTCAGCTCCTTCCAAAGATGCTCAATAGGGTTTAGGTCAGGACTCATAGAAGGCCACTTCAGAATAGTCCAATGTTTTCCTCTTAGCCATTCTTGGGTGTTTTTAGCTGTGTGTTTTGGGTCATTATCCTGTTGTAAGACCCATGACCTGCGACTGAGACCAAGCTCTCTGACACTGGGCAGCACATTTCTCTCTAGAATCCCTTGATAGTCTTGAGATTTCATTGTACCCTGCACAGATTCAATTCACCCTGTGCAAGATGCAGCAAAGCAGCCCCAGAACATAACAGAGCCTCCTCCATGTTTCACAGTAGGGACAGTGTTCTTTTCAAGATATGCTTCAGTTTTCCGTCTGTGAACATAAAGCTGATGTGCCTTGCCAAAAATTTCGAATTTTGTTTCATCTGTCCATAGGACATTCTCCCAGAAGCTTTGTGGCTTGTCACAACATGTAGTTTGGCAAATTACTTTTTTTTCAGATTCAAGTTATTTCTGTGACCATTGTGGGTTTTTCTTTCATTAAACGAGGGGTACCAACAATTTTGTCCACGTGTGTATATAGTTGTGATGTTGTAAACTGTGGAATTGCATTTTTACCTTGTGCATTGTTACCATGTAACATAAGCATCGTATAACTGTGCAGCGCCCTCAGGTGTGTAGGCCATAGTTGGGACTTCCATTGGTTTTATTTCTATTTAAGGGATTGGCTAAAAAAGGCAGTAAATTGGAATGTGATGTTAAAAGTACAAATCCTTTTTTAAGACACCAATACTACACACATAAAGGCCCCGTGAACAATGGATTCACAATATTTGGGTCCAAACAATGAATAATCTTGGCGGCCATGTGATTTATTCACCTGACTGCTCCCTTGGCTGTCCTCACTTCTGTGTAGACGCTGAACACATCCAGCACATGCACAAATACAGGAGACTCTGCTGCCTGTGTCTACAAAAGTGCTGGACGTGTTAAGTGGCTGCCCAGAAGTGGACACAGCCGAAAAGGCTTTCAATATATGAACATGGACACTGTCACATCCACTGCTTACACAGCAAATATGGATAGCCAGGGGCCTTAATGTGTGCAGCATGGGTACCATATAAAGGACTTAGACTTTTAATAGCATGATACCACAGTTTATTGCCTTTTCCAAGTTTTAGCCACAGAGTGTCCAACCGCTTGTGCTATCTTCAGGATTGGGCTCCTGTTTTGGTTATCCACTTCAGTACCGGGCCAATTTCTCTGGTTCAGGACCAGACACATTTTGTTTTTTTGTATATGCGGTTTTGAGAGCTATAACATTTTTATCATTTGGGTTTTTCAACAAATTTTTGCATCTTTTTTTGGTGACACATAGAGCTTTATTTTTTTGTTATTTTTGCATGTTTTATATTATTTTTTTTATTTCCGAGAAAATATAAACAAAAGAGGAGGGAAAATGGGTCTGTTTTTCACATTGTTTTTGATTTCCCCTGTAATTGGGGCTGATACATATAGCTCCAGCTATAGGAGGAATGCAGCCTCCTCCCCATAACTACAGAGCTGATCTGGGTTCTCTAGGATCCAGCAGCTCTAACACTCTGATCCCCGGCAGATCACGTGACCACTGGGTCAGAGTGGAGCCGCCTCGTGGCGGCATCCATAGCTGTGTATACAGTGCTTATTGAGCACTGTGTACACTGTGATCAGGAAGGCAGGGACAGTAATAAACCATCCCTGCCTTCCCTAGAGGAGCTCTGGCTGTAGTTACAGCCCGCTCCCCACTTCTGCAGCTACATGATTTCGTGCAACTGCTTAAAACTGCAAGGGTGTGTAAGAGACAGCCAATGTTGTCCTAAGCTTCATTTGTCTGTATAAATTGTTAATGCTGAATGTATTTCTGTGATTCTGTTCCTTTAAGACAGCAGCCATTGTAATTGTGACATGATGCTGGAGTGACACCCCCCCTCCCCTTTTATGTCAGCCTGCCTGTTCTGCAGACAGAGTGTGAGCAGAGAAGCAGGAAGTGACGAGACAGAGCGCAGCAGCCATCTTGGCAAGACAGAAGACAGGTGCCTATCCTGTATTGAACTGGTGTGGAGATTTTTCTGTACAGCTAAGCTGTATCTTGGTCCAGAGACAAACAGAGTGTAAAGAGACAACAGGACTAGTGAGTCCACGTGAAAGGAACTGTGCTCAGTGGCTGATCAGTGAGACTGACATTGTGACTGTGTATATGGATACCATAGTTAGAGACTCGCAGTGCTGTTGACGTACTGGACAGTAACTGCTAAATCCCGGCTTACATCCCAGCTCAGTGTATGGATTCGGCAGGACTGTCAGTGTGCTGAGTGGAATCTGCTGTTGGATTACATTGCATTCATTTGGTTTCCCTGTCTGTTAAAGAGGACTTCATTTCTCCCGAGATCCTGATAACCGTGAGGAGAGGACGCTTCACTATAAACGAATGGAACGACTTTGGGCCCCACCGCGCGCTTCTACGGACTGTAAGCGGTCCACCTGGACCACTGGGGAAAAGGGGGTGCACCCAAATGTGATGTCAGGGTCAGTTAGGGATAGTTTTGAGTATATTGTTCATTCAGTGTCCATACTGCAGAAGTGGACAGAGTAAAAGTAGAAACCATTGCAGAATTTGCCTTGAAATTGTTCATGCTATATTGTATATTTTGCTTGTCTTTATCCCTGTCATTTTACCTTCAACTAGCCTTTATTAACTTATAGTAAATATATATCTTTTTCTTGAACTTAACTACCGCGTGTGCGTTCATTTCTGGTTGCGGAGTCCAAACCACCTACCTTGCTCTTGGTTCACAGGTGTACTGGTACGTCCTTGCAGAACAAGAGAAGGACCGCTCAGACTTAAATACTCTATTGGTATTCCAGAACTGGTTAAAGAAACACTAAAGTTGTTGTTTTTTTGTTTGTTTCTTTGATTCTTTTAAGCTGTAGGAATCAAAGATTAAACTATTGCTGATGCTGACATCCATGTCTAGTTTCTGTAAAAAACTACACAGATAATACTAAACTGGACCTTCCCGAACCGTAGACTGTTAGGATGGTGTCACCAAAGGTCCTGGAAGCTGCAATAACTGCTGCTGATTTAAGGTAACTCACAATTTTTTTTTTTTTTTCGCTGTTGTGTCGAGGGGGTGTTTGGTGATGATTTTTGTAATATACTTTATTATCCTATCTAACTTCCTTTTTATTATAAATTAGGCATTCCCCCTAGCAACCATCTAACTGAGCTGTTACTAAGGAAAGTCTGTGCCCAGTTGTATTGTAAATAGACAGAGCTGAAGCATTTATGAAAGGGGGGATGGTCACTTCAAATGGCTGTATCTTTGGTTTTATATCACATAGAAAAATGGTTCTGGAATCATAAGAAAGCTGAGATTCTCAGTTAATATTGTACTATTCATAACAGAACCTGAAATATCGCTAGTTAAAAACAGTCGGGAATTTGAACTTAAAAGGGTTTCCAGAATAACCGTTCTTTTGCAAGGAAGCCGGGAAAGGTGAAAAGAAAAAACACCAACCCATACTCACCTGTCCCTGGTGCCCCAGTGGCTCCCACTACTCACAACACCGCTGAGGCCAATCAACGGCCTCAGCGTCTTAAGTAAAGGAACCTGTGACGTTCCTTGTCCTTTACTTATTGGTCTCAGCAGTCACATGCAGTGAGGACTTCTGCCAAAACAAGACCCCGCAGCAGGAGGACCAGACCACGGTGGAAGACATCAGAGCACCAGGGACAGGTGAGTATAGGTTGTTGTTTTTTTATCACTTTCCCCGGCCTCCTTGCAAAAAATGGTTATCTCTAATTATTTTACACCTAGTACTTCAGTCTTGGCTCAGTTTTATTATAAATCTCAGCTTTCTTATGATGCCATTTTTGTACTAATCCACCCAGTCCAATATACTCTGGAAGCTTTAAGCCACTTCAGGTGATCCCCATGAAATTCATTTTGCCCAATGTTCATGAGTTTCAGCCCTCCGGTTGGTTTCAGTGCTAGTATTATAAACTGAGATCTCTTGAGACCCCAGAGTATAATATGTGAAGGCCCAGGGGAGGAAAAATAATAAACACTTATACTCACTTTGCCTCACCTCCCCTGGGCATCTTCATTGTGTCCAGCTGTCTCCAGCATTCTCTTCAGGCCTCTCTAGCCTGCGACTAAGGTCACATCTGTGATTGAGCCTCAGTGGTCAAGTAAGGCCCACCAGCGTCATGACATCAGTGTGCCCAACGTGACTGCTGAGTCCCAATGCCATGATGTCAGTCGCAGGCCAGTGAGGCCCGAAGAGGAAGCTAGGAACCATTGGACGCCCAGGAGAAGTGAATAAAAATGTTTGTTATTTTTACTCACCTCCCCTGAGCAGGCTTCTATTGGAAAGGGGTCCAGCAGCATGTACGTACATCACATGATGCTGGGCCTCTTTCCATTAGCCACGCTGTACACAGGTACTCGCCAATAGCGCTGTACTGTCAGAGGGGGCGTTCCTTACTGCCCGGCGGTGACGCTGAGCTGTGAGGAACGCCCCCCCCCCAGTACAAGTCTATGAATGAGAACTGTCAGAGAGGGCGTTCCTCACAGCGTAGCTAGCCTGTCAGGAACGCCTTTCTGACAGTAAACCGTGAAACTTACACCGCCGATATCTCCAGCCCCGGGCACATACCGGGAAAGCCGGCAGTGCGCTGAATTCAGCGCGCTGTAGGCTTTCTAGTGGTATGTAAAACCGCATGTGCCTGAGGACGTGAAAGGTCCTCTTTAAAGAGCTTGTTAATATCCTGCTTATGTGTTTATCTTCTCTTGACCTGGGCCTATTTCCTGACCATGTCTCTGTCTGATCGTAATCTACCTCATGTCCTGCCAAGGTGTCTGTGTTCATGCTACCTGTCTGCCTGTATTTGACATGTTATTGTCAGATTCTGAGCGTTTGCTACCTGCCCTAACCTGTGCCTGGACACCTACAGCTGTAAATACATTGCCAGTCCTGATTTCAGTCTGACCTTGCCTCTCACCTGTCCCTTCGATGCCATGCTTCAATATCTGCTGTCCTGCCTTGGTCAGCTGTCAGTAACACAAGGGCTACTCCTAGAAGTAGTGACTTAGTGGTCCCCTTCAGAGAGGTCCAGATCGCCATGGTGGTGGTGTAAGGGGGTGGGAGGTTTAAAGGGCTCATACCAGGGTACCATTTAGACAACGCCGTAAGGAACACCCCACAGCCACACTGGTTTAGTGACACAGTGGCTCCACACACATTTAGCTTTACAATTTTGCCCCATATTTTGCCTCTTGTAGGCTAGCTGTATTACATCTGTGTACATTTGGTTTGGGGCTATGTTTTAATTTATTTGGAAAAATTGATGTATGAATCATTCCTTATGTAGTCACCAAACTATGGCCGCCTATTGTAATATTTCATTTACATATTCTATATTATGTTTGTGCATTGAAAGATTCTTAGGAGGATTTTCCTTTTACGGTTTTCTATGAGCATAGACTTTAAATGCATACAAGATGTAGATGTTTTCTTTTAGATGTACTTTTAGATAGACATTTGGACATAGTAAGAAAATATTTAAATGACCTATGCCCACATTCAGATCCTTAGGCTTTCCATGCAACAATTGTGGTAAAGTATAGCTTCCTCTCCAAGCCACAGAACTCTGCTGCCAGTACACAACACACTCAAACCAGAGGAAAAATGTGACTTAAAGAAATGCAATAGACCGTGACAACTAGTGGCTGTCATGCCATTGAGGCAGATCATACCTAACCCGCTAGATTGTGTGTGAACACACAATCCTTATAAGGGTGCATACCACTGCCATCATTTAAGTCCGTTGTAGGATCAGCGCAACAGACTGAAACGCTGACCTAACAGAATGACTGGGGAGGGGGGGCTCCATCTGCATCAATCATTCTGTGTTTCAGTCTGTTGTTCTCATCCTATAACGGATCAGTCAAATAGACTTCAATGACATCAGTGTGAACCTACCTTTAGGGAAATTGTTCTTCTAATATCAACCTTGAAGTATTTCCTTTTCTAGATCTTGAGATTTTACCACTCAAAAGTGACTGTTCAGATATTTCTTGAGCAAAGCACATTTCAGTCAGTTATTGTGTGAAAATTTTCTGTTATAGCTTGTTCATGATGGTCATAATCTGACAGCAAGAAAACCCCTTTAACACACCATAATATAAATGTATGGCATGGGTATGGCACAGGATCAGGAAATGAGCCATTATAGAAGGTACCACAGCTGATACCCCATTGCAGTGCCTGAGATCAAAGAAAATTTAGATTCTATGCATTAAACCTCATAGAAGCTGATAGAGAGGTTGCTGTCAATAGTTGCCCCCTTAGTGGTCCCCTTGCCACAATTGGGGGTACCAAAGCATTGTCATAGCAGCAGGATCTAATGCTGCATTATCATTGCAGTGTGTTATATCAATGATTAGTCTATAGGTCCCAACCTTTTGTTCATTTTGATCTACTTTCAACTTTGAGAGGTGGTTGAGAGCCACAATGAATAAAAAATAAGTGAAAAATTGTAAACTTGAAGAAGTAAATGATAAAACCACTTTATAAGTCATTGGTGCGGCCCTATCTGGAATATGGAGTTCAGTTCTGGGCAACAGTTCATTGAAAAGATGTCCTGGAATTGGAAAAGGTTCAGTGGAGGGCCACAAAACTGATAAGGGGCATGGAGGACCTCAGTTATGAGGAGAGGCTAAAGGAGTTAAATCTGTTTAGTCTGGAGAAGAGACGTTTAAGGGGAGATAAACCTGTATAAATATATAAATGGCCCATACAAGTAATATGGGGAAAATCTGTTCCATGTAAAATCCCCTCAAAAGACAAGAGGGCACTCCTTCTGTCTGGAGAAAAAAAAAGTTTAACCTCATAGTCCGACAAGGCTTCTTCACTGTAAGGACTGTGTATCTGTGGAATAGCCTACCCCACGAGCTGGTTACAGCAAGCACAGCTGACAACTTCAAAAAAGGATCTGAAGTCTTTTTAGAGCAAAATAGCATTGATGGTTATGGAAATGTATAGAATATCATGACGTTTCCCATCCCCTGGTTGAACTTGATGAACATATGACTTTTTTTAACCTCACTAACTATGTAGCTATGTAACTATGCTTATGGCCATAATTGAGGGTTTCCATGGTGGGTCACATAGATAGGAGTCACAAGACACATTAGGGGTTGGGGTCCACTGGATTAGAAGATCACATAGTCTAGTCCTCTGCTGGGATTAGCTGAAAAAGTTTTCAAATAATAAAATGTTTAAAATATGTAAAATCAAAATCACCCTTTTCACTTTTAAGAATACATGTAAAAAAAAAGAAATACATATCTTATATCACCTCATCCATAATGACCCGCACTACCATATAAAGCGAATGCATTATTTATCCTGTGCATTTAACACCATAAAAAAAGCTACCAAAACAACACCAGAAATGCAGTTATTTGGCCACCTCACAAAACATTAGCAGACTATATAAATTAGTTATTGGTTCTACAATGAAAAATGCAAAAGAAATCGCTGTGGCCTTATGACTAAAATTGGTTGCATCCTTAAGTGAATAATGATAGCATTGAAGCAATACTTCAGCAATTTTTTTTTAGCCATGCAAAGTAGTCATTGAAGTAGATTCAAAATCTGCTATTGCAGAGGCTGTCACTGATGTCCAGTACCTGCCCCTATGTCCAGTACCTGCCCCTATGTCCAGTACCTGCCCCCTATGTCTAGTACCTGCACCTATATATATTTCCTGCAGAGCTCATAACACTATATACCTTCCAGGACCTTACACTGTCAACTCAAGTCCTGAAAGCTACACCAAAAAATCACCAGAATGACCCTTTAAATACATAGGTCTGAGATAGTATGGTGCAGCATGGTAGTTAGCACTGTTGCCTTGCAGTGCTGGGGTTCTAGATTCAAATTGACATCGAGTTTGTAGATGGAGGAAACCATGTGTTTTTGTAGGTTTCCTCCCAAACTCCAAAGACATACTGATAGGGAATTTAAATTTGTGAGCCCTATATGGGACAGTGACTGACAATGTCTGTAAAAGTGCTGCGGAATATGATGAATGAATATGAACACTGGTGCTATATAACTGTTTGGGGATTCTGTCCCCTATTCCGCTTGAAAAATGCGCATTTTTCAGGTGGAAACCAAGCGGACTCCATTACAGTCGATGGGGTCCGCAGGTAACCACTTTTTTAAGCGTATTGGGTTTCCGTTTTTCAGGTCCCCAAACAGACCCGAAGAATGGAAACTAGCGTAAGTAAGCCAAATAAATATCTAGCTAGAGATAAGATAGATTCCTTTATATCCAGAACCATGATTCAGTATGTGAAGTGCTCAGTTAGAACTTCCTTCCATCTCCTTTAACTTCCTAATACATTCCTCATAGTAATTGCTTGGGAAAATACATCTAAGAAAAAGCTGTATCAGGTTAGAAAAGAAAGTTAAAAATGCCGCTCTCATCTGGTTGTACTAGCTCAGCCCCATACAAACCAATCTAATCTCAACCAACCTAAAGATGTAGAATTATGCTAGAACTAGACAGCAACTTTTGGCCGCGATATTAAAACCCTTTCATGTGGCTAATATGGCTGATGATTGTTAGTTCAAAAATGTAATAAAAAGTGATCAAACCATTAGAAATAAAAATTGCAACATCCCCGCAAAAAAAGACAACTTGCACAAAAGTGTAAAAAGTTATTGGTGTCAGAATTTGGCAACATAAATATATCTGTTTTTTTCAATCTTTTAAATGTTTTTTTCTTTTAATATTAAAACATAACAAAAACTATATAAATATGGTATCGCTATGACTGTACTGACATGCAGAATGCAGCTAACCTGTCACTTTTGCCACTTAGTTAATGAAATAAAAACAAAACCCTGAAAAAATGGTGCAACTGCTGTTTTTACAGAATTACTCAGAATTCAAGTATAACATTTCTTCTGAATATTTGTAGTTTTCAAGAACAAAGCTCATCTATCTTTCTACGTAATCTCATATACAGACATGGAAAAAATTGTTGTTCCCCCTCGTTTAATGAAAGAAAACCCACAATGGTCACAGAAATAACTTGAATCTGACAAAAGTAATAATATATAAAAACTCTATGAAAATGAACAGATGAAAGTGAGACACTGCTTTTCAACCATGCTTCAACAGAATTTTTAAAAAAAGAAAACTCATGAAACAGGCCTGGACAGAAATGATGGTTCCCTTAACTTAATATTTTGTTGCACAACCTTTTGAGGCAATCACTGCAATCAAACGATTCCTGTAACTGTCAATGAGACTTCTGCACCTCTCAACAGGTATTTTGGCTACTCCTCATGAGCAAACTCTGCTCCAGTTGTCTCGGGTTTGAAGGGTGCCTTTTCCAGACGGCATGTTTCAGCTCCTTCCAAATATGCTCAATAGGATTTAGGTCAGGGCTCATAGAAGGCCACTTCAGAATAGTCCAAGGTTTTCCTCTTAGCCATTCTTGAGTGTTTTTAGCTGCATGTTTTGGGTCATTATCCTGTTGCAAGACCCATGACCTGCGACTGAGACCAAGCTTTCTGACAATGGGCAGCACATTTCTCTCTAGAATCCCTTGATAGTCTTGAGATTTCATTGTACCCTGCACAGATTCAAGACACCCTGTGCCAGATGCAGGAAAGCAGCCCCAGAACATAACAGAGCCTCCTCCAAGTTTCACAGTAGGGACAGTGTTCTTTTCAAGATATGCTTCATTTTTCCGTCTGTGAACATAGAGCTTATGTGCCTTCCCAAAAATTTCGATTTTTGTCTCATCTGTCTATAGGACATTCTCCTAGGAGCTTTGTGGCTTGTCAACATGTAGTTTGGCAAATTCCAGTCTGTCAGATTTAAGTTATTTCTGTGACTATTGTGGGTTTTTCTTTCATAAAACGAGGGGTACCAACAATTTTGTCCACGTGTGTATATCATTACATTCATACACAAATACTTTATTGGTAAACGTCTTTATTCTAGTATAACATGTATTCTGAATCTATCTATCTCATATCTAACATTGCATTCATACATACTTTTTTGGTAAATGTCTTTTTCTGGTACTCAGAATTCTAGTATAACATTTCTTCTGACCATTTGTAGTTTCCAAGAACAAAGCTCATCTATCTATGCACTCCAAACCTGTACTTGACAAGGGCCCCTGCGAGGGCTGATATGTGATATCTGTCTATCTATCTATATACTTTTCTAGCTATCTGTGTATCTATCTGTCTGTCTCTCTATCTATCTATCTCTCATACTTATCTATGTCTACCTAATATAGCATAATACAGGGTGGGCCATAAGTATGGATACACCGGGGTGGGCCATAAGTATGGATACACCCAGATACCATTGTTTTTCTTGTGCAATTCTCCATGTGGTTGATGTGTCACATGACCCCCTTCCCATTGAAAAAAGACATGTACTAATATGCCACAAACGGTAAGGTGATATCAGCAACCACTTCCATTTTATCTGGGTGTATCCATACTTATGGCCCACCCTGTACTTTTGGGTAAATGTCTAGTATTCACACCACAACATAAAAGAGACCAGCCAGTCATTTCATAACATTTATTCAGAATATTTGTAGTTTCCAAGAACAAAGCTGAAAAAGTCTCTAATAAAGTAACGGCTGATCACATATGAATTCTACAGCACAATGCAATCCACGAGCTAAGAAGCAGATTCTCCTGAAGTAAATCAGCAATGTCTAGAATAAGAAGCCTTACTCACAATATAGAAAAACCTGGCTGTGTCTGAGAAAAATAAGAGCTCGGCCTAGATCTAATCTGCTTCTTATCATCTGTACAAGAGCTGGTTTTACCAACACAACAGTTGAATGGACCTCGACATTGACTCAAGAGCAGTTCTAAAAAACAAGGCAGGGTTATTGCTAGCGAACCATGCAGAAAAAGAAAAAGCCTAAAATAATAATAATAAAAAAAATCAAATAAAAAAAAAACAAAACAGAGAACAAGTCTAGTCAGTTCTGGTTAGAAAGTTTAACAACTGGGTTTTCATTACTCGGATTCACAACACAAACATTGTAGACTCTCTATATGCCTATCAACAGATAAATTATGTATTATATACGTCTCCTAACTCTACGGGTAATGCCTGCATACTGTTCAGACTGTAACATTGCTAATACAAGTAGATTTTGCGAAGGATTTTGAGATTAACTTTCAGTATATGTTTAACCCGTTCATTGCCAGGGAAGCAGGAAGGCCCCTCTTGCAGAAAACGGGTTAGTTCACAGCTGTGTTGACCTATGCCCCAAAGAATGCATGGAATGAATGAATCCCGCAACAGAGAATCTTGTCTCCGATTCATTTTTCTTTTTCTTAAAAATAATTAGTCAGTTTAGTAATTCATCCTTGAAAAGATGAATGGACGCCTCTTGTGAGATCTACATAGTAAGAGCAGGGGCAGACTACAAATCCTTGGTTTTAATCAGCGTCACAAGAGGTTTGTCGTCGGGGCTGTAGTCTTCATATGTTACTGGAGTCGCATCGTACATGGCAGGGCGTGACTTTTTCCCGAACCTGAAAGAGAGAAGACATATTTGGAGTTCAGAGGAGAACATATTGTGATAACTCTTAAATATTACCTGTATGAGCCAAAGTAATGAGTAGACTTATATGTACGTCGAGGCTTTAAAGAGGACCTTTCATGTCCTCCTGCACATGCGGTTTTATATACCACTAGAAAGCCGAATTCAGCGCACTGACGGCTTTCCCATTATGTGGGCTGGAGATATAAAAACTAACGGCACCGATCTCTGCCCACAGTCAGAAGGGCGCTCTGGACAGTCTAGCTGGGCTGTGAGGAACGCCCCTGATGGTACTCGTCCATAGCCCTGTACTGTCAGAGGGGGCGTTCCTTACCGTCCTGCGATGACGCTGAGCTGTGGGGAATGCCATCCCCCCCACCCCCCAGGACAAGTCTATGGACATAACGGGAAAGCGGACAGTTTAATAATAATAATAACTTTATTTATATAGCGCCAGCATATTCCGTAGCACTGCACAAATCAGAGGACACATGAACAGACAATATGAGACATTACAATGTGACAGAAATAAACATATGAAACAATAGGAGTGAGGGCCCTGCTCATAAGAGCTTACATTCTATGAGGAGACAGGGGGACACAAGAGGTCAGAGGGCTTGTCTACTACAATGGTCCAGCCATCTTTTAATAGAAAAGGTTGTGTAACTGAAACTGTAGGAACCCGTCACCAGCCGGTATCTGTGAATAAACAGATACTAAGTGCGAGGAGTGCAGTGTAACTTCTAGATGGATGGGCCAGGATCTGAGGAACAGAGGAGGAAGGATAAAAGGTGTTATTGTTCTCCACCTCTGCACACTACACTGTGATCAGGTCACGTGATAAGCCTGACCATACAGATGTGATTTTAGGGCAGTTTTGAAGCTACTGTAGTTTAATCGGATTGTCCGGGGTAAAGCATTCCAAGCACCAGTGCAGCTCGGGAGAAGTTTTGGAGATGGGAGTGGGTTGATCGGATAATAGGGGATGCAAGTCTAAGGTCATTGGCAGAATGGAGAGGACGGTTAGGTCGATACAAGGACTTAGAAGAAAGAAGACACAGAGAAGACCAAGAGGGGAGTCACTGCAACGGACGAAGGGGCGATGAAAAGCAATGACGCGGTGGGTGCTTGTAGAAGAGGAGGACCGCCCCGGGAGCTCCGTGATGCTCATTAACATAAATGAAGAAACGAATTATCTTTGAATCGGCTGGAAGAAGAAAACATCGAAAGGTAGGAGAAGAATTGCCTTTTGAAAAGCCATTCCAACGTGCCATTAGCTTAAAAGTGGTTTTGCGAATGATAGACTCCCTTTAACTCCATTCCCTGCTTGCATTTATATAGCTCCCACTGTCCTGAGCTAACACTATCAATCCATATTCAGTTAGTGCCTCCTAGTGGTGGCTGCATGCATTCAGAATTATGTCAAGACAGTAAAACACACTCTTCTGTACAGATATTTTAGCACACAGAATTTTGGGACTTTATAAATCGAATTACAGTCACATGTATCGCAACAAGATGTTTTGCCTTCTGTCCAACTCAACACATTTGAAATAGAATGTTTTTGGTCCATCGGTATCATGTCAGTAGGTGCTGACTTTTGGAAAGTTCCTGTCACTGACTTGTCCTGGTTTTCCTCATCTTCACAAGCTTCTTAAAGAAACCTTGACGCCTTTTCTCCCCATTCTCCAGTTGCAATCTTCTTGCCTATTTTGCGTTCCTGGTGCTTGTTTATTCAGTGTGTTCCTTGTTATCTACTTTTTCTGTTTACAATTCTTGTGACCCCCATCATGTGACCTCTAAAATGCCCCATTAACCCCTGACCTCCAGCCTACACAACTGCACTTCAGTCATCAGATAGGGTATTCTGTCTTAAAGGAAAAGTGTTGCCTATTGTTTAAATCACATTTTTATAAAAACATATTTTTTAAAGAATTTTTGGTGATGTAATTTTTCATTTTCTATGTTATTATTCATATTTAAAAAAATCTAAAAATCTTGCAATTCCAGCTGTCTAGCCTAAAATAGTCTGTGGATTTCTTTGTACTGGAGATGGACAATGGGACATAGGCAATGGTCTGGAGCAGACCTTATTTACTTGTATAGGAGAGATTTCTAGGCATGCTCTGTAAGCTGGGCAGACATCACTGTGTAGACAGGGGAGTAGATAAGCAGTGAAATCCTCTATTGTGACTGGTGGATTATGTGTCTTATCTGCATATACATGATAGCTGTCATCATCAGTGTGCTGAGAAGTGAGGTGACTGCTGCAAGAAAAAATTCTCCTACAAAAAAAGTCTCAGCATATTTTTTGGGTTAGTGACCAGAGTCCGAACTGCAGGATTTTTAAGAATCTTTTAAAATATAGATAATAACATTGAAATTTATTCAAAACCTCACCAAAAATGATTTAAAAATATTTTTGCCATAAAACTTAATTTAAACAAATAGGTCGGGTGGTCGCATAGCCAGGGTCCCGGGTCCTCTCAGCCCTCTGTTCCGAAATCCCATGTTCCCACCGGGTTGCTCTGCTGACAGATTTCTTTGCTGGTTGGCTAGGGATGATGTTCGTTTGCATCAGGTCATGGATAGCACTTCTCTTCCTTCTCTGTTACAATTGCAAGCCTCTCATCCCAATCTCCGTTTGTCCTGGTTGGAACATGGCCAGCTCACTACCTTCATCCGCAGGTTCTCCCTGCTCCCTACGCTCTCTTCCTCTTTAACTAACCTGGAGCTTGCCCTTTCCCAGACTGACACCACTCCGCGCGCCCTCTCTGTTCTTTATGGCATTCTCCTCCAAGACGCTACACCTGGGCCTCCCTCCTACATTGGCCCCTGGGAGTCTGACCTCGGTACTCGCCTCTCTACTGCTGACTGGGATAAATCCTACCTGTACAGACACAAACTCCCGCTATCCTGTGGTGCGCAGGAAAAGAATTACAAAATACTGACCCGCTGGTACCGCTGTCCTGACCTCTTACATAGGATCTACCCTGGCGTCTCTGACCGGTGTTGGCGTTGTGGTTTCGAAAAAAGTACCTTATATCATATCTGGTGGGAATGCGCGGCCCTTAAACCCTTTTGGGATGCCGTCTTTGAGCTTTATGCTAAAGTGAGTGGCAGATCTGTCACGCCTTCACCCCAGCTCGCACTTCTCTCCATTATACCAGGGAGGGTCTCTGCCGTTAAAAGAGACCTTTTGCGACATTTCCTCACCGCCGCCAGAACAGTTATCCCCAGGCATTGGCGTAGAACTGCTGTCCCTACCCTGGTGGAGTTCCTTCAGGAGCTTCTCCTTATCAGGAGAATGGAGGCCCTGGTGGCTGAGGACTCGCCCGACCCCTCCAAATTTGAGTCCCTCTGGCGGCCGTGGGTGGTGTTTCAGGAGTCCTCTGAGTTTTCTCTCTTTTTTTCTTGATTTGGGGTTGTTCTGTTTTTTTCTGTTGGTGCACTGTCTGGCTGCTCTCCATTTCTAAATTTCCCCTTCCGTTCCATCTCCTACCTCCTCCCTCCTGTGTCCCTCCCCTGCCCTTGTCGTGTCCTAGGCCTCATATGTCTTGTACACCTGTGTTCCCCTTTTGGTCCCCCTCCCTCTTGATGTTCGTTTTAATTTATGGTTAGGTGGGTGGCCCTGTGGTAGCTTTTTACAGTTGACTTTTTAGTTTTTTTTTTAGCTATCACCCACCTAAAGTTATAGTCATTTTAGTTGTCATTGTGTCATTTATTTCTGATCCTGTTGTGGTGGGCTTCGTTGGCCTTTTTACCCAAACTTTCACTACTGTGCCTTATCCATAAATAAGGTGGCCTGCGTGCCCCCCCGTTATTGTTTTAACTGATATTGATGTTATAACATTGTACCCCCTTTCCCTTTTCTTCTTTCTGTTCTTATTGCAAAACTTTAATAAATTTGATTAAACATTAAACAAATAGGTCATTTTCTGGCGAAACATTCCCTTTAATTCCTAATGAACGATCATTTACTCCACTAGGCTCCAGTAGAAGTGACACATTCATACCGACAATGATATATAGTAACAAGGATACCAACCACATCCAGCTCCTCTTTACTCACCGTGCATGCCGAATTGATGCAATGGCACTGCTGAATTCACTGTCAATGCTCCTGCAGTTGTAGAACTCCTCATAGGCAGGTCGGGCTGATCCTTGGTACTCAATACGGCTAATTCTACAGATGCCCACAATAAGTATGATCAACATTAGAACGAAGGCCACACACAGTGCCCCTATGATGATGTACAGGGAGTGTCGAGGCATGTTGGTCAGACTCTCTGCCATATGGCCAGCTTTCCACTGTAGGTCTGTTAAAAAAGAACAACTTCATTACATTGTGCCATTTACTGCTTCTCTTCAACTACTGTCAAAAATAGAAACTGGACCATGCTCCTGAATCCATACATGAGGTCAGGGGTGTTTCTGCAGTATATACAGACGTGGACATAATTGTTGGTACCCCTCGTTTAATGAAAGAAAAACCCACAATGGTCACAGAAATAACTTGAATCTGACAAAACTGGAATTTGCCAAACTACATGTTGACAAGCCACAAAGCTTCTTGGAGAATGTCCTATGGACAGATGAGACAAAAATCGAAATTTTTGGCAAGGCACATCAGCTCTATGTTCACAGACGGAAAAATGAAGCATATCTTGAAAAGAACACTGTCCCTACTGTGAAACATGGAGGAGGCTCTGTTATGTTCTGGGGCTGCTTTGCTGCATCTGGCACAGGGTGTCTAGAATCTATGCAGGGTACAATGAAATCTCAAGACTATCAAGGGATTCTAGAGAGAAATGTGCTGCCCAGTGTCAGAAAGCTTAGTCTCAGTCGCAGGTCATGGGTCTTGCAACAGGATAATGACCCAAAACACACAGCTAAAAACACCCAAGAATGGCTAAGAGGGAAACATTGGACTATTCTGAAGTGGCCTTCTATGAGTCCTGACCTAAATCCTATTGAGCATCTTTGGAAGGAGCTGAAACATGCCATCTTGAAAAGGCACTCTTTAAACCCGAGACAACTGGAGCAGTTTGCTCATGAGGAGTGGCCAAAATACCTGCTGAGAGGTGCAGAAGTCTCATTGACAGTTACAGGAATCGTTTGATTGCAGTGATTGCCTCAAAAGGTTGTGCAACAAAATATTAAGTTAAGGGAACCATCATTTCTGTCCAGGCCTGTTTTATGAGTTTTTTGTTTTTTTTTAATTCTGTTGAAGCATGGCTGAAAAGCAATGTCTGACTTTCATTTGTTCATTTTCATAGAATTTTTATATATTATTACTTTTGTCCGATTCAAGTTATTTCTGTGACCATTGTGGGTTTTTCTTTCATTAAAGAGGGGTACCAACAATTTTGTCCACGTGTGTACAGTATGTGTGAGTTACAAAGCTCATTCAGATGTAGGAAATACATTGATGGTTGGAGGAAATATCTCCAACAAATCTTAGGGTAAGAACTCTAATAGGGGGCCGTTCACATGGAGGAATTTGAGGCTGTTTTTCACCTCATATTTCTCTCCAAATTCCAGCCCTGTGGATCTGCAGATTCCACCTCAAAATTAGCTCCAAATTCTGACCGCAATTATTATTACTTTGATTACTTGTATAGCGCCATCATATTCCGCAGCGCTTTACAGACATTGTCATTCATTGTCCCATATAGGACTCACAATCTACATTCCCTATCAGTATGTCTTTGGAGTGTGGGAGGAAACTGGAGCTCCCAGAGGAAACCCACGGAAACACAGGGATGTTGCCTTGGCTGGATTTAAACCCACGACTCCCAGCGCTGCAAGGCTACAGTGCTAACCACAATCTGCCTCCTATTGTTTTCAATCAATGGCAAATAATGACAGACCATTTTTTCAGGATGTTAAAAAAAGTGTCCTACTCGATCTTCCCACAGATTCTGCAGATGATTCAACCCTAGAACCAGAGGCACAAGACTCCTGATGATGAGCTTCAAATTTCTCTCTAAATTCCTCTGTGTGAACGGCTCCTAAGGGTTAGCACAAGAGGTGGTGCAGTGAAAGCCTGAGCCTGGGCTCCAAACACCTAACGGTAGGGAACCAAGCCTAAGACTGGAGAAGTCATGGCCCCATGGTCACAGCATATACTACAGGCAGTACATGTTGCCAGATTCACTGGTGGCATGTTCAGAGAAAGTCAAGCAATGGCACCATTAAACAGCACATACATGGTACTGGAACAGAGATCCCAAAATTGGAGCACCTGATGTATGTGCAAGTTAAGCACAGAGATCAGCTTTTATCACTGAGACTGCTTCCCTTTGTTGGTGAGGTTATATTCCACAAGTTATTGCTATTGCCCTGTTCTAATTGTTTGCCGCATTTACGTCAGTAAGGTTCAAGTTAGTTACATAAATCACCTAGGTCCATTTGCTGCTGTTTACCCGAACTCCTTACAAAGTTTCATCCATGCAAGATATCAATTGCAATAGAAAAAATCCATTGTGGACTCCAGCTTAGAATTTGCTGTGAAATCTGCTTGTTTTAAATGCAGACTTTGCCCTGGATTTGCCTCCCATTGCAATAGGTGAAATCTGCAGTGAAAATCAATGGTATGTACTAATATACTGCTGCTAAAATCCACAGCAAAGGTCAATTTCTACACTGATTTTTCTCTGTCGCTGCTGCTGTATTATACAGATTTTCTCCCTACAAAATCGAATGGAAATTCTGCAGCGTATACATACCTTGTGAACATATCTTTAAAGGGGTTTTGCTGTTAAAAACACTCAGGGAAGGGTATAACTGTTATACTGCTGGAAGTCTGACAGCCGGTTCCCTTAAAGCTTCCTTGTGAATGGACTGCCAGTGCCCTTGCATGATCAGCGCTCCATTAACTTCTATGGGGTTATAGGTGCTGTAGGGGATTATAGTCCAGGCCACTCCATAACAGTGATTGAAGCACCAGTCATGCAAGGGCACCGACGCTCGATTCAGAGTGAGGTTTGAGGGGGACCCGGCAGTCGGACCTCCGATGATAGAACACCTATCCCCTATCCTTATGGTATCCTAGGTCCTGTTTAAATGCAACAAAACAGTGGGGTAATGATCAGGAACAAACACACTTAAGAACGCCTGTCTTGCTAATTTTCTGCAGGGTGTGTAAAAGGGCCTTTTAATATTTCCTCTACTTAGGATATACCCCTGGTTTGGCTTACAAAAACACCAAAAACTATATCCTATCTGCACTGTGTTAACAAGGCAATGGAACATTGTCCTTATGCTAGGTTCACATCCCCCATTCCACTTAAAATCGGCGAAGAGAAAAGTCCTGCAAGGAGGACCCGAAGGACGGAAACCTGAACCCTAGTGTGAACCTAGCATTACACATACATTCTAGAGGCCAGTATTAATCAGCTCCCATGTTTTTAATGTGTCCTTGTTTTTACACTATCATAATGGTTGTGACCAATTAGTAACCAAAAATTCCATTTGGTGAAAGAGACCATCAATACTTTATACTCACGGATCTCACAGCTGGCTCCAACCCAGCCATGAGGACAGTGACAGATGTAGCCATTGGGTTGGTCTACACAGGTACCAGCATGGTGGCATGGGTTACTGTCACACTCATTTACATCAATCTCACACTCCGCCCCTGAAAATACAAACAAATGACATGTTGAGCATTGGTGCCATATGTAAATATGCATCAAGAATTTATAATAAAAAATAATTAAATGAATTTACATATTTACATGTCAAACGTTGTGTGAGTGTTTACTTACCCATAAACCCAGATGCACAGACACAGGTAGCATTCAGTCCTTCACTGTCACAAGTTCCTCCATTTTGACAGCTAACATTCACACAGGGGTCTTTGTACAGCTCACAATGACGACCTACAAGGCAATGAAAGGATCACATAAATATATGACACTACTAAGATTTATTAACTGATTGAGGATTTCTTGGCAGCATTGTAAACGATGAATGTTAGTATAGCTATCCACTTTGTGGGTTTAGTATATACATATAGTATTCATATTTATTTCTATACAGCGCACTGCCTCACTATGCTACACAGACTCATGGAAGGATGACAGAATAGTACATCATCGTGATACGGAAGGAAAAATACAAGTCTTTGTGGATACAGTATATATACAATATTTTAAAGGATAATATATACTGTAATGATGTAGAAAGGGTCCTGCATTTTTTATGTTATATCCATAACAAAAGGTCCTCTTTTGTATGTTACACCCATTGCACATCTTATATGATGTATAATCACAGAGGGACATTTAGGGTATGTTCACATCGCTGAATTTGGAGCTGAATTTGAGGCATATTCCACCTCAAAATCAGCTCCAAATTCTGCCTAAAGCCAGCCTCCAGTCATTTCAATGGGTAGAGGTAGATGCTGATGTTTTCAGCTAGCAGAAAAAATAAGTCTCATGCTCAACCTTCAGGCGGCTTCTGCCTGATAATTCCCATTAAAGTGAAAAGGAGGCAGAAAATTCCACAGCTGATTTCACAGCAGAATATGGTCAAGCAGAAAAATTCAGCTTCAAATTTCTACGACTAAACCTTTCAGCTTGAACAAATTCCGTCATGTGAACATACCCTAATTATGCGAATCCGTTATTCCAAGGTAATGAAAGGGCACAATTTGTATCCCCTTGCGCCAAAATCACTGTCCTCTTCCACAATGTCACATGGATAGTACTCATGCTGTTGGTGATATTAGACTATATTCACATGACCATTTCAGTTTCTCGCCCATTAAAAATGGCGGCATGGTCTGGTATTGCTTCTGTTTTGCATTCGTTCCGTGTCCATTTCTGTGTTTTTGATGGCTAAGTGACATCAGTTTTGCATCTGAGATGAATTTCTATTATCTTTTTTTTTTTTTTTGACGCAACCCGCTAATCCGTTTTTAACAGATGCAACTCCAAGGTTGATCCTTTTTTACGTCCATTAAAGCTTGGTGTGGAAACAGGAACTCTGCAGTTGTTCTGGAGGATTTGTGACGCTAATGCTGTCAGGGAAGGGCTTTGCCTGCATTTGAAAATGTTTCTGAGAAGCTCCTGTGAAGTTCTTCTGTACTGAAAGTGCAAATGATAGGACTGGTGCTGCATTTCACTGGACACCACTATGCAGTGATCGGGGCAGGACAAGCAAGTAATAGGAGCAGTGCTGCATTTACCAGCAGCTTCCGGCACCTGCAGGCTGCTAGAACAGATGATCTGTATGGGGTCCAGGAGTTGGACCCCAACAGATAACATACTGATGACCTATCCTGTGGACCATTCGATTTGGTGCCGGACAACCACTTTTACATCTTATCTCTTTACAGTAGCTGGTGGACACATGGATAGTTATCATGGCTAACCTGCCACAATCCATATTATTATTATGCTTACTTGTATAGCGCCATCATATTCCGCAGCACTTTACAGACATTGTCAGTCACTGTCCCATATAGGGCTCACAATCTACATATTAGCAGTATTGTGGAGTCAGTAGGCCAAACCACCAATTCTGGTCCATGGTCAGACAGAAGCAGTAAAGATCTTCTAATTCATTAAAAAGCCAGTGACTGAATTCCTATGAAAGTAAATATGTAACAATCTACATATTTAATTATATAATATTAATAATTGTACAATAGAATTCAAAATTATTTATCATTTTATCTTGAAGCTGGAGGTCACTTTTTTCTCCGATTCCAGCCAAAATTGGCCCCAACTCTTTGACTCTGACTTCACAGCACATCAGTTATGGTTGCAGGTATTTACCAATGTGTCACAGGCTGAAAGCTGCAAGAGACCCTCATTGATGCCTGCAGGTATGCCAAAGCAAGAAATTCCAGCTTTCAGCGACTTTCAGTAGAATACGTAGCTAGATTTCCCGAACTAAAATTCAGCAGTATGTATCCCCGGCCTTCCAGAACGGTGATAGAAAGATAAATGGGAGCAAGGTCTACAGATGAAACCATATTACCTAGTCACTGGGGCTGAGACACTTTAAATAATTGCCCGAATAGTCTGTAAACTAAGATTTAAGTTTCTAAGGTAAATAAATGCAGAAAAATGAAGAGCGCCAGCATATAAATGTCTCCACTCTCCTTCTTATGTTAATGCTGGCTCTGGAGCAGCCTAGATATGTCTCCTGGCTCCCAGCCTCTTTCTTTGTCTCTGTTATATCTTTGCATTAATCTACATAATGAAACAACTACAAATAAACATCAAACAGATATATCAAAGCTCTCGTCCCTGTTCAAACGTCTGGCGGCAGAAACCACCTCAAGAATATATGTCACCGCTGCTAAATAAACCCACAGCTTTGCAGACCACGGGCTTTGGATGTGTTTACTTGACGCCCGGAGAAATTCCATTTAAGAACCCACCAGTAAAAAACTGCAGGGATTTGGTAATTATACAGTAACACGGAAGACAGAAAAACATTATTTTATAGAATCATCCTGACCTGGCGTTAAGACGACTCACAAGACTACAATGAGACCCCCAATGATCGCTAAACTGAAAGGGCCACAGGACTGTATCAAGGGGCCAGTTTAGCACTCTTAGGCTGGGGCCCTACATTACAATAACACTGCATTTTACACTACCTGCAAAGTAGATGGGATTATGGCTAATCCCATCCATACATTGCAGAAAAATATTTGCAGCAGAAAAGCTGCGTTTTTAAAAATCGCAGCATGTCAATTATACCTAAAGGAAACACTGGCGTTTTCCGTATAGGTATAATAGGGACAGAAAGTCTGCAAAGAAAAAAATCTGTGGACTTTCTGTGAAAATTACAGGTTGTGGTTTGGCCCCCTAACAAAGGGATCTGAATTGCATGTGAGGCACAGAATTTGTTCATTTGCACTTGCACTCTCTATACCAGGGGTGTCAAACTCATTTTCTCCGGGGGCCACTTCAGCCTCACGGGGTACCTTGAAGGGCCAAGATTATTTTACACATGTATAAAAGTAACTTCTCCTTAACAGTTAAGCGAGCTATTAAGCAGTAGTTACATTTGTACATTACTACTGTTACAATCAGCCCTTTGAGGTCAACCAGGAAGAACATAATGTATTGTTAAAACCTAAGACATTGGCATGTTACATACTATCCTCATCCTTTTCTGAATATATCAAAAATTAAGCACTATACAAATATTGTTTACCCCTGCAAATGGTATTATGCTCTATAGTTGCCTCTGCACACGGTATTACGCCCCACAGCGGCCCCTGCACACGGTATTATGCTCCATAGTTGCCTCTGCACACGGTATTATGCTCAATAGTTGCCCCTGCACACGGTATTATGCTCAATAGTTGCCCCTGCACACGGTATTATACTCAAGAGTTGCCCCTGCACACGGTATTATGCTCCATAGTGGCCCCTGCACACTGTATTATTCTCCATAGTGACCACTGCACACGGTATTATGCTCAATAGTGGCCCCTGCACATGTTATTATGCTCCATAGTGGCCCCTGCAATCGGTATTATGCTCCTTAGTGGCCCCTGCAATCGGTATTATGCTCCTTAGTGGCCCCTGCATTGGTATTATGCCCCATAGTGGCCCCTGCACATGGTATTATGTCTCATAGTGACCCCCCACCCATGAACTATTATTATACTCTGGGGTCTGAAAAGACCCCAGAGTATAATGATCGGAGACCCAAGTGGTGACAAACGTAAAACCAGTGTTACTTACCTGGGCTCCGTTGCGCTCCCTGCGTTCGGCCTTCTTCAATGTCGCACAGACCGGCGTCGCGACATAATGACGTTGGCCTGGCTCACGTGACGCCTGGGACGTCACCAAAGAAGGCCGAAGCCGGCTGGGAGCAACATCGGATCGCCGGAGAGGTGAGTAACACAGGTTTTTATGTTTATCACCTCCCCTGGGTCTCCGATTATTATACTCCGGGGTCTGAAAAGACCCCGGAGTATAATAATAGTAGTATTTGATGGGGTTCGCCGGCCGCGGCCTCACTTACCATCCCCGCTCCTGCAAACAGCCGCTTCTGCGTCCCATAGCAGAAGGGGAAGCGGGGGCGGCCACGACCAGCAGCGGGGATTGATAAGTAAATAGGCCGTTACGTACCGGGGATACTCCAGCAGGCAATGGCCTATTTATATATATAAAAAAACGTATCCTCACCTGCCTTGATGCCGCCGCTTCCTCTTCTTCTTGTCCCCGACGTCTGCGTGTCAGCGTAGGAGGCGCGATGACGTCATTGTATCGCCGCCTGCGCTGACATGCAGAGGTCTTGTAAACCAGCCCAGGACATTTATTGTGCAGCTTTGTTTTTTGTTTTTTTTTTTAAGCGGCCTGTCCTGGGCTGGTTTACATTACATAGACAATAAAAAATGCCGCGGCCCTGCGGGCCAGATAAGTGGCGGGCCGGATAACAGAAGGCAGCGGGCCGGATTCGGCCCGCGGGCCTTGTGTTTGACACCTGTGCTCTATATGGTAGACTGTGTGGATGGTAGAATCCATTTTGTCTACTTTTGTATCCATTTTGTCAAAGTATTACTAAAGTTCAAAAATTGATACAGGATTCTGTGGCTGCCTTCCAGTCTGGATGAATCTTGCTCAAGCTAGCATTTTCTCCAAGATAGTGAAGGACAAATGGCTGATGTTTACAGTCCAGTATCTGAGAACCTAAAACCTCCCACATTCCTTCCCTTGTACTGCATGAGAACGAATACGCCTATTTTATGTTATAAGAATACTGTTTAAGAATAATAAAACAGAACATCTTGATAAGCAGTCTTGACTACTTGTCTCTTGTGTGTTCTCCGAGCACTTGATACTTATTGATTATCAATTAGGACTACGGTAACATATTCTCGGGGTGTTCCCCCAACAACTGTATTATTATGTTTAGGTCATTTAAAGGGATTTCCAAGATCACCCTATTCTAAAAGGGTTTCTTCCTGGGCCCCCAGGCAATTCTTAGGTTTAATCAAGTTTTATTAAATTTTTCAAATATATAAAATCAAAAAGTAACAAAGGATGGAACAAAATGCAAAACAGGAAGCAGTGTAGCACCATAATGCAAAGCTAACCAGGGCCGCAGCCCCAGAAAACAGGACAGTCAGGAAGGTGCAGTTCAGGCTCTCGCAATAACACGATAAACAAAAGAGAGAAAGGGCTGGAGCCTAGAAAGATGGCTTCCTGGGAACTATTGCTCCCATGGGATCAGATGTGAGTAGGACCCGGGAACAGGAAGACACAAAAACGAGGGGGACAACAGAGGAGAGAAACAGAGGGAGAAAATGAGGGACAACAGACCTAAATGTAATAACAGAAACGCATCCCAAGTTATCAGGAGCTCAAGAAAAAGAGTTAGCAAAATCATTCGACTCCTGAAACACCACCCACGGCTGCCAGAGTGCATCAGACCTGGAGGAGTCAGCAGAATCGCCGCTACTAGCACCTCCATACGCCGTATGTGGAGGAGCTCCTGGAGCCACTCCTGCAAAGAGGGGGTGGCGGCACTGCGCCTGTGCCGAGGGATGACTGCCCTGGCAGCCGTGAGGAAATGGCGCAGGAGGTCACCCTTAACTGCTTTGTATTTACTCGGTATAAGGGAAAGGAGGGGGGAGGGTTCGAGGGCACAACCACTGATCTTAAAGTAGAGGTCGAAAACAGACTTCCAGAATGGTCAGATCTCCCAGGCAATTTTTATATGGCTGACCTATCCTCAGGGTAAGCCAATAGTAACTGGTCAGTGTTGTAACTGGTCAGTGTTGTACACTTAGTAGTGCCTTTTCTAGATATCTCAGCTTTGTTCCATTCAAGGGAAATCGTGTGATTTGACCAATGGAAACAATAAGGAGGTCACAACTAAAACAACTGATTGGTGGGAATCACCAATCTGATACTGAAGGCCTATCCTATGGATAGACCATCAGTATTGTGATCTCAGAAAACCTCTTTAGGGTACGTCCACACTAATGGACTGAATCAATGCAACATTTTAATACATTTTACAGTAACAGTATGTGAATGTGAACGGCATTTCATCCACACACAGCAGAAACAGTCTGTACAGAAACTGACCGGGACATCTCTCCTTGAGGAGAGCACCAGTGAAGGTGTGTAGAGACTTAAGTTGCCTTTCGTCCTCTACTAAGCATCTAAATATCACAAGGCATTATGGGAAAGGAGCTGGGGAGCTCATGCGCCCTCTGTTGGATGTAACAG
Source organism: Leptodactylus fallax (assembly GCA_947044405.1). NCBI lineage: Eukaryota > Metazoa > Chordata > Amphibia > Anura > Leptodactylidae > Leptodactylus > Leptodactylus fallax. Next base: position 363,452 of record CAMRHE010000190.1, read on the forward strand.
ATCCTCAATTTGCTTTTGACTCACCGAGTCTTGAGACAGCAAATGGGATTTTAGCCAAGCCAATTTCATTTATCTGCATAGAGCGCCGTTTCGGGATTTTTGTTGTCTCAAGACTCGGTGAGTCAAAAGCAAATTGAGGATCTGTTACATCCAGAGGGCGCATGAGCTCCCCAGCTCCTTTCCCATAATGCCTTGTGATATGTAGATGCTTAGTAGAGGGCGAAAGGCAACTTAAAACTCTACACACCTTCACTGGATGTCCCTGTCCATAACCCACTCATTGCCTCCCACAAAGCCAGCCAGTTCATTTTGCTCTGCACTGATGAGGGACAAAAATCCCGAAACGGCGCTGTATGCAGATAAGTGAAATTGGCTTGGCTAAAATCCCATTTGCTGTCTCAAGACTCGGTGAGTCAAAAGCAAATTGAGGATCTGTTACATCCAACAGAGGGCGCATGAGCTCCCCAGCTCATTTTCCATAATGCCTTGTGATAAACAGAAACTGACCAACGCTGTGGATTTTAGATCTGCAGCATGTCAATTACATGCTTTGGATGTTTACCTTTTGCAATGCAAAGGATGAAATCTGAAGCTAATCTGTAGCATTTCTGCAATGAAAGTTGTGACATTTTGTTGTGGCTTTCTGCTGGCTATGCTGCTGTATTGCTTTCTGCTTCTGGCAACTAGTGTGATTCAGGGTAGGTTCACACTACCATTACGAATGTCCATTGCTCTCATCCATAATAGGATAAGTACAACTGACTTTTAAAGCGATAGAGTGACAGTCAAATGTAAACAAAATGGTGGACGCTTTCTTGCATCATGTTGTTGACTTATGTAATGGAAGAAAAAGTCCTATATGTAAAGTAACAAACGTGATGGAAGAAAGCTTCGGTCCTGTTTTAAATCATGAGGGTGCATCCAGACAAACACCAGAGGGGGGCTCCGTCTGCATTTGCTCCCATCTAAGACAGATGTAAGCAATAGACATTAATCACGATAGTGTGAACCTGTCCTAAGGCTAAGGTCGCACATACCGAAATGCAGCTAAAAAAACCACATGGAAAAACTCTTGCATTTTCAGTTTTTCTACTGCGTTTTGTATTTTTGACTTCCCTCATATAAGTCTATGGGCAAAACAAAATGTAAAATTAACATTCTGCGTTTCTGAAAAACACGTGTTTTGTTGCAGCATGTTTATCCACAATGTGTAGATGAAATTAAATAAAATTTCATTCACTTTTTTGGGACTGTAAAACGCATAATTTTTTCTGCTCTGTTTTGAATAGAGCCAAAATGCTGCTTTACTGCAACATGTAGCCTCAGGCTAAAGGGATGATCCAGGTCTATGATATTGATCCCCTGTCCTTAGGATAGGTCATCAATATTAGATTGGTGGTGGTCTAACACCCAGAACCCACACCGAACAGCTGATTGAAGGGTCTGCACAGTTTGTCACTACTTACCAAACACAGAGCCATACATTGAATGAATAGTGACTGTGCTTAGTATTGCAGCTCGCCGTATTCATTTGACTGAGACTGAGCTGTAACATGGCCTCGTGACCAATGGACATGATGTTACTGGCCCAAGTGCAGCTCACCAAGTGCAAGTCCTTCAAACAGATGATCAGCGAGGTCCTGGGTATCGGATTTTACCAATCTAATATTGATGGTCTATCCTAAGATTAGGTCATCAAAATCATAGTCCTGGAAAATCCCTTTAAGCACTAGCAATACGGTATCCAGAAAGTATAGTAGAATAAAATCCAAGTAAGTTACACAGATTTGTAGTGGGGGGAATAACGAAGAATTAGATGAGGGCTGGATTCACACATGCAGTTTTTGGAGGTAAAGCCAGAAGAGGATTCAAAAGGATTAAAAGGAAGGATTAATACTTCTCCTTCCTGCTGGATCCATTTTACAGGGCTGTTGAGTTGGTTACGCTAGGTTCACACCTGCGTTCGGATTTCCGTTCGGGGTGTCCGCTTAGGGACCCCCCCCGAATAGAAACCTAATTTGCTTAAAAAAGCGTTTACTCTCAGAAACCCAAGGACTCCATAGACTATAATGGAATTCGCCGGGTTTCCACCCAAAAGGGGCAGAGAAATGCAGGACTTTTCTCTCTGCATTTTTAAAGCGGAATGGGGAACAGAATCCCCCAGCGGAGACCGGGCGCAGGTGTGAACCTAACCTACGTCACAAACTCCGACTCCTCTATTTTTCCACGGCCCAACTACTGCTCCAGTTTGGACTCCTTCATAAATGTCTGACAGACATGGTTAGTCAGAAGTCGTAAAGATCCTTTAATTCATGAAAAAGCCAGTGATTGATTCCTATGAAAGTAACCATCTATATATCTAATTGTACAATATTAATAGTTATATAATATATTTAATAATAATTGATTCATCATTTTATTTTGAAGGCAGAGTAGGAATTGGAAACAGTTTTCTGACTCCACCCAGAAGTGGCTCCGACTCCACAACTCTGCATTTTTTACTTAAAAAATTGCACATCAAACCGCACAAAAAACTGTCTGTCTGTTTCCAGCCTACAGAGTGAATTTAGTTGTTTGACTAAAATCGCCAACAATGTGTGCAATTTATCTGCGACTTGATGCGACTAGATTATGATACAATTTTACATGCAAGTCGCATGTTATGTTGGATCCGCAATACCCATTAAACAGTAAAATGTGGCAAGTGAGTTGTAGTCCTATGCTACCTAAATTGAACTCAATGCTGGCAAAGTTGCCTATAATTTTCTAAATTAATTCCTGCTGACTGTTGCACTGCAATCTTGCTTCGTTGTGTCGCATATTCACTATCACTACTTGTCAAGTTGTGATGCAACACTGTGATCTTCATCTTTCACATGACCAAAGTCGCCATGTAGCCCTAGCCTTGAGGGTTACATTTTTTATACCTTTGTATACTCCTCCACCAACACTGAAGTAACTTTCAGGCTGAGGCCCCACGTTGCGGAAACGCAGATTTTTTTTGTTGCTTGTTTTACTGTGTTTCTTTGAGCCAAAGCCACACAAAAGGAATGGAAAATATATAGGAAGTTCTTATACTTCTACCTATGCTCAATCTACTCCTGGCTTTGGCTCAAAAAAACGCAGCAAAATCTGCAAAAAAAGCAGTGTTTTTGCAACATGGCACCTTAGCCTCAACCACTGTTAACAAGGCAAGTCTTCTAATAAAGTGAAGCAGGCAGCCATTGAATGCTGCGCTAATAGGACTGTCACCCAATCCATCTGATCGATCTGCATGTGAGAGACTGCCCTCTAGCAGGGAAGCAATGCATTTAAAATACTGCTAATGAGAACACGAGCCGAGGAACGGGAGGATAAGCAGCGAGCCACCAGTCAGTGCGTTCATCTATCAAAAAGACAACCCGAGTTTGACGGCTTCTCCTGGGGGCTCCTGCACATTTCAGTAGTCATCTGATGGGTGACTCTACCTAACAACCTAATCACAAATTTATGGTTCTGAAACACAATATTATAATTCCACATCTGCTGTTTCTGTTTTATTCTACAACTATTACAATGGTTTGTTCAGTTACCATATGTTTGCTGCAATAAAAGGAAACCAATCTTTGGAAGAGCTGGGGGACAACCAATATTACAGCGCTAACACAGACTGCCACCCAGCTTTCTAGAGTCCTGAACAGTTTATCTGCCTTCTGTTACACAAAAATACTGCTTCTGTAGTGCACTCAGGAAAGTTGTCAACCAATGTAGTGGCAGTTATCCTGCTTGTCATTCAGCTTTCCAAATATAGATAGAACTAAGAAAATTCATGAACAGATTTTTACCAACTCAAAAATGTACTGTATATTTCCTGGAATTTATTTTATTTTATATTTTAGGGAACCGTTAGTGTGACTTCACATGATTTCTTGCAAACTGTTGTGCAACAGTCTGATTTATCTGAATGGGGTTTGCAGAAGTCCATGTGCGTGCTACTAAGGCCAGGTTCACATGGAGATATTGGGAATTTTGGGATGGTTTTCTGCCTCAGATTCGTCTCCAAATTCTGGCCTTTTGAATCCCATGGTGGAAAGACATATCAGAGCTTCAGCTTTTCACCAGGGCTTTGCTCACTGATAAGCCTCAGATACAATGGGGACTAATGAGGAATTTGTAGCCGATTTTGAGACGGAATCCATTGCAGAGAGTCCGTGCCGCAAATTCAGAGCAGGTCCTATTCTGCTCAGTGTTTGCCGCATGGACTCGTCCATAGAAGCCTATGGGAGAGTAGAAACCACGTACAGCACAAGGATGTACTACATGTGTTGTCCGTATTTGCGGAACAGTTACCTAGCTACCCACAGGGTTTTTTTGCTTCAGTGTGTCATTAGTATTTGCAGATCCGCAAATACGGATGACACTGAAGCAATACTGTCCGTTTTTGCAGACATACAGCACTGATGCTGAAGACACACAGATGACGCACGGTCCGCAAAAACTGAACACTGAACAGTATTTTGCGGACCGCAAAATACACACGGTTGTCTGCAAGGGGCCTTATCTTGAATCTGACATATGACTGATCTGCCTATGAGGGCAAGTGGTGTGTTGTATTGGGCCAAATGGTAGTGGGGGCCGCTCTAGCTGAGCTGAATTGGGCGGAGCAGTCCCATGTTTCGAGTGCTGTCCTGTAAGGCAGGTACCAATTTCAACACTATCTGCATCTTTAGGACACAAATAAAGTTGAATACAATGGTGGAATGGACTATCAGTTTTGTACTCTGCCATCCAGGCTTCAGCTAATGATGTCTGTGGCAGGGAGGCGCCATGAGCACGAAGCCAGAGACATTACTACAGATGAGTATATTATTTTTTCTTAATTTGTATGTAATATATTCATTGAATGGTCACTGAGGGGCATTATGTGGGGCTACTTGAGGGGACACTATATTGTGAAAGCTGGTTGAGGGGACATTAAATTATGTGGGGGGGGGGGCACTTATGAAACCTTTGATTGAAGCTCACTGTTAAAACAGCCCTGTCTGTCTAAGCCAACTATATTGGTTCAAACCTGTATTTAAAGGGGTTTTCTGTCCCAAAATTGAATTTTCATACTGATGACCTATCCACAGGATAAGTCATCAGTATGTGATCTGTGGGGTCAGATACAGTCCACACACATACCATCTGTTCTAGCAGCATCCAGGTGCTGATAGATGCGCTGCAGTTCATCAGAACCACCTCTACATGGTAGATGGGGCTGTTGTGCTGCTCCTATTACTTGAATAGGAGGGACATTGCAAGCACTGCCCATATACCAGCAGTTTCCAGCACCCAGAGGCTGCTAGAACAGCTGATCTGTGCGGGGTCTGAGTGTCAGATCCCGACAGATCATATATAAAATAGGTCATCAGAATGAAAATTGATTTGGAGCAGGAAAACCCTTTAAAGACACATTCCCTTTACTACTTGACCATACAAAATTGTACATCTGGTACATTGTAACTATTCAGATCTAAGAAATCAACTGGCACAAATATATAACATGACTGACAGACTTTTCCATTGTTTTGTACTTTAGGCTCCTGATAATATTAGTGCATACAGGAAGGACCTAAGATATTGGAAGCCATTGAAAAACCAAGACTGGAAGTAACTACAACCAGATTCCACAGTGTGTTTGGAAGCACCCCATATTCTGTGATATTATCTGACAGCCACAGAGATGCAGGGCGGGGGCTCAATGCTCCGAGTCTAATAATCCCGAAGAGTGAACATTTTAAGGGAAAGAGTGAAAATGAAGGAAATCAGGCAATTTTGTGGAAGCCGGACTAAACATTTCACCAGATACTTACCGTATATACTGATAAGGTTAGGCCTATGCTAGTATCCACTGGCCTAGATATCCCAAAATACAACTACTGAATAATTCTCTCATCACTATGTAAATATGTTGTAGAAAACCAAAAAAATCTTAAAATTAAATGCCATTATCTGTGACCTATTTATAGAAGCGAGTGGTTTAGTGGATTAATATCAGACCAGACTGAGGACGACCATCACCGCCAAGACTGGTACTCTCTAAAAGGAAAATTCAGGAAGATCCAAGAACTACAGCGCCTGCAGGAAGTGTCTACTTTACATGAATATGTGCAGATTCCTTGCATTCCTGCCGTCCCTCACGTACATGGCTGCCTCCCATCCTCTTACGCTGCAAACACACAAATGACTCTCAAATGTTCTGTGTACCCCGGTGAGTTCTCTATCAATACAGAATACCATATGATCATGTATGTACGCTCAAAGAGGTCTCTCACCCATCACCTTTGGTGACCCACTTTTGATGTCATAAAAAAACATAAAACTACAAAGCCGAGTTCATTCCCACCAGCACATATAAAGCGAGGAATGCTTCAGATCTAATAGTATGGTTATAGTTGTGACGTGGTGTGACAGTGACTCAGTTTCTCATAAAAGGCAGTGAAATTGTAGGTCTGCGTTGTATAATATACAACAGAAAGGTAAATTAAAAGATGTGAAGAAATGCAAAATTATATATAAAGCATAAAATGTACCAGAACAGAATGTACCACAATAATAAAAAAACACACACAAAATGAAAAAAGATGCAATTAGCTATAATGGAGGCGCAGGGGTGTAAAACAAAATGTCTTCTGTATTGTGGACAGTAATACTGTTATATGTCTTGCTTGCCACAGTATTATACGTGACAAATAACAAAGATCATTGGGGGTGACTTATGTTTTCAACGTCAGTCTTCATAACCCCTGAGCCAGCAGAGGGTACACCTCATTTATAACAAGGCACACGTCTCCTCATAAATGAGGCGCACCCTCTGTGGGGCTGTGCGCCTCAAGGGAAATCTATTCCAGGTCATAGCTGGCGTACATTTCAAGCATCCTTTATGTTAGATTTCTGGTGTAAATGATAAGAAATCTGGGAGGAAAGGGGGTGGCCCTGCCCCTGCACACCCTTGTCATGACCCATTTTCAGGAAAGTGGCATGGACTGCGCATATTTCTGGCATAAATGATAATAAATTTTGAGTTCCCATTTTCAGCAAAGATGCTTCAATTTATACCGCAACTGGTGTTTAAAAAGTCACAAACCCAAGGTTTGCAACTCTTTTCTATGTCAGAAATCTGGCATAAAACAATATATAACCTGGCCCATTGTGTGTTCTTATGTTTCCTATTCCCATTGGAAGCCTCCTAAAAAGGATTTTCCTGATGTTACTAAATGATGACATATCCAGTATCTGATCAGTGGGGGATCCGACACCCAAGACCCCAACAGATCAGATGCTTGAGGTAAGTGCTGTTTCCATGTCACAGGCCAGTGAAGTCTCATTCATTTGTCACATAGCCTATTTGCAATTTAGCCCCATTCAAGTGAATGGGGTTGAGCTGCGATACCAAGCACAGCTCCTATGCAATGTCTTTATGCAATGAAGAGGCCGCAGAACCCAAACGCTGCAGTCTCTTCAAGCAGCTGATCTGTGGGGGTCCCAGGTATCAGACAATCCCCAATATTCCAAGAAATTGATGACTTTTCCTTAGGATATTATTATCAATATGTAACTTCCAGTAAACCACTTTAATTTCATAAGAGATTTCCAAAGATACATAGCTCCTTTCAGGTTACTATAATATGAGAGAATTTCTTGGCAATGATCTTACACTGTACCTTCATATTCTGGTGGGCAAACACACTGGTAGTCATTGACTAGATCTTTACAAGACGCTCCGTTCTGACATGGGGCTGACAAGCACTCGTTGTATTCCTCCTCACAGTACAAGCCATGGTAACCTGCAGGGACAAGAAAAAAAGTGCAATTTTTGTTAAAATCAGTAAGAAGATAAACAGTCCAGTGCTACCAAATATAACAATCCAAAGCGTGAGAATGTATCCTACCAGTTACCAATGTTATAAAGCTCTGAGCAAAGGAAATTGGAGTCACCCCACATCCAATCAGTGGCCTCAGCGAAGGACACGGGGAGGTCCCTGGGATCATTCCTTAGGCCACTGATTGGCCTCAGTGGTCATGTGACTGTTGAGGCCAATCAGTGGCATCAGCAGAAGGGACATGAGATGTCACAGCTGGCGAGGACTTCCACAAAAGAAGACAGCCTAGCAGCAGGACCGGACCGCACTCGTATGGACACCGGAGCACTGAGGACAGGAGTTTTTGTTTTTTTCCACCTCCCCCGGCATAACTTTAACCATGGACCCGGTACAGATACACCATTTGCCCCATGGTTAAAGCAGCACTGGTATCAAGTTTTGCTATTCTGCACTTCAAAGCAAGGATTCTTACAGCTTGAAGCTCTAGAAATCTTTAAGAATATAAACTTGTCTTTGGACATTTTTGCACAGTTAATAAATATGACAGCTTTGCGCAATGTGGTTATTTGGTAAGCACTGATGGCGGTACCTTTGGAATGGTGGTTTCATTTCCATAAAAAGATGACAAGTCTGGAGACATGCTTGTATTCTTAGTGGCAGCAGAAGTCATGGAGGTATAAGCTAAAGTTTGTATATTTAAGACAGAAACTTGTTAAATACAGTATGTACCAAAGGACCATTCACTCCCGAGATATGCCTGTTTGGTATCCTAGATGAAGAGGTATGGCTACACCATATCAGAATCTTTTTACATGAATCATTATTCTTGGCTAGGAAGACCATCGCCTTGAGATGGATGACTCTCTGCCCGCCTTCTCTGTCAATGTGGAGGAAACTAGTTAATTCTATTTTACCATACAACCAAATGCTGTATAAGGGAAGAGGTTACCCTCAGAAATGTCAAAAGGTTTGGGGCCCATGGTGTAATTCACCGTTGACCTTATACACTGCCCCATTTTTTCGTACAGCCCTTAGCTCTTTTACTGCTTAGACGTGGAGGAATGCCAGGAGTACTCACGACCTCTATTACAATTTGGACCTCGGTTTTATCCTTGTAGATGTTCAATACTATATTGTCCTGTTTGGCTGGGATTGTGATATTGTCTTGTATCTTCTTCCTGTTCGTACTCCCTACAGGTCATGATGGTTATTTTTCATCTTGGACTCCCGTGCCTTGACTTCTTCTCAGGAAGTCTGCTTATAACCTTGGCGACAGTGTCAGCTTTGCAACATTGTTTCTGTTTGTTAAAATGGAATTGTCTTTATGTATTGTACAGCATATGATTTGAGATACTTTTGATACCTATAACCACTGCCTATTTGTATTGTATACCATGTTGTACAATTTTCAATAAAACAAGTTGGCCCCAAAAGCTAATATACAGCTTATCATAAAATTGTAAATCATCCGATATGCAAACAAAATATAAACATAGGCAATACAAGTAGATCAGAAACTGCAAATATATCTTTATTAAGGTAATGTAAATGTAAAATCCAAGTATACAATATGTGAGGATAACCAAGTCCAAAAGAGTGCAAACTTTAAGGGGTTGTGCAGTACTTCAAAACACAGCTGCTTTCTTCTTTTCAGGAAGTTACATCATGTCAGTTGGTCACATGGCCATGCTGCAGCTCAGTCCCAATCATTATGTCACTCCGAGTGTCATCTGAGTGCATTCTGCTGGAAATCCGGTCCCACATCGAAAGCACACTCAGTCATGTTCATAGGGCCTTACTGTGTTTTACTGCAGTGTTTTCTCACTGTGTATACGCACTTAAAGGGTTTGTCAGAGAAAGGCCTTCAATATCTGATCTGCAGGGGTCAACATCCAGCCCCAGCACCAATTAGCTATTTGGGACTGGTGCTGAACCTGGTACTATTTTATAGTAGCCATATGTTGTATAGTGACCATGCAACATTACTGCAGCTCTGCTCGCACTGAAGTGAATGGAAAATGAGATGTAATATTGCAGCTCGACCACTATACAATGTACAGAGCCCTCTGCTTCTGGCTTTGTACACTGTGTAGGCCAAGCAGCAATACTGAACATATGATCAATGTGGGGGCCAGGGGTCAGCCTCCAACCAATAACACAGAAGTGCCCTTACCTAACGATAGGCTATGAAATGTACATTGTGTGCTTTTATTAAGCCAAAACCAGGAGTGGACTTAGCAGTAGGGAGAAGTATAAGAGCTTGCTATATATTTCCCATTCTTTTTTAAACCATTCTTAGGTTTGGCTGAAAAAACACAGCAAAATCTGAAACAAAAAAAAAAAAATCAGCTTTACAGCATGTGTGGCCTCAGCCTTAAAGGGTTATTCCTATGAACATAATAAGATCTATATTTGTAGATAATTAAAAGTTAAACATTTTTGCAAATATAAGTAGTTAAAAATTCTGCAGAGTTTTAAAGATTTTCTCTAACTATCTTAGTGGTGACAGTCTGTTGTCTTGATCTGTTGCCAATGGATACGACCACAAATGCAGGAACTTTATATGGTCTGGGACTTGTCAAAAACCCAGCCATGATTTTCTTATTGTGGACAGGTTATAAGGCAGGGACACTACATGTATGAGAAGATATCCCAGCCACAGTAAGGAAGTCATTGCTGATTTTCTGACCTTAGAAAGGTCGTGCATTTATGGTCGTATCCATTGGCAACCGATCAAGACAACAAGACTGTGACCACAAGATATTAGCCAAAATCTTTAAAATTCTGCAAATGTTTAATTATTTATATTTCCAAAAATGTTTAGCTTTTAATTATTTACAAATTTAAAAAAGGTTATGTTGTGCAGGATTAGAAAACATGGCTGATTTCTGTTTCTCAGGAAGTGACATCATGTCCGTTGGTCACATGACCATACTGTAGTTCAGGCTAATTCATTTTAATGGAACTGCACTGTAGCATTGCCATGTGACCAACATATGTGTGGTCACTTTCTGGAAACAAGGCAGCCTTATAGGTTCATGCACCTGTCTTTTTTCTTACTTTTAAACCCAGGCTACCCTCCTATCACTTTCCTTATGTTTGCACTGCATACTTAAGGAGGCATTGTAGTAATGAACAACTTGACCTTTCTCAAAAGGAACATCATATTGAGCAAATCAGATTGATGTTATACTATTTTACATTGGCTGGACAGAGTCACTCCCTACTGGGAGATATACATCAACATGCTGACAGTTCCTTTATACACCTACTCTTGAAACATGTTATTTGGATATTTGAAGGGGCATTCCATTTGGAGACATTTATGGCATATCCACAGGGCATGCCATAAATGGCCGCTAGATGGGGGTTCCATCTCTAGGACCAGCATCTATCTCAAGAACAGGGGTAGATATGTATGTATCATAAATGTCTCAGATGGCAACAACCCTTTAAATAAAATATACATCCACATTTGGTTTTAGTGAATAGTAGCACCCTGGACGCAACAACTACATACACTGGGCAGATATCAGCATGGGGGTGCTGAGTGTTTGATATCTGATAGTGATAACTTATCCTGAGGATAAGTCAACAATATCAATCCTTACATAACCCCTTTAAAAAAGACCTCCCGTGAAAGTACAGCGTCCATACCTGCACCCCTTACCTGTACAGTGTCCATATTAGGACATCCTCAGATATCAGAGTTAAACATCAGATTAATAGCAGTTTACAACAGTGATACCTGACTTTGATACCTGACTCTGCCACCTGACTTTGATACCTGACTTTGATTCTGACACCTGACTTTGATACATGACTTTGACTCTAACACCTGACTTTGACACCTGACTTTGATTCTGACACCTGACTTTGATTCTGACAACTGACTTTGATACCTGACTCTGACATCTGACATATTATACCTGACACCTGACTCTATGCAGTTTCTGGGCTGGTTGTAAAACTTAGATGACTTCTGACTTTCATATCTGATTGAGTCACAAGTCAGCAGTCAGCTATGAAGCACATACAATGTTACACTGTGATTGGCCAGGATGACTGACCTCTGAGTGAATTCACTGCTCACACTCAGGAGTAGAAGATACTTGTATAAGGTTGCAAGCTGAGAGATCCATGAGCTCTGATAAAAAGTTGTCTGACACAAAGTTGTCTGATACCTGACTCAGTCAGAGATCAGACTCACACATCATCTGAGTTTTTCATATACATATAAGCCAGCCAGCACATACAATGGTGGAGATTTATCAAGTAAAATGCTCCATAATTTTGGTATCATTTTCACCAAATAAACTCTCTAACATGTCGTGTGCCACATTCATCAAGTGTTTTAAATACTTTTATTACTTGTACAAAAAGGGGTGTGGACTCATAGTAAAGGGGCGTGACCAACAACACTGTGCTGCAAAAATACATCCGAATAACCTCTCTCAGATGTGCGCCACATTTATCAAGTGTTTTAGGCTAAGGCCCCACGTACCAGGCTGCAGCAAAAAAGCACTGTGGGAAAAACCTTAGCAGAAATGCATCACAGTTTTTCCCTCAGAGATTTTCGCAGAAAGTCTGGTGAGGTTTCCTCTGCGGACTTTCTGCTTCCATTATACCCATAGTGAAACCGCCGGCATTTCCGTAAATATAATTGACTTGCTATGATCTCCAAAACCGCAACTGTTTTGGAAATTGCAGCATTTCCACACCGTGTATTTTTCTGCAATGCGTGGATTGTAGGGGTTAAACTGGTACTGGTAATTTGAACCGCACACCGTGGCTGCAATTGGTTTGTTTTACAACCCCTACAATCCACGCATTGCAGAAAAATACACGCTGTGGAAATGCTGCAATTTCCAAAACAGTTGCGGTTTTGGAGATCATAGCAAGTCAATTATATTTACAGAAATGCCGGCGGTTTCACTATAGGTATAATGGAAGCAGAAAGTCCGCAGAGGAAACCTCGCTAGACTTTCTGCGAAAATCTGTGATGCATTTCTGCTAAGGTTTTTCCCACAGTGCTTTTTTGCTGGAGCCTGGTACGTGGGGCCTCAGCCTAAAACACTTGATAAATGTGGCGCACAACATCTGAGAGAGGTTATTCGGATGTATTTTTGCAGCACAGTGTTGTAGGTCACGCCCCTTTACTATGAGTCCACACCCCTTTTTGTACAAGTAATAAAAGTATTTAAAACACTTGATGAATGTGGCACACGACATGTTAGAGAGTTTATTTGGTGAAAATGATACCAGAATTATGGAGCATTTTACTTGATAAATCTCCACCATTGTATGTGCTGGCTGGCTTATATGTATATGAAAAACTCAGATGATGTGTGAGTCTGATCTCTGACTGAGTCAGGTATCAGACAACTTTGTGTCAGACAACTTTTTATCAGAGCTCATGTAGCTTCTCAGCCTGCAGCCTTATACAAGTATCTTCTACTCCTGAGGCTGAGCAGTGAGGTCACTCAGAGGTCAGTCATCCTGGCCAATCACAGTGTAACATTGTATGTGCTTCATACTGACTGCTGACTTGTGACTCAATCAGATATGAAAGTCAGAAGTCATCTAAGTTTTACAACCAGCCCAGAAACTGCATAGAGTCAGGTGTCAGGTATAATAAGTCAGATGTCAGAGTCAGATATCAGAATCAAAGTCAGGTGTCAAAGTCAGGTGTCAGAGTCAAAGTCAGGTATCAAAATCAGGTGTCAGAGTCAGGTATCAGAGTAAGGTATCACAAACTGCTATTAATCTGATGTTTGACTCTGATATTTGAGGATGTCCTAATATGGACACTGTACACCTGACTAGTTATCACTTCCTGCACCTCTTTTATGTATCCCGTAATTCTCAGAGTGCAGCCTATTCTCTGCTCAGACTCCATTTACATTTCTAGATTCTCCCCACTTTCGCTCCCTTTGTGCTTTGTCATCAATAACATGACACCCCAGAACATCACATGGACAGGTAAAGGAAGAGTGAAGAAATCAGGCGATACCTTTTAAAGGTTAACTGAGTATATGGTACAACATTATACTACTATGGACAGCTAAAGATATAACATCTCTGCCTACTGGGATTATCCTTTAATATTAATATATATTCTCCTACATAATCTAAAAGACCATAAATATACATGGAGGCTCCTCTGTCATATTCTTCATTATAACTGTGTGACAGGAGCCTGTCTGATCAGCAGTATCTGTGATAGGAGTTTCTGTCTCCTCCTGTGAGGAGCCTATATAGTACAGTATATGTAATTTTGTCATATAGGATATTCTTGTGTCTGTATGAGTGACACATAGAAACCCATAGACTCAAGTAGAGAAAGTGCGTCATCGAAGATGGGTTCCCTCTATTATCATACATAATTATATAACTAACAGGAAAAAATAACATATTATATTTGCCACTCTGTGCCAGTAGCCTTTTAAAAGTTTATTGATGCTAGGTTCACACTAATAATAATAATAATAATAATTTTTATTTATATAGCGTTTGGGATTCCGTTCCTTGGGTCTGCTTGGGGACCCGGAAAATGGAAAACCTAGCCGCTTAAAACGCAGTTACCCACAGACCCCATAGACTATGATGGGGTACACCAGATTTCCGCCTGAAATCGGCGTGTTTCTATGGTAGAATACACTGCTTAGTTGTGTCCAGTTATGTCAGGTCCTTTATTTGATGAAGTGCAGTACACAGTAGTGAGAGGGCAAAGATCAAAAAGTGACTCCAGTTATGGTACCAAGTTATAGGACCAACCAAGATCAAACAAACCCCTCTCTAAAGACCCCGTAGAAGCTACATGGGCTTCCCCAAAGGTATACACCTATGCGTGGAGGACTGCGACTTTACTGTCTTGCAGAGGAAGAAGTAACCTCATTATTACTGGCTGCAGCAGAAACAGAGTAGTAGTGGTAGTGGTACTGTCTGCTCTATCAATAAAAGGCATTTTGTGAACCTATTCATAGCTAACTAGTCTAGGGTGAACATGTAAGCTTTAGAAAAGATCATTATAAAAATACCTCTGTGCCGCAGCAGCCAGACTCCAGGTAACCTGATGTGACTATACACTGCCTAGCAGACCGAGCACAAAGATAGCCCGAAAAGAAGAGACCAGCAGCAGATCAAGGCCAAGCATCAGAGTGAAAGGAAACAGAGAAAGCACAAGCCAAATGAAACAGAGAGAAATCAGTGCCAGGATGCGACTGCGGAGCACTGGGAACAGAACAAGAGGGTAAAAGCTGAAAATAAAAGGCGCAAACACAAAAACGAAAAGATTTTACACTAAGAGCATGAATTACTAAATGAAAAGCATATAAGGCCGTGTTCAGACTTCATTCAAGCTTTCCGTCAGATGTATTCATCAAGAGTATTCCCTGCAGTATTTCTCGACATATACCTCAGACAGAAGGCTCCAATGTATAGACATTCAGTGGCATATATTGCTTCTGTGTAAAAGGATAAACCATGAATTAAGTCAAATGGTTCTGTGTAGATGAAAAAGGTATAGCAACATATACCAAAGTGATAGACGCAAACAGGACACGTTTTCAGCTTTTGTCAAGTGAATGGGGTCTAGGGCTGTGTTTGGCATATGTGCCAAGAGCTAAATGTAGAACCGTATTCATTAAGTCTTTCCGGGGTCTCAAGCAACCTAAAGATTGCGCTACAGAAGACATTCCTCTACATATGCCATATCAAAGTATTTAGACGTCATAGAGGGGGCTTGGTCCTATAAATCAGTGGTCCCCAACCTTTTTTGCACCAGGGACCATCTTCAAGCAAGACCATTTTTCCATGGCCTAGCAGGGCGCAGTGGGGGTGGGGCTTTGGTCATATGGGGGCAGGTTTATGGAGGGGGTGGGATTTTAGTGCATACTTATCATTTAATTATGACATTTATAATGTGAATGTGACTCCACTCACCATAGATTCAGAATGAGTAGGAGCACCGGGCTTGTTTCCCTGGATCAGTGGGAGCACCGGGCTTCTTTCCCTGGATCAGTGGGAGCACTGGGCTTGTTTTCCTGCAACAAGACAGTCCCATCTAGGGGTGATGGGAGACAGTGACACCCGAAGTGTATTCCTTATGTCCAGTCTACTCCGTAATCTCGTTTTTGCTGTTGTCATTGCAGGAAACCCAGTTTCAGAAATAAGATGCCCACAAGCATCCAGACCTCCTCCCCCTCTAACTCGCAGAACATACATCTAGCAGGAGGGGAAAGAGGGCTGGACACATGTGATGTTCTTGTCCCTGCTCCTGTCTGAGCAAATTCTGCAAGTAGAGTAGCAGCACTGTACATTAAGCCTCAGTATACAGCACTGCTACTTGCACCCCACATAATGTGCTGTGCTGGGAGCCGCGTCTACTGAAGCCAGCCCGCCGACCAACCCCGCGGACCAGCAAAAAACCCACAACGGCCCGGTCCTGGTCAGCGGACCGGTGGTTGGGGACCCCTGCTATAAATAAACAAAAGAGAAATCTAGATCTCATCAATATTTGGTGCCCTTTGGATGAGGAGTCCTGGAAGTGATGATGTGGCCCCACAGAGCCCTGATGTTGTCATCATCATCCAATCTTGTCTGGGATTATATGAAGAGACAGAAGGATTTGAGCAAGCCTACATCTCCAGATGATCTGTACTTAGTTCTCAGGGATGTTTGGAACAACCTCCCTGCCGAGTTCCTTCTAAAGTACAAATGTACCCAGAAGCCAGAAGGCAGAGGATGGTCGCACCAAATATTGATGTGATTTAGATTTCTCTTTTTTTCATTCACTTAATTTTGTTAACTGACAAAAATAAACTACTTCTATTCTTACTTTGTAGAATTTTTCCACACTTTGGGATCCAGGGAATGCAGCTGTCTCTTTTCTATGCTCTTAGGAGGCGTTCACTCTCCTGTTAGTAGTGTCCATTGATAGCATCCGTTACAAAATGGATGCTGACAGAACAATCATAAATCCATTAAAAATTCCATTGATTTCAATGGGATTTTATCTGTTGTCTGTTTACACCAAATCCGTCACATGTCCGTTATTTTTCGGCGACATAAGAACCCGGGGTGTCTGTTCAAAATAACGGACTTATGACAGACGGCAAGCGTCCATTATTTTTTAACATTAATGTCCATGGCTAATGGACAGTAACAGACTGGCATACGTTATACTGTCCATTATTACTGTCCGTTTTTTTTCTGCACATGCTCAGAAAGCAAAAGCAAAAAAAAGCAAAAAAAATGGACAGTATAAATGGACCCTAACATTAAACGGATCAGTTAAAAAAATGGACACATTAACATCAGTTATTGCCTATTAATGTCCGTTATGATAGGTGTCAGTCTCCTATAAAAAAAAACAAAACAAAAAAACACTATCAGAACGGACATCCAACGGTAGTGTGAACGACCCCTAACTAGAGTTGTGAAAACTAACACAACCCAGGTAAGCAGCTTTTAGGGCATAGCCCCCATTAGCCTTAAGCAAACTACACTAATGTACAACATAGACCATACATGTAATATATAAAAACTAAAGAAAGAGAGAATCTATTTTCACCATCATTTGTTAGTTAATTTGCAAATATGTTGAAACTCACTCTAATATTTGAAAATAAAACTTTCACTTTTGCAAAGTTCACACCAAATAAAATTAAAAAAGAACAAGAAATCCCCGTAAAGATGTAAAAACACAATTTTTTTTGTTAGGGCCATTAAAATACCACATCCACAAAAATGGCAAAAAGTGTCTGGTCAATAAGGCCTCTTCAGGCCTGGTCAATAAAGGATCAACCTGGTTGCACAACCAGTAAGTAAGATCTCCAGTTGTAAGATCAGCGGTATGTCTGAAATGTTAGACAACCTCACCCAGAATGGGGTTGTCACTTCGCTGGTCACTTAGGGTCCCACAGCTGATTTAGCTGGGGAAGGCATGGCAAGCCAGTTATGTCTCCCCACAGGGCCGCCACAACCCATAGAGTGGATCTCTCTTCTGGCTCATAGAGGGGAGAGATCCCAAGCGTGGGATCCCCTTCTATCACATATATATACTCATTTGCTGTCTTCATGAGACAACACCTTTCATTTATAGTCATTCCATACTTTCTGTAATGAATATCAGCTGACCGTGCTCTTAAACTGAGCAGCCCATCTGAAACATAAAGCAAAGCTGCAGTGTAAAGCATAGACCTAAGACCGAGAATGACAACCTGAGCTTCTGAGCACAATAATCAGAAATAAAACAGGGTGTGAATTTGGGCAATCTTAGCCTTCAAGCAATACAGATGAGGAATCAGTGTTCATGTCTCTATCCTATAGTAACAGAACATTTCATGATTCATCGCTGCCTATAGAGATCTGTGGATATCCTCCCAGGTTGTGTTATTGGCCATCTGGGAAAGAAAAACTCAGTTTGTCTAGAATGAATTCATATCCTCCTGATATTTATTGAAAAGAAATATTCAGTATAAAGTGAATGGTGTAATCTGGCATGATGGGATATCCATACTAAACAGAGGTATAGAGCTCCCTCGCACCAGTTTGTAGGTCAATCCCACAGAGCTCAGATGTTCTTTTACTCTCCGTAATGATGTGAGAGCGCCAATTTATTTCCACAGAAGTGCTGAGATTACCTGATAGATTCACTATGTGCTGGCACTGACACAGCGGTTACTGCCCACCCTGGGCCTCATAGACCTTACAGAAATCATCTGCTATCATAATCTTCAGGTTATATTACAAGGTTAAAGTTATTTTGGAGATATAATATAGCCACTGATAACTTATGTCTGCTTGGATTTGTAAAGAGTTCCTGATATTTCTCATATGTATAGTATGTGTGATGAACATCAGCATTACAGGGTAAGGGGTACGAAGTAACTGAAATATAGGTCGTAGCGACACATAATGTGTTTGTCATGTAAACATCTGTTGCAGTCATTTCTATGGGGGCAGATTTATTATGCCTTGCATGCCGATTCTCTGGTATATAAGGCATAAAAAGTCACAAAGTTTGTTTTTTTTAATTCGGTTTTTTGTGCAATATTGCAACATGCAAGGGGCATAAATCTGGTGTAAATGATGCTGGAAATCTACACTACCTATGAAATGGCGTAATTTCTCCCCAGATACAGTCTTTATAACCCCATTCCCAACAGCAGCCTTCATAAATTCATAGATTTCATTACAGAGCTTATGTCACAAAATGAACAGGCATAGGACATGTCCTGAGTTCTGCCTGTCTGCTCATGGCCCCCTACAGACCTGTGGTAATACAAGATCATATGTCTGGGGCCATTAGAATATAACAGGTCAGTGCGCTAGCCATTAAAAACACGGCTAGAACACTGACAAAGTTCCCATTTGTTTGCATGAAGCCTTAAAGTGGATTGATCCATTGGAGTATATGCTCAAATACCATTTTCGGCAATTCAATAGTACAGTATACACCTGACGAAAGCCCAGCCTTACTTTGTAAGCATATAACCCCGCTCTACGTCTCATAACATAAGTGGTGACACATTTCAGTGATGTGCTGTTGAGGAAGAGCTGGCACTGTAGATGGGCACAATGTGGTATAAATGGGGCACTGGAACACCTTTGCCTAGCACCACAGATGAGACTACCATTAGCTGCAGGTTGAATATCCAAACTAAAGGAGAATCCATCCTGTAATAATATGTACAGGACAAATGTGGAAGCCCCCAGTATCACAAGATCATGAGATGTGTTGTCTACTATTGGGTATATGGCCTAGCTACCATGTAGTATACGGATAAGTCAGCTAATTCTAGATAAGGCTGTAGTGCAAATGAAGATTTAAAGTACTAAAAAATACTGTTTCAGAAATGGAAGAAATAATCCCGAATTGTCGTACAATGAGTTGTACTATGTATATCTAACATCTAACGCTAAACCTTTTGCCCCATTGCTGTTGTGTATGTGCTGTATGTGCTTCATTTTCATGGACGGCTTTATCTGATTTTCCACATTCCTGCACATTTTAGACATGACGTCCACAGTGTACAGTGCTGGCCAAAAGTATTGGCACCCCTGCAATTCTGTCAGATAATACTCAATTTCTTCCAGAAAATGATTGCAATCACAAATGCTTTGGTAATAATATCTTCATTTAATTTGTCTTCAATGGAAAACCACAAAAAGAATTGTCAAAAAGCCAAATTGGATATAATTCCACACCAAACATAAAAAAGGGGGTGGACAAAAGTATTGGCACCCTTTGAAAAATCATGTGATGCTTCTCTAATTTGTGTAATTAACAGCACCTGTTACTTACCTGTGGCACATAACAGGTGGTGGCAATAACTAAATCACACTTGAAGCCAGTTGAAATGGATTAAAGTTGACTCAACCTCTGTCCTGTGTCCTTGTGTGTACCACATTGAGCATGGAAAAAAGAAAGAAGACCAAAGAACTGTCTGAGGACTTGAGAAGCAAAATTGTGAGGAAGCATGAGCAATCTCAAGGTTACAAGTCCATCTCCAAAGACCTGAATGTTCCTGTGTCTACCGTGCGCAGTGTCATCAAGAAGTTTAAAGCCCATGGCACTGTGGCTAACCTCCCTAGATGTGGACGGAAAAGAAAAATTGACGAGAGATTTCAACGAAAAATTGTGCGGATGGTGACTAAAGAACCTCGACTAACATCCAAACAAGTTCTAGCTGCCCTGCAGTCTGAGGGTACAACAGTGTCAACCCGTACTATCTGTCGGCGTCTGAATGAAAAGGGACTCTATGGTAGGATACCCAGGAAGACCCCACTTCTGACCCAGAGACATAAAAAAGCCAGGCTGGAGTTTGCCAAAACTTACCTGAGAAAGCCAAAAACTTTTTGGAAGAATGTTCTCTGGTCAGATGAGACAAAAGTAGAGCTTTTTGGGAAAAGGCATCAACATAGAGTTTACAGGAAAAAAAAAGAGGCCTTCAAAGAAAAGAACACGGTCCCTACAGTCAAACATGGCGGAGGTTCCCTGATGTTTTGGGGTTGCTTTGCTGCCTCTGGCACTGGACTGCTTGACCGTGTGCATGGCATTATGAAGTCTGAAGACTACCAACAAATTTTGCAGCATAATGTAGGGCCCAGTGTGAGAAAGCTGGGTCTCCCCCAGAGGTCATGGGTCTTCCAGCAGGACAATGACCCAAAACACACTTCAAAAAGCACTAGAAAATGGTTTGAGAGAAAGCACTGGAGACTTCTAAAGTGGCCAGCAATGAGTCCAGACCTGAATCCCATAGAACACCTGTGGAGAGATCTCAAAATGGCAGTTTGGAGAAGGCACCCTTCAAATCTCAGGGACCTGGAGAAATTTGCCAAAGAAGAATGGTCTAAAATTCCAGCAGAGCATTGTAAGAAACTCATTGATGGTTACCGGAAGCGGTTGTTCGCAGTTATTTTGTCTAAAGGTTGTGCTACCAAGTATTAGGCTGAGGGTGCCAATACTTTTGTCCGGCCCATTTTTGGAGTTTTGTGTAAAATGATCAATGATTTGACTTTTTTTTTCATTCTCTTTTGTGTTTTTTCATTGCAAGCAAAATAAATGAAGATATTATTACCAAAGCATTTGTGATTGCAATCATTTTCTGGAAGAAATTGAGTATTATCTGACAGAATTGCAGGGGTGCCAATACTTTTGGCCAGCACTGTATGTGTTATTATGAACATATAACAATATCTCTTATGTCCACTAGGTGGTACAAGACAGATCCAGTTATCTAGCTTCACAACAGTATTTTTTGCAGGAGACAGAATTGGAGACAGCTATCATTGTAGTTACAAATCACACAGTGCTGGATTCACTAATACTAGATAACCGTTATATTCCTGTTTATGTGATGGAGTCTATAGAAATGTTCCAATTACACTATATTATTGGGTTTTGATAAACGCCCCCAGGCTGCGGTTGATCCTCCATGCTAATCCAACCTGCTTAACATTCTTGTCATGAGCAAATCTTCAAACCAGCACAAAGACCTTGACCCAGTGTGGGTGCTAATGGAGGAACCTTTTATACCAAAGCGCTGTATAAGTGACTGACAAACCTAGTCCCCAGCGACGGCAGGGGTAGGAGGAAGGCAGTACAGAACTGCAATAGTCCCAGGGACATTCCATTCACAAATGCTGTACGAACAGATAGAATACATAATGATAGGGACATACATAGAAATCATGGGGTCAGAATTGCCCCCCCCCCCTTTTCCAAAACAGGCAGGGTAAAGAAGGACTGTAAAAATAAAAAATGTATTTTCTCTTGATATTTTTACGTAAATACCTTGAAGAATAAAAAGGAAAAAGAATAAAAAACAATTACAATAATTGTGTGCTTACGGTACCTCTGCCTACACTAGTCCGGCTGACAGGAAGAATACTGTAACCCTATCAGTTACAAAAAGGCCATACATTGAACCGAAATGTGGTGAATAAACTAAAATAGTCTATGTATTGAAGTTTGTACGCTTTTTTCTTTCTGTCTCTTATTTGTATAGCGCCAACATATTCTGCAGCGCTTTATAGACATTGTCAGTCACTGTCCCCTGTACGGATTATGATATGGCCTTTATGGGCAGCTGCCCAAGGCTCACGTATCTCTCACCAACTGTAAGTGTATGTCACTTAGAAGTGGCCTGTGGTGACAGTAGAATTTTACATGTACCTGTAAATACATGAGCAATGTATAAACCTAACCTAACACTGGGAATTGACTGAGAAGGAGCATTCCTATGAATAATAATCAGCCCATTTATCAGGCCCTGAAAACTTTAGCCCGGTGGGTGCCCACAATCTTCATATATCCTGGGGCCTACAATAATCTTAATCCACCCTGACTGTGAGCATGGAGACTGGATGTGCTATCTGTGTGCTTGCAGAGGACACATTAGCCATCTTTGCTGAAGGCATCTATCTCTTCTATCATGTATAGCTGGGCACCCTAGTCCTGTGACCACAACAGTTTAATATTTTATGTACAGCAGTTGTTCATAGGGCTGTTATAACGTCACTATGTGTGTGGGTTTGTTATTTTTTCACTGTATGTTTATATGGCATCAATGTATAGCAGTGTTATTTAGGCAACTATACGGTGGCATGTTTTCAGTGTATGGTAATATAATTTGGATCCTATCTTGTCTACCCTTTGTAATAAATTACTGTTTTCGGTATAGTTATATGTACACATCACACCATATTGGGGGTGTTTCCAACAAAAGGTCCCACATAGGGACCTACCTTCATGTATCTCAGATTTTACAATAGGTATTTTGTTTTGATGTTTTAGAAATAGATTAATATTAATATTTCTAACAAGAAAGTGATGCACAACCTTCATTAGTTAATGAGATATCACATTAAAGAGGACATTTCATCACCTCCACCAACTCCAGCCTGTTTCATCCATCAAATGGCGCTGCTCCGCTGATTCTGGCACAGTTGGAATCATTTCTCTAGCCCTCACCATTCCAGAGCAATCAGTGCTGTTAGTTTTAGCACCCAATATTCTAAGTGGAGCAGTCAGCCAGGGACCTCCCACTTGACATTAGAGAGCCTAATCACCATACTGGATGTTGAAACTAAAAGATATGATTGCTCAGGAATGGTGAGGGCTAGAGGAGAAATTCCAACTCTGTCAAACTTAATGGAGCAGTGCCTATTGCAGGATGCGAAGTGTTAAAGTTGAAAGAGGTGGTAAAATGTCCTCTTTAACGTCAGATTTTCTGCTTCCATTAATGACTACCATGGTACAACACACAACTGACACAATCCTGGCATCTGTGACAAACAGCTGATTTTGCCTGGGGAAGCCGCAGTCATGCAGACACTATCCCTGCAGGGGCAGTGTATGGGAATGTAGAAATTACATGCTGGATGTTCAGATAAATGGCCATGGATGTAACACAAGGATGGATTGATCCCTACCAGAACAGACGCCACTCATTTCTGGCTTATAGATGGGGGTCCCGACTAATTGACTCCCCCCACGCTGAGTCTAAGCCCTAATAGGGCATATAGACAGGGGTTGTCTCATGGAGAAGAGTCTTATGATTGCCTGCGACATTAAAAACGTATTCAGTACATACTGTATCATTCTTTTTATAAAGCAGTCAGAACTAGATACTATTTTGAAGTTTCCACCACAAAGAGAGTGCCGAACCTTCCTCACATCTATGGTCTCTATGCTATTATACTATTAAAGGATTAGTCACGAAAGAAAGTAGTGAACTGCACTGTAATTACCAGCGAGACACAACCCAGAGTCTTTAACCTCTTCCCTCAGACGTCTTTATGACATAAATGCTTCTTTTTCTCATATAGATCCTATCGGGCTCTGAAACTTTCTGCCAATTCTTAGTCGTTTTAATAATATTTTTCGGCTTCAACAACACTAATGTGATCCTGAATAACACACAACAACAGTAATAATATACCATTAGTACATTTATTCAGGGCCAAATTATTACCCATGACAAAAGTTACTCAATGAATTGACCAAAATGAAATAAGGGTACTATCACACTGGCGTCAGAGGGTGGCGCTATCACTCACACTAATTGCTGGACTTATTATTGCTTCAAAAACGCAGCCCAACAGAAGTATCAGCGACAGACAGTAACCCGCGCGCCATAGTACCCATGGATTCAACTGACTGAACATAGCCAACACTATTAGAAGTTTGGTTTTAGGCCTGAGCTTCTGACCTGCTGTCCTGTGTGTCATTGTTACCTGAAATACATTAAGGCCATCACTTTTTTAGTACAGTGTTACCTGTGGTCTAGATCTCTTCTAAGACACTAACATGCTATTGCTATTGATTATTCACATGTCCACATTTTGCAGACGTCCATGATCATCTCAGACTGCTTGTGCACCCATTGATTTGAATGAATGCATGCAGATGTCCATACTGCGCATGCTGACGTCTGTTGGGCCATGGAAAAAGAATGGACACATGCCCTATTTCAGTACGTTTTGCAGATCCTCTTCATTCTAGAGAATGGATACGTGTTTTTGACAGATTCAAACACATAGGAAATTATGGGAACTGAAAACAGATCAGCCATGGCAAGCACATGACCCAAAAATAAGCAGGGTCATGTGCTGTCCGTGATTATCAGAGACATGACATGTCCACAAAATGTGGACATGTGAATAAGCCCTTAGTTGTGGCAGTGAAATATTACTGCCAAGAAAGTCAGCCCTTAGGCTAAGGCCCCATGCAGCGAATCGTTGCAAAAAAAGTTCCGGAAAAGACTGCGGCGGAAATGCATCCCATTTTTTTCCCGCAGTGTTTTTCACAGAAAGTCTGCAGAGTTTTCCTCTGTGGACTTTTTGCTTCTATTATACCTATACAGTATTTACTATAGGTATAATTGACACGATGTGATTTGCAAAAATGAAATGAAATTGCAGCATTTCCGCTGCAGATTATTTTCTGCAATGTGTGGATGGGATTAGCCAGAATCCCATCCACTTTGCAGGTACTGTAAAACTTGGCATTTTTTGTTGCGGCGTTTATGCTGCAGCCAAAATGCTGCGTTTTAGCAAAGTGGGGCCCTGACCTTAATCTGTATGTATGTAGTTGTTATGTTCACTAGCAGAATGGCAGAATGTTCCAACTATCACAGGTAGGTTTCCTTTGGACTTTGCAGTTTCTATTTCATTTAAAATCTATTCTTAACCCTTCAAATGAGAGTGTGGGTGTTACATAATCAGATTTTTTTGCAACTTTTTTTTTTAATGACCGATACAGATGATCTCTTTCTCAGGCTATGTTCACTATGTTTCTCAGGCTGCTGGTTTCAGTTTTTTAAACAACTGACACCCAATGGACCCCATTATAGTCAATAGGGTCTGCCAGTCTCCGTATGTAACTGCTAGTGTTAGTGCTTTGGTCTTCCAATTGATCAGAACAACGCACAGACATCGCCAGTGTGACATTAGCATTATTTTTATTATGGGTAAGTGTACTAAAAGTAAAATTAAATTTCTTTTAATGTATTTATTTTTTTACTATTATTCTTGTTAACATTTTACATGTTTTACAAAAAGAAAGAAAAAGAAAAAAAGAGAGATAAACTGTAAAATATCTTGCAGTGTTAGTACATATAGTAAAAATATATGTAATACCGGTATACCTGAAGCATCGGGACCTCTTCTTTAGAAAGTATAGGGAGCTTAGGAGCTAGAAGAAGGAGAGTCCCATACAGTCATTAAGATATCAACAAGGCATAGAAGGAGAAAGGAAGAAAAAGGAAATGAGAGTAGAAGAATAAGGAGAAATAGAGGGAAGGGGAGTGGGTCTGGGGTAGGTCTTGGTTTTTCCAGGGGGTGGTCATGGTTCATTGTAGAGAATGTAGCGGATGAGGATTGAGTTAATATAGACCATGGAGACCAAATCCTCAGAAATTTTTCATGCCTACCTGCCAGGATTGATGAGATTTTCTCATTTATTATATACCACTTTAGTCTCCGCTTAACCTCTGAAGGCTGTTTTGTAGCCAAAAAAAAAAAGGAAATCCGTTTTTTACAAATTTGGAGGGATATTCTCAGTACGCTTATTTAAAAGGGATTCCCAAGGTTCTTTGTGTAAGTTAAAGCCAGTCATCAATTGCATGAGATGATAAACTCGTATGCACAGCCTCTTGACTCTGGGGCAGGACCACCAGATGTGAAGCATGTCCCCCAGAAGAGCACACCCTCTTTAGCACTTAATAGGGTAATTCGGTATTGCATAAGTGATTCTGGTAGTCACTAAGTATCAACGGAATAAGGCACTGAGGCTGAGGCCCCATGTTGCAAAAAAGCTGATTTTTTTGTTGCAGATTTTGCTGTGGTTTCAGACTTCAGACAATAGTCCTCTAAAAGCAGTGAGCCTTAAAGGGGAGGTAGTATTCTTAAGGAAATGAAATAGTGGAAATGAAATGTCGTAATTGCATATACCAAAAGAACTCCAAAGAGGTTAGGATAAATGGTGTTAAAGGGAAGAAAAGAGGGGAGATGCCTTATAAAGAAAAGATGTGGTCAAACCATAAGAGGTCCAGTTGTAGAAGATCCAGAGGGTTTGGAATAAACATGGAGTTTCTTGCAAATAGAGGATATTAAATTAAAATATATAGATTTTTAGATATATTTCTTTATTCTTTACATTAGGAAATACACAATAATAAAATAAAGTGATAGAATATGTTCCCTATTTGTTTTGGTCTTTTTGATAAGTAACGTGTAGCGTCTCAGGTATTCAGGAGGCCATGGTGTTGGCACTGTGTGGTTTTTGTTTGCATTATAAAAGACATCTGTGGGACATTCACTCACTATTCAATATGTTGCAGAAATTTCTGCATTCATCTGAATGGGGTTAGTAGAAATTTATGTGCTTGCCATAATGGAACTGATTTTCAGTTGCCTGAAATTTCTGCAACAATTCTGCTACATCTAAATATACCCTAGCTGAGACATCCAATTAAAGAGGAAAATAGATCTGTGTGGTGACCATAGGTCACGCGGTACAACAGAGGCAACATTATTACTACTGCTGTACATCTATGTAATACATATAACTGACTGAATGCTGTGATTAATAAAAAAAAAACATTTTACTTTTCTTACAACAAATCTAAGTGTGCCATGGATTTTTATATACATTTATCCATTACATCATGCTCATTGAGTGACATATAGATAGCAAGCATTAGACATATAGAAGGCTATAAACAGTAGAGCACCTGCTACTGCTAGATTCCAGAATCAATGGCATACATTTACAATAGAAAGTTGAAATGCTATAACCATATGCCATACATTTTAAGGGGTTATGCAGGGACAAATGAACATTACCAATGCATTCCCTGCACAAGATAAGCTTTATTACTAATATATAGACTACCTCCCCTGCTGCTGGTCCAGCTGTATGTGACATAATCAACTCTGCTCTACTCCAGCTGCAGGTCCATAGAGTAGTGCAGAGTCAGTCATGTGACCAAGAGTCGGAGCTTCAGCAGGGGAGGCAGAGGAACAAGACTTCTGGCCTCCCCACAGCAAAGCCCTACAAATAGGGCAGGTCTGAGGGACCTGAACATATATTAGTAATATAGCTTATCCAGGGCAGGATATGCACAGATAAGCTTAATTTTTCCCCATATAATTCATTTATGGCCCAAACCAGATAGAGACCAATGCTCCACATAGCAGGCCACAGCCAAAAAACGCTGCGGGAAAAACCGCGGCAGATACACATCGGGGTTTTTCCTGCAGTGCTTTTCACAGAAAGTCTACACTTTCTGCTTCTATTATACCTACGTAAACAGCTGGTGTTTCCATAGGTATAATTGACATGCTGCGATTTCCAAAAATGCAACGGTTTTGGAAATCACAGCATTTCTACTGCGGATATTTTTCTGCAATGTGTGGATGGGATTGCAGAGACTGTAAAATGTTGTTTTTTTTTTTGCCACAGCCAAACCGCAGTGTGTACCCATGTGGAGCCTCGGCCTGAAGGCGTTTTTTGGATCTGACCTATCATTAGGATAGGTCATCATTATCAGATATGTGGGGATTTGATAACTAGCATCCTCACTTATCAAATGTCTGAGGAGTCCATAGTGTTCAGATGAGCACTGTGGACTCTTCTCTACTAACCATTCATAGCAACGTACACTGTAAAGCGTCAGTGATTGGTATTGCAGCTCAAACCCATTCACTTGAATGGGACTGAGCTGCAAACAGGCAATGTGACCAATGAACGTGACATTTCTTGGCACGTGGAGTGGAAGTGTTGCCTACTGGAGAACTGCTGCTGCTTTGAACAGTTGGTCTGCGAGGTCCCATGTGTCGGGCCTCTGTCTATGTGGTATTGATGCTCTATCCTAACAAAAAGCCATCAATATTTTTGTCCCAGGAAATCCCTTTAACTTTCTTCCTATAAAATTGGTGCTTGCTTGTGAATGGACTAATAAGCAAGAATATATGATGTATACAGCACTAAGGATTATTTGGATGCCATGTAAGTATATATATATATATATATATATATATATACACACGTGGACAAAATTGTTGGTACCCCTCGTTTAATGAAAGAAAAACCCACAATGGTCACAGAAATAACTTGAATCGGACAAAAGTAATAATATATAAAAATTATATGAAAATGAACAAATGAAAGTCAGACATTGCTTTTCAACCATGCTTCAACAGAATTTTTTAAAAAAGAAAACTCATGAAACAGGCCTGGACAGAAATGATGGTTCCCGTAACTTAATATTTTGTTGCACAACCTTTTGAGGCAATCACTGCAATCAAACGATTCCTGTAACTGTCAATGAGACTTCTGCACAGTAGGGACAGTGTTCTTTTCAAGATATGCTTCATTTTTCCGTCTGTGAACATAGAGCTGATGTGCCTTCCCAAAAATTTCAATTTTTGTCTCATCTGTCCATAGGACATGCTCCCAGAAGCTTTGTGGCTTGTCAACATGTAGTTTGGCAAATTCCAGTCTGGCTTTTTTAAGTTATTTCTGTGACCATTGTGGGTTTTTCTTTCATTAAACGAGGGGTACCAACAATTTTGTCCACGTGTGTATATGACCCATTATCTCATGTCCTGGATATCTTTTCCATTATAAGGCCATTTCCTAAACTGAACAGTAGCAGTCATATACATTATGTAACATATTCCCAGAACATTTAGATGTCTAAAGGGCACTATAAAATATTCTTGCACTGCAGGCCATATATCATGAATGTTTTCCTACTTAGGTATATGAAACTGATTTATGCTCTCATGAATAAAATACAATTCTGTCACTTCCACAAGCTGTATGAGAACAAAAGGTCACTCAAGGTCAGAGCGCCTGCCGATGAGACCTGAAGACTGAGGACTTATTCTGTTTGACGGAAAAAATCAGACGGAAATCTTAATGCTTCTGGCTTCCTGCTGTCCTCATCAAAACCAAATACCAGCTTTTGAGGTCCTTCAAAAGTCATTTTCTTCATTCATGCACTTATGAAATGGTCAATTGAGAGTTTTTTTTATGAGATTCAATGTGATGACATTGCAGGGATAAGTCAAATTCACACAAATTATCTATTATGTATACGTCTTTCCAAAGAACACACCAGCAGACATGTACCCAGCACCAGCCATGGAGCCATGCGTGGATCTGTCTTTCTAGTCTACTATTTACTGTGCTTCAGGTCAATGAGCGTGGAGGCAGCTTTCATTCATTCTGTTTTCTGCATCATAGTGCACTTGTGTTTATAGTGGGTCAGTGCTTAGCTCTGCTACCCTACAGGACGAGGTAATGAGTTTCAATTTAACCAGGTCAATATCTGCATAAATTTTCTCTGCTTTTTCTATACTGGTAATCTATGAAATAGGGTAACTATAGGGGTGTAACTACAGGGGGTGCAGTGGTATCAGGTGCTACTGGGCCCTGGACCCTGAGAGGGCCCCAATAGATCCCGCTGTCACATAAAATATACCACTATTTTAAATGACACAAGGTTGGTAGAGGCCCATTTACAGATCTTGCATTGGGGCCCATAAGCTTCAAGTTACACCTCTGCACAACTGTATATGTGTCTCAGATAGGATTAGGCTGAGTTCACATCTATATCAGAGGCTCCATCCAGAGACGTAACTTGAAGCTCCTGAGCCCCAATGCAAAATCTGTAATGGGGTCCCTACCTGCCTCAGGGTCCATGGTTAGAGAGCGTCTGCTGCTGAACCCCCATAAATATGTCCCTGGATGTCCATCACAATTGGCTATTCTATCTGTACGGACAAATATCCTATTATATAACACAAATAAAAACCAAAAGTTAGAGTTAAAAGTTTGTCAAGTAAAATATAATCTTTATCAAAAAACACAAATAAATACCAACAGTAATAATAATATTGAAATATCTTAATATCTGAACTGGATAAACTTACCTGGGATGCATAAACATTTGTAACTAGTCCCAATGCTGCGGCAGATCCCATGGGCACAAGGACTAAGGGCACAAAAATCTGCAAGCTGGGCACATGTGGGACCCATGTATCCTCGACTGCAGTGGCAGGAGAATGAGAGGCCGGCTGTGTAACAACTACCATTGTTCAGGCAAGGAGATGTGGAGCATGGATCTACCTTCTCCTCACAGAAGGAGCCCAAAAAGCCTGCAAAGAATAATACTTATAATCTACAAGCAGGAACATTACATCTATTCAACAAAGCTCTAATTCCATACTTACTGAGTTATACATGATTTGTGGAAATATGGAATAGGATATATTAAACATTATCATAGTAAAAACTGAACTAATGGATGAACTACGGTCATTCACTGACAGGAATACGATACACTGAAGATAAAATGTTCCCTTTATGTTTCCTAATCTTAAAATCCATAAAAGTTTTACAAAGCCAAAGAAAAAAAAAATTGTGAAATACTCCAAGCAGGTTAGTATGACCATAAGGAAACATAAGGCTATATGGCCCCCAACAGCAAGCTGAGGCCCTCTACATAGGGCAGAGTGGCCTAAGTGGAAGTAAAAATTGCGCTGACTGCACGGGTGTTTGGGGGGCATTGTAATCCTACACAAAAGGGGGCAGAATGGTGGGGAATAATGGGCTGCCAGAAAAGACAAGTGAAAGAGGCAACCGAGGGATCTGTATTGTTTTTGCATACAGGTAGAACAAAAGGTGTATAATGTCACTAAAGGCTTCCTATCCATCGAGGATGAAACTAAGTACTTCATTTATGTAGTCTAATTCTCCTAGCCATAGGCTTTAGATATATATGAGCCAAACCTGCCGTTTTTAACAGGACTGGATGCCTTATATATACATCTATGCAGTGTCCTGATAGCAGATTTCAAGGGAGAAAAGGATCAGATAGTTGGATTTCAACAAGCCTCTTCCTTTTGTTCTCAGGGAGATAAGCTGATGTAAGAGGTGTGTGGCAGTGGTTTTCTCTCTTCTCCCCATTTAGAACATACAGTATGCCTGCTATATTGGCCATGCATTTGAATGTGCATACTTACCTACTCTCCTGAAATGTCCGGGAGGCTCCTAAGAACAGGGGTGACCTCCCAGACTCCCTGAAAAGTGGGCAAATCTCCAAGGCCCAGTGGAATGCTCCTGCATCCTGTTATTTCATATGTGATGTTGGCACACTATGTGCGGAGCAAGTAACTAAAAACGTGTGTGGCCTGCACATCACAAAAAAATGAGTGTGTCATGTTAAGAAAGGGATGTGGCTTTGCAAATGGGAATGTGGCCTCCCTCAAAAATGTGTGTGGCCCGCAAAGCATGCCATTCTCCCGGAGCAGTCTTTACCACTGTTGGCAAGCATGCAAATGTGTATGGCCAACCCTACTGAACCAAGGTGTGCAGTGAGTAGGAATGGGGAGGGGGTGGGGTAGTCTACTAGTCATTCTAGTAATCTGTGGGAGACCTAGCAATGGGGGCATCACTTATCACTTATCCTGTGGATAATTAAGGTTAATTGTTGTAAAAAATTCCAACAATAAAATGAATTGGACCATCTGTTTCATAGCGGACGTGTGATATATTTGCAGCTTTGTCCCATAAGAGTGAATGGGATAAAACCGTAATGACATTGCATGGCTGTTATGAAACAGACGGTATGTGATGTAAACAGTGAAGGTGCTCGTGTGACTACCACAGTCCCTTCAGGCAGCTGGTCACTAGGGGTCACTCATGTCGGACCCCCAAGAATCTGTTATTGATGACCTATCCTGAGCATACAGAATTGTTTTATATACAGCAGTGAGTGAAGTGTCAGCCAGTGGTGCACTGGAGGATGTAGGTAGTGACCTTCTACTTCAGAGCCTATGGATGTAAGTTCACTTACAACTAGCTGGTAGGCTGTCTCCCCAGGGTGCTTGCAGACTTGTTATGCAGCTGTACCTACTAATAACATATAATAAAAATTAAACACTTACCCTCAGGACATTGGCAGCTGAAGCCACTGAGACTTGTCACACAGGTGGCTCCATTTCTACATGGCTGGGGAGAGCAGTGATCCACGAGGGCTTCACAATATTCCCCGGTGTAACCTGCACAGAGAACATGTATAAACAGTCTGGAGAGCTTCTATAATGTTGTGCTGTTTCAGCTAGGACTGCTAGATATTGCAGCTGAGCACATACCAGGCAAACAAGTACAGGTTGCATTTTTCCCATAATGTTTCTGTGGGCGGTCATGGCAGGTGGCATTATTTAGGCAGGGGTGACTATGGCATGCATCATATTCCCCACAGTAGGTACCAATATATCCAGCTTCACAGTGGCAGGAATAGGTGTCCTGAGGATAGAAAATGGAACTGTGATAGGATACACAGGAAACAAGTAAAATATAGTAAAGATTAATAAAACTGTATGCTTATATTGTAAAGGCATAATAATAATAATAATAATAATAATAATAATAATATGTTCAGTAATATTTAACAAGCACTAAATCTAAAAGAAGAAAGTAAAAACAGAAGTAAACATTTGGCATTCTGGCCGAGTGTGGCCTAGCTTGCCTGGTTTCTTTGCTAGGTTCAAAAAGGTAGGACATTGACAAATAATAGGATCTGGGAGGATGGAAATATACAATACAGAAGATGGCTCCTAGAATACATATAGAAGTTGTTTCTGTTACTCGGATTGAGCAGGAGAATAAAAGGAGAGGAGAGTATTTTGGGAGGACTTCACCAGTGCCTCTCTTTTTAGGCTGCGGTCCCACGTGGCGTTTTTAAAGTTACTGTATAGTGGATGGGATTCTAGCGAATCTCATCCCCACATTGCTGGAAAATAAGTGCTGCGAACACGTTGCGATTTCCAAAACCATCTCAGTTTTGGAAATTGCAGCATGTCAATTATACCTACAGAAACACCAATGGTTTCCCTATATGTATAATGGAAGCAGAAAGACCGCAGAGGAAACCACTGTGGACTTTTTGTGA
Organism: Leptodactylus fallax; assembly: GCA_947044405.1. Lineage (NCBI taxonomy): Eukaryota > Metazoa > Chordata > Amphibia > Anura > Leptodactylidae > Leptodactylus > Leptodactylus fallax. Next base: position 397,272 of record CAMRHE010000190.1, read on the forward strand.
AAAGCTTGGGATCTTAGCCTTAGGATGAGGCCCCACGTTGCGGAAACGCAGCTTTTTTTGTTGCAGATTTTGCTGTGGTTTTTTGAGCCAAAGCCAAGAATGGCTATAAAAGGAATAGGAAATATATAGGAAGCTCTTATACTTTTACCTTTTGCTCAATCCACTCCTGGCTTTAGCTCAAAAAAACCGCAGCAAAATCTGCAAGAAAAAAAGCTGCATTTCCGCAACGTGGGGCCTCAGCCTTAAAGAGGTTTCCCAAGTTAAAAATATTGATGGTCTATCCTATAAAAAATGTGTAGCTTTTCACTTACATCTGCACAGTTTTCTATGCCCCTTCACTGATCTAGATAAACCTTCAGTATTCAGCTTCCTATTACAGTAAGGGAACAGCCACTGGACACAGGTATAACCAAGCATGTGCCCTGCTGCTCCATTTATACTCTATGGGAGGGCCAGAGATAGCAAGATACTGTACTCGCTATTTCTGGTGCTCTCATAGTGACAGAATGTAGTGGCATGGTGCATGCCCGGCCTGTCGCACCATGATGACAGGTGAACTGGATCTCAGTCCTCAGGATTGGCAGGGTCCCAGGACTTGGACCCCCACCATTCATGAAGTTATCGCCTATCCTATCAATAGGGGTTAACTTCTAAACTTGGTACAACCCCTTTAACTCTTTCACAGTATTCCAGTAGTAATCCTAACATTAACAAAGCCACTACCCAATACCACTAGGAATGCTTTCACTATTGCTTTCACAACCATAGACTATCAGGGATACAGACATTAACCCCTTTACTGCTTTAAACCAGCAGAGATACATATATTAACTCACTCTCTGCTAGAAAATTCAGACAATAGCTCCTCCACTGCCCTACACCTGGATGCGGTATACAATTACGTACTTGGTTGGCCTTATGTATCTAACTGCTGCATGGCTTATTATTAGGGTACGGCATGTTAATATTTATCAGATGCTGCGCGGGTCCCTAACTGTTTGGCTTGCTAGCTGCCAGGGCTTAGACACAACATTAACCATGGGATAAATAATTCATGGGTTTGGCTGGTAAGCTGGATTCTGGTTTGGAGGCTGAGGGGTAAAATACCCTTGCCGCAACTAAATCTGTGCTAATAATTATGGCATTGCCAATATCAAAGGCAAATCTTAAAACCAGAATCTGACCAGTCTAGAAATGTCACCTTCATTATTAAAGCAGCTATTGATAAGAAGGTTACACAGCATAAATACATTTCTGCTAAGAGCTGGAAGCTAACACTGAACATATATACGATTATTAGCCATGATGAATACTCCATAGTCTTTTGTCTGAGCACACAAGAGCATTACAAGCAGGATTTCATTTTCTGAAAATCATTCCCAATATCTATAACAAAGCGCTCCAATGCTCCCGGGTGATAAATAAACCTGTCACATGATAACAAGGACAGCTTGTTAATAAAAAGTTGCTTTAATCTGATTAGAACGGCTGCATGAGACGTGTGTGTGTGAGCTGCATCCTGGATAAGCAGCTGCATTAATCTTCCTGTAGGGTACAGTTCTCACTGGTATCATTTCATGATTCATAGCACCGAGGCTTTACAAAGGGTTAAGGCTTTCTATCTCCAGCATAGGATCTACATCTCGGGAGCAGAAAATTAGATGGGACCGGCGGAAGTAAATGTGAATGCAGAAAAGGAATAAATTATTAGTCATTTTAATGTGGAAACAAAGAGGAGCTGGCAGTGGAGCCCTCCTCAGAGGACACAGATCACGGCGTTTTCCAGCGAAAGCATATTTTCCAGCAGAGGAGGTGTAGTGTCACCGGTCTATGAGCATGCAAGCATTCGGTCAACCATGTGGTACAGAGCAATCACATAAAATAGCTTGGTCAATATGGATGCACCGGGTATAGTGAAGCCACTGTGTACCCCTACTTAGCATGTGCTATTGATCTAAAACATCAGCTGGGAAATAGTGAGTCACTGCCCAGAATAATGGCTACAAAACCATGGCCAAAATGAACAGCTTTGTGTCACACAGCATAGACCAGGACTGACAAATGCAAAGAACGGCTCTGGCCTAATGAATGTTTAATTATCTACTGATTGGCACCTACCCTCTCATCCAAAGACAGATGGCGCTATGCAGCAATATGTGGATGGAATTTAAAGAGACAATAGCCCCGTCTTTGTATGAACTGCCTAGTGTATTGTGATGCACTGGATATACCACTATTGACACATACATTTATGGTTATTGTGGCTGTGACGCTAAGAGATGGAAAATAATGGAGTTGTGATGACAGCTGGAAAAATACTTACAACATCTTACAATAATACCTTAAAGAAGCATCCTATGTTTTGCCTACATAGTACAGCATAGGCTATTATATGAACTTGTTTATGCCTAGTGTATACCTTGTATACCTGTTTTATTTGATGTGTCCTTTACGGGTTGTCTGGCATATTGGCTCCTTTGAACCCTATGATATGGTTGCTTTAATGCAGGCTACATTTCCCATGATGCCTCTGGCTTTGCAGAGACAGAGGGGTGAAGTCTCATCACACTGTATTTACTCTGCTCAGAGTATGTCAGGGCAGAAATGATAGATCAGTGACAAACAAAAAAATATACTCGTAGGTAACTTGGCTCCCTGTAAAACATCTGATCATTGTGGGACTTGTGCGGCAGCCACTAACTACCCCGACTCCACAAAGCTCCCTGTGCTTTTAGTGCCTTGTGTGAGAAAGGCGCATTACAAATGTTTGTCATTGTCTCAGCGCTTCCTATGTCTCTACTGCCTTCTGCTTGTTATAGATTTCTACAAGCAGGAGTCAGGGGGATCAGTGTGAAGCCACGTCTCATAGAGATACACTGGATATTCCGCAGCATTTAAAGACAGAAGAGTCAGGGGAATTTTACACCTCAGCAAGTTAATGTTTCAGGAGCTCACCTACTATATAATAATAATAATAATAATAATAATAGTCCTTTAATAGTCCCACAATGGGGAAATTCAGTGTGTTACAGCAGCAAAGATAAGATAAGCAGATACAAATACAAATACAACATGTACAGGAATGTTCCAAGGTGAGAGGCATTACATTAATAGCAGACAGACAGATAGGACGTAGCAGAGGGGGGGGGGGGGGATTTAACAGGCAGAGAGATATTTCAGTTCTCTGTATGTAATGATCTCCGCTTAGGTCGGTGTTGGTTGTACAGCCTAACCGCGGTGGGGAGGAAAGACTTCCGATAGCGCTCCTTCTCACACCTAGGGTGGAGCAGTCGGTCACTGACAGTACTGCCCAGCGCGATCACAGTCTCATGCATGGGATGGGAGTTATTCTCCCGCATGGAGCTCACCACGGACAGTATCCTTCTGTCACCCACCACCTGCACTGGGTCCAGGGGGCTCCCCAGGACAGAGCTGGCCTTTCTAATCAGCTTGTCAAGTTTATTTCTGTCCCTGGTTGATATACTGCTCCCCCAGCAGGCCACTCCAAAGAAGATGGCTGATGCCACTACCGAGTTGAAGAAAGTTCTAAGAAGTGCCCCCCGGATTCCAAAGGCTCTCAGTTTCCTAAGCAGGTAGAGCCTGCTGTGGCCCTTCCTGTACAGGGCCTCCATATGATCTGCCCAGTCCAGCTTATTATTAAGGAGCAAACCCAGGTACTTATAGGTGTTCACAATCTCGATGCCCATCCCCAGGATGTCCACTGGTTTAGGAGGGCTGAAGCCCTGGTCTTTTAGGTAGGGCAGAAATGATATCTTTAGAAGCACTGGAGAGACATATAGAGGTGAGTGGAACAGGTGGAGAGGGGTCTGAGAACTACTAGGAGATATTTGACAGGTGGGACATAATCCCATAGTTTAGGAGAAACTCCAGTACATGAGAGAGACTGGCCTGAGATATCTACACAGGGGTGCAAGCTCTGATCAGACTGGGGAACACAAGAACAAGCTGCCCATAAGAAAAAGGTTTACAGGCATGGATGCAACTGTTACACTACAGCTACATTACTGCACTGACTGACTGACTAGTAGTGTCTCACTATACACTATAGTAAAGTACAGTATTACATGTTCTGTACTGCGATTGACAGTGTCAGGATGGACTGCACTTTTGGACACCAGGTGAGAACGGCTCCATGCTACCTTTTTGGTACACTGCGCATACTGTACAAGATCCTGAAGAAGATCCTGTCTTCCAAAAAATAGTTATCACAGTTTTCAGTGGAGATTTCTGTCTTTCACACAGGGCTTTGCTTTATCTGTATTGGATATCTGCTTAGAGGGAGTCTGACACTACCAAAATCAGTTATAAACCACTTATATGCTGCTGTAGGGGCTGTTGGTGCTATTGTTAAAGGGAAACTATCAGGTTCCCTTTAATATATTTTATTTGTGTCAAAGTGCAATCTTGCCACAGTCAAATCCAAAGATTAATCCATATGCAAATTATCCGTCTGCTGAAGATAGGGAACGGCTATGCTGCAGTTTTTTGAGCCAAAGTCAAGAAAGGCCTAAGGGTGGGTTCACACCTGCGCTTGAGTCCGGATCCAGTTTTTTCATCGGAAACAAAGTTGGACATGCAGGACTATGTGTCCGATGAAAAAAAACGGCTTTGCAGCGCAGAGAGTGTAAGCGCACACCCGCGCATTGCTTTAAAAACCCATTAAAATAAATGGGTTTTTAACAAATGCGTCACTAACCTGTATCCGATACCTATCCTGTTTCCTGAGATTTTCACTCGGATTGGCAGCGGACAGACTCAAGCGCAGGTGTGAACCCACTCTGACAAGGAATGGGAAATATAAAGGAAATTTTTAGGCCTCCTGCACACGACTGTACTTTTGATCCGCAATTGCGGATCCACATTGCAGATCAAAGAACGCACACATGCATTTTTATGGGACCAGACACACAACTGCATTTTATGTGGCCGTGTGTCTATGCCATATACAAGGACAGCAAATTATGAAGCATGTCCTATTGTTGTCCGTATTTGTGGCACAGACCAGTGTAGAGAATCATACAAGATCAGTGATTGACATACTGATATAATGCTAGCATGTTTTTTTGAGGAATGTGGATCAATATTTGTGGACAGTAAATCCACTTATAATGTTCCATTCTGTTAAAGACCTCCTAGCTTTGGATCCAAAAAAATGCAGTAAAATCTGCGGACTCCCTGAATGGAAACCCGAACGCAGATGTGAACTGGCCCTTACTGGGAAGCTGGAAAAAAAATTCAGAATGGGGTGGTATTAGAGAAAAATTGCATTTGTGCACCTTTCTTCTGGGGTTCGTTTTACGGTGTTCACTGTGCACCTAAAATGACATGTCATCTGTATTCTGTGAGTCAGTACAATTATGGCGATACCAAATTGATATTGTTTTGGTTTTTTTTTATGCTTTAACCTCTTAAGAAAAATCCAAATCTTTACAAAAAAAAAAAAAAAGTCGCCATTTTCTGACACCCGTAACTTTTTTATATTTCATGTACAGGACTGCATAAGACATGTATTTTTTGCAGGGCCAGATGTACTTTTTATTTATACCATTTTGGGGAATGTCTATTGTTTTGATTTCTTTGATTGCTCTTTTGATTTCTTTACTGGCTACGGCGTTCACTGTATGTGAAAAATATTTTAATAAGTTAATAGACTGTGTTTTCAGACACAGAAATACGTAATATGCATTTGTTTTACTTATATATCTATTTTCATGTGTTCTAGGGAAAGCGGGGCGATTTGAATTTTCAATTCTTTTGTATTTTTTGTAACTTTTATTTTTAGACCCACTAGGGGTTTTGAACCCATGGGGGTCTGATCACTAATTCAATTCACTGCACTGCTAATACAGCCCCAAATCTCACTCCCGAGTCAGCATTCTCCCAGCAAACTGTAAGGTTATGCAAATTGCGGAAGTATCAGGATGTCAAAGGACCTAGCTCCAATTTTATACATATGGGAGGGGCATAAAAGCCAGATTAAAAGGAAAATTTTTTTGCTACAAGTAACCTCAAAAATCAGATCAAGTGGTATGGGATGATTGTGTGATGGCTCTTGTTCATCGACATGACAGTTATCGTCACCTCATGCCACCACTCTCAAAGGCTATCATGGTATACTGCAAGATAGTCAAAAAAATATATAAAACAGTGCAAAAAGGTATAGTGTACTACCTCGTAAATAGTCAAAAGAATAGGGCAGGTCAAACCTCACAAAGATACGCTTAAAATAATAAACTTTATTTGTACTCAACTTAAAATTGAAAAATACTCCTTAGACGTGATGCACACATAAACAATTGGACTGAACCGAAGTATGACCATAGATCTTGGGCGGTGGCTCATATATTGTAAGTTTGCACCCACATTTCCCACAGTTATCTAATGAAAGTGCCCAAAACAAGGGGGTAAGTCTGTCTTAATTTGCCCACTAGGCTACTAAACACCAGAAGAAGGTGATACCATTGATAACGCAGGTTCACCTAAAATCGCAACTGGTTTTAGCCAGTAGCGGCCATACACTAGTGCCGATAGAGGAGCGGGGAAAGAGACTACTATGCTCATCCACCAGTAGTTGCACAGTGCTTGGCAGATTTAGACAGACACTTCTGATGAATTGTCAGCATGATACGCTGACAGTAGAAACGCATTAGTGTAGATTTAGCAGTGGCATATCCTTTAAAAACGCTGCTTTTGAAAGCCCTGGTTAATCTATCCCCACTGGCTCATAACATGAGTGGGAGTGGACTGTAACGGGCTTTAAGATATTGCAGACTGTGCTGATTCCTATGGCATAACCTGCTTTATGGTCTTACTGACCTTTCTTTCTCTGCTTATTTGTCACACGTTGTTAGTCACTGGTTAAAACCAGTTGTGATTTTAGGTGAACCTGCGTTATCAATGGTATCACCTCATTCTGGTGTTTAGTAGCCTAGTGGGCAAATTAAGACAGACTTACCCCCTTGTTTTGAGCACTTTCATTAGATGACTGTGGGAAATGTGGCTGCAAACATACAATATATGAGCCACCTCTCAAGATCCCTGGTCATACTTCAGTTCAGTTCAATTGTTTATGTGTGCATCACTTCTAAGAAGTATTTTTCAATTTTAACTTGAGTACAAATAAAGTTTATTATTTTAAGCGTATCTTTGTGGGGTTTGTCCTGCCCTATTCTTTTGTACTGCAAGATGGCAATGAAGACTGGAATGGAGGTCTAGCCTCTTCAGCGATGAGTGCCTTATTGTCATAAAGGCAATGATAGCTGGAGATTGGTCTGGTTTCAAGTAACAGCTCAGTATTACCTTGGTTTAGTTGTGGCACCAGTGGTATGGCAATTTCTCCAAGGTATCCCAGGAGCCATTTTTCAAAAGGACAACACCAGGCCACATGTTGCTAGTGCTACTATAAACAGCCTTTGTGGTCTAAATGTGCTATCAAGGCCAGTAGCGTCTCCGTATTTGTCTCCCTTCAAGCACATCTGGGATGTGATTAGTCGACAAATACAAAGGAAGCCGTCAACATCCTTGATGATTTGTGTGCCCAAGTACAGTGTGGTATACCATTCTTCAGACAACCATTTATAACTTTATTAATAGGATGCTACGGTGTGTATAAGTGTGTTTATTTCTGTGCGTGCAGCTCATACTCAATACTGACTAAACTGAGATGTTTTGAATATTATATTTCCATTTTTTCATCATTTGCATATCATTAACATGTCCATCAATCCTGTGATTTCCATAACTCCAAGACTTTTCCTTCTTGGTGTCGCAATTTCAAGTGTATTTTATTTAGTATGAGTCACTGATGTAAGTTCTTGTTGTTTTAACTGCTTTAATGATGATTTATATGTATTATACCTCTGAAACAATGAGATTGTAATATAAAATGAGCATGGAGGAGGACAGAGAATGAAAAACTGTGGGTGAAAACAGTACATAAATGTCACTGATGTTCAAAAAACATGCATTTAAAGTGCTGTACTTCACCCTTTAAGCATGCTACTTTATACACTGCCAGGAGTAGTTTTCATTTTTAGGCTAAGGCCCCACGTAGCGATCCGTAGCTGAGAAAAGCAGCAGAAGCGCATTGCGTTTTTTTTTTCAGTAGTGTTTTTCACAGAAAGTCAGCAGAGTTTTCCTTTGCGGACTCTCTGTCTATTATACCTATATGGAAAATTCCAGCGTTTCCGTTGGTATAATTGACATGCTGCAATTTACAAAAATGCGACAGTTTTTAAAATCGCAGCATATCCACTGAGGATTTTTTTTCTGCAATGTGTGGATGGGACTAGCCAGAATCCCCATCCACTTTGCATGTACTGTAATATGCTGCATTTTTTGCCGTGGCGTTTCCGCAGCAGGCCAAAACACCATGTATTCACAAAGTGGGGCTCCAGTCTTATATGGACTTTGACAGAGCAGTGGAGTTGGGGTCAGTTTTCAGTGGAGTCAGAGTCGATGGAAAGGTAGCCACTACAATTCCAACTACACCTTTTGATCTGTTTCGAAGCTTCAGACACTGTTTCTGGATAATGTCAATTATTTTTCTGGATAGCTGTCTGGTCAGTCAGCTGGCATAGTTCTCACCATTTTGGCCAGGATAGATTGGTGGGAATGTACCTCGGCTTCTAAGGCTTTTGCTTCGCTATAGACAAGAATGTATCAAAAACAGTCATTTATGAAGCAGTTGGTGCTGGAGTCAAAGTGTAGATAAATAGAGAAGTCAGAGTCATAAGTTTGGCTTTCTGACCCCACAGTCCTGAATATTGAACACTGATGAGGCCCAGACTTTGGCATGTTCAGGCTATTGAGAATATAGCTATAAAGAAAAAGTTCATGATAATGTTATATCCCAGGAATAATATACGCAGCTATGTGATACACAAATATAAACAATGATGTCATAGCACATGAATAAAAATAGTGATACAGCACAACATAAACACACAGTAATTTCAATATACATATACAATGTACAGGGCCGGTTTTAGACAAAGTGGGGTCCTGGGCAAAATTAATAGCAAGGCCCCAAATGCTGATATGCAAACAACACCATCGTCTTCCAGTGACAACCCCTATAATAACGCCTCCTTTCTGCCAACAAAAAAGTAATAACAAGCCCCATTTACCACACACAATTCAAATGAGCACCTTTGTACCACCTAATAGATATTTGCACCCAGTCATCAGTTATTATAGCGCCTCCTTATAAATAATAGTCCCTGCTTATAAATAATATTACACCTTTATCAGTAATAGCGCCCTTATAAATGATAAATAGTGCCCTGTATCAGTAATATCCCCCTTATCAGTAACAGTCACCGCGTAAAAATAATACTGCTCCCTTATAAATAATAGCCCCCTCATAAATAATAGTTACCCTTGTAAATAATAGTCCCCATTATCACTAATAGCCCCCTTTATAAATAAGCCCACTTAATTATACCCCCCTTATAAAAAGTTCCCCTCTTATAAATAATAGCTCCCCCTTATAATGGATGCCTTATATATAATAGTTTCCCCCGTATAAATAATAGCCCGTCTTATAAATAATAGTTCCCCCTTATAATAGCCCCCTCATACTTAAGTTTCCCAATTATATATAGTAACCCACCCTTATATATAATAGTTCTCCGTTATACAGTGTCGGACTGAAGGGCCTTAGGCCCACCAGAGGAACTTGTTCTGGGGCCCCACCAAACAGCTTCCTGCTAATAGCCTACACCACGGCTCCTTCACTGAAGTCTTACATATGTGCTGACTATCTGGTGTTACTGAGTATGTTCCCAGTATAGTCAGCCCCTATAGTACTGTGCAGGTCCCAATAACTCCATGGCCAGTTCATGCACAGTACTGTATGGGGAATGACATGGCCATGGGGCACTACACATATGTGGAAGTTTATAGTGAGGGAGCTGTGATGCAGACATAGCACACAGGGCTGCCAGCAGGAATTGTGACCCCCCCCCACAGTATAATGCTCCACATGGTATATAATGCTCCACAGTATAAAATGCTCTCCTGATCCCTCCAGTTTCCCCACATTGTATATAATGCTCCACAGTAACCCCCCACAGAATAAAATGCTCCCCTGTGCCCCCCATAGTGGCCCCACATAGTATGTAAGGCTCCACACAGTATAATACTCCACAGTGGCCCACACAGTATACTACCCCTTAGTGGCCCCAGACAGTGCAATATGCTCCCCAGCAGCCCCACACAATATAATATGCTCCATACAGTATAATATGCACCCCACAATGCCCCCCCAGTATAATGCTCCACAGTGGCCTAACACAGTATAACATGCTCCATAATGACCTCCACACAGTATAATATACTCCCCAGAGGGGTTCCCCCAGTATAATGCTCCACAGTGGTCCCTCACAGTATAATATGTTCCCCACAGTCCCCCCCAGTATAATGCTCTACAATGGCCCCACAGAGTATCATATGCTCCCGAAAAGCCCCACACAATATAATACACTCCACAGTGGCCCCACACAGTATAACAGGCTCCCCACACTTTCCCTTCCCCCAGTATAAAGCTTCACAGTGGCCCATAGTATAATATGCTCCCCAGAGGGCCCCCGCTAGTATAATGCTCCACAGTGCCCCCTCCAGTATTTTGCTCCACAGTGGCCCCACGCAATATATTATGCTCCCCAGAGCGTCCCCCCAGTATAATGTGCCACAGTAGGCCCCAAGCAGTATAATATGCTCCCCAGAGGGCCCCCTAGTATAATGCTCATTAGTCCCCCCCGAATAATGCCCCACAGTGGCGCCACTCAATATAATATGCTCTGCTGATGGCCCCCCCAGAATAACGCTCCACAGTGACCCCACTCAGTGTAACATGCTCCAGAAATGGCCTCTACACAGTATAATATACTGCCCAGAGAGGTTTCCCCAGTATAATACTCCACAGCGGCCCAAAACAGTATAATATGCTCTCCAGAGCCCCCCCCAGTATAATGCTCCACAGTGGCCCAAAACAGTATAACATGCTCTCCAGAGCCCCCCCCAGTATAATGCTCCACAGTGGCCCCGCACAGTATAATATACTGGGGGGCCCCTCTGGAGAGCATATTATTCTGTGTGGGGAACCCGTGGAGCATTATACTGGCGGGGGCTCTGGAGAGCATATTATACTGTGTGGGGCCACTGTGGAGCATTATACTGGCGAGGGGGCCCTCTGGAGAACATGTTATATTCTATGGGGCCTCTATGGAGTATTATAAAGTGGGGGGGCTCTGGAGAGCATGTTATATTCTGTGGGGCCACTTTGCAGCATTATACTGTGGGGCCCCTCTGGAGAGCATATTATACTGTGTGGGGCCACTGTGGAGCATTATACTGGGGGGCCCCTTTGGAGAGCATAATGCTCCAAAGTGGCCCCACATAATATAACATTATCTCCAGAGCCCCCACATTATAATTTTCCACAGAGGCCCCACAGAATATAACATGCTATCTAGAGGGCCCCTTCCCCAGTATAATGCTCCACAGTGGCCCCACACAGTATAATATGCTATCCAGAGGGGGCCCCCAGTATAATGCTCCACAGGGGCCCTACAGTGCTATTATTATATTCTGGGGTCTCTTCAGACCCCAGAGTATAATAATCGAAGGCCCGGGGGAGGTGAGGGAAAATAACAAACAGTTATACTCACCTTGTCTTACCTCTGCTGGGCCTCCTCGCGCTGCTCCGCTATCCCCGCCGGCGCCGGCTTCTTCTTCTCTGCGGCTGACGTCACGCGTTGTGGACGTCACCGCTGAGGCCTGTGATTGGGCCTCAGCGATTAAGTGGGCAAGCTGTCAGCACGCCCCACGTGATCGCTAAGGCTGAGGCCTGGCCTCAGCGGTGATGTCCGCAACGCCAGAAGATGACGTCAGACGCCAGGACAGGTGAGTAAAAATGTTTGTTATTTTTACTCACCTCGGAAAGGAACCTGCGGTCCCTTTCTGTTATTGATTTGGCCGGGCCTGACTCCAGAACCTGAGTGATCGGTTCCGGATCCCGGGGGCCCCTTTGGGGACGGGGCCCTGGGCAATTGCCCAGTTTGCCACCCCCCCTAACGCCGCCGGCCCTGACAATGTATATGGTGATGCCACAGCACATAAATATTTTACACAATTATGTCACAGTGCAAGAATAATGCATATGAGATCACAATCAGAAATGATATCTATAATAATTCAAATATAATCAAAGGATTCACATGTGATGTCACAGTACAAGAAGGATATGCATTGTGATGATGTCACAGTACAAGAAAAATGCAAATTGTGAAGTCACAGTACAAGAAGAACAGACTGTGATGTCACAGTAAATGAATAATACACACTATTAGGCCACAGTACAAGAATAATGTAACAGTGATGTCACAGTACAGGGATAAAAAACGCAGTGATGTCACAAAACAGGAATATTGTACAAAGTGATGTCAATGTACAGGAATAATGCATATGGGATCACAATCAGAAATGATATCTATATTAATTCAAATGTAATCAAAAGATTCACACGTGAAGTCACAGTACAAGAAGAATACGCATTGTGATGTCACAGTAGAGGAAGAATGCACACTGATGTCACAGTACAGGAAAAATGCACATTGTGAAGTCACAGTAGAAGAAGAACACACACTGTGATGTCACAGTAAATGAATAATATACACTGTGATGCCACAGTACAAGAATAATGTAACAGTGATTTTACGGTACAAGAATAATGTAACAGTGATGTCACAGTGCAGGGATAAAAAACGCAGTGATGTCACAAAACAGGAATATTGTACAAAGTGATGTCAATGTACAGGAATAATGTACACTTTGATGTCAACATAAAAAAGCTTTAATTTATCCTTTAATAAAATGTTTCGTATAGGCACTACAAAAAATACTAAACTTTAGGAATGCCAGTTTTCACCAACTAACATATTACCTTAATGGCATAAACTGGGACAATGTCCTCAAAAATAAAAGTACGCAAACTAAATGGAACATTTTTAAAAGCATCTTATAAATAGGTTTGTGAAAAATGCATACCTCATGGGAATAAAGTAGTTAGAAACAGGATAAATGTGGTTAAATATAAAGGCAAGGAAGCAATAAATAATAAAAAAGAAAGTGTTTAAATTGCTAAAACAAGAAAGTACAGCAGTGACAAGACATTAAAGAATTATAAAGAAAAATGGCACTGTGTAAAAGACAAATAAAGGCAGCAAAAACTGAGAGAATCATAGCCGAACAAAGCGAATGTAGTACAAAAATAATCCTGAACTACATAAATATTAAGAAACGTAAAACTAAAAGTGCTGGCCCGATGAGAAATCATCTGAGTGTAATGGTGGAGGAGGATGAGGAAAAGGTCAGTCTATTAAATGCCTTCCTCTCTGCTATATTTACACAGGTATAGCCTATGTCAGATGACAAGATTAGAGATAATGTACATTCTCCTTTAAATGTCACCAGTTTAATCCAGCAAGAAGTGCCACTCCGCCTTTAAACACTAATATATAGAAGTGATTGAACTCAGATGGCATTTAGTTCTGCAGGAAACAAGCAGCATAATAGACCTTTATTTATAATATTCAAAGAGGTTGTCCATGAATATACTACTATATACATATTCCTAAGGGAATCTGACTTTTGGCACCCCAGCTGCTAGAGCCACAGTGCATAAGAACTAGCACAGATATGTATATTGTGCAGCGGGTGGGAGAACTACTACAAGCTCAGTCCCAGTAAGCTTGCAGTAACTTCCCCGCTACTCAGTGGGTGGAGCTGTGCTAGTTCCAGCACACTGCAGCCGCAAACAGCTGATCGTGAGGGGTGCCCGGAGCTGATCAGCTATTCATTGCTATTGAGAAACTCTTTAACCCCTTCTGCAGCATTTTTTATTTTCGTTTTTGATTCCCTGCTTTCCAAACCCCATAACTTTTTTATTTTTCCATTCACAGAACCATACTAGGTCTTAATGTTTGCAGGAAAAATTTTACTTTGTAATGGTACCATTTAATATCTTGTACAATGTACTGGGGAGCTGGGAAAAAATTCAGAATGGGCAGAATTGGAGAAAAACTGCATTTCAGCGACATTCTTATGGGCTTTATCTCCAGCGGATTAAGCCCCTGGATGCCATGATCAATAAAAATCATGGCATCCAGGTGTTCCGGGGCAAAATCGCCCCCAACACCCCCCCAAATCCCCGAGGGGTTGCCATGGCAGCCAGGTGGACAGGCCATGGCCTCCTGACTGCCTATGCTAGTTCCAATAGGAACTACTGTGCGATGTTCTGCTATACTATGTATTGCAGGACATGATGCTGGGATCTCAGATCCCCAGTGCAAAGTCTCGATGTGGGACATGTAAAAAGTGAAAAAACACACAAAATAAATAAACAAATAATAAAAAGTTAAAAAAAAATAATGTAAACAAAAATAAATAAACAAATATGTATCCTCACGTGCGTATAAGTCCCCACTCTCCAAAAGTAGAGTTAATTTTCCTGTATGGTGAATGTCGAAAAAAAAAACAAAAACAAAAAAAAAAAACAATATGTCGCAATGCGCAAATTAATGTATTTTAGTCACCTCGCTTTCCCCAAAAAACAACAATAAAAACTGATCAGAAAGTCAAACATACCAAACATTGGTACCAATAAAAAGTACAACTGACATATCTCTTTCAACAGTACAGTAAAAAAGTTATAGGTGTCAGAATATGGTGACCCGAGGCAAATTGTTCATTTTCAAAAAGTGACATTTTATTTGTAAAAGCGGTAAAACCTAATAAATAGCAATATAATTATGGTATCACCCTTAATCGGAATGACTCGCCGGACAAAGCTGCCATGTCAGTTTTAATGCAGAGTGAACACCAGAGTGAAAAATTATGATAGAATTGTGTGTTATTTCACATGGACCCCTAAAAAACGTTAATAAAAGCTAATCAAAACATTACATGTACCCCAAAATGGTGGCAAATAAACGTACAACTCCTCACACAAAGAATAAGCCCTCACTTAGCTACAGATGCATCTCAATAAATTAGAATATCTTTGAAACGTTTATTTATTTTAGTAATTAAATTAAAAAAAGTGACCTCCTATATTTTCTAGATTATTTACACACAGACTGTTCTATTTCAAGTGTTTTATTTCTGTAAATGTTGATTATGGATTACAGGTAATGAAAACCCAAATCTAACAAAATTAGAATATTGTAAAAAAGTTCAGTATTGTAAATTCAGTGTGTCACCTGCCAAGGTTTCCTAAGCCTTTAAATGGTCCCTCAGTCTGGTTCAGTAGGACACACAATCATGGAAGACGCTGATTATGGATTGTATTACTGAATTACTGAAATGAATGAACGTTTCAAAGATATTCTAATTTATTGAGATGCACCTGTGTGTCGACAGAAAAATAAAAAAGTTAGGAAATTTGGAAAGCAGGGAGAGAAAATATGAAAAAAGTCACCAAGCATTAACATACAAACTACCCTGCATCAAGGGTTAATAGCCGCACCTCTAGTGATTCTGCGCAGTTGGAAATTTTCCTCTAGCCCCACTGTTTCCAAGCAATCATTGCAGTTAGTCTCAGCACAGTTATCCTCTCAGGTATACAGTGGGCTGTCAGGTGGGCAGTCCATGTCTTTCTGCACCAGCCTAGGACCGCCTATTTGACAGTAGAGATAATTGTGCTGAAAATAACTGCAATCATTGATCAGGAATTATGGAGGTTAGAGAAAAAATTCCAGCTGTGCCAGAATCAGTGGAGTGGTGCCTATTGAAGGGCGCAAAGTGTTGGAGTTGATGGAAGTGTTGAAAGGTTCTTTTTAAGGATTCTATATTGACATAGTCTATCCTACGGAAGTGGTGCACAGCAAATGTGGTGCCAATATTCAAAAAGGGGTCATAAAGTCCAGAAACTACAGACTTCTGTTGTGTATAAAATATTTGAAGTGTTGCTATCCTAGACTATGTCAATGATAATAACACTATAAGACAGCGTCAGCATAGGTTTATGAGGGGATCGTACTGTCAGTCTAATCTCATCAGCTTCTATAAGGAGGTAAGTTACAGTCTGGACCTGGGGGAGGCTGAAGTACATACTCAATAAGGTCAGTCACCAGTGGGGTGCCACAGGGGTCAGTATTGGGTCCTCTTCCCTTTAATATTTTTATTAATGACCTAGTAGAGGGTTTACAGAGTAGAATTTCAGTGCTTGCAGATGATATTAAACTCTGTAAAGCAGTCAACACAGAGGAGGATAATGTAATATTACATTATAAGTGGAGGCTGGAGGAATGAAAAAGGGAAATGGCAAATGACGTTTCATGTGGATAAATGGAAAATGATGTATCTGTGCCGAGGAAGCAAGTTTTACAATTACGTATAAAATAGTAAAATACTGGGTAAAACTACAGACTTGGGGATATTGGTGGACAGTTAACTTCAGTGACCAGTGAGATGAATCAAAAGAAGCGTGCACGAAGGAAAGAAAAACCTTAATCCAGAATTTCAGAAAAATAAAGCTTTAGCGTCTTCACTCTTCTTTAAAAGTGCAGTGTCAGCAGCTAGGGGGCATTGGAAGGAGACCGACATCGGTGTGCCGAGGCACATTATAGTCCATGGTCAAGCTTACTGAATATGCAACAAGTAAAGCAATTTAGGGTAGGTTTACACTATGGAGCCAATTTATTATATATAAAAAGTCAGAATTTTTTTTTAGGGTTTTGTGCAAAAAAATGTATACTTTTTGTTTTCTGAGCCATGCTCACCACTTTCCCAAAATGGTGCATAACAAGAAATCTGGAGTAAATGATGTCATGAGCTGGCGGACATTTCCCTCCAAGCACACAGCCCAGCGGAGGGTCTGCCTCATTTATGTGCAGCTTGTCACAAATGAGGCCCAATCTCCGTTGGCTCAGGGGTTATGAAGATTGACGTTGGAAACACCAGTCTTCAGAAATCTCATCCATAGTGTTTTAGCTCAAAAACTCATGTTTAAATGTACATGTTTTTCAAAAATGCATGCATATGTCATCAATATATACAAACAAATAAATAGGTGCATGAGGGTAACTATATAGAATCCATTCAGAATAATGTATCATGTCCCTACACTTTCAGAGGGGCGGGCCTTACTACACAACGTCATTGCTGGCCTGTGAGGAACGCCCCTCCTGTCAGTACAAGGTTATGGAAGGGATACTGACAGTGGAGAGATATCAGTGCAGAAACTAATCGATCCAATATCTCTGGCACCTGGGTGCATAACAGCAAATCTGACAGTGTGCTGAAATCTGTGCAATGTCAACTTTCTAGTGGTATATAATACCGCAAATGTAAGAGGACATGGAAGGTCATCTTTAAACATTGCACAAAATACTCATGATCACTGTTATAAACTTAAAGGGGTTGTTCAGTTTCAGATCAATATCAAGAGACAAATATTATTGTTTGCATAATTAAAAGTTATATTATTTTCCTATATACTTTCTAGATCAATTCCTCACGGTTTTCTAGATCTCTGCTTGCTGTCATTCGTTCAGTTTACTTCTAGTGGATAAAAATCAGTCCATGGTCATGTGTTGGACACACAGGTGCACAGCTCGTTATAGTAACAGTACAGTAATCAGACAGCTATCTGATAATGAGCTGTGCACCTGTGTGTGCATCACATGACCATGGATTGTATATCACATGACCATGGACTGATTTTTATTCACTAGAAGTAAGCTGAATGAACAAGAACAAGCACAGATCTATAAACCAATGCGGAATTGAAACAGAAAGTATATTGGAAAACTGTATAACTTTTCATTATGCAAACAATATTTATCTCTCAATATTGGTCTGAAACTGGACAACCCCTTTAATACCATCCATAGACCTCAATCACCAATACATCAATAACCTTCCAGAACCTATTATCAGACTAACTTTATATGTCCAGGCACCATCCGCACATTAAAGGACACGACTGGTGACGGCTCATACAGCTTTATATATGTGTAATGACAGTAACCTCTATTAAAAAAATTGTCTGACCATTGTATAAGCAATGCTACGTCTGTTGCCGCCGCTGCTACCTCTTGTGTCACCCCCTCTACCTCATAGATTGTAAGCTCTTGCGAGCAGGGCCCTCAGTCCCAGTGTGTGAATTGACTATTTCTTTGTAATATATCTTTTTTGTCTGAACTTGAACCCTACAAATTGTACAGTGCTGCGGAATATGTTGGCGCTATATAAATACAATGTATTATTATATTAACCTATTAGGCTCATGAATCTGAAATAGATGCAGACTCTTTCCCAACTCACCAAAGATTCTTCAAGTTATTGGGGATCAATAGCAGGTCATCAATGTCTGAACCGGCTACAGATCTGTTTCTACATGCAAAAAATGAATTAAAACGCCTCTTATTTTTATACATCACTGGATGTCCGTGCACCACAATCTGAAATGTACGCCAGCTATGAGCTAACGTAGATATCTGCTGTTATCTTGGTAAGTTTTCTGTCATAAGTAATGATAAATGTGTTAGGCTGTGAAGGACAAGCCCCTTTTCCTCCCGTGCTCTGACCATTTTTTCCACAGTGATGTGAATGGGGCAAAAGTGATAAAAGCTTGCCTACACATGGAGAGATATTACAATGTAGAAATAATGAACACAATGATGTCTCAGTATAATGATAATGCACACCATGATGTCACAGTACAGGTCTAATCCACAGAGTAATTCATGGTAATAATTCAGTAAAGGAGTACTGAACACTGGGGTAATCCATACAATGTCACAATATACAGTCATATGAAAAGTTTGGGCACCCCTATTAATCTTAATCATTTTTAGTTCTAAATATTTGGGTGTTTGCAACAGCCATTTCAATTTGATATATCTAATAACTGATGGACACAGTAATATTTCAGGATTGAAATGAGGTTTATTGTACTAACAGAAAATGTGCAATATGCATTAAACCAAAATTTGACCGGTGCAAAAGTATGGGCACCTCAACAGAAAAGTGACATTAATATTTAGAAGATCCTCCTTTTGCAAAAATAACAGCCTCTAGTCGCTTCCTGTAGCTTTTAATCAGTTCCTGGATCCTGGATGAAGGTATTTTTGACCATTCCTCTTTACAAAACAATTCCAGTTCAGTTAAGTTTGATGGTCGCCGAGCATGGACAGCCCGCTTCAAATTATCCCACAGATGTTCAATGATATTCAGGTCTGGGGACTGGGATGGCCATTCCAGAACATTGTAATTGTTCCTCTGCATGAATGCCTGAGTAGATTTGGAGCTGTGTTTTGGATCATTGTGTTGCTGAAATATCCATCCCCGGCGTAACTTCAAATTCGTCACTGATTCTTGTACATTATTCTCAAGAATCTGCTGATACTGAGTTGAATCCATGCGACCCTCAACTTTAACAAGATTCCCGGTGCCGGCATTGGCCACACAGCCCCAAAGCATGATGGAACCTCCACCAAATTTTACAGTGGGTAGCAAGTGTTTTTCTTGGAATGCTGTGTTTTTTTGACGCCATGCATAACGCCTTTTTGTATGACCAAACAACTCAATCTTTGTTTCATCAGTCCACAGGACCTTCTTCCAAAATGAAGCTGGCTTGTCCAAATGTGCTTTTGCATACCTCAGGCGACTCTGTTTGTGGCGTGCTTTCAGAAACGGCTTCTTTCGCATCACTCTCCCATACAGCTTCTCCTTGTGCAAAGTGTGCTGTATTGTTGACCGATGCACAGTGACACCATCTGCAGCAAGATGATGCTGCAGATATTTGGAGGTGGTCTGTGGATTGTCCTTGACTGTTCTCACCATTCTTCTTCTCTGCCTTTCTGATATTTTTCTTGGCCTGCCACTTCTGGGCTTAACAAGAACTGTCCCTGTGGTCTTCCATTTCCTTACTATGTTCCTCACAGTGGAAACTGACAGGTTAAATCTCTGAGACAACTTTTTGTATCCTTCCCCTGAACAACTATGTTGAACAATCTTTGTTTTCAGATCATTTGAGAGTTGTTTTGAGGAGCCCATGATGCCACTCTTCAAAGGAGATTCAAATAGGAGAACAACTTCCAATTGGCCACCTTAAATACCTTTTCTCATGATTGGATACACCTGGCTATGAAGTTCAAAGCTCAGTGAGGTTACAAAACCAATTTTGTGCTTCAGTAAGTCAGTAAAAAGTAGTTAGGAGTATTCAAATCAATAAAATGATAAGGGTACCCAAATTTTTGCACCGGTCAAATTTTGGTTTAATGCATATTGCACATTTTCTGTTAGTACAATAAACCTCATTTCAATCCTGAAATATTACTGTGTCCATCAGTTATTAGATATATCAAATTGAAATGGCTGTTGCAAACACCCAAATATTTAGAACTAAAAATGATTAAGATTAATAGGGGTGCCCAAACTTTTTCATATGACTGTATGTACAGAACATGCAGTGATGTCATCATGTATACAATGACCTCAACAAATGGACACCTGTGCATGGTGATATTACAGCACAGGAATAATACACTGTGATGTCACTGTACAGAGAAATGTGTTCAGATTGCAGCGTTACTATGGTTCGCCCACAACCTCAATGTTTCTCTAAAAGGGTAAAACTTGTGGGTGACTTGCAATGATTGTCACCCAACTTCTCTCCCCGCAGGAAGGCTTTAATGTCTTGTATGACTCACAGTAATGCAAGGTTTTTACGGCAACTCGTGGGCAGCCATATCTTGAAATATTTTATACTTTATAATTAGATTATATTTGTTTTTGTTAGCAGGGATTGTAAAAGAGAGATTAGGTTACTGCCCGCACCAGACAGCAGCATTTCCAGCTATCGCAGCTTCTAACATGATTAGAACAGAAGGAATATGTTTTATGTTAGCTAAACAGATGCAAAAGCACGCTAAGCCTAAAAAACACTTGCACCATTCTATTTTTAAGTTTTTGTTAACTTTTCCAACAAGTACAGGGTATAGAAAACAAACCAGGAGAGGAAAACAAAGACAGGGATGGACATACCAGTTGCACTGGGGCCCAGTAGGTAAGAGGGCCTACTGTCACCCTACAGCAGCTTCATACTGTCTTTCAGATTACATAAAATTGCCTGAGCTATTGAATTTCATGGCTAACAACTACTAATATATAAAGGTGGTGTTCTATGATAAGATATGGAATAACAAGGGGCCCATATACTGTTCCTGGCAGGGCCCTCTACTGGTTATGTCTGCCACTGAACAAAGACCACTACATGGTATCAGGCTTGTGTACTTCACAGTGCAGAGGAGACCACAGGATAAGTTCTACAGTGTTGTTGTAAGGGAATCACTAGAGGAGCGATTCCCCAGTAGCTGCTGGAGAACTTAGGGGGGAGGGGCACAACAAGACAGTGGACCCTAAGCTGAATCCCCCCCACTGTCCCTGGCTAACTTGCCCGATCTGTCCTAGGTGACAGCCAGCAACCACGTCGACAGTCCCTCCTTATAATAAGTGATCACATAGAACGCAGACAAGACGCACAACAACAAAGGGAGGTCAGCTAGCCAAGAGGTCAGTAACAATCGAGCAATGCAGCACAGAATCGAGATCCAAGAGAATAGTCAAAGTCAAAGCCAGTGGTCAGAAAATCAGGTAACAAGGTAGCAAGGGAAATAATGAAGAGAGCAGGCAAAACACAAGTGAAATAATCGGCAACTTGCAGAGAAGTGACAACCTGTATATAGAAAGTCTGGGCCCAGCCCCACACCTGATAGGCACACAGGCTGTCAATCACACAAGCCAGGAAGAAATTAACTCTATATCTTCCAGAGAGAAATGCTTAGAACACGGGTGTGGTTAGAAATCCATTACACTGATTAGGACCATGTTCAGACTGAGCATCAAGAAACTTACACAAAGAACCAAATTGAAGACGCCTCCTTCGCCACAGCGTGCGAGCGGAGAGCGGCGCCGAGACCCGAAACGGCAGAGACGTTACAGTAGTGATGATTCTGCTTAAATATGGATATAACTCAAAGCTGTATTTTGGTCTCTGGGTAGCGTATCTCTTTACTCATAAGGTGCGCAGCCATAATCATAGGTATATTGCCAATAGTGGCCGGACTGGAACAATAGGGCTTTGTATCCATCCCAGCAGGGCTCCATTGAATTCATACACAGCCCTGAGTGATCAAAGAAACATGCATGGTGCAGCCTGCACTGGTAGATCAGACATGGTTGATAACATTGTATCATTTCACTTGGTCTCAGCTCTTTACAAAGAATCTGGACTTGAGTGGATTAATCCACCAGACTTGCTGTTGCTGATGACCTCATTCTGGGTGGTGTCATAAAGGGTATATAAGATGAGATAAGAGGTCAGTGGGGGGAGATTGTGCTGGGACTACAAGAGAACACTATGAGGAGTTTTAGAGACAGACTACAGGATATTACAGACAGACCACTGTGAAGAGCATGCAGGCTGGATTATTGTATTGATGCCACATGCTAGGAGTTAATGCCGCTGCCTCCACTGGTGATCTCCACATGCCATGTGTGAGTGTTGGACTATAGAGCCACATCCAGGATATGTGTGGTAAAGTAACTATTTCACTTTTATGCCCTTTTTATTTCATTGCACTGTATCTTGTAACTAGTAACTGTTAATGCTTGCATGCATCTGCATATCTGTTCTGAACTGCATGTGTTAGATGTTAATACCGACCCATTTAGGGGTTAATAAATATATAAAATTTAGAAAGCTTGTCTTGTATTTATCTTGTGGACCCAACACTCAATGGCGGTGAGTGTGGTTTTTTATGAAAGAAGACTCAGGTGTGAGCCAAAGCGGTGTTGGCGCACTGAGGATCTTTCACAAGTGTTAATAGCAATAAAATAGTAAGTCCCATAGTATTCACAGGTCCATGGTCTGAGCCGCAGACTGACCAGTTTCCCAACTGGGGAAGCAGGACGCTCACTGTTTCTTCTAGGAGTCAGAAGTTACTCTTCTTACTCAGAAATCCTGCTCCAAATCATATAAATCTATATATCACAGAGCTCAACTTCTCTCCCGCTATCATATAAACCTATATATCACAGAGCTCAGCTTCTCTCCTCTATCATATAATCCTATATATCACAGAGCTCAGCTTCTCTCCCGCTATCATATAAACCTATACATCACAGAACTCAGCTTCTCTCCTCTATCATATAAACCTATATATCACAGAGCTCAGCTTCTCTCCCGCTATCATATAAATCTATATATCACAGAGCTCAGCTTCTCTCCTCTATCATATAATCCTATATATCACAGAGCTCAGCTTCTCTCCCGCTATCATATAAACCTATACATCACAGAACTCAGCTTCTCTCCTCTATCATATAAACCTATATATCACAGAGCTCAGCTTCTCTCCCGCTATCATATAAATCTATATATCACAGAGCTCAGCTTCTGTCCCGCTATCATATAAACTTATATATTACAGAGCTCAGCTTTTCTCCCTCTATCAAATAAACCTATATATCACAGAGCTCAGCTTCTCTCCCTCTATCAAATAACCCTATATATCGATGAGCTCAGCTTCTCTCTCGCTATCATATAAACCTACTGTAGATATCAGAGCTCAGCTTCTCTCCCGCTATCATATAAACCTATACATTACAGAGCTCATCTTTTCTCCCTCTATCATATAACCCTATATATCGCTGAGCTCAGCTTTTCTTCTGCTATCATATAAACCTATATATTACAGAGCTCAGCTTTTCTCCCTCTATCGTATAACCCTATATGTTGCTGAGCTCAGCTTCTCTCCCTCTACCATATAAACCTATATATTGCAGAGCTCAGCTTCTCTCCCTCTATCATATAAATCTATATATTACAGAGCTCAGCTTTTCTCACTCTATCAAATAAGCCTATATATCACTGAGCTCAGCTTCTCTCTCACTATCATATAAACCTATATATCACAGAGCTCAGCTTCTCTCCTCTATCATCTAAACCTATATATCACAGAGCTCAGCTTCTCTCCCTCTATCATATAAACCTATATATTACAGAGCTCAGCTTTTCTCCCTCTATCAAATAACCCTATATATCGATGAGCTCAGCTTCTCTCTCGCTATCATATAAACCTATATATCACAGAGCTCAGCTTCTCTCCCTCTACCCTATAACCCTATATATCACAGAGCTCAGCTTCTCTCCCACTATCATATAAACCTATACATTACAGAGCTCAGCTTTTCTCACTCTATCATATAACCCTATATATCGCTGAGCTCAGCTTCTCTCCCGCTATCATATGAACCTATATATTACAAAGCTCAGCTTTTCTCCCTCTATCATATAACCCTATATATCGCTGAGATCAGCTTCTCTCCCTCTACTATATAAACCTATATATTGCAGAGCTCAGCTTCTCTCCTTCTATCATATAAATCAATATATCACAGAGCTCAGCTTCTCTCCCTCTATCATATAAACCTACATATCACAGAGCTCAGCTTCTCTCCCACTATCATATAAACCTATATATCACAGAGCTCAGCTTCTCTCTCTCTATCATATAAACTTATATATCACAGAACTCAATTTCTCTCCTTTTATCATATAAATTTATATATCACAGAGCTCAGCTTCTCTCCCTCCAACATACAGTATACATCTATATATTACAGAGTTCAATTTCTCTCCCTCTATCATATAAATCTATATATCGCAGCACTCAGCTTTTCTCCCTCTATCAACTCCAGCTCTCACATAGGACATCAGAAATCGCCTGACAAATTCCCTTTATTTACATCATGAACTAATGGTTCATGAATGCAGAGTCCCTATAAGTCCAAAATCCTACCGAAGGTACTCTATCTCCCCTAAAAAGGAGAATACCTATGTAGCACAGCATGCCTCATTTCTTGCTGATTCTGTGCTTCTGTATAAACTCAATGCACATACAGTCATATGAAAAAGTTTGGGCACCCCTATTAATCTTAATCATTTTTAGTTCTAAATATTTGGGTGTTTGCAACAGCCATTTCAATTTGATATATCTAATAACTGATGGACACAGTAATATTTCAGGATTGAAATGAGGTTTATTGTACTAACAGAAAATGTGCAATATGCATTAAACCAAAATTTGACCAGTGCAAAAGTATGGGCACCTCAACAGAAAAGTGACATTAATATTTAGTAGATCCTCCTTTTGCAAAAATAACAGCCTCTAGTCGCTTCCTGTAGCTTTTAATCAGTTCCTGGATCCTGGATGAAGGTATTTTTGACCATTCCTCTTTACAAAACAATTCCAGTTCAGTTAAGTTTGATGGTCGCCGAGCATGGACAGCCCGCTTCAAATTATCCCACAGATGTTCAATGATATTCAGGTCTGGGGACTGGGATGGCCATTCCAGAACATTGTAATTGTTCCTCTGCATGAATGCCTGAGTAGATTTGGAACTGTGTTTTGGATCATTGTCTTGCTGAAATATCCATCCCCGGCGTAACTTCAAATTCGTCACTGATTCTTGTACATTATTCTCAAGAATCTGCTGATACTGAGTTGAATCCATGCGACCCTCAACTTTAACAAGATTCCCGGTGCTGGCATTGGCCACACAGCCCCAAAGCATGATGGAACCTCCACCAAATTTTACAGTGGGTAGCGAGTGTTTTTCTTGGAATGCTGTGTTTTTTTGACGCCATGCATAACGCCTTTTTGTATGACCAAACAACTCAATCTTTGTTTCATCAGTCCACAGGACCTTCTTCCAAAATGAAGCTGGTTTGTCCAAATGTGCTTTTGCATACCTCAGGCGACTCTGTTTGTGGCGTGCTTTCAGAAACGGCTTCTTTCGCATCACTCTCCCATACAGCTTCTCCTTGTGCAAAGTGTGCTGTATTGTTGACCGATGCACAGTGACACCATCTGCAGCAAGATGATGCTGCAGCTCTTTGGAGGTGGTCTGTGGATTGTCCTTGACTGTTCTCACCATTCTTCTTCTCTGCCTTTCTGATATTTTTCTTGGCCTGCCACTTCTGGGCTTAACAAGAACTGTCCCTGTGGTCTTCCATTTCCTTACTATGTTCCTCACAGTGGAAACTGACAGGTTAAATCTCTGAGACAACTTTTTGTATCCTTCCCCTGAACAACTATGTTGAACAATCTTTGTTTTCAGATCATTTGAGAGTTGTTTTGAGGAGCCCATGATGCCACTCTTCAGAGGAGATTCAAATAGGAGAACAACTTGCAATTGGCCACCTTAAATACCTTTTCTCATGATTGGATACACCTGGCTATGAAGTTCAAAGCTCAGTGAGGTTACAAAACCAATTTTGTGCTTCAGTAAGTCAGTAAAAAGTAGTTAGGAGTATTCAAATCAATAAAATGATAAGGGTACCCAAATTTTTGCACCGGTCAAATTTTGGTTTAATGCATATTGCACATTTTCTGTTAGTACAATAAACCTCATTTCAATCCTGAAATATTACTGTGTCCATCAGTTATTAGATATATCAAATTGAAATGGCTGTTGCAAACACCCAAATATTTAGAACTAAAAATGATTAAGATTAATAGGGGTGCCCAAACTTTTTCATATGACTGTAGATATACTGTATTGACTATGGGCTTTGTATTATGGATCTGTACAACAGAACTCAGTAACGCAGCCCTGTGTATGAAGCCTAATAATGTCATAATCATTTTCTACATACACTACACACCCAGTTATGTTTGTTACATGCTGACAGCAAAGGCAGAATACATTTAAGCCCTTATCAAGCTTAGAAATGGTTTAAACTCTATTCAAGCCATAAATTAGCACAATCCAGAAACAATATAGCATACTCCAGCTCATACCTGTAATTGGTATCAATAAGCAGACAGCTCTGTGTGCTGCTGTGTACTGGGGTAATGCTGTTCAGTGCACATTCAAGTGACTGAAAGCTGAGCTGCAGGAGCCACTACACAGTGTACAGATCTGTCTCCTTTCAGCTTCATACACTGTAAACATCTAGCAGCCTCATAAGATGATCAGTATAGTCCGTACAGTGTCGGACTGGGATGTCTAGGGCCCACCAGTGAAATTGTTTCTAGGGGCCCACCATCAGGACCCCTGCAGATCAGCGGTACCGAGACAGGGCGGCAAAAGGTAATATGTTGGGAGCCATGTTGCTCATCCACCATACCATGTGCACCACTGCCCTACCTAAACACACTGCTACACCCTGTATGGCAAGTAAACAGCATGGCTCTTAGAATTGTTACCTGTAGCTGCACTGTCCTGTAAAAGCTGATCTACAAAGGTCCTGGCTGTTGTATCATCGCAGATGTAATATTGCTGGCCTATCCTAAGGACAGGCCATCAATATTAGAAATATGGATAAATCCTTTGAAGAGGTTGTCCAGGAATTGGCGCAACCCATGTCCCTTGCGGGAGGTGTAAAATAAAAAAATAAAAAATCATACTCACCTGTCCCCGGCGTTCCGTTGTCCACTGCCAGTGTCCTTTCAGTCTCGTGCCGGTGACTCCTTGCTGGGAGTCCTGCACCTCATGTGACCGCTAAGACCAATTAGGTACAGGATTTCCAGAAATGAGGGGCCACCATGAGACCGAACAGATAGAGGCAGGGGACAATGGGGTGCTGGGGACAGGCGAGTATGGTTTTTTTGAAAAATTTTTTTTATTTTTACACCTCCCTGGCGGCCGCCACAGTGGTCGCTCTAGTTTATGGACAACCTCTTTTAAGGGGTTGTCTGGGCCAAATTTTTCTATGGTCACTTCACTGGTCCCCCCATACTGTATGGGGAATAGTGATGGAGCCATTATATTGTGTGGGTGCAGTGATGGGGGATAACATCCTGTGGAGGGGACATTAAACTGTGTGGGGCATATTAAAGAGGTTGTCCAGAGTTACCTTTTTTATGACCTATGGTCAGGATAGGCCATAAATACCTGATCGCTAGGGGGCTGACACATGGCCCTATCAGCTGTTCAGAGCCACTTCCGGCACCTGTTCTGTACACAACACAGGGCCGGAAGCAGAAAGATCCATCCGCTGTTTAGTTTCCCAGCGCCTTCACTGCAGCTCAGTTCCTACTGACTTCAGTAAGTGCTGAGATGCAGTGAAGATGCCCGGCTAATACACAGTGGACAGAGCTTTCTGCTTCTGGCCCTGTATTGTGTACAGGACGGGCGCCAGAAGTGGCTCCGTACAGCTGATCAGTCCGGGGTCAGCCACGTACAGATAAGATATCTATGGCCTATCCTGAGGATAAACCATAACAAATTATGCCTGGACAACCCCTTTAATATACCCCCCTAATGAGCTACACTTTAAAGAGGTTGTCCAGTATAATTTTTGTCTTTTTTATAATTATTGCGGGAGAAGTTAATCCCCCCCCCAAAAAAAAACAAAAACATACTAAACATACTCACCTGTCCCCGGTGCTCCGGTGTCAGCAGGTCCCAGCACGGTCCGGTCCTGCTGCTCCGCTGTCTTCTTTTGCCGGAAGTCCTCACTGGCTGTGACGTCCCAGGTCCCTTCCTTTAGGCCGCTGATTGGCTTCAGGGGTCATGTGACGTCACAGGTAGTCACGTGCAGGGGGAACTTGCGCTGGAAGAAAACAGAGCTGCAGGCCGAACCGCGCTGGGAGACACTGGGGACAGGAGAGAAAGTTTGTTGTTTTTTTTTACCTGCCCCAGTGTAATAAAAAAAAATGTTATCCTGCACAACCCCTTTAATGTCCCCCAGGCTATTGGCCTCCATCACTGCCCCGCCAATGACCCCATCAATGGTACCCATACAGTATAGGGGACCAGTGAAGGAGCCACTGTACAGGGAGGAATATTGATGTTTATGCCCATACAGTGGCCCCTTCGCTGGTCTCCCCTATAGCAGTATTGGAGTTTCTGCGACTTAGGTATTGTTATGCTGGAGCCCTAGAGCAGGCACCAGCATAACAATACAGTGAGAAATTAGCTGGGGTGGGAGGGGGGGAATTACAACTCTCAACAGACCCAGAGCATCTGGAGTTGTTAGGGGTTGTAGTTATCAGAGTTGTCAGTGAAGTTGAAAGATTTGGGGGCAAAATAGGGGGGAAAAGTTGTTTTTTTGTTTGCGTGGTTAAGTTGTACTTACCTTTCACACTGCTGGTCTGGGCTCCTATGCAGAAACCCGCCACCACGCACAGCATCAGTACGTCAGTGACGCTTGCAGCAACAAGCTGCAACTGGATTGGTTCCATCGGCTGCCCATCAGGATCCCCCTACCCCATCCCTAGAGTAAATTCTTGATAGTGACGGTTATGGGTGCTGCAGCGATATCTCAGATACTTGAAAGCGATACAGCTTTAGTACCCACAACCGCAGTTGTCAAGAACATGGTGAATGAGCAGCGCAGCACCCAGCATGTAAACAATACTTGGACAGTATAATATGCTCCGCAGTAGCCCCAACACAGCATTATATGCTCTGCAGTGGTCCCAGCACAGCATTATATGCTCACAGTGGCCCCCACACAGTATTATATGCTCACAGTGGCCCCCACACAGCATTATATGCCCTCAGTGGCCCCCACACAGTATTATATGCCCTCAGTGGCCCCAACACAGCATTATATGCTCCGCAGTGGCTCCCACACAGTATTATATCCCCTCAGTGGCCCCCACACAGTATTATATGCCCTCAGTGGCCCCCACACTGTATTATATGCACACAGTGGCCCCCACACAGTATTATATGCCCACAGTGGCCCCCACACAGTATTATATGCCCACAGTGGCTCCCACACAGTATTATATGCCCTGAGTGGCCCCCACACTGTATTATATGCCCACAGTGGCCCCCACACAGTATTATATGCCCAAAGTGACCCACACACACTATTAGGTGCTCCCCCCCCCCCCAGCCCCAAAGCCGGTGCTATTATTATACTCTGGGGTCTCCTCAGACCCCAGAATATAATAAGTACAGGTCCAGGAAAAGTGTTTAAAAATAACAAACACTTATACTCACCTTGTCTTACCTCTCCGGGGTATCCTCGCTCCGTCCTGCAGTCTTTACCATCTTCCTTGGTCCCCTGGTCTCCACGTCCTGTGTCCCAGACGTCACCGCTGGGGCCTGTGATTGCACCTCAGCGGTCACGTGGGACGCGATGACGTCATTACGCTAGCGCGCTCCATGTCTCCGCTGGGGCCTAATCACAGGCCCCTGCAGTGAGGCCGGAAAAGTGCCGGAGACGATGCTGAGCCCAGGACAGCCAGGTGAGTGTTTTTTGTTTTTTTTTGTCACTTCCCCTGGGCTGGCATCTAATGTAAAGGGGCCGGCCCCTTTCCATTAACAATAGGTATAGCGGTCGGGGAACCAGGCCTTCCCCGACCACTATCATGATAGTCCGGGGCCCCGGCCATTTCCAGCTGGCCGCGGGTCCCGCACCCCTGTGGCCACGATCGTTACGCCACTGTCCATTGGTCAGGGGCCCGATCGGGATGGTCAGGAGCCGGTTGGGCCCCTGACCGTCCCGATCAGACCCTTGACCTTTGCATTGGCAAAATGAGTACTAATAGTCGGGGCTCGGGGCCCGCCGGGGGATTCACCGGTTCGACCCTGAGTCCGTAAATATCAAGAATTGGACAACCACTTTAACAGCTTAGACTGATACAATGAACACAGAAAGAATGAAAATCGCTATATATTAGTCTCTGGCCATTTTAATGACTTTAATATTACTGCAAACAATTCTATAGGGTTCATTTTTTAGACGGCCGAAACTATCGAAGCCTATTTACAGAGTATATAAATAGTATATAAATGTATCCGATACTAATCCATACATGCTCCACCTCAGCAGCTTTAGTCAATGTGCATTAAAAATCTGCCCATAACTGACTAAATTACCATTAGTAAGGACATTATACTTCTCATTTACCAGGATTTATTATTCTCAAAGTTCTGAAAGCCGCATGATGGCCCTCATTAAAACGTCAGCCATGTGATCTTCCCAGTGCACACAAGCGTGACGCTCGCGTATTGAAACCCGGATTAACTTTAGACAACAAATTTGTGCAAACAACTTCTGCTGAGCTGGAAAAGCGATTCTATTTGTGCTTGTAAAAGGCTTTGGAGGTGAGAACGGTCTCCAGATCTGCCCAGCAACTGCACTAACATTTTACATCTATCCGGTTTTATGGTTTTACAGTGTGAAATCGAGTGAGGATAAAACTAAAATGTAATGAAAAAACTTATTTACAATGCAATGTGAAAATTCTGGCATGTAATTCCAAGTAATACAAAGACTGATGCAACATCTTTGGCCTCTTCATTTTAACATAGATTATGCCATAGACCTTGTAGCCCATTCAAACCACACTGTAGTGCTGCTGTATTCCATATAGCTCCATATAGTCATACATAAAGCTAACAATCTGTCTTCCTGAAGCCACCACTAGAGGGAGCTTACTGCATACTATTATACATTATACCCAATAATAGAGCAGCATGCAGTAAGCTCCTTAGCTCCCCCTATGGGTGTAACAGATTGTCAGTTTATCTATTGTATAGTCAGCATGGCACAATGTTCATTTTCACAATACAAAATCTTTATATAAACATTCATCTTACAATACAAAAGTGCAATAAGCAATATGTCACCATATAGAGATGGTCCATAGATCAATCTATACTTGTTTGGCATGTGGTTAAGCTTTCTACAGCCTCTGTTTGTGTCTGCTATACACCTGGACTAACCTAGTATGGATTTTCATGGACACCATGTATAGATTTGAGCAAGTATGGATAGATCTATAGTCAATTATGGACAATTAATGTAAAATTAACCAAAACTGACAGTCTCTTCAGACCCCAGAGTATAGTAAGCGGAGGCCTGTAGGATGTGATCAAACATAAAAAACAGCCTCTCCTAGGCTCCAGCACTGGTCTTGGCCCAACACATACTTTAAAAGGGGCATGGCCTAAATAATCACCATTAATCATGGTAAAATGCCCAATTAATTGCAATTTTGAAAATCACCCAGTCCCAATCTATGTGCAATATCTATTGTATATTATTGTCCCCATTAAAGGAACTACGACACCACTTATTTTCTTTGTGCTTCTTTTTTGGATAAACCATGGGTTTCTGGGAAGCCTCTGGCCCTGTGTCACACTATCAGAAGCAGCACCCTTGACCCTCGAGTTGCTCCGTCTCCTTCCTCCTCTCCTGTGCTAGCTACCTGTACGATGGGACTGGCTTTAGTGTTATAATGATCTATTCTGTCAGCCCCTATAGTATAGGTAAAAACCAGTGGAAGTGGAAGAGGAGGGAGGAGGCAGAGTGACTTAGGGATCGGGTGCTGATTCCAATCATGTGGCTGGGGTCAGAACCAGCCCTGAAACATGTTGGAAAAGAAACATGGAGAAAAGTTAAAGTGGTTTAACTGCAATACTAGACACAGTCTATAAACAGTCATGGCACTGTTGGTAAAATGTAGAAAATATGTTTTAGGTTATCATATAATATATGGAAAATAATTTTCTATTGAGATTTATACACATGGGATATGTTTATTACAGACTTCAGCTGAAGGTATTTTTCTGCTTTGGCAGTCATGCTTAGAAACAACGAGATTACTGATAACGCACAGAAAAATACTGCCAGCAGGCACTAGTATCAGGGATGCCAAGCTTAATCCTCACTATCACTATCATGTTAAATCTGTGTCATTTATAACCAGCTTTGCGGATTAACCTATAGTAGCGTCTTTACAACACATTCAATATGGTTATTCTGGGCATTTACAAAGGGATAGCACTAATATTAATAAGCATTGAAGGTTAAAACAGCTGCTGTAATAAGCTACATACAAGGTTAGATTGACACAGGACAGTTACTTAAAAAAAAACTACACTGTGTGAATCTGGCTGGAAAACACTTGTCTGTTTTAAATAGATACAGATGAGAGAAGACAAAATTGAGCAAGCTGTGCTATATACAGTCATATGAAAAAGTTTGGGCACCCCTATTAATCTTAATCATTTTTAGTTCTAAATATTTGGGTGTTTGCAACAGCCATTTCAATTTGATATATCTAATAACTGATGGACACAGTAATATTTCAGGATTGAAATGAGGTTTATTGTACTAAAAGAAAATGTGCAATATGCATTAAACCAAAATTTGACCGGTGCAAAAATTTGGGTACCCTTATCATTTTATTGATTTGAATACTCCTAACTACTTTTTACTGACTTACTGAAGCACAAAATTGGTTTTGTAACCTCACTGAGCTTTGAACTTCATAGCCAGGTGTATCCAATCATGAGAAAAGGTATTTAAGGTGGCCAATTGCAAGTTGTTCTCCTATTTGAATCTCCTCTGAAGAGTGGCATCATGGGCTCCTCAAAACAACTCTCAAATGATCTGAAAACAAAGATTGTTCAACATAGTTGTTCAGGGGAAGGATACAAAAAGTTGTCTCAGAGATTTAACCTGTCAGTTTCCACTGTGAGGAACATAGTAAGGAAATGGAAGACCACAGGGACAGTTCTTGTTAAGCCCAGAAGTGGCAGGCCAAGAAAAATATCAGAAAGGCAGAGAAGAAGAATGGTGAGAACAGTCAAGGACAATCCACAGACCACCTCCAAAGAGCTGCAGCATCATCTTGCTGCAGATGGTGTCACTGTGCATCGGTCAACAATACAGCACACTTTGCACAAGGAGAAGCTGTATGGGAGAGTGATGCGAAAGAAGCCGTTTCTGAAAGCACACCACAAACAGAGTCGCCTGAGGTATGCAAAAGCACATTTGGACAAGCCAGCTTCATTTTGGAAGAAGGTCCTGTGGACTGATGAAACAAAGATTGAGTTGTTTGGTCATACAAAAAGGCGTTATGCATGGCGTCCAAAAAAACACAGCATTCCAAGAAAAACACTTGCTACCCACTGTAAAATTTGGTGGAGGTTCCATCATGCTTTGGGGCTGTGTGGCCAATGCCGGCACCGGGAATCTTGTTAAACTTGAGGGTCGCATGGATTCAACTCAGTATCAGCAAATTCTTGAGAATAATGTACAAGAATCAGTGACGAATTTGAAGTTACGCCGGGGATGGATATTTCAGCAAGACAATGATCCAAAACACAGCTCCAAATCTACTCAGGCATTCATGCAGAGGAACAATTACAATGTTCTGGAATGGCCATCCCAGTCCCCAGACCTGAATATCATTGAACATCTGTGGGATAATTTGAAGCGGGCTGTCCATGCTCGGCGACCATCAAACTTAACTGAACTGGAATTGTTTTGTAAAGAGGAATGGTCAAAAATACCTTCATCCAGGATCCAGGAACTGATTAAAAGCTACAGGAAGCGACTAGAGGCTGTTATTTTTGCAAACGGAGGATCTACTAAATATTAATGTCACTTTTCTGTTGAGGTGCCCATACTTTTGCACCGGTCAAATTTTGGTTTAATGCATATTGCACATTTTCTGTTAGTACAATAAACCTCATTTCAATCCTGAAATATTACTGTGTCCATCAGTTATTAGATATATCAAATTGAAATGGCTGTTGCAAACACCCAAATATTTAGAACTAAAAATGATTAAGATTAATAGGGGTGCCCAAACTTTCTCATATGACTGTATCTATCTATCTATCTATCTATCTTGTGATAATTTGGGGGAATTAGACTCAAAATGGCGGCAGGCTCCTGGTCTGGACAGCAGTGGTTCGTGGTACTGGGCGCCGGAAAGATAGCTTTCAGACGGTCCAAACGTAAAATAAAAGTGGCTTTAGTCAGCTTAACTGCAACATAACAAAACAACAAAAAAACCTATGCCACAGTTAGGGCCTAACTCACTCATTGAGCCCCTAACTGTCCTGACTGTTGCTCAGCTCCAGCAACAGTCCTCTGTGGATGCCAGCCCTCTGGGACAGAGCCTATCTCTCTGTCCTAGCTGGTCCACTCCTGTGGACGCCAGCCCTCTGGGACAGAGCCTCTCTCTCTGTCCTAGCTGGTCCACTCCTGTGGACGCCAGCCCTCTGGGACAGAGCCTCTCTCTCTGTCCTAGCTTGTCCACTCCTGTGGACGCCAGCCCTCTGGGACAGAGCCTCTCTCTCCGTCCTAGCTGGTCCACTACTTCCTGCTTCCTGCAGGACACTCCAGCCCTCCTGGAGTTACGTGCCACCACCCAAAGGCGTGGCTGAGAGCCTTTTCTGGCCTGGCCTGGGTCGCTCAACAGCGCCCTCTGGCTCACATACTTACAATATATATATATATGACAAAGGGAATATGTTATATGGGTAATTCAGATTACCTTTTAATGCTGAGGCCACACGTTGTAGAAAAACTGAATTTTTTGTTGTTGTAGATTTGTGAAGTTTTTTTCCAGACAAAGCCAGGAGTAGATTTAGCAGAAGGAAGAATTATAAGTACTTCCTATATATTCCCCATTCCAAAACTCAGGACAGGTCCTATTCCTGTGCGGTTTTGCTGCTGTGCTTCGCGGCTCCTATTCATTGAATGAATGGGGCTGCAGAAGCACAGCCAGTGCATGGGCAGAACACGGATGACCTTGAGCTGAAGCTGCAAAAAAACCACAGCAAAATCTGCAACATAAAAAGCTGCACTTCCACAACGTGGGGCCTTAGGCTGAGGCCACGGCCCCACGTGGAGTAAACGTTGCAGCAAAAAAAGTGGCATTTTACAGTCCCTGCAAAATGGATTGTACCATTGCAGAAAAATACGCGAAGCGGAAATGCTGTGATTTCCAAAACCGTTGTGTTTTTGGAAATCACAGCATGTCAATTATACCTACGAAAGTGCCGGCGGTTTCCTTATAAGTATAATTGAAGAAGAAAGTCTGTAGAGGGAAACTGCGGATTTTCTGTGAAAAGCGCTGCTGGAAAAACTGTGATGAGTTTCCACTGTGGTTTTTCCCGCAGCGCTTCTTCGCTGTGGCCCGCTACGTGGGGCCTTATCCTAAGGCAGCATATGTTGTGGAATAAACAGGCGCAGGAAGGAGTAAAAGACAGAGGATGTCTCATAAAAAGCAGAAACTACAAAGCGACCTGTACATATTAGAAAATGCAGAAATTAGATTTTGATTTATTAACAAATTTCTTGTGCTGGGTAAAACTAATAAAAAGTCATAATAGAAGAATAAAATTTTACTTGACATTTCTATAATGGTTAGTATATTTCTATTTAATGGAGTTGTTTCTCCAAGAAATAAGCACGCAACCTCAATGTGGGCGGACGACTGAGAACTTGTATGCAAACCCTAATGTACAAGCAGTGCTCACATTGTAAACATAGAGAATATAAAGTATATGTATCTAAATATCTGCAGAAAGTATTATATTGTTGAGGGCCCAATATCTTCACCAGAGCTTCACTGGCACAGACTTCAATTTTGGCACATGGGATCTTACATGATGAGGCAGAATTATTTTGGAACATTTTAATAATTCGGTTGCATCTAGCACCAGGAGAGGGGAATGAATTAACAGTGGCATAGGAAACGACAGTCTTAATAAATTCCCCCTATTTTGTTTGTATTCCTGGAAAACTTTTAATAAAACTTGAGAATTATATCATTGTGGGCCTAAACACATTTGTTAACCATGTGGCAAGTACAGGTTAAACACATGGTTGTTAGGTGCTGCACCTGTACGTGCTATACGAGTGAAAACAGTATCATAAAACAAAAAATGTACCGTACCTATATGGGCATCTTAAGGCTGCTGTTCAGATTAAAAACATAGAACCCACAGAGCCCGGCAGACCCCATTGACTATAATGAGGTCTGTTGAGTGTCCACCGTTTTGAAACTGAAAGCGGCGGAGAAAAAAGTCCTCCATGCAAGACTTTTTTCTCCACCGATTTTCAGCAGTCTCTGCGATGGAGTCTCCAGTGAAGACTCCGACATAGATGTGAATCTAGCCTTACAATGGCTTTTGGGTTACTTTTGGTGTAAGCACAAAGGAAGCCCATGGAGGTGCTATGTGGCCCACACGAATAGAAGCCATAGAAGTTCCGACTAGCGTTGCCCCCTTGGGTGTATACCTGCACAAGACTTTCCCAGCGTGAGGGAAAATTGGTTACACTTCTCATCTAAAATGGAAGAAAAGGGGGTGAAGTACAGACAAATATGAGAGACCTTCCCAGAGGCAACCTTTGGGGCCCCCTCAGGGTCCAGGGCTGGTAGTGACTGTAACCACTGCACCTCCAATAGCTATGCTCCTGGACCTTCCTGTACTAAGATGGCGTATCGGAATGAACCATTCACTCTGCACTTTGGACTCTTTGGATTTGCCTCATATTTGTGTGACTTTTTGGAATTCAATTTTGTTTACACCGGAAAAGGTTTCATGATATACTTAATGGGGTAAAAAGGAATATCCCTTTAATTTACAGTCCATGTGCGCATACATAGAATAACATTACAAATGCTTTACGGTATGTGTAGTAATCTGCTGATCTGAAACTGTAGTTTGGGTTATACAGTTGTGCTAAAAAGTTTACATACCCAGCAGATTTTTTGTTTTTTTTTGGCCTTTTCTCAGAGAATATGAATGATAACACAAAAACTTTTTCTCCACTCATGGCTAGTGGTTGGTTGAAGCCATTTATTGTCAAACTTCTGTGTTTTCTCTTTTTAAATCAAAATGACCCTGTTCAAAAGTTCACATACCCTGTTGATTTTGGCCTGATAACATGCCCAGAAACCAAACCACGGTCAGGTAGGCCAACCAAAATTTCGGCCACAACTGCCCGGAAAATTGTTCAGGTTGCAGAGAAAAACCCACACATAACATCAGCTGAAATACAGGACTCTCTGTAAACTATCGGTGTGGCTGTTTCAAGATGCACAATAAGGAGGCACTTGAAGAAAAATGGGCTGCATGGTCGAGTTGCCAGAAGAAAGCCATTACTGCGCAAATGCCACGAAGAATCTCGCCTTCAATACACCAAACAGCACAGAGACAAGCCTCAAAACTTCTGGAACAAGGTAATTTGGAGTGATGAGACAAAATTCAAACTTTTTGACCACAACCATAAACGTTACATTTGGAGAGGTGTCAACAAGGCCTATGATGAAAGGAACACCATTCCTACTGTAAAGCACGGAGGAGGATCACTGATGATGTGGGGATGTGTGAGCTTCAAAGGCACAGGAAACTTGGTCAGAGTTGAAGGAAAGATGAATGCAGCACATTATCAGCAAATACTGGAGGCAAATTTGCACTCATCCGCCAGGAAGCTGCACATGGGACGTACTTGGACGTTCCAACATGACAATGATCCAAAACACAAGTTGTGAACGTGTAAGTTAGTTTAGATGCGCCTTTACAAGCCATGTGGACTTTACCCCTTTTTTGGTCAAAAAGGCGCAATTGCCCCTTTTTTGCTAAAAAAATTGTGCAATTGTCCCTTTATAATGTTTTCTGACCTGATGGCCTCTTTTACGCTGCCCATGTACTGGAGTGCATTTAAAAAAGGGCAAAAAAGGCACAAGTCATAAATACAGCGTGAATAGAATTTCCATTAAATCCATGCCCCTTTTTCTCGACAAGAAGCAAAAGTGGTGAAGGTAGCAAAACATCAGGAAAAAAGGCGAAAATGCTTCAGAAATTAAGCGCAGGGCAGAAAAAGACCCCAAAAAGCCAAATAGCATTAGGTGCAAATAGCTTCATAAATGTGCCCTATACAGTACAGTGCACATATATCATTCAGAACTTCAATCCAGAATAGTAACATAGAATTCACGGTTCCACTGACCTCTTTCTTCCTGGTAACACATTCTCCCTTCCCAAAGCAATGTGGAACCTCGGCGCTGCTTCCCTCAGGTATGCAGTCAGTGGCTTTAACCACCACGACAAGGCGTAAAGCCACAATGCACTTACTCACAGAATCATTCACAAAGCCTAGAATGATAGAACATAGTATTAAACAATTGTGGTCTAAAGGGTTAATCTGCTAAGAAAAGCAATGAGCTCAGCCGTGTTCATGGAATTTCATCTGTAATGCCTTCTTTCCAGCTGACATGGCCAAATGTTGTCCAATATTTTAAGGAGAAACGTAGAAAGTATACGAGTACATTTTAGCTACATGTTCATAGGTAGTCAGTGGTGCCGAAGTTAAAGGGGTATTCCCATGAACATAATCATATCTATATTTGTAGATAATTAAAAGTTAAACATTTTTGCAAATATAAGTAGTTAAAAATTCTGCAGAGTTTTAAAGATTTTCCCTAACCATCTTAGTGGTGGCAGTCTATTGTCTTGATCAGTTGCCAATGGATATGACCACGAATGCAGAAATTTTTTATGGTTTGGGACTTGTCCGGAACCCAGCTATGATTTCCTTATTGTGGGCAGGTTATCAGACAGGGGCAATACATGTATGAGAAGATATCCTGGGCACAATAAGGAAATCATGGCTGATTTTCTGACATTAGAAAGATCCTGCATTCATGGTCGTATCCAGTGGCAACCAATGAAGACAACAACTTGTGACCACAAGATATTTAGAGAAAATCTTTAAAGCTCTGCAAAATGTTTAATTACTTATATTTGCAAAAATGTTTAACTTTTAATTATCTACAAATTTAAAAATGATTATGTACGTGGGAATACCCCTTTAAGTTATAAGCAACCTGCAACCTGAATATTCAGCAGGAATCCTGGGGGAGACATCAATCAAAATACACAAGAATTATGGCAGAATTTGTAGCAAGAAAAACAGGTGCATGTGTCTTATTTATCAATCGTTTTAGACACATTTTACACTTCCTCTAACAAAAAGGTGTTACTTAGGAGGAAGGGGGAGAGGCTTAGCAAGAAAGCGGTGTGGTCTGTGATTGCGCAACAAAAAGACATTAAATATTTGGAATATTGAATGACTTATTAAGACCGGCGTTTCCTATGCAAGGGTATGTTCACAAGGAGGAATTGGCCGTGAATTTGGGGGCAGATTCTGCCACGGAATCTGCCTTCCATTGTTTTCAATGGGAGGCAGAGATTGCAGCAGGATGCTGAAAAAATAAGCCTCCTGCTTGATCTTGCCGCTGCTCGAGACTCCCTCATCTGGGCCTATTCAGCAGTGGAAAACCACCATGCGAACGTACCCTTAGGCTTTATAAAGGTCCACAGTGGCATGAGGCTCTGACTTCTTCAAGGTGTTGTCCGGCCCCAAATAGATTTTTTATATCCATGATCTAACCACAGGATAGTTCATCAGTATGTGATCTGTGAGGGTCTGACAGCAGGGCCCTGCACACATCAGCTGTTCCGACAGCCTCTGCGTGGACGGGGAGCATGTGCAGCAAGTAATAAGAATGGCACAGCCACCCTGTCCACTGCATACCGGTAGTTATCATTCTGGGGAATTGCAGCACCACTCCTATTACTAGGATAGGAGCACTGTCCATTAGCAACTTCTGGCACCCGGAGGCTATTGAAACAACTTATGTGTGCGGGTTCTGGATGTCAGGCCCTCACACATCGCATACTGCTGACCTGTCTACACTAGTCAGGAACTGCTGTAGATCTCCTGTATTCATGACAGTTTTCTGTTGTAGGTTAAAATAAATATGTCAGGCCTTCCCCATACTCTACCTAAATTCACAAAAGGTTGCATTCGAGGCACAATATGCGGATGCAAGAAAGGGCTGTGCACCAAAGATACAACACAATAACACCCATCTTTGGCAGAAAACTGGAGTAGGTGGACTGAAAAATTCCCCCCAGTGTCTGATTCTGGATGATAAATCTAGTGCACTGAAGGTGTACCAGAAATATCGTCAAGCACCAGACACTGTAATAAATCTGGCTAATTTTTAGACTTTTTTGCCTGAATTTATATTGTATCTAGACAGTATTAGTAATCCTTTCA
This sequence comes from Leptodactylus fallax, assembly GCA_947044405.1. NCBI lineage: Eukaryota > Metazoa > Chordata > Amphibia > Anura > Leptodactylidae > Leptodactylus > Leptodactylus fallax. Next base: position 438,208 of record CAMRHE010000190.1, read on the forward strand.
CCATGCAGGGGTCTTGCAATTCTTAAAAAACTAGCCTAAATTTAGGATAGGTAATCAATCACCCCTACTTATCAGGAGTCCTCTCCATTTATAGATAGAGCACAGTACTATTAGTTGTGGCTGTGCCTTGTATTACAGTTTACTACAGCTTCATCCCACTCTAGTCAATGGAACTGAACTCAAAAACCAGGCACAGTCACTATAACAATACGAAGAGAGGCAGAGAAGCAGTAACGAAAGTCTACCAAGTGATCACTACTACATTTCCAAGTGTGTACATGGGCCCATATCTGTCCATGCTCTTTGGAACAGTGAAGAATTGAAGGAGTTTTCTGGATTACATCTATCTACAATCTATTGTGTTAAGTGATGATATCTGAAACTATATTCTACAGAGCACATACAAGATGCTTAGATTTATTGCTCTTAAACAGGTGCCATTTGAGACACCATTTAAAAGCCCCTTATGAAGTATGGCACCTCCCGAATGGAAAATTAGGGCACAATAGCAGTTGCTAAGATTTAATACTATGAATATAAAGGGATCTTTAAAAGTTTCTTAACCTGAATGGATCATCTCAGACATGCAAGCTTTATGCGATATACAAATTCAATTAAAAAAACAACTATCCTTACCAATGAAATAATTGTTTCCAAGTGTTAACATTTCATCTGGAAATACGAGTCCACCGGGCGCCTGTAGAAGGGTAACACTTCTGCCATCTATAAGGGAGCACTGGTTGAAGCCTCCGGCTGTCACTTTCCATAGAAGAATGAGGGAGGCAGTGGCATCCTGAGAGATTCTGGGGATCCAAAGGACAAGTGTCACCTTGCAATATCTGACTGTCAGATTAGGTGAGCAACTTAGTGAGCATTCTGACAACCTTGATGCATTCCTTGCCAGGCTTAAAGCAGTATACTGACCTATTTTTCTGACAACATATTTTTATTACTGTTCCCATAGGTGAAAAAGTACTTGCACATTCTAATGTAAAAATGGATGCTTCCCCGGGGTGAGCTGGGGCTGTCTCCAGGGAGCAAGAAAGAACAGGAAGCAGCGGGAGGCAGCAATGGAGGGCTGACAATGCCTGAATAAACATGGTCTGAAATGAACAGCTTACGGAAAAGACCATTGAGCAGTGGAGCACCTCACAGTAACCCTTGTTGGTATTTCTATAGGATGCTGCAGGCAACTCTTTAATTTCTATGGTGTGCCTTATAAAAGAAACAGTGATAGCAACTTATAATAAATCCGCGGGGTCGATATCATTAGATGTATCATCATACATCCGAATAGAAGCTTGTGCTACGTAATTACACCTAGAGAAGGATAGAGGCAGAAGGTAATACTAGTGAATACAAAGCTGGGAGGAGACGCAAATATGCCTATACTGAAAGCAGGATGTGGAGACATCACAAATACCACGGTATAAAGAGGAGTGTAGGAGAATTTTTACCTGTAGACAGAAAGTGATAAAGAGTATTGGGATGGGGAAGAGGACTGTAAATAATACAGATACAGCACGCAAATCAGCAGTCCTCTAAAAGAAAGAAGGATCCATCAGCAAACAGCAGATTTAGGGTATGTTCACATATAATAGTTTTCGCCTCAAAATCAGCACCCGATTCTGTCCTGAATCTGCCTCCCATTGTTTTCAATGATCAGCTGATCAGTCGCAAAATCCTCGGTGTGAGACACTCCATTCATCTGGGGACAATCAGCAAGTGAAAGCCGCAGCAGAAAGGTAAGAAAAGCTTTATCTTTCCGCTGCGTGGAGCCAAAAAATGAAGGAATCTCATGAGTAAGTCTGCTTCAATACCTCTTCATTATCCACCATATGAACAACCCCTTAGGGTTCTTGCCCCCTAGTCAATACAGAACACGGCACTGGTTGGCATAGGGGGAAAAAGCATGAAAAAGTTGTTATGAGATGGGTTCTTCTTTCTGGGGAGCTTCTGGTTTTCTTTCATATGAAGGAGAGCTAAAATTACATAAGATTTACCCCCAAGTCTCCCCCGCTTGTTGGCGTTGTGACCAGGTGGGGGGCACCATGTTACACATCTGGTGGGGATGGCCCCTGGTTGAAACCCTGTGGAAGGATATATTGCAGCTAAATAATACTATGTGTTGGCCAGCAGTATAGCTAACTCCTGAATAAGCCCTCCTGTCAATCCTACCCAGCCCCCTTACTACAGAATTTCTTAATGGCAACCCGAAAGGCCATCCCCCTGATTATGGCAGACAAGAGAAGCCCCTACACGAGCTATGTGGCCTGTGGCCCTGAATAATAGTAGACACATGGAGGAGGGGTAGGCTGGGATGTGGAGTCCCTACTGCTTTCTTCCCTTCTCTATCTTACTTCTCCTTATTTTTCTTCTTCCCTCCTATCTGTCAAAACCTTACTACCCACAAATACCCCTTAGTTTGTCGTTGAGTACCAAGCTTAGTGGTTCATACCACCAGTTACTATATTTTACTTATTTGTTGAACCTTTCCCTTTGTTCCCTGGTCCCCCATACCATTCCTCATCCTCCCTTATTCGTTATCTAAAGTAGGCATTTGACTTACTTTACAGATGTATTCTCTGGAACTTCAAAAGTCACCAGCCGTCCTCCTGAGGAAGTGTTAGAACTTGCATTTCCACAGGCGACATCTGGAATGACCTAAAATTAGATGAAAATGAGTATAAATATAGTATAATAAATAGAATAGACAGTAAATGAGACTAGTGAGCAGCACTTGGAAAAGCCACTGATACCTATACTGGTGATAATCTGCACTTGAAGAGGGGATATTTAAAGAGGTCCTTCCACCACCCCCAAGTCCAGCTCTTTGCATCCTTCAATAGCTGCTGCTCTACTAATTCCAGCACATTTGGATTTCTTCTCTAGCCCCCACCATATCTGAGCAATAAGTGCAGCTAATTTTGCTGCCTGATATGCTATTCAGGCTCTGTAATATCAAGAGGGCTGTGTCAGGCAGGAGCAGACAAAGGGTGTGATTCTCATCTCTGACACTGGCTGCCTCTGAATATTACACAGAGATGGGCACTATTACTGTATGGGGGCGCAAAGGGACTGGGTGGGGTCAAAGGGGGAATGGAAATGACTGGGAGAGGTTATCGTCAGGTCTTAACCTATGTACATATGGACACATTCTAATAATGTTCAGCTCGGACCTGGCGATGGTCCTCGCCTCACACCTTGGATGACATACCCCAGTCAGTGGAATTTTACTAAAAATAATTGAGAACCTCTGGTCTAGGGTCTGGAACAGGCCTGAGCTCTGTATTAACTTAGGGACTCTGAGGTCTATATTACTTTATGGACTCTGAGGGTCTGTATTTGTTAAATAGTTCTGGTCTGACATCTATATTAGTTTAGGGTGTCTGATCTGGGGTATACAGTATATTAACTAAAGGTTCCTGTATTAGGGTCTGTATTTATTTTGGAATGTGAAGAAAGAGGTCATATACACTAATTGTAATTGAAATGCCCTAGGTTGGGGGCATGTCCTATGGGATTTCATAAAGAAGTGTACAATTGTGTAAGATCAGAGAGCAGGCCTCATACGTCACAGCAACCAATCACATAGGAGGATTCATAGTGCTGAAAGTAGAAATTTTCCTAACGGATACAATACTATAGTCAGTAGTCAAGCGAAGAAAGCCAGTGCAAAAGTGTCAGTCACCCACACATAGCAGAGTTACCCTATCATTGTACTGTCCAATGACTGGAAAGCTGTCACATGGGCAGAAATATTATGTCCCTTTTAGAAATGTCATAGTTTCCCCCATTACATTTTAAAGGGGTGCTCTGACTTATTTTTTATTATTTAATACTGCTGCTGAAGGGGTCATAAACATAAAAAAATTATTACCACCTCTCCACAGGACTCTGTTCCGAACAGCTGCATCTCTGGTCTTCTGTATAAAGGTCCCTGGGCTGTTGGTGTTAGGTGACCGTTACAGTCCATCACAGGCCTCAGCGGTCACCTCTTCACGAATGGCATGGCACAGCAGTCACGTACCATTTATGAAGAGGCCACCGCAGAGGCCTGTGATTGGCTGCGGTTACCTAGTACAGATGGAGCGTCAATGGTGACATCAGCCAGGGGACCTGTTTACAGAAGACCACTGGAAATGGAGAGGAAGAGGTCTTATTAAATTAAAAAAAAAAAGAATTGGAACAACCCTTTAAATGGAATATGTCAGCAGGAAAATGGGTATCAAACTAATGACAGTACCTTGTAGACTGATACCATTTTCCTGCTGACAGATCCTTTAAAGAGCATACTATTATCAATCTAAGTTTGCAAATTATCTTAAAGTGTACCTCCAGTTATAAACAGCTTTTAATAAATGAATAGTACAGGTGAAAATAAGAAACCTTGTAAAATATCTTATTTAAGAAGATCTGTTTCCTTCTCAACATATTAGGCTGCTCTCCTCCTCCTTATTTTCAATCAGACTGTTTACATAGAGGTCAGTATCCAGCCACACACACTTAGCTCTATGGAGAGGGGAGGAGGGAAGAGGAGGCAACCACTGGTTGGTTAATTGATTTATTGCCTCATTCTGTGAAGTTATAAATCTTATGTGTGAGATACAGCAGTATAAAACGAGCTCTGCCTCACTCACAGAGAAGCAATTATTTGAGTGTCTTTTTCCAGCAGACTCCTCCCCCTCCCCTCTTCATAGACTTGCATATAGAAAGTATCTCAGCCTGAATAGTGGAAAAAGGAAACTTTCTTTAAATATTTCATATTACACTTTAAACTAGATTTAGTCTGTCTGTAGTCTAAAGCTTAAAAACTAAAGCCTGTTTTAAGTCATAGGTCCTTCTATTCATCTTTTAGATGAAGGGGTCTTCCACATGAAAGGATTTTTTGTTCCATATCCTGGTCTAAAGAAAGATCTGTCACCATACTTAATCATTTGGCTCTGGAAAAGCTGCCGGTCATAAATGAAATATAGTTTAGTTTGTGATTTATTTATGGACAGGGGATGCTAGTTCATATCTATGAGTGTTAAAGAGAACCTGTCAACACTCCTGCTTTAGTAAATACTTGTATTCTTTGTGAAATAATTCTGGACCATGTTCTCTCATTACTTTTTTTGTGCCATTCCTCTGTTAATATTCCTGGAAATGTATTACTAAATTAATTCCCTGGGAAATTAACACACTGGAAATAGTCGTTGCAGTGTTGGCAGTGTCAGGGTATACAGACACACACCCTATTGACAATGGGAATGATAACACCCATATGTCTATATAATATGCATACAGTTCCAGCAGGAATAACAGAGGAATGGAACAAAGCAGAGTTTCTAAGAGAAATGCAAAAACATGCTAAAACAAACAGGTCAGAAAAGCTCCCCTTTTTGTGTTCAGTGAACAATATTTTGGCTAATAACTGATACCTCTGTTTCATCCAAAAAGCTTGGGTAATGGGCATACTAAAGAGGTCTTTAATACTGTATGTCTGTTGTAGTAAGTACGTGTATCCCCCATGTAATAAGAATTCAACTTTTTGTTGTGCTGTTCCTCTATTATTCCTCCTAGAAATTTATGAATTAATTGACAACTGGGTGTTACCATGCCCTTGTCAAAGAGGTGTGTCCTGACACATTATGACACTGGCAGCACTGACTGGACAGTGTGAGAGTCTGCAGGGACACCCCCCCAATTGGTAACACCTAGATTTCTAACAGGAATAAATGAAGAATAAGGGTAAATTCTCATGGTGGAAAAATTAAGAGGAATTTGAGGACATCCGCTTCAGATTCCTTTTCATTTTACACCCCCCCCCCCCACAGTGGTATGCCGAAGTAGAGCATTGGAACGCCACTGCGGCTTTCTACCAATGATTAGCAGGAAGTCTCACAACTGAATTTATGCAAGATTGAGTAAGATGCTTGTTTTTTAAGCATGCTACTCTGATTTCTCCTTCCTACAAGAAACAAGGGGAGGGAGAATCAGGCTGGAATCTGCAACTGATTTTGGGGCAGAATCTCCCTCAAAAATAAGCGGCAGATTCCACCATGTCAACGGGCCCTAAAGAGCTCTAAAAAAGATGCTCCAGAATTGTTATTTCCTGTGAAATACTAGTATTTACTAATGGAAGAGAGAAGAAATCAGGCGATACCTTTTAGAGGCTAACTGCATATACAGTGCTGGCCAAAAGTATTGGCACCCCTGCAATTCTGTCAGATAATACTCAATTTCTTCCAGAAAATGATTGCAATCACAAATGCTTTGGTAATAATATCTTCATTTATTTTGCTTGCAATGAAAAAACACAAAAGAGAATGAAAAAAAAAGTCAAATCATTGATCATTTTACACAAAACTCCAAAAATGGGCCGGACAAAAGTATTGGCACCCTCAGCCTAATACTTGGTAGCACAACCTTTAGACAAAATAACTGCGAACAATCGCTTCCGATAACCATCAATGAGTTTCTTACAATGCTCTGCTGGAATTTTAGACCATTCTTCTTTGGCAAATTTCTCCAGGTCCCTGAGATTTGAAGGGTGCCTTCTCCAGACTGCCATTTTGAGATCTCTCCACAGGTGTTCTATGGGATTCAGGTCTGGACTCATTGCTGGCCACTTTAGAAGTCTCCAGTGCTTTCTCTCAAACCATTTTCTAGTGCTTTTTGAAGTGTGTTTTGGGTCATTGTCCTGCTGGAAGACCCATGACCTCTGAGGGAGACCCAGCTTTCTCACACTGGGCCCTACATTATGCTGCAAAATTTGTTGGTAGTCTTCAGACTTCATAATGCCATGCACATGGTCAAGCAGTCCAGTGCCAGAGGCAGCAAAGCAACCCCAAAACATCAGGGAACCTCCGCCATGTTTGACTGTAGGGATCGTGTTCTTTTCTTTGAAGGCCTCTTTTTTTTTTCCTGTAAACTCTATGTTGATGCCTTTTCCCAAAAAGCTCTACTTTTGTCTCATCTGACCAGAGAACATTCTTCCAAAAAGTTTTTGGCTTTCTCAGGTAAGTTTTGGCAAACTCCAGCCTGGCTTTTTTATGTCTCTGGGTCAGAAGTGGGGTCTTCCTGGGTATCCTACCATAGAGTCCCTTTTCATTCAGACGCCGACAGATAGTACGGGTTGACACTGTTGTACCCTCGGACTGCAGGGCAGCTAGAACTTTTTTGGATGTTAGTCGAGGTTCTTTAGCCACCATCCGCACGATCTTTCGTTGAAATCTCTCGTCAATTTTTCTTTTCCGTCCACATCTAGGGAGGTTAGCCACAGTGCCATGGGCTTTAAACTTCTTGATGACACTGTGCACGGTAGACACAGGAACATTCAGGTCTTTGGAGATGGACTTGTAGCCTTGAGATTGCTCATGCTTCCTCACAATTTTGCTTCTCAAGTCCTCAGACAGTTCTTTGGTCTTCTTTCTTTTCTCCATGCTCAATGTGGTACACACAAGGACACAGGACAGAGGTTGAGTCAACTTTAATCCATTTCAACTGGCTGCAAGTGTGATTTAGTTATTGCCACCACCTGTTATGTGCCACAGGTAAGTAACAGGTGCTGTTAATTACACAAATTAGAGAAGCATCACATGATTTTTCAAAGGGTGCCAATACTTTTGTCCACCCCCTTTTTTATGTTTGGTGTGGAATTATATCCAATTTGGCTTTTTGACAATTCTTTTTGTGGTTTTCCATTGAAGACAAATTAAATTTATTAACAAAACACTTGCTAAACTTGTTGCCGTCTGTCTGCAACCCCCTGTGTTCTAAAGTTTCCCCCCTCTGACCCCACTGTAGCTGCTGTCTTCTCCAAGTGATGTATAGTTCTTCTGTAACAGGAGCTATGTAAGTGACCACAGACAAATGATGGATAAGCAGTGAAAGTTTTAATACTGTTAATTTGCTAATGTTTATTAATCCGTTCATTGTACATTTGTTCTGCTCTGGGACTTATAGTATCTCACCCATGTTACACAGCAGTCAGTGAGTGTATACATCTGTAGTTGTAATGAGGAATCATTACAACAAATGTCAAGTAAAAGCATGACATGATAAAACGCAACAGACCACATTGTAAGTCAACGGGATCTGTTGGGTAAAGGTGGTGTCTGCCATGAGATGAAGCCAACACTATGTCTTGGTTTACATTTATAACACAATCCATGATGCAGATGTGAACGGAGCTTTAATTCGTGGTTTTTCTAGTTACAAACTTTGTTAAAAAGTGTATTGAGACTACAATTAATGTTGTATACTGTATGTATGATAATAGTATTGATGTATACATCCGACCAGTCATTATAGAGGGTATGAATACGGCTAGGTTCACACTTTTCAATTTGTTGTTCTGACAGCTTGACAGACGCTGCACCCCTAGTTTGCATCCACCAAAATTCACAGCAATGTTAAAAAGACTGAAACTTTCTTTGTCCACTCTGAAAGAGCAGATATGATGTTCTTTATGGATTGCAGCGCTCACTGGATGTGACTGACTGAGCCTCTTACCATGACTGACAGGAGGCCCGCTGAGACTCCGTCGCCTAAGAGTCCGCCAAAACCTGGACCTGGTAAGGGCATAGGTCAACTTCAATACAAAAAGCAATCCATTCCATAGATATGGGAATGTGTACATATAAGTTAAAAACTGACAAAAATGACAAATTGCTGATCCATTCCGGTTCTTTCACTCACCTGTACTTCATCCCATAAAAGAGTTGTCACCTTCTGCCCCAGCTTTGGCCTCCATGTTGGCAGTGTCATAACAGCAGGAGATTGAGGCATTTCTGTTGTAGGCTCTAATGTGGTCTGTTGAAACTGTGGCATTTCAGTGACAGAGATGTCAGCGGGTTCAAGAGGTGGCGTATCACAGTTGACTCCAGTGAATCCATCACTACAGATACACAAGTAACTTTTCCCATTGACACTGCAGTTCCCATGGACACAGGGCTTCTCTCCACAGGGGTCTGTAGCAAACTGCAAGGAAAAATCAAATATTAATAAAAATAAGAATTTTCGCTCTAAGCATAATCTTGGAATATAGCCAAACCAGAATAACTATATATATTCCCAGGTTATTCTATTCGGTTTTATGCAATTAGTTTTCATGAAAAAACATGCATTGATCTATAGGGAACTACCTTCCAAAAGGTGGTGCTAGAGCAGGGGTCTCAAACTCGCGGCCCGCGGGCCAACTGCGGCCCTCGGGACAATAGTTTGCGGCCCCCACCTCAATATCAAAGTTTAATGTTAGTGCGGCCCGAGTTTGATACGAATGGCACCAGGGGCGCACTGTCTGGGGGTGGCATTTTTTACTATCTAATGTAAACCAGCCCAGGACAGGCCGCTTTAAAAAAAAACAACGCTGAGCGGGGCCTGTCCTGTGCTGGCTTACGAGACGTCCGCATCACAGCACAGGCAGCGATATAATGACGTCATCGCGCCTCCTACGCTGAGACACAGACGTCTCGGACAAGAGGAGGAGGCGGCGGCTGCATCAAGGCATCACAGGTAGGTGAGGATAAGTTTTTTTTATTTATATAAATAGGCCGTAACCTGCTGGAGTATCCCCGGCAGGTGACAGCCTATTTATTTCCCTACCTGGCGTCTGCTCGTGGCCTCCCCCCGCTTCCCCTTCTGCTATGGGACGCAGAAGAGGAAGTGGATGCCGCTGTGAGCAGCCGCGGGCTTCGGTAAGTGAGGCCGCGGGCCTCAAATACTACTATTATTATACTCCGGGGTCTTTTTAGACCCCGGAGTATAATAATCGGAGACCCAGGGGAGGTGTGGGAACATAAAAACCAATGCTACTCACCTCTCCTGCGATCCGCTGTCACTCCCAGCAGGCTTGGGCGCTCTGGTGACGTCATCAGGTCGCGCCGCCGGTCTCATCACGTGACTTAGACAGGGCCGAAAGCTGCTGGGAGTGCTCCGGTTTCCAGTATAGGTAAGTAATACTATTTTTTATGTTTGTCACCTCCCCTGGGTCTCCGATCATTATACTCTGGGTTCTGAAAAGAACCCAGAGTATAATAATAGTTCTTGGGTGGGCAACTATGGGGCACAATACCGTGTGCAGGGGCCACTATGGAGCCTAATACCAGTGTAGGGGCCACTAGGGAGCATAATACAAGTGCCGGGGCCACTATGGAGCATAATACCGTGTGCAGGGGCCAATATGGAGCATATTACCGGTGTGGAAAACCTGATGCGGCCCAGCCTCACCCAGACTCTACCTCCAGCGGCCCCCGGGTAAATTGAGTTTGAGACCCCTGTGCTAGAGAAAGTTCCTCTTTTCCACCAAGGAGGTCTTATTTGCATATTCCTTAGCCAGAATTCTTAACAGGGCATGCATGGTCTAATAAGTCCCTGTACCGTCTCTCCCTAATAAAACATAGTACCCGTTCTAACCCCTTGCGCTTTGCATAGTGATCTGAAAGCTCTTGCTTTATAAAGTTTTGTTCTGCAAAAGCACCGTCTGCAACATGGAAATGAGAATACATCCTTTGCGTACAAGGATATATGCAGAGAAATATAAAAAGACTTTGGTTACTATGTGCAAATGAACACTTTTTTCTGAGACAGTTTTGATGTGTGAAATGCACTTTGCACTCCACAAAGGGGCGGAATACACACTTTTACTTTTTTGCAAATTCAGCCAATATGGTGTGCAATTAGAGGAATTTCTTGACATGGAATATATTAGCATATTGTATGACCTGACCTACTATATACCATATGTTACAGTTTCAACTCTGTATACCATTAATAACACCAGAGAATCCTTTACAGGCTACTTTAACCACAACCATGTCTAATAACTCTAACACATCTAAGGTTAAAAGGAAGCATCGTTGCAAAAATCCTTAAATAAAAATGTAGTATTGTTTGCCATTCAGACATAAGTGTCTCCATGGTATCAGACTACAAACAAACCCTGTGTAGTCTGATGCTGTCATTAGAAAGCTAAGAAGAAGTAGATAGCAGATAAATGGAAAATCTCAAATCTATGGTAGTAAAGGACTGAAGGAACCACTACATAGGGCTTGTTTGTACTCAAATACCATAAAAATGTACAAGTCTACAAAGGAACTGTGAAATCAATAGATTTTTCATTGAAATTGGAGAAATACAAAAAAGTTTTGAAGATTCCTTTACAACTATAGAGTTAAAAAACATATGTGGCTTGCAATGACCAGGGGAAAACTAGATTAAAAAAGGATATATGCAATGCAGTGTAGACTAGAGTCAAATGAGCTGCTGTGATATAATTGGTTTTAAGCCTCGCTATGAATATTTCATGCATGCTAGGCATTTCTGCAACTATCTTGCCAATAAAATGTCTAGTGTGAACATTTGTCTTCTACTTCTATACATTAATAAGGGAAAATTGTCTTTATTTCGTTGTGATGCTCTGGTGATTCAGAACAATAGATAGGCAATGACAGGACAGGGGAAAAGTGTCCAATCGCTGGGGATCCGAGCGCTGGCTCCCCCAGCTATTAGGAAAATGTGGGACTGAAAGTTCCCCTAAAGCCTCCTTGTGAATGGAGAGCCAGTGCGTTTGTGTAACCAGCACTCAATTCACTTCTATGGGGCTGCAGGCGCTGTCAGTCCAGGCGACTCCATAGCAGTGAATGGAGCGTCGATCATGCAAGACAACTGGCGGTTCATTCACAAGGAGGCTTTAGGGGGACTTTCGGTCCCCCATTCTCCTAATCGCTGGGAGTCCCCAGCAATCAGACACTGGTACAACACAATAAAAAGTGGGCAGACTGCAAGATGAGACTACACACTGTTAGTTTTGTAGTCTGTTACTATGAAAACACAATGGTCTGCATAGGAGCTGCAGACATAAACCAATGCAAAAATTTTATTCACTATGAACATTTTTCATTTTAAATTCATTGACGCAATATCAATATAAATGGTTTCTCAAACATACATTGTCTTTAAAGGGGTTTCCAGTATCAGAATATTGACGACCTTATCATAGGATATTTAACATCATTATCAGTGTCCTATATGCTGATCAATTTGCCAAGTGCTATAAACTCTTCATTGCTATCACTGGTCCATATGCCTGCATGCCATTTACTTAGCAGTGGTGGTATTGTTGTGCTACTAAAGTGAAGGGGATGAAGCTGCAATACCTTACATCACTGCTACTAAATAGACCAACAATTATGAGGCAGGGGAGCTTATTCAACGCAGGTTCTCCACAAAACTCATTAGCCCCACACAGATCAGCTGTTCCGGCAGCCTCCGATCACCAGAAGCCACTGTAGTGGACAAGGAGTTGAAGCTCTGTCCACTGTATAGTGGTGGCACTGGCAAACTGCATCGCAACTCCTGTTACATGAATAGGAGCAGAATTCACACACTCCTCATTCACTGCAGCAGCTTCCGGAGGCTGCTGAAGCAGCTGATCTGCAGGGGGGTTTGGGTGTCGGACTAACATAGATCAGACACCAATGACCTATCCTGTGGATAGATCGTCAATGTGAAAAATATATTTGAGGTTGGAAAACCCCTTTAAGGTAAATTGCTCCCTCTAAAGAATATGGACTTTTACCAGAGTCCCCACATTTTTCTCCTGCATTTTATTTAGTGCTGATGGTCTCCTGACATCCTTATGCAGATTACTGATCTTAGTAGAAAGCAGAACTTCACAATGATAAATGCTGGCTAATAGTCGTTCTATAAGGCCACCACAGAAGACATCATGAGAACTGTATTATTTCTCTGAAAATGTCTTTTCTCGGAAACCTCACCGCCTCTGAAAAATCCCTACTTGCCGTGACAGGAATAGTAAGGAGCAATATTACAATCATTTAAAGTTCATTCCTCAAATAAAAGGAAGAAAACCCGTTTACAAGAGAACCCAGGCGGTATGAGAGACGTTTGTCATTTTCGTGCTTGCCCATTCCCTCCCCTTGCACCAATATACGTCTTCTTCCTAATGACTAACATAAATTGTGTCACCGTTCTGCCTCCAGCTGGAGATCCCAACGGAGGTTTTTACTTCTATCTGAAACAAATTACCTCAATCTGTTTCATCGCTTTACTCTCATCCTAGATATCCATAAGTTTTCACAAATCTAACTCTCTTCCCTCTGCTTTATCTCTCTCTGCAAGTCACAGGTAAACAGCAGAGATATTTCATTTGGATGGGTAAGCCATATTACATGCAGACGTAAGACAATAAATTGAGAGACATTCTTGAGAAATGTGGCCGATCTCCATAACATGACTTTCTCTGAATTCACGAGCTCATATTCTATAAACATCAGTCAGTATCATAGCAACAGGTGGACAATGGGCCTATATGCCTTGAGGGTCCGCAGGCACCGTGCAGCATAGCAGCCAGCAATAACCTAAATGGCAAAGCAGGGGCACAGAACATATCAAGCAACAGTGCTAAATGGATCTAACGGAATAGCAAGCCTCAATCATTCAGTGCGCAGAAATCCTATGCAATCTGTTTTTATTGTATACTCTGACAAGTAATGTCATTTGTACAGATGTGTTCTGCCTCAGGGTAAGTTCACGCGGTGTAATTTGGAGCTGACTTTGAGGCGGACAAAGACAATGGGAGGCGGAGACCGACAGAACACTCATTTTTCCGGCAGATTCCATGGCAGATTTGGTTGCAGAACCTATAGCCCGAGACATTCTGTCCATTTTATCTGAGGTTAATCAGCGAGTAAAACCTCTGCTTCAGATTTCTGCCACGGGAAGCACAGTGCCGGAAAGTGGAACGGAGTCTGAGGCAGAAGACCGCGTCAAATTCCTCTTCACTTTCTGGCGAGTGAACTTACCCGTACTTTTCTTTTTAGCTCCACATTTCCTGAGATGAGGCATGAGATGACCAGCTTTAAAAAAAACACATGATTTCAGAATACTCTGTCAGGAGATGTTTATGCTGTAGTCATGTGGCCTCCCAGTGGTTGTGATGTGTGTTGCAGCTTGTTCAGGGTTTTGATAGCATGTTGCCATATTATACTGAATTTGTATTGTGAGAAATTGGAGCCCTTAAAGGGGTTGTCCAGTTTCAGACAAATACAGAGAGACAAATGTTATTATTTGTATAATGAAAAGTTCTATAGTATTCCAATATACTTTCTGTATCAGTCCATGGCCATGTGATACACAGTCCATGGCCATGTGATATACAGTCCATGGTCATGTGATGAACAAACAGGTGTACAGCTCGCTACAATCACAGTTCAGTAATCAGACATCTGCCTGGTAAGGAGCTGTGTGCCTGTTGGTCCATCACATGACCATGGGCTGATTTTTATCCACTGATATTAAGTAGAATGAATGACAGCAAGCAGAGATCTAGAAAATATTTGAGGAATTGATACAGAAAGTATACTGGAAAATTGTAGAACTTTTCATTATACAAACAATAACATATTTTCTAAAACTGAACAATCCCTTTAGACCCTATGCGCACAACCAAGTGTGTTTCAAATGTGGGGCCGAGTTTGAAGTAGAATGCATTCGGATGACACTCGGAGTGACATCTAATTCTGCATTCTGTTATACATTCATATCTATAGGGTCTTCCAATCCAATTCATTCTGTTCCGATGACACAGAAGTTTATAGACCAGGTCCTCTCCTGCTCCGGGTCATCAGAACAGAATGAATCGGAAGCCAACATAGACATGAATGCATAAGGTAATGTACTCTGATGTGACTCCGAGTGTCATCCGAGTGCATTCTGCTGCAAACTCGGCCCCACATCAGAAGACCACTCGATCGTGTGCAAGGGACTTTAATGAAATTTGTGGAAAGGTAAGGGTGGACACATCTGTAGTCAGGTGGCATTTTCAGTTTATCATTTGCAGTGTGAAGAAAAAAAATCTTTTGTTTCTAAATGGAGACTACAAACAAGCTGTTTCTGACAGATTTGCTTGTGATCCCATACTCTTTCAGCACATATTGTTGTATTGTTGCAGGTGGTCTGTGGGTTTGCTCAGCACATAAACACCCCAGTAAGTCTTGAAGATTTACATATCATACAGATAGTATTTGTATATTCAGAAGTAAAACCATTTTGTGTACAGACTGAACTTGCTGGTTTGTAAAGGATTATGGGAAACCATATAATGTGTAATTGGGCTCCCTGGCTCTTCCCAACAGCCAATATCGGAGACAATAAGGATCGGGTAGTTGGATTTCAATAGCCCCGTTCCTTTTGTTCTCAAGGAGATAAGCTGCTGCCAGTGGAGTCTGTCATTGGATTTCTTCAGTCTCCCAGTTCAATATGAATGCACCATGTACATGCGAACCAAGCATGCATGTGTATAGGAGAGTTGAGCAACATAGTTATAGGCTGAATGAGTGTTTAGCCAACAGTTCTAGAGTGTTTGGCTGGTGGTAGGCTCTGTTCTGATCTGCTCTCTGTTGGGTGTTTGTGACAACAAGAAGTCTACAGCAATAGGCTCTGTGCACACATTGTTTGAGCCTTCTGTTATGGGTATACGGCCCTGATGTATACCTCTGATGGAGGTTTCTGAGGTATGCCATTGTACATGCAAATACAGACATGTCTCCAATAGGGCCCCAATTTATTTTTTACTGCGCGGCATATGTGTTATACAATTGATAGGACCGTGTTTTGGCCTCCATTGGGATCCCTATAATAAAGTTAACATATATGATGTAAGATGTAAGATATGATGTAGGATGCATATCCAGTAAACATAGGGCTCAGATGCAATGTGTACAGAACCTTATACTTGGCACACCATAAGCATTTGTTGATATCTGGTTAAAAATTACACCATCATATCTGTCACAGCCTTGTTATGAACAGCCAGGACTCTGGTGTGAACAGGGTATCAGTGAGAATCAGTATTATTGTTTTAGGCCAAGGCCGCCCACTCACTGTGCGAGTTCACAATGAGAATGAACATCTTGCAGTGGACCCATGCATGGCAAAAACAGCTGAAATCAGCTGTATAAGTGTACATTTGTCCTGCACTTTGTAGAGAGAGAGTTGCCAGCGATTCCACCACGACTAACCTAAAGCAGATGCAGTGTGTGGCCCTAGCCTTAAAGGGGTATTCCCATGACTATAACCTTATCTATATTTGTAGATATTTCAAAGTTAAACATTTTTGCAAATATAAGTAGTTAAACATTCTGCAGAATTTTAGAGAAAATCTTTAACTATCTTCCTACTCTCACTCTCTGTGTTTGCTGCTCACAGTAGGGAAGAGCTGGCAAATAAAACATCACAGCATCATGTGACCTCAGATGTGGGAGTGATTTATTACCTGTGATTTCAATGAAGGGGAGAGCAGGCAGATGAATCTTGGGAACTGTAGTTTTTTTCACAGATTCACTGCATGCAAATAACAGTGATACAAGGAGTCTCAAGTAAAATGAAGCCAAGAAAAGAGTGCACAAGGGAACAGTGAGTATGTAGCACTGCAGTGGATGTATTTGCAGATAATTTTTGGAAGCTGGATAACAATAACATAATTTGTAAGCAAAAGCTAGCCTTCTTGTTGATGGTTTCCATTTAACAACTGTTATTTTTTCCACACAACACAAAGTAAAAACAAACTGGAAAAATAGCAGAAAAGTGTTATAAAATTATGTTTGGCAGCTAAATGAATGTAATATTGTAAGGCCAGAGCTAATGTGCATATGGAACAGTGCCGAAAATAGAGATGTGTTTTCCTATGCAAGTCTAACTTAAGCATCGCTGACAAACAGTTGATATTGGCAGTGAAAGTTGTAGCTGTCTATATATTTCCAGCAATGGCTGATACAGGTGAAATGGAGAAAGCTGTTCTTTGTTAGAGATTTTCCTCTCTGGCAACACAAGGGTGGTTGTTAGTAGGAGATCCCCCTGTTATAACAGTAAAAATGTGTATGTGTCTGATGCAGGCAGACAAGACCGTGGGCCTGAGACCTGATGGCTTCCATATTAGAAAAGACCCACCCCAACTCTATTGCAACCTATATGGTATTGATTTATTAAAAGTGTACGCCTATATATCTGCAAGAGAACTAGCTTGCCACAAAGACACCAGATGAAGGAGTTCAGAGGCTCATTTATTGTACAATATTATGTAAGCATATATAACTGGAGCTCAATGCAATCCATCTGAAGTCTTTGTATTTGACAGCTCTGACCTTATTCCAATTATATTGGTGCACGACAAATAGCGGCTACAGAGATTAAACAAATAAAAATGTGCCCATCAATTGAATGACTAATCTCTCCAAAGAAAATGAAATCTAGTTTTTGCATTCATGCTCTTGATATTGTCTCGCTGGTATATATTATCTGTGCTGGACTATAACACTTTTATTCTATCCACCTTTGTATACAGCAAAATGTCACCACTCAGCAAACACTATTAATTGTCAAATAGACTTTCTGAGCATTCTAAGCAGATAAAGTATCCAAGCTGGAAAAATGTTATTGCTGCGAATGCTGCCTTTAGAGGGAGTCTGTCAGCAGGAAAAGTGGTCTCAGACTAATGACAGTACTTTGTAGGGTGGCTTCTACACTTTCCAAAGATGCCTTTCTTATTCTGCATTGCAGCTCCATTTACACGCAAATCAGTGTTTTATTCTTATACAAATTAGCTAAAAAGGGCTTTAGGGGCGTGTCTTCTCCTGCTCGGGCTTCACTCTCTGCTCTAGATAACCAGCCCTGGCAGGAGTAGACACGCCCCTAAAGCCCTTTTCAGCTAATTTGCATAATAATAAAACACTGATTTTCATGAAAATGGAGCTGAAATGCAGAATAAAAAAAGCATTTTTGGAAAGTATAAAAGCACCTCTACAAAGTACTGTCATTAATTTAATACCACTTTTCATGCTGACAGACTCACTTTAAACCATAGGATCCACATCTGATCATCTGATGCCAGAGGCTAAGGAGGCACTCAGGATTATGCCTATGGTGGATGGTATGCCCTGTGCAGTGGTACTTTCTATTGGGACTCCCCATATACAGTGTACAAATAACTATACAACACAGTGCCTAATGATAAGCACTGTACAGGATGACTGCCCAAATTACAGCGCCATACACTGGTATACATATAGTAGCCATAATAACAATGCTATACAATGCTAACCACCATACACTGCAGTGACACAAGATACACCATGTAAATACAGTATCACCATTCAGTACATCTATACATCCCCTTGTGAGTGCTGCTCAAGTAAAATTATGCTGCTGTGTAGTCTGATAGATATTTAGTGTCAACAAGGATATATATATATATATATATATATATATATATATATCCAGTGAAAGATCAGTAGATCAGTATCAGGGCTATGGAGTGAGAGTTGTGGAGTCGGAGTCAGAGTCGGGACTCCAACACCAGCTTCAAACAAATATAATTTATTATTTTAAGTATCTTATACAACTATGAATATGGTATAAAAATTAGATACATAGTTTGTTACATATTTACTATCATAGGAATAATTCACTAGCTTTATGTGAATTATAGAATCTTTACAGCTTCTAACTGGCCATATATTAAGGGGGATGAAATGAGAGTTGGGCTGTGGAAAGCAGAGGAGTCAAAGTTGGTGGTTACCGACTCCATGACTCCACGACCCAGACCCTTGACCGACTTTTGCCTATTTTCAACTGCAAAAAAAGTACCTGAAAAAAAACACACTGGGTATACTTTTAGTACCTGGTCTAGACTATATATCAGTCGAGACAAAACAGTCTACAAGGGCACGTGTCCAAACACTGCTCAACAGACTGGTTGTCACTGACGATAGGTTCACCCCTGTGTTCGGAATTCCATTCAGGGGGTCTGCTTGGGGACCCCCAAACGAAACCTAATCCACTTAAAAAAGCAGTTGCCTTTGGAAAACCACAGATCCAATGAACTATAATGGGGTCCGTCGGGTTTCCGCCCGAAAAGGGCAGAAAATTCGTAGAGAAAAGCGCTGCTTGCAGAACTTTTCTCTCCGCAATTTTGAAGCGGAATGGGGAACAGAATCCCCAGGCGGAGACCGGTACAGGTGTGAACCCAGCCTTAGATGAGAACCAGTTACATGAAGTGGGTACTTTCTGCAGTGGAAAACAAATGACAAAGTATCCCAACCAAGTTGAGTCAAGTTGAGATGGTATCATGCAGAGGAAAAATGGCTTCAGTATTCCTATAGATGTTTTCAGTGGGATAAAAAATACACTGGGGCAGGTTTTACCATTATACCATTCACAAGGAACATTGATAAAGATGTATGCTCTTCAATGTCTACATTTCATAGATATTGGAGGGACAGTTTTCCTAGATCCATACAGTGGCTTGCAAAAGGATTCATACCCCTTGAACTTTTTTACATTTTATCACCTTACAACCACAAACTTAAATGTATTTTATTGAGATTTTCAGTGATAACCATCACAAAGTAGCAGATAATTGTGAAGTGGAACGAAAATGATGCATGGTTTTCAAAATTTTATTCAAATAAAAATCTGAAAATTGTGACGTGCAGAAGTATTCAGCCCCCCTATATCAATACTTTGTAGAGCCTCCTTTCGCTGCAATTCCAGCTGCAAGTCTTTTGGGGTATGTCTCTACCAGCTTTGCACATCTAGAGACTGAGATTTTTGCCCATTCTTCTTTGGAAAATAGCTCAAGCTCAGCCAGATTGGATGGAGAGTTTTTATGTCTTGCCACAGATGCTCAATGGGATTTAGGTCTGCACTTTGACTGGGTTATTCTAACACATGAATATTCTTCCCAGTCTCAAGTCTTTTATAGCCTTCAGCAGGTTTTCTTCCAGGATTGCCCTGTATTTAGCTCCATCCATCTTCCCATCAACTCTGACCAGCTTCCCCGTCCCTGCTGAAGAAAAGCTTCCCCACAGCATGATGCTGCCACCATCATGTGTCACAGCATCATGCCAAGGTGATGAGCAGAGTTACTTTTCCACCACACATAGCACTTTGCATTTAGGCCAAAAAGTTCAACTTTGGTCTCATCTGACCAGAGCACCTTCTTCCACATGTTTGCTGTGTCTCCTATATGGCTTGTGGCAAACTGCACTTCTTATGTCTTTCTTTCACCAATGGTTTTCTTCTTGCCACTCTTTCATAAAGGCCAGATTTGTGGAGTGCACGATTTATAGTTGTCCTGTGGACAGATTCTCTCACCTGAGCTGTGGATTTCTGCAGCTCCTCCATGGGCCTCTTGGCTGCTTCTCTGACCAGTGCTCTCCTTGCTCAATCTGTTAGTTTAGGTGGACGGCCATGTCTTGTTAGGTTTGCAGTTTTTGGATGATGGATTGAACAGTGCTCCTTGGGATACTCAAAGCTGGGGATATGTTTTATAACCTAACCCTACTTTAAACTTCTCCACAACTTTATCTCTAACCTGTCTGGTGAGTTCCTTGGTCTTCATGATGCTGTTTGTTCACTAGTGTTCTCTAACAAACCACTGAGGCCTTCATAGAACAGGTGTATTTATACTGAGACTAAATTACACACAGCTGGACTCTATTAACTAATTAAATGACTTCTGAATACTTTTGCACGTCACACTTTTCAGATTTTTATTTTTTAAAATTATGAAAACCATGTATCATTTTCATTCCACTTCACAATTATCTGCTACTTTGTGTTGGTCTATCACTTAAAATCTCAATAAAATAAATTTCAGTTTGTAGTTGTAAGGTGACAAAATGTGAAAAAGTTCAAGAGGTATGAATTCTTTTGCAAGCCACTATATCTAGGGTCATGCGGGTATTTTATGTCACTATTATTACAGCACTTACGAGGGCACTGTAGATCACTAATACATTACACTTATTGGAACATTACAATTATAGTGGACACTGTACAGAAATATCCTTATAATACAAATGACTGCATTCTGGTAACATTTATAAGTTTTATATCAGTAATATCTTCTTAATTCTTCTTTTACAATTTACACAATTTAAGGCCTGCAGGATTATTTGAGTGTATCCCATCTAACCCTCTTTCCATCTTTTTCACTTGTTTCAGGATTTAACTTCACACGGTGTATTAAGCTCCATTCCTAATCTATCTCACGCTGTGTTAAACCCAATTCTGTGTGTATAGTTTTAGCACTCGTATATCTGTCATTCTGCTCCATCCGCTGATTGTTTTTAAGTTTATTTCTTCAACTAAAATGCCAATTAAGTTATACTCAGCAATTATACCAAGGCAGCATTGCATTCTATACAATCTGCTGGCATAATGGTTTTGGTATTCTGGGCAAGCACAATACAGGCATAGCTATTGGGCAGAATAGTGCTGACGGATTAATAAAAATCCAATATACGTAGGCGCAACACTTGAATAACAGGCAAAAAATTCTGAATGGTCAAAAATGTCAAATTAATACTTGCCTAACTAATATCCCTGCTGGTCTCTATCCTGGCCTCGCATGTCCATGTTGAAATGTCATGGCTGGAGGTCAGGATACAGAGACTGGTGGAGAAGCTAGGAAGCACTGGAGCAGCAAGGTATCGGTAAGGTATAAATTTGATATTCCAGATGATTTTTATGCTTTAGGTCAAGCTGGGCCTCCCTCCCTTTAATTTCAGAGCAAATGTCTATAAATCACATTCACGCTGCATAAGGTCAACCATGAGCTGGAATAGGTGGTATAGTATTCAACATTAATGTATAATGCAATAAGAAATTTGGAGTACGAAAGCGCCATATTGTCTGACAGGATTCAATCAATTAAAACACAGGGAGATAGCTGGTGACCAGGCTCAGACTGGCACATGGGTGAACAGGTGAATCCCTCGGTGGGCCCCTGTTCACTCTGGCACTGCACAGTACGCTCATTGTACTCCATATAGATGCTCCTCATATAGCATATTGACCAGGCTATGTGTCAGTATAATATAGTGAGTAGATTATTTAACAAATTTCCCAGATTATTTTTATATTTTGTACACACTGGGCGGCTAAGATGACATCTAGATGCAGAGTCATGCCAACTGCAGAGATCCCAATAAGCAAACATCTTACAGCATCTTGCTGTTGCCTGAGGTCTGCCGCTGTGTGGGCACATATGCCCGACTCACAGAGCCAAAAGAGCCTTAGTTCAAGGCAAGAATTAGGCAGCAAGCTACTGACAGGACCCCAGGACATAAACAACTAGAGGCATGGGCTCAGATGCAAGCTACTACTGGAAAAAAAAATTATGTTGGCAACATTTTAGGAATTTGCAAACAAGTACGATGTAATATTTTCATGTAGCTGTATACCGGGCTTCCAGAATGAATTTTACTGGTGGGCCCTAGGTGCCCCAGACGACACTACTGGTGACCCACCTATCTAAGTTTGTCATTGTGTCATTCTGGAGTGCCTGAAGAGGCCTGGCATGGTGGACCCCTACTTTCATACCCTCCACCACCTGTCTAGTTATTGTTACCTGATCCTCAATACTTATGAATTACTAATATTCGGGTGGGTCCTTGTGACCATGAACCGAGGTCTCCAGCTGGGGCATTACTCCTTTAGCACTCACCTAGATACTGGTATGTGTTCATAATCCATGGACCACATTTGGAAGCAGATGCTTTACTTGCACACGTACACTCCAATCATAGGCCTCAGCTTGCGGCGCAAGCGTTATCCAGCTGTGTAACTCATGATTGCAGAGGCCCCATTACAGGCCTCAGCGGTCCCTGACATCAGTCAGAAGACCAGAAGAGAGCGCAGGTGAGGTAATACTGTTTTTTATGTTTTATGTTTTTTATGATCACCTCCGCTGGAGCTCCAAAAATTATACTCTGGGGTCTGAAGTGAAGAGACCCTAGAGCAGGGGTCGGCAACCTCTGGCATATTTTGCCGGCACGGCAGCCATCACGGGACCTTCATGTATTAAATAAAGAGGGAGCGTCCCTTCAGTATAGGACACTCCCCCTTCTCTTGCTGCCCCCCTGTCCACCAATGAGAGGGGTGAGGAAAGCCCAGGAGGCGGAGCTCATCATTACGGCACAAGGATCCTGCCTGGGCCCTTCTGCTACAGTGATGATCTCCGTCTGCATCCTGCAAAGGCTTCCCGAGGAGAGGAGAAGGAGGAGGAGGAGAAGGAAGAAAGCTGCTGCCAGCAAAGTGAAAGGAAAAAAAAACAACAACCGGTACCTACTGGGGTTACTATTCCTATTAATGTCAGGAATTTGGGGTTATTAATTTAGTTTTAGTAACTTCATGTGCTTCACATTAATAGCAATTAACCCCATCATGGCCCTCACATTAATCCCTGTGTGCCTCACAAAGAGTTACTAATATGTGAGACATATGGCGGTACTAATAAAGAACCTCAATGATGAAGATATTTGCTTAATTATTACCTCCATATGTCTCACATATGAGTAATCCTTATGTAAAGCACACAGGGGTTAATGTGAGGGACATGATGGGGTTAACTGCTATCAATATGAGGCACACGGAGTTGCTAAACTGTAGTGCACATGACCATACTTTTTATCCACAACTGTGGCTAAAAGTACGGACCTATATACTTTTTGAGGTTGTGTGTCCGGACCAAATTGAAGAGATGCAAATTATGGAGCAGGTCCTATACTTGTCCTATATATGCCCTATACTGTACATGTCCTATATCTGTCTGCATTTGTGGCCCTGTCAATTCATTTTTAATGTATAGGTCAGTAAAAACCACATCTGTGCCATTTGTGTGCAGAAGGCCTAAGGCTGAGGCCCCACGTTGAGGAAACGCAGTGTTTTTGTTGTAGATTTTGCTTCGGATTTTTAGCCAAAGCCAAGAATGGCTACAAAAGGAATGGGAGATGTATAGGAAGTTCTTATACTTCTCCCTTCTGCTCAATCCTTTCCTGGCTTAGGCTCAGACAAACGCAGCAAAACATGCAACAACAAAGCTGCGTTTCCGCAACATGCGGCCTCAGCGTTAGGGTGATTCTTTTTGGGTGGTGACACACTATGTATCCAGGTGCGGATATAGCCAAATCCAGTTCCCAAGCACCAGTGCTGTCACTTTGGGGTAAGTGTGACTCTCATTAATTCCTGGCTGGGGTTTTGCTGTTACTGCACCGCCAGGAATTAAAAGTGGCTGAAATTAATCCGCGTTTCACTTACAGAAAAGTTAAAGTACCAGCGGCCGGGGACTGGATGCATCATCCAGGTACACAGTGTGTCACCATCCTACAGGTGTTACCTCACTCTGCTCCCAGTCATATACTGTACATTTACCAATTGTGGGTTACACATGTACTTACATCGCTTCTAATGGAAAAGTACAGGTGTATCAAGGCAAATAGCAGTAAATGCTTGTGGCTGGGAGCACAGTATGACAGCACCCCTATGTTACGTTTGTGCTATATGACTTTAGTATAGGGGTCGTCAGCCTTACAATTATTGCTCAGCACTCCGAAGACCTAATCTTTGATTTTTTTAATTTAAATCGGCACGGCGAACAAAAAAGGTTGCCTACCCCTGATCTAGCAGTTTCAATTCAGACATGTTCGATCCGAATGAAACTACAAATGGAACCCCGCAAATATTGTAATAGCAAAACCGAAATAACCATTGTACACAAAATCACGTTATCTGGGTTGACGTTCGGATTTGGTTATTTTTTGATTAATTGCTCAGCCCTAAGACATGTACAAGATACCTGCAGTCTCAAATATTTATTTTATGCTGTTTTTCACTGAAAACTCTGTTAAATGCTGTGTGTGAACAGTCTCATAGTCCCATTTCTTTTTCTAAATACTGATTTTAAATGTACTGTCATTGCAATAAAGTTACACCTCTATGAAACGATTTCAAAGGGGAAATAATGCCCCCTCCTCCTTCCAGGTTAACACAGCCACAGCAATACTAGCGGTCCTGGTGGAGCGGTGTTGATTGACGTGTTCAGATATCAATGAGATCTCACAACACTGATTCAATCCTGAAGGCGGATAAAATGGACTGCTTTTAATCTTCACCTCGTGTCTAAAAAAAAAAAAGGCAGAATACCAAGAAGACAAGCATAATATCTAAGTACTGTATATTACCACCTGCCTAAAATATTTGTGTAGCGCTATTTGTGACTTTTGAGTGCTCTGCTGAGTGTCTAAAGTCTGTGCACAAATGTACTTGAGATCACAAAATTCCCAAATCCGGTATCACCATGATGTCACATAGACAGTCCCCTTGACAACATATTACAGTATAATCCATCGGAAGCCATTGATCAGACCTAGAAACAATGAATTTAGGCTAAGGCTGACTTTAACAGCGACTCCCATTGCACAAAGTTTACCATGTCCCCCTGTGACTTCTTCACCAATGTAAGTGAACGCATTGCCACCCTGAGGATGCTACAACTATGATTTCAAGTCAAAAAAAGATTTAACACCGTTGGATGTTTTCCGAAATTAGGAGTTGCCCTTGCAGCACCCTTCGGGGGCAATGTGACTCCATTCAGTGACATTGGTGAATGAGATACAGGGCGACAATGTGATCTATGGATGCACAACGGGAGTCATGGCCAAAATCGCTGTGTAGGCCTAGCTTTATTGTTTCTAAAAGAAAACAAGATCCATGAAAAAGAACCTCACTTAATATATATGAAATACATACAGGGAACCATAGTCATAAATCCAGAAGTGTTTTTATTTTATTGAATGAAATAAGCCAGAAAGTTGGACAATCAGACATTAGAAAAATGGTGCAAGTGACAGTCATCCTAAAGTGAAAGACTTTCTCACCACACCACATTTACATTGACTTGTTACAATATATCAGTGCAAAGTACTAGAGTAAATGGATAACAACCATAAGGTTGCATGAGTGTGCGCAGTGTAAGGGAACACACAGATTTTTCCAATAGGGATTTGCAAATGCAGAAGCGCCCACAATGGTTACAGTAAAATGTCCCCTATTAACCTTACTGACACTAAATTTGCACTAGTATTGGGCTGTCCGTTGTTCTGGTCCATTGGAGGACCAGAATAACAGACTATTGGTCCGCTAAAATAGCAGACACATACCTTACCCACACATTCCTGAGAAATTCTGCTACAAGAAATCCAATCCTGTGTGTTATTTTTAGAATGTTGTATGTCAATTATGTCTGCAAAAACACTGATTTTGACGCGTTTTTTTCCCCTTGGACAAACATAAGTAGCTATAAGCGCTGGCAATGATTTATATTGCATTTTTGCTGCGGAAATGCTGTCAGTAGAGACATAATATTAGGATCCTGGGCCACAATGCAAAATCTGTAACAGGGCCCCCAGACCCCTATCTATCTATCTATCTATCTATCTATCTATCTATCTATCTATCTATCTATAATGGTGTCTTCTTCAGGCTCCAGGGCTGGTAGCAATTGCTACCTCTTTACCCCATACAGCTACGCCCATGGCTGCATTTTCACAATGTTTTTTACCACAGTGTTTTAGTCTTGGGTACCCAAATACCTGGATGTTTAGTGATACACTGCCTATTTCTTGTTTAGGAGAGTAAATGGGCTTATAATGGCAGTCTCAAATAAGAAAGTGTACTTATTATTTTATGGAGTATCCATAAATAATATAAGTAATAAGTTATCCCTTATTCACTAGATAGTGGAAAACTTCTAGGTCAGCGGGGGTCTCGCCACTAGTACTATACTCCCCCAGTCCCATGAACAGTGAAGGCATTAGTACACATGCACTGCCACTGTTCAATTCAAATGGGGGTCACAGGACCCCTACTCTTGTGATCAGTTGCAGTCCCAGCACTAGGAACCCCACTGATCTAGCAGTGGATAAGGGATGTTATTACCAGAATACCCCTTTAACTTTATTTGCATGAAACAGGTCCAGATCTCTATTTTACCACACAGAGCTATAAAATGCCTGCTTTCAACAAGCAGTTAAAAAGAGAACTATCCGAATTCCTGACATGTCTAAGTACTTCTAGTCCCTATGTAATAACAATACTGGATACTGGGTCATCTTTGTTTAGAACTCTACATTATGCCACCCACCTGTTATTCCTCCTGAAAATGTATGAATAAATGGACAGTTGTGTGTAACCATTCCCCTTGTCAAAGTGCCATGTCTCCACATAACACACCCTACTGGCAGGAATAGTAACAAATGGTCTTAAAGGTAATCATAAAAGACTAATAGGAATAGAAGAAGAAAGAATAGAACAATACAGAGTAGGAATAAAAGATTACAAATATTGTTTTCCCCAAGGCTGTGGAGTCGGTAGATCAAAGCACAGACTCCTCTACTTTTCCACACCCTGACTCCAAGGCCAACTCCTTTATGAATGAGCGACACCCAAAGTCAAACAGAAGCAGTAAAGATCCTCTAATTCACCAAAAAACTAGTGATTGACTTTCTATGACAGAAAATATGTAACACACATCTAAATAATGATACAATTTTAATAACTAATAATATAATATATAATTAGTATAATATAATTAAAAATAATCACTTTACTCTGAAGTAGGAGTCAGAAACATTTTTCCAACTCCACCCAAAATTGGTCCCAACTCTGACACCACGGCTCTGGTTTCCTCTCGGAATTATCGAATTCTGTTTGTCTGTAACCACCAGATGAGTTATCTAACTGCCCCCACCAAGCGCACCTATGCAGTATGTTGTGCGTTGTATAGAATATATATTGCGTATGTAAAATATATTTGCTTAAGTTGTTCCCCAAAATTGGCCTGCGCAACTATTTTGTGTATTTACTTCCTGCTCCTGCCTGATACCGCCCTTCTGACAGTACAGAAACTAAATAGTGTATCAGGCAACAAAACTAACACCATTGATTGCTTGGGAACGGAGCTAGAGAAAAAATTCCAACTGTACCAAAATCAGTGGAGCAGAACCTATTAAATGATGTGTAGAGCAGGACTTGGTGGGGGGGGGGGGTGAAAGGTCCTCTTTAAATGGTCACTATCTTTTCAGAGCAAATCTTCTCATTTAAAAGAGCATGTGATTCTAGAACAAAATGTAATGCACTTTAATTAAAAATGTAATTACCTGAAATGAAATGTAATTTACCTGAAATCCCTCTCTAAAGTTACTGCCACTAGTTGTCTACCTTCTAGCTAATTTACAGTTCACTCTCTGTTGCTAAGCTAGTTTCATCTCCATAGATGCAAGACGGATCACAGTGAGTGGAAGGGGGCAGGGCTGGTTTTTTCACACAGTGAATGTAGATGGGATGGATTGACTCTTCTCATAGCTTCAAACACATCTGCAAACTGCTCTGTGCAAATGACTGAACATTCTGCCCATTCTTACAACAGCTTACAATTTAAGAAAAGTATTCTATGTACTTATGTATGTATCTACTTCTGGACACTTGTGTGATTACAAATGGGAAATTAGTCAGACAGCAGGCAGCTTTCCTGACTGTCCTCATAGATTTCTATGTCATACCTGCATGGTAGATGCTAGAATGGAGTGGGTACCTGCATGTATCTGACCTATATTTGCAGTTTAGTGTTCCTGGATCTCATGTAATGTGTTCACTTGCACTTTTCTCATTATTTGTTTTCTATTGTACAATTTCACAGAGACAAATGTAAAATTTGATGCAGACATAATGTGATTATTAGCAGCAGGACACCATATATAAAGGCTTATACAGTCATAGAACAAACTGCCCAGCAATACCCTGCACATATTTAAACTTTTCATGAAAACTCAGGTACCCATTTGCTACTGATTCATTGCATCTACCACTCCAAACTGGTGAAATTTAGTGGCTCCCATTGGCAATGTTTCTTTAGCACCACTCAATGTACATTTTCTTGCCTGATGTTTTGGAGACAAGTTGGACGGGAAAGGCTATCAAACAAAATAGAGGTTTGCCCAAGTGGCCTTCTGTCCGGACATCCATTGCTACAGGTTCGGATTTCCATCTGTGTGGTTCAATTCCAGAGCCAAGTGTATTGTTACAACAGCTATTGTTGCAAATCCACTGTAAGCCTGAGAACTGGGCATTGTGAGTGTTGTGCTCTGACCCCTATGAGAACAGAGTATCTGCTGAGTGCACCACGGGACCATTGTTCTCACACTTGGAGAGGTATACTGTTCCTGTCAAGTGCAATGCAGTGTTATATTGACCCTGGCTGTTTCCTACTGCTGAGCAACTGACATTAACCTCTGTTGTGCTGAACATCATCTACTTCAGTGAACCATGGTGTCCATGTGCCTGTGTGAGTAGGCTGCATTATCTGGCTGCGACATTACTACATTCTAGGAGTGGGAAGCCCAACCATCTTTTTCATGGTTAGAGTGGGGAGGAGGAGCCAAGTGCACAGTAACATCTGTTTGGCACAGTCAGAGTAGTTCACTGGTACCTATATTCTTCACCAGCAGGACTCAAGATTAGCAGTACAGACACGGTGTAAGGGAACTTGGAATAAAGGGGCCATAGGTTTGGTGGCTCAGTAGATTCAGCTTACTACTCATCGGGGGAGCAGGACCCTTGTCTGGAAAACTGTGGCGAGGAAGAGGTACGGTATGAGTCAGTGCCCTTATCCAGTTTGGAACACAGGGAGCCCCTGATCAATGGGGTTCCAGGTGTCAGACCCTCATGAATCTGATATTGGTTGATACCTATCCTAACAATAAGTCATCAATATATAAATCTAGGAAACCCCTTTAATAATCTTTTAAGTGGTGATGACTGTTGGTTCACCTAATTAACGAGACCGTCCCTGTGTAGTGGGTGCCCTTTATGTCAGTGTAGGATATACATCTCCCGGCCCTGTGTCTTACTAGAAGATACAGTAAGGCACAATGGAGCTTAGTGCTGCTATGATAAGAATTATGAAGGTAATACAGTGAATGATGGCGAGCCATGAGATAGATTTAACTAAAATGTCCTCTGTTAGAATTATGGATCCGGGGATAATCCTAGCTGCTGAGTTTAGAATGGACATGAAATATTAGGGATGTAAAACTGTCAGACATAAACCACGAAAGAAGGGAAGAATTAGAAGAAAGGCCTGCATAATATTGAGTCCACAGTGGCGATCTGCGCTACAATAGCTATCAGGATAAATGTAGCTGCGCAGATCACACGCTGGGAATAATGAGATATATGTAAAACAGTCATTTGTGTCGTACAATAAACAGAATGTGTTGAGAGGATATCAGCTTATGGTGCGGGCAGGATGTAAAGATGTAGGCGCACATTTGGGGCTATTCTGGGAGCGCTCTGTTTTGAATATTGTTTTCTTTTTGCATAATTGCTTTTTGTATCTCTTCTTCCGCTGTTTGCTGGCAGCTGTGAAGTGGGCTGTGAAAGCTAAAACCTCACTGTCTCCTTAAAGAGCACCTGTCCTAAAATGGAGGCACTTTAAAATGGACATTTGCAGGACCAATATGTGTCTCTTAGCCAATGAACACTACCAAAAGCGTTCTCAATGGTGCTGACTTGCTGAAAGTGACTGACAGACAGTTGTACTATTATGTTGTACCTCCCTGACAATGGAAACAGGTCACTTTAAAGGGAGGCTACCACCCCCCAAGTATATTTAACTGTCACCACCATATTATGGAGCACATTACAGTGATAAACAACATACCTCTGTATGTCACTTTTGTAGATTTGGAGAAAAACAACTTCACCAGGTCTTCAGCTCTCTAGAGCGCTGCTCTTGCCACCCAAACCCTACAATTTCCTGACAGAGCCACCCTATACAATGAGAGTTGATCCTCCCACGGCTATGACATCACCCATCCTACTTGAGCAGCAAAAGCAATGCTCCCAGGGCTGAAGGCCTGCCCCCAGTGCACCAGCTGACTCATTTGCATAACACTTCAAAGTTGTTTTTCCCCAAATCTACAAAAGTGACATACATAACAAAGGTATGATATGTATCACTGTAATGGCTCTGGAACATGGTGGTGACAGATGAATATGTTTGGGGGAGGTGTAACTTGAAGCTCCTGGACCCCAATGTAAAACCAGTAAAGAAGCCCCTACCTAACTTGTGCCATATTTAATAGTGGTATTTTTTTTTTGTGGCAGAGTAGCCCCCTTAGGGTCCAGTAGTAACTGCTACCTCTTCACCCCCTATAGTTATGCACCTGCGGAGGTGATACCTTTAAACAGTAACCTCGAAAATATTCCCTAAAGCTGCCTTCGCATAAAGGATCTGTTTGAGGTCTATAAAAACAGACGTTGTACATAATAGTGTATCTTCATTTTTGACATCCAGGTCCAAAACGTGTCATCCCTTTTATATGCATTCACATCTTTATTTTTCAGCATTACCTAGCAATGAATCTGTGAAAAACGGATAAAACATGGACTGCACACAGGTAATGTCCATGTAGTGTCTATTTTCTATCATGGACCCATACACTTAAATAGCCAAGACGAATGGAGAAAAGAGGAAAAAAAAAATACCACTTTTCTGTAATATGTGGCCTCAGCCTTAAAGGGGTATTCCCACAAACATAACCATTTTTAAACTTGTAGATAATTAAAAGTTAAACATTTTTGCAAGTATAAGTAATTAAACATTTTGCAGAGTTTTAAAGATTTTCTCTAAATATCTTGTGGTCATAGTTTTGTTGTCTTGATTGGTTGCCAATGGAAACGACCATGAATGCAGAATCTTTCTAAGGTCAGAAAATCAGCCATGATTTTGTTATTGTGGCCGGGATGTCGTATGGTACATGTAGTGTCCCTGCCAGATAACCCAGCTACAATAAGAAAATCATGGCTGGGTTTTTGAAGTCCCAGACCATAGAAAGTTTCTGCATTTGTAGTCGTATCCATTGGCAACCGATCATAGAAGATAGTTAGAGGAAATTTTTAAAACTCTGCAAAATTTTTAAATACTTATATTTGCAAAAATATTTAACTTTTAATTATCTACCAATATAGATATGATCATGGGAATACCCCTTTAAAGCATTTCCAAAAGACCACTGATTTTTATATTCCAAGGCTGGTGAAAGAATGGGCTCCCCCAATACTGTGCTATCTGAATAATGGATTCCTAAGGATAGGCCATAAAATCCATATTCTTGGACAACCCCTTTAATAAAACTTGTTTAACTATAATATATACAGGTGCATCTCAATAAATTAGAATATCTTTGAAACGTTTGTTTATTTCAGTAATTCAATTAAAAAAGTGGCCTCCTATATTTTCTAGATTCTTTACACACAGAGTGTTCTATTTCAAGTGTTTTATTTCTGTAAATGTTGATTATGGATTACAGGTAATGAAAACGAAAATCTAAGAAAATTAGAATATTGTAAAAAAGTTCAGTATTGTAAATTCAGTGTCACCTGCCAAGGTTTCCTAAGCCTTTAAATGGTCCCTCAGTCTGGTTCAGTAGGACACACAATCATGGAAGACGCCGATTATGGATTGTATTACTGTATTACTGAATTTACGAAATGAATGAACATTTCAAAGATATTCTAATTTATTGAGATGCACCTGTATATAATATACAAAAAATACATATATCCTTCACAAGCTATCATACAGTACTATTACCATGCAGTGCACAGATAACATTCTTATACACCAATGTATAAATAAAGTACCAAACAGTGTCTATATAATACAATCTATCACACAGTGCCCAAATAATGCTATCAAATAGTGTCACAATAACATGGCCTCGCTATGCCCAAAATGACAGTCTAGCATACCTGAATAGTACCATCACAATACACAAATAATAGTGCCATGTAATGCCCAAGTAATAGTGGTATATAGTCTAACACCTCCCCCTTATCCTAAATCTATTCCTAGTGGGAGACCTGCATAGCCCCAAAACTCTGTACTTACGAGGTTTATACATGCCCCCATTCAAAGTTCACTACTACAAGACATCAACGGTAAAAAAAACCAGAGAAAATGAGGGGTTGCATTATGCGGTCAACAAATCTGTAACAAAATACCTCTCTGCACACATGCATAAATCCTCAGTATCCCTTTATGTTTCAGACTCCATTGGGTTCCAAGGGTCATTTACTGATCAAAAACCGGTATCAAAGGAGGAAAGCTTTAGATGTCATTTTGCATTGTTGATGCTCCTTATGTTTTGTAGAGTCTGCAAGGAGTTATTCTACAATAATAGAATACAATAGCACAAAAAGGAATATAAATCTAAAGTCACAGATCCTAGAAACATTTACATGCTTTTCCGATATTCCTTCCTGGCTCTAAAACCTTTAAAAGGCAGAAACTCAGTAAATACTTTATGTGTATGTGACAGAGACGCCTGCTGCCTTAAATGAGAGGAAAGCAATTATCGTGCCATTTCCAGAGGTGGTCGAGAAAGAATTTCACATGCTCTTTCCTTGAAACCCCGCAAGGTTTTTCTACCTAAACAGCTGCTATTTTTGATGTGGACATTTTGATGATGTATTCTACAAATGCTATAATTCTACACACTGCTGTGGTAAAATGGCGAAATGCAAACTTGGCTGAGTTAAAGCAGCATCTGCAGTACTGTATACGTGCAATAATTCAGGCCTGGACTACCCTCCAGTGCCCCCAAGGAAGAGAGGGCCTAAACATGGCAAACTGCTGCTTTGTCTGGAAGCAATCATCACTTTAAAATGGGAAACGTTTTGGCAAATTAAAATTTTTCACATTTGGAATAAACAACTTTGTACATAATGATGTGAGAATTTTTAGAGGGGTTATCCAGTCTTAGGATAGGTCATCAATAGTGCATCGCTGAGGGTCCAGCTGTTTGACAATGCCACAATTCCCATATGAGCTCTGCGGTCTCTATATGGTTTATATTGGGTCAAATGACTGAGACAACACTGCAATACCCACAACAGCCACTAGTAAAAGTACTGCGCTCTGAATAGGGAGAGTGTCCAGACACAATGTAAACAATGGAGAAGCTTTGCTTAGTCTGGGTTTCTATGTACCTGGTTTTCTTTGTTTTGAAACTTGAAAACCCAAAATAAAATATAAAATATTGAGGAAAAAAAAACTTTAAACTAAAAATAATGAAAAGACTGCAGTGCTCGTATAAATGCGGCATGTTCAGATAGCTGATGCAGAGAGTCATACCCCCACCAATATAATATTCACATAAAATGAATTCAAATGAATAAAAATTAGACAAAATCCCAGCACTTGATCCTCATTCTGTCTCTTTTCGCAATGCCGCTGTGGGATCCACAGGACTGGGTTCTGAAGAGGAATCTTAGGCGGAAGACCGCCTTAAGTTCTTCTCCATATTGCATCATGTGAACCTAGCCTTAGGCTGCTACACATTACATCTAATGTGTCTGCTTTTCATATGCATCAAGAAAGCATCCGGCAAATACTGTAC
Source organism: Leptodactylus fallax (assembly GCA_947044405.1). NCBI lineage: Eukaryota > Metazoa > Chordata > Amphibia > Anura > Leptodactylidae > Leptodactylus > Leptodactylus fallax. Next base: position 472,518 of record CAMRHE010000190.1, read on the forward strand.
ATTAAGCAGAATCGTAAAACAAATAACACTTAGTGGTATCCATCTTCCATAAGTGTCCATGTAAAAAACACAAAAAAAGGGGAGAGGAGCTACAGGACCTTAATAAGTTATAGAAACAACTCAGCTCACTGAGCTACACTGTTTCTAGATTTACCTCTTTGAGAGTTACTGCAACAGTGTAGGACAGCTATAGGAGTATTCCTGTCTAGGCCAAGATGGGAATATTATTATTATTTATTTTTAGAGCACTATTAATTTCATGCTGCTGTAAATTATTATATTAATTCCATGCTGCTGTACATTATTATATTAATTCCATGGCACTGTACTTTACTATATTAATTCCATGGTGCTATACATTACTATATTAATTCCATGGTGCTATACATTATTATATTAATTCCATGCTGCTGTACATTATTATATTAATTCCATGCTGCTATACATTATTATATTAATTTCATGCTGCTGTACATTATTATATTAATTCCATGATGCTATACATTATTATATTAATTCCATGGCACTGTACTTTATTATATTAATTCCATGCTGCTGTACATTATTATATTAATTCCATGGCACTGTACTTTACTATATTAATTCCATGGTGCTATACATTATTATATTAATTCCATGGTGCTATACATTATTATATTAATTCCATGCTGCTGTACATTATTATATTAATTTCATGCTGCTGTACATTATTATATTAATTCCATGGCACTGTACTTTATTATATTAATTCCATGGTGCTGTACATTATTATATTAATTCCATGGCACTGTACTTTATTATATTAATTCCATGCTGCTGTACATTATTATATTAATTCCATGGCACTGTACTTTACTATATTAATTCCATGGTGCTATACATTATTATATTAATTCCATGGTGCTATACATTACTATATTAATTCCAAGGTGCTATACATTATTATATTAATTCCATGCTGCTGTACATTATTATATTAATTTCATGCTGCTGTACATTATTATATTAATTCCATGGCACTGTACTTTATTATATTAATTCCATGGCACTGTACTTTATTATATTAATTCCATGGTGCTGTACATTATTATATTAATTCCATGGCACTGTACTTTATTATATTAATTCCATGGTGCTATACATTATTATATTAATTCCATGGTGCTATACATTATTATATTAATTCCATGCTGCTGTACATTATTATATTAATTCCATGCTGCTGTACATTATTATATTAATTCCATGCTGCTGTACATTATTATATTAATTCCATGGCACTGTACTTTATTATATTAATTCCATGGTGCTGTACATTATTATATTAATTCCATGCTGCTATACATTATTATATTAATTTCATGCTGCTGTACATTATTATATTAATTCCATGATGCTGTACATTTCCTATTATATTAATTCCATGGCACTGTACTTTATTATATTAATTCCATGGTGCTGTACATTATTATATTAATTCCAAGGTGCTATACATTATTATATTAATTCCATGCTGCTGTACATTATTATATTAATTTCATGCTGCTGTACATTATTATATTAATTCCATGGCACTGTACTTTATTATATTAATTCCATGGCACTGTACTTTATTATATTAATTCCATGGTGCTGTACATTATTATATTAATTCCATGGCACTGTACTTTATTATATTAATTCCATGGTGCTATACATTATTATATTAATTCCAAGGTGCTATACATTATTATATTAATTCCATGCTGCTGTACATTATTATATTAATTCCATGCTGCTGTACATTATTATATTAATTCCATGGCACTGTACTTTATTATATTAATTCCATGGTGCTATACATTATTATATTAATTCCATGGTGCTATACATTATTATATTAATTCCATGCTGCTGTACATTATTATATTAATTCCATGCTGCTGTACATATTATATTAATTCCATGCTGCTGTACATTATTATATTAATTCCATGGTGCTATACATTATTATATTAATTCCATGGTGCTATACATTATTATATTAATTCCATGCTGCTATACATTATTATATTAATTCCATGCTGCTGTACATTATTATATTAATTCCATGCTGCTGTACTTTATTATATTAATTCCATGGTGCTGTACATTATTATATTAATTCCATGCTGCTATACATTATTATATTAATTTCATGCTGCTGTACATTATTATATTAATTCCATGATGCTATACATTATTATATTAATTCCATGGCACTGTACTTTATTATATTAATTCCATGCTGCTGTACATTATTATATTAATTCCATGGCACTGTACTTTACTATATTAATTCCATGGTGCTATACATTATTATATTAATTCCATGGTGCTATACATTACTATATTAATTCCATGGTGCTATACATTATTATATTAATTCCATGCTGCTGTACATTATTATATTAATTTCATGCTGCTGTACATTATTATATTAATTCCATGCTGCTGTACATTATTATATTAATTCCATGGCGCTGTACTTTATTATATTAATTCCATGGCACTGTACTTTATTATATTAATTCCATGGTGCTGTACATTATTATATTAATTCCATGGCACTGTACTTTATTATATTAATTCCATGGTGCTATACATTATTATATTAATTCCAAGGTGCTATACATTATTATATTAATTCCATGCTGCTGTACATTATTATATTAATTCCATGGCACTGTACTTTATTATATTAATTCCATGCTGCTGTACATTATTATATTAATTCCAAGGTGCTATACATTATTATATTAATTCCATGCTGCTGTACATTATTATATTAATTTCATGCTGCTGTACATTATTATATTAATTCCATGGCACTGTACTTTATTATATTAATTCCATGGCACTGTACTTTATTATATTAATTCCATGGTGCTGTACATTATTATATTAATTCCATGGCACTGTACTTTATTATATTAATTCCATGGTGCTATACATTATTATATTAATTCCAAGGTGCTATACATTATTATATTAATTCCATGCTGCTGTACATTATTATATTAATTCCATGCTGCTGTACATTATTATATTAATTCCATGGCACTGTACTTTATTATATTAATTCCATGGTGCTATACATTATTATATTAATTCCATGGTGCTATACATTATTATATTAATTCCATGCTGCTGTATATTTGAGGGTTTACATACAATACACAAAATACACACCACAAGTACAATACTAACAGTGACCAACAGTGGAATAGAGGGCCCTGGCCACAGGGGCTTACAATCTATAAGAGAATGGAATAGAGATAGTAGGTGGGGGTAGTAGCTGTTCAGATGGTGGTAAGGTGGCAGTAGTGTTATTGAAGGTTGTAGGACTTCCTGAAGAGATGAGTCTTTGAGGTCTTCTTGATGCTTGTGATTGTAGGGGACAGTGTTATATATTGTGGTAGTGAGTTTTAGAGTATGAGGGATGCATGGGAGAAGTCTTGGAGGAGGTTGAAAGTACTAAATGTTCAATTGCTGCCTTATACATCCTACCCCTTGACAGGAGCCATTGTCATGAAATAGGTAGCGGTTTTTACTTCACCTGTCAGTGGTTTTAATACTATTGTTGACCAGTATACATATACGCAGCTTACCACAGGTCTGAACATAAATGGGCATTTCTCTGGCAATTCAGTGAGAAATAATAAGATAATGCTGGCATGAGACTTAGAATGCCATAGGGATCACTGACAGGTGCACAGCCCTCTGCATGACCAGAATACTGGCGTCAGGGCACGACAGGACTAGTAATTCTCCTTGGTGATGACTTTCGATTTTTCTGCAGGACATGTGTAATCCTATGAGGATGATCATCTGAAGCCTAGTCAGAGCCTTGACCAAACTTTGCCTTTTTAATCTTTGCACCCTTTTCTTATAATGGAAACAGGGTACAAGTGTATCAACAAGTACATGCATAAACAGGACCTAAATAAAGAAGGCAATTCAGCAAAAGTGATATCTGTAGCCACCCTTTCAAGGCTTCAAATACAGTATAAAGCAGCTCTAAAAACCCTCAAGTGGAGATGTAAATGTCTGGTGTAAATGCCCTTCTCACACATATCAATTTTAGGGATTGGCAGGTCTTCAATTTGCTTTAGAAGAGACGGGAAATAACATAATGGCAGATAATGATCGCAGAAGAGATGGGGAGATTGAGAGCTTGTCTGGTCCCTTCATCTGTGTGTGCATTACAATGCAAGAGAAGTACACAGCCAAACACACAGGCAAATAGCGTGACCTTCACAAGGGGACTTCATAGAAACACTACAATAAAAGCCTCGACCGGCTCCTCAGTTTCCTAAAAGAAAAAGCAATTTACCCGGAAAGTGGGATTTGTTTGTTTTCAGCTCTGCGGAAATGACTTGACTCACATAATTGGGAGAAGGTTTGTGCAGAGCGCTGCAATGGAAAAATGATAAAATGTCTCTAGACTTTGATTTAATCCTTGAAAGCATCAATACTATAAGTGAGCAAAACATTGTAAATTATATCAGTAAGAAAGTAAAGCACATAAAAAAGGAGCATTCTCTGTGTGGTATGGCGTTTGGTATAATGAGCGGGATACATCCGAGTCTGCTGCTAATAAATATAGACTGCTGTCTGTCTAATTGGTGTCTGAAGTCACGCATCAATACAGGAAGACATGTAGAGGGTTACCAAGTGACACCCGATCAATGGCCATACACATACCGATACAGACAGCGGTCAGCGCTATTGCCCTGCAAGTATAATAGGGCTGTCTGAGAAATAGATGAATAATAGACAAGCTCTATTTCCTAAATTTCCTATAGTCTTTGTAACAATTTAGCCCCTCCCAAGACGTAATTTTAGGGATTACAGCTGGATCCACTGAAATTCATGTATGGATGAACTCTATACAGATGTGTCCTTTCTTATCTCTACCCATGGATTGACATTCTCTATCATGAGAACAGTGGTGGGAGATCACCAGCTTTGAAAAAACACATGGTTTCAAGATACTCTGCGGGGAGATGTCAACATGTGGCCAACCAGTGGTTGTGATGTAAACTGCAGCCAGTCTAAATTAAGCCCTGATCAAGAATCTTTTAAATTTTGGACAGGACCATCAAATTGCAAAACTATCTCCTTTAGTTGTGGGGTTCCCATGGGCTGCATGGTTTGTCTGCCTTTCTAGTCCTGAGAATAGACCATCAATTTTAGATCTGCGGGGGTCTGACAGCCATGACCCAGCAAATCAGCTGACCCGGCACATGACCATGGCTTCTAGTAATGTTGTTGTGCTTCTCACCTGCAGTACAATGTGTAGTGGAGGTACTTAGGAGGAGCTTAGGTACTGTAGCGTTGTCTCATAAACCTCAATGGGACACTGCTGCAGTGCCTAAACCCACCACTACACATTGTAAGACATTAATGGAAGCTGCGCTGTGCCAGAACAGCTGATCTATGGGGTCCTGACCACAAAATACCAGCAAGTCTGAAACTGATGCCCTATCTTAAGGGCCATCAATACTAGAAAGGTTGATAACCCCTTTAAAGTATACTGTATATAAGATTGATTTGAAACCATTCTGTAAAGAATTATTGGGGGAAATTTATCATAGTAATGACACCAAAAACATAAAAAGTTGTTAAGTTTTGAACATGCCTGTTTTTGAGCAGAAATATTTTTACATTTTTCTGTACTCAGAACTTTCTGGGAAAAGCGGGTAAGTGAACTGCAGGGCTTAGCAAGAGGGACATGACCTTTAATGGCCTGGCAAATAACTATCATTTTATGCCAGAAACTGGAAATGTCTGACAGCATCTAGCATAGCTCAAATTTAAGCTAGCTCCTAGTGCCCAAAGTAAAAAAAAAAAAAAAAAGGCAAGAACCACAGCCTAAAAGAGACAGGAACTGATGGTAAAGCAGCCAAAGTACAGTTTGTATTCTGTTCTAGTGCTGGATATGTACAGAATGCAGTATTCTGGATGACATGAGTGCATGTATGTATAGATTCTGGATGCAACTTTACTTAAAGAGGTTTCCCAGGAAAATGATATTGATTATCCACCCTTAGCATAGGTCCTCAGTATCAGATTGGTGAGGGTCCTGGGTGTCGGACCCCAGCCGATCGACTGTTCTCACCTGCTGCTGCACCAAGAACAGAGCCAGAAGCAGATGACTCTTTTCAGATGATTCTTTTCAGATGACTGTTCTCTGTGTAATGGCTGTGCTGATTTACTGCAGATAAACTCCAGTTCACTTGTATAGGAGGTGAGCTGCACTAGCTTAGCTCAGCCACTACACAGAGAGCAGCGCTATCTGCTTCCAGCTCTGTCTTCCATAGTGTCTGATGAGAACAGCTGATTGTTCGTGGGTCCAAAGTCTCAAACATCCGTCGACCTGAAACTGATGTCCTATGCTAAGGACAGATCATCAATAACATTTGCTGGGAAAACCTGGGTGCTCCAATCAATGAAGCATTCTTACAATGGCTGGCTATAGTCACATAGACTGAATGACAAGTCATCCATGCTCCTTCTATCAGTTTATTGCAAAAAGAGAGCAAGCAGTATGGGGGATGGGGGCATGAGCAGTCTTCTCTACCTCAACTCCATTTCCATAATCCCATTTTACATTGTCAAATTGACTTTATGGTAAAGGATAAGGCAAAGGTTAATCTCTGGATCAATCCTTATGATCAGTCAGATCTAGTATCAATCACTGGACATTCAATTTTCTTGGCTAAAACAGTCCATCCTCCTTTAAATTAGTGATCACTACTACCAGGCTGAGTCCGCTATACGGTGAGTATTCTCTACAAGCCACCCTTAACTCACTTGTATGTCTTAGATTAGTATGTTGCAGATTTTCTTTCCTGATTTTGTGATTGTATTAGATTACTAGTGTACCATCCCAGTGCTCGTGGGCACTACAACCCCCATCTGGCTCGGGGCTATTGTTAATTCATTCCACGGGGAAACACTACCACCACCATCAGGCACACTGCAGGGCACTTCAGCTCTGCACCAGCACAGGAGGAGAGTTGGAGGATTTGGTAGAGCCAACTATCCATGTGACCAATGCGGTTTCTACTACTACTCCCAGCCTTCGTGATCCCTCCAACTGGTTACTGCACTGGCAAACTGAATGCATTTTTCCAAATATCATCCACACATTAAGGAAACAAAATCATAGAAATTGACCTACACTGTGTATGAGGCAGTTTATGCTGCAGATTTCACCCTTTACAATCCATAGGAAGAAATCTGCTCCAATTCCACAACAGATCTGCAAGTAAATGAGTCGGACTTTGCTGTCAACAGAGTTTTATCTGTTGTAATTCACGTGCCCTGTGCATGTATGGATTGAGGCACAGAGATTCAATATATGAATATAAAATACACCATAGAGTACGTAGAATGAGATTTCATTGTAGTTATGCTTAGCTCATTTACAGAGTCACCTCTGTCCTAAGGTGAGGTTCAGCCCTAGGCATACATAAAAGAAAGAGACCCATAGCGAAAAACAAAATCAAGCAATGACATTTCACTTAATCTCATCCACACATTGCAGAAAAGAAAACGCTGCAGAAAACGCATTAGTGCATGTTTTTGAAAAACATAAAATGTTAATTTTAGTTGAAAAAACAGTGTTTTTTCCTCATAGAAGTCTATGAGAAAAAATAAAGTGAAAAATGGCAAAACACACACAAAAAAACACATTTTTCTGCTTCATTCCCATAACATATGGCCTTAGCTTGCTTTCTTGTTGGCTACTGTGGTGATATTTGCAGAGCAGGTTCCTGCCAGTCAGAGGCATAGCTTAAGGATGCTGGACCCCAATGTAAAATCTATAATGGGCCCCCTTTCTACTTTATGCCATTTAGAATAGTGGTATGTTTTATATGGTAGAGGGATCTTTGGGGTCCCCTGAGGGTCCAGGGCCTGGTAGGGACTGCTACTGCTGCACCCCCTCTAGATATGTCCCTGCTTGGAAACACATCTGTGCCATCGTCTATCAGGTCCCATGGCAAACACAATGGGTTATCTCTACGTTACATGACCTTGTTTGATTTGTTTCCATTTATATTTTACAATGTAATTTGGTTGGGAACAAGAGAGAGTATATAGTGGCGGCACCTCATAAATATAAACCTGACATCCATGTATTATGGCACTGGGAGAAACACCGGCAGACTGCACTTGATTCCTGTTACGCTAAATGTGTGCGATGAAAAAAATAGTAAGGTTTCGTAAAAGATACCTTAAGCTACAGCATTTTTCCTACAAAATAAAAGGATTCAAGTCAAGACAGCAGAATATACACAGAAGGGCGGGCGGCATCACTTTCCCCCTGCTGGATACACATTTGCATACAGCTAGATGTAGATTGCTGTTGTCCCTTGTTTCTGCTGAGACTCTGAGCTGTAAAAACGCTGCTAAATCGAGCTGCCTTTGTCTGTTTAGTGGAGAGCGTCCGGATCTTTCGAGATACAGACATCGCTGACAAAGCAGTTACCACAGAAACAGAGTATTCTCTCTCTATTGTACAATGAAGATCTGCAGGCAGGGACAGCACGCTCCGTCATGTCATAGACATTGCTCGTAGCGACACAGACAGCAAAGTAAATAGAGAGGAACTGACTGCACCTGCTCTGCAATAGCATGTGGGATGTAGTCAGATGCTTTGTAATAATGGTAGAACTTGTGGCAATCTGGGTGAATAAATGTATTATATGCTTGCAAGGTCAAAGATGGGATAGACAGGGGGCCCTTTGTGACGTAGTCACCCGAGAGCTCATGTACATCTAGCCGCAACGTACAAAGAAAATGGGTAGTCGCTTCCTAGTATATGTTGTCAACTACTAGATTCACAACCCACACCTGGACATGTACTGGATCACCAAAATTCAACACCCGCCATCCAAAGATGTTTTTCCACAATTAGGGAAAATGGGGAGAATTTATTAAGCCCTACACTTGAGAATACTGGGGTCAAAAAGTCACAAAATAGGCATTTGTGACTCTCTGGACTTATTTATGCCCCGTCTTCTGAAAAGTGTATGGGTAAGTAGGCATGGTTAGTCGAATGCTAGATTTATCAAACATCTGATTCCAGTAGGGGAAGGTGTACAATGTGGAGTAACATCTCACAACAGAAGCTTTAGGGCTTATTTACACGACGAGCATCTGATGGACGATTTCATTTGATTTCAATGTGTCGATTCACATGTTTTTCACTGCCATCAAAACAGCCGACATGTTCTATCTTTATCTGTTTTCATGGACAAATTGACCCAATCAATGGATCAGTTTTTATCGGATGCAAAATGGATTTCTGTTTGTTTTATGTCTTTTGAAACGGATCAGGGTTTTGGGTCAAAAACGAAAGATCAATTAAATAAATCAGTTTTTTTCACTGACAGTTAAAAACTGATGCAAAATGGATGACACTTAGCCATCAACAACGGAAAAATGGAACAGAACTGATGCAAAACGGGTGTCAAGAATAGACATTAAAGTCTATTAGATATTTTAAAAATGTCACTGTCGTGTGTGTAAGGTCTTAGTGTGAAAGATCCACCAAATTTTGTAAACAGGGGTGACAATTTATGAAAACTGGAATTTCCTACAACATTCTAAGAATATGTTCATACTACCATTATTGGGCGTCCGTTGCGGTCATCCATCTTAGGATTCAAGCAGCGGACATTAATGGTGGTAGAGTAACAGACACATGGAGCTCGGTCCGTCTGTGTCTGTTCCCCCTGACTATAAGGGAAACAACATGCTGGATACTTTCTTCTATTTTTCAGAACTTTATCTTCCATGAGAAAAGTAAAAAACATGACGGTAGAAAGCTTCCGTCATGTTTTTACAAGGAGGTGAAATGACGTTTAATGTCCATTGCTTTCAACCTCTGACGCATGAGACAGACATTGAGAGAAACAGACATTGAGAGAACCCACCCATAATAAAGCTCCGACTGGCACAAGACGTGACTGAAGCCTTGGCCTCGTAATAAATCAGGTGCATTCACTATAACTCAAGACAGTTTTCTGGTATGCGTTATAATAAATTTGTTGGACCAAGGTGTCCCACCATGCTCCATCTATTGTTGCAAAAGGTAGAGAACAAGAGCCAGAATAGGGGATGTGGCACATCATTGGAATAAGAAAGGGCTATGAGTCACAATTACACCCATCTACACCAGAAGACTGACATAGATGGGTTAATAAATTCCCACTATGTGATATTTGATAAATTTGATGCAAACTCCAGCAAGGAAGCCTCCAGCAAAACTGATTTTAAGGCTGAAACCCCACATTGTGAAAACACAGTGTCTAACAGTATCTACAGTGGAAAAGCTGCGAAAAATTGGAGCATGTCAATTCTACCTGCAGAAACACGTTTTCTATGTAGGTATAATAGGGGCAGAAAGTCCACAAAGGAAAACTCGAATGCGAAAATGCAATGAAAAATGCAAATGCTTTGCTTTTTTTTTTTTTTTACGTGGGGCCTTTTTCTTACTTAAAGGGGTTTTCAGGCCCCAAATCTATTTTTCATATTGATGACCTATCAAGTATTAGGTGGGGTGCTGCAGTTTCTCCAAAACCCATACTATGCAGTGGACAGGGCTGCTGCACTGCTCCTATTACTAGAATAGGAACGGTGCTGCATGTGCTCCTCTCGTCCCCTATCATCTTACAGCAACCAGAGACTGCTAAAACAGCTGATCCGTGCGGGGTCTGGATGTTGGACCCCAATGGATCACATACTAATGACCTATCCCAAGGATAGGTCATCAGTATTACGAATCAGTTTGGGGCCTGGAAAACCCCTTTAAGATAACCAACATCATAAGAACTTTGTAAGAATGCCAGGTGAAGTAACAAAGCAATGGAATATCAATATGAGGAAGGGCTGATCGTCTAAACAGGCTCCATGCTATTCAATACACAATTCAGTTGGATAAATTAGAAATGGTTTGGCTGTCATTTATAATCCGGCGACTGATGCCAAATCAATTCTGTCAATGGAGAATCCGTCTAGTTGCCAATAATTTTATCAGGGTTATATAGCCAGTTTCTGTTCTTGCAAGTCTTTTTCTATAACAAGCCCAGTTAGTCTATGGGAAGGACAGTATGATCTAGCCATGTCCCCTGTCACCTCTCTCGCTGGCTGTATTGATTAATCTTTCTTCTCATTGGGACAATATTGCATTTCAGGTAGCATTAAGCTGTGCTCAGCAATCCTGCCAAATTGAAGGGGATAACAAACTGTCACAGTGCATTACAGGACCTCTGTACATTGTACAGATAATGCTTTGTTTTTCTCATACAGAGCTCCAAACCCTCTGCATAGACAAATATAAATAAATAAAAAAAAGAGAATGCTTACTACATACAATTTTACGTTAAAGAGATTCTATCATTGGGATACCCTATTTTCACTAACAGCACGTCGGAATAGCCTTTAGAAAGACTACTCTTCTCCTACCTTTATTTTTCTGCTCCGCGTTGCCGTTTTGGAGAATTTTCTTCTTTCTTCTTTATGCAAATTAGTCTTTAGAAAGCACAGGGGGCGTCCCCTGTGCTCACATCACACGCTCTTCGGAAGATTCAAATCCCGCACATGTCCAGTCGGCCATTTTAACGTCAAAGTGGCAGAGCCGACTGAGCATGTGCGGGATTTGGATCCCGAACAGACACGATGGGCGGGAGCTGACGCTGCGGAGAGGCAGCGCTGGATCTTCCGAAGAGCATGTGATGTGAGCACAGGGGACGCCCCCTGTGCTTTCTAAAGACTAATTTGCATAAAGAAGAAAGAAGAAAATTCTCCAAAACGGCGACGCGGAGCAGAAAAATAAAGGTAGGAGAAGAGTAGGAGAAGAATAGTCTTTTTAAAGGCTATTCCGACGTGCTGTTAGTGAAAATAGGGTTTCCCAATGATAGAATCCCTTTAAAGTGGTATGGCCAGTATGACCAATAATCTTAAAAAAGTCAGAATGACATAAAAAACAACCACATCTCACTGATTCCCTGCTGTTCTCATTCCAAAGTTCTCCAGGTTTCCTTCTAATCTCTAAAGAAGGCATACTCACCTTATCAATGCCCTGCTTCTTCCAATCACTGCTGCGGTTGGAGATTGGATGAGCAGTCACTTCCTGTGTGTCAAGAGGGACCTGGAAGTGGAGACCAGGAGGGAACCTGGAAAGTGTTGGAAGCTGGTGAGAATGCCTTCTTTAGAATTTTTATGACATTCTCATAATATATATTTTTTAACTTACTGACTGGCCAAGCCCTCATGCTGAATACACCACATACAATTGTTTCATAGATGTAAAGCATCTAGTGGCCATTTTTGCAGGTTTCCTGATGTGCCACAGTGGGCGAGTGGAAACCATTGCTCAAAATTTATAAGTTCTGTGCAACATTTTCAGAACCACAAAACAGCCTCTACCAGATGAGACAATAGTCTTTTTACAGTGTCCAAAAGTACTTTAAGGCTTCTTAGGCTCTATTCATAGCTTATTTTCAATGTTTCAGGAGTCAAATAGCCCCAATGTATGCAGCCAGACACTATATTTTTACATACAGCACCTACTGACTCCTATTTCATTTTTAAGAGATTCTCCGATATTAAAAATACAAAGGCTCCACGCACACAACCATATGTTTTATTTGTCTGTATAATATCTGTTTTGGATCCCATTCTTTTCCAGGGCCCTATGTACATGACCATGTATTTCAAGTGTCCATGTGGGTGCGCTGTAAAATGCACGTTTCAAGATTCAGACGCAATCATTTTGAAGAGAACCACCTCCACCCACTTTAAATGGTCACTAACTTTTTCGACAACTTAGGCTATATTCACATCTGCACTGGGGTCTCCGTCATTTGGGTCCCAACCACTAAAACACCAGTTACCCATGATACACCATAGACTATATAATGGGGTCCTCTGGGTTTCTGCCGTTTTTATACTGAAACCAGTGGAGAAAAAAGTCCTCCGTGCAGGACTTTTCTCTCCAACTATTTCTGATGGTTTGTGCAGTGGAGACTCCAGCGCAGATGTGACCCTAGCCTGAGTCTCAATTCATAGACCATGTGATTCTGGACGAAAATGTAATGCACTTTAATTAAAAATGTTGCTATTTTCTGCTTGAAAACACTCTCTAAAGTTCCTGACACTAGGTGTCTCCCTTGCAGCTAATTTGCAGTTCACTCCCTGTTACTAGGGAGGTCCTGTCCATAGATTCCATTAAAAACCAAGACTGGTTCACAGTGAATGGAAGAGGGAAGGACTGGTCTCTTCACACAGTGAATAGAGAGGGAAGGGGTTGTTTTTCCTCATAGCACATCTTGAGACTGCTTTCTCTGTGCACTGACAATGCAAGAATAGTCTTCTATGTGTTTGTATCTACTTCTGGCTGCTTGTGTGATTACAGATGGGATGTTAGCCATAGACAGTAAACAGCTTTACTGACTGTGCTCATAGATTCCTCTTTTCCTGTGTCAGGGATCTTTTCAGCTGCTTGCCTGCATGTATTTGTTCTGTATCTCCTATATTATGCTATTATGCTCACTTGGGCTTTTCTCAGCTATTTGCTTGCTAGTATACAGTTACTCCTGGCAGAATTACATCCAATTAAACTGGATTGGCAAAAGACTGTTCCTTATTGTATACACCAACAGCCTCAGAGACAAATGTAAAATGCACTGCAGCCACACTGGGGATATTAGCAGCATAAAAACTGATGGGACAGGCTTATACAGTCATAGAACAGACTGCCCAGCAAGACCCTGCAGATATTTCAACCTTTCCTGAAGACTCAGGTACCCTTTACCTGCTTGCATTCATTAATAGCTGGAATTTTTCTCTAGCTTCCACACCAACACCTAATAGGTTCTCTTACTGTCAAGGGGCAGTTCCTGGCTGGCTGCTACAGTCCAGGACCACCCATAGAGAGAGCCTATTTATTCTTGGGTGCTGAAAATAACAAAAATAGCTGTTTGGGAACGGAGGTGGCTAGAGAAAAAAATTCCAGCTGTGCCTGAATCAGTTGAGCAGCACCTATTGAGGGAAGCAAAGAGATGACGTTCATGGAGCTTGTGAAAGGTTCTCTTTAATTGTATAGCATGCGCCACCCTTGTGTCATCCATTTAGTTTTTAATGGATCCATACATGACACATAGTCATGTGCATTTAGCCTTGCTCAGAAAGGTTCTCTTGACACATACTGCCTGAACATATGACAAATGACCCATTATATCCAATGAAAACATTAAAATTGGGTAAGCACCTTGACATCCTTAAGCAGGTGCTTTAACACCGTATTTCAACAATTTGCTATAAAGGTATCCAGACTATAATCACTGGTATCATCAGAGACAGATAAGTCTTTCCTTTATCTTGGCGAAAAGAAAAACGTCTGTGAAGCGCACATAGATTTCCCCACATGTCAGAAAGTCTTTTTAGTGCAATATGAAGCTCTGTCAGAAACATTTGATATGTCCTCCTCCATAGCCTGATTATAATGTATGGCCAGCTTCACTGCTGGCACCTGTCTACACTTTATCTCTTTCTACTGCGGGAGTGGAAAAAGTATTACAGAATTTAGGAGTCACTTGTAGACAAGGTAAAAAGTAATGTTACAGATACCAACAGAAAACAGCCCCATAAAGCAATCGGCTAGCTGAGGTCTGGAATTTCTTCAGAAGAGGTCTACCGTATCACTGCGGTTACTATGCTAGGGCTGGGCGATTAATCGAAAAATAACCATAACCGAACATCTATGATAAGCAACATGATTTTTTCATGTCGGTTATTTCGGTTCGATTATTACAATATTTGTTAAGTTCCACCTGTAGTTTCGTTCGCACCAAACACGTCCGAATCAAAACTTCTATTATTATACTCTGGGGTCTCTTCAGACCCCAGAGTATAATAATCCAAGGCCCAGGAAAGGTGATAGACCAGCCTCAATAGTAATATGCCTATGACAAGCCTGGGAGCCTTCATAAGTCTCCAGGCTGTCATAGAAACAGGTTGGCTCCTGCAATCTCACCATGTGGGAGCCGGCCTGCAATGTTAAAGGTATGCGGCTGGTGGGAACCGGCCCCAGGGGGCATTTTTTTACTTTGAGGGGCCACACAGCAGTGCAATGCATGGGTCTCCACTGTACATTACTAGCTATGGTGCTATGGCGGCCGCTCTGATTTTTTTCAGCTAGAGGGAAAAAAAAAGCAGAATGACCTATCTTCAGGCAGGTTCCGCCTTGAAAAGACCATTGAAATCAATGGGAGGCGGAAAAAGCAATACCGCTAGTGGTTATTCTAGGTCCACAGTGTGATGGAGTAAACAAAAATGTAAAAAAGCATAAAAAACTGCAAAAAAAAAAAATGGCATCAAAAACCGTTTCCTAATTCCTGAAGCAGATTTTATCAGCCTGCAAAAACTCTGTATGAACATGCCCTTATTGTTCTACTCTTCTTTGCTTTTTTATCAATGTTTATCATTTAAAAGAATATTATAAGAGTTTTATTACAAAAGAATGTGCATAAAAATAATTCCATATTCCCCACGAGTCATCATGATTTATCAACATACACATCTGAAGATAACCTAGCCACAGACTCAACGCTGACCAGAATGAAATCACGCTCAGTGACATTTGCTTGAACACGAGTATCGTCTGTGTATTGACAAGGTCTCAAGCTGTGGTCACCTTCTCCTGACCAGAGAACAGGTCAGCACATAACAGGCAGATGACAAAATGTACAGTGTGAACACATACAACTGCGACATTCCCTTCATTGTGATCCGCTAAGGTGAATGATTGTGATCAATGAGTGAGAAGATCCACAAGGACTAATGTTCCTTTTGCTTCATGCATGAGTATAAAAAATTCATGGCCATAAAGGAAGCACAAGAGACATCCTTGCTAACTCAATGCAGTATTGGCTACATATAATGAATATCCTCTTGCTATAATGTTACTAGTAGAAGTTAAGTTTATAAAATATTTAGACACTTATTATTTTACATATATCAATAGGCTTCAACGTTAGATCACTTGTACATACCCTAAATAGTTAGGCGCTATTCACACAAACATGAATCTAATCTGTATGGCTATTGCTTTTTTTAATATCTGGCACACAGCTGTATTAAAATCAATACCTTTCTATGAGGCTGGCTATATATCTGCTTTGTTAACAGAATTTTCACAGATCCCTTAATAGACTAAAGTCTATGAGGGATCTGTAAAAATGGGTCTCTGATGAATGCAAATTGGTCGTGAAAAAAAGCAGTTGTTTGTGGCCAATTTGCATCACAGTCATCTGAATAGTGCTAACGCATATTAATCTGTGTAGCACAGCGCATTACTTGGCACGATGGTTGGCTGCACTGGCAGCTTTATATTACATCTAGCTAGCAAAGGATACCAATTAAAAATCGGTATACAGTATGACTCTAAAGCAGAAACTACACTGATAATGTCAGCCCTGCATTAGTAGTGTAGTCTCTGTGACTGCAGGGAGTTAAGGACCTGCAGTGACATCGTGGTCACTTCACAATGAGTGCACAGGTCCTGCACCAACAGTATATAGGAGGGGTTTTCCAGGCAAACAATATTTGTGACTTGCCCTTAGGATAGGTCATAAATATCAGATTGGTGGTGGCCTAACACACAGAACCCCATCTGATCAGCTGTTCTTAGCCGTCGCTATACAGAGAATAGCAGATAGCTCTGTTCTCTGTGTAGTGGCTGTGCTGAGTTACTGCAGATAAGCTCCTATGGGAATGGGATCTAAGCTGCAGTAGCACAGCACAGTCACTACAGAAAATAGGGTGATCTGCCTCTGTGTTCTCCATATAGTGGCTGCTGTGAACAGCTGATCAGTGGGGTCCAGGGGTCTCAACAGGAGTCTGTAGAGAAAGTGAGAAAGAAGCTTGACAACACATCCCTAACAATTCCCTTCCCACCTACAGCCTCATTCATTCTCCTACTGTAGTGGGGATGCTACTGCCATTTTTGGAGGAGTGGGAAAAGGGGAAGTGCTGGTACCAGAAGGGAAGGGGTGTTTCAGGGATATTGGTACTGCCAGTGAACGAGAGGTGGGTCAAATATTGATGCTGCCAGTGTGGAGTGAATGCCTTTGCCAATGGACGATAGGGTGGGAGGTGAGAATATAGTTGCGACTAGAAAGCAGTGGGTAGGGGGCCAATGCTGCTACCAGTGGCGGAGAGAGTGGAAAGGGGGCCAATGCTGCTACCAGTGGGGGAAGAGTGGGAAGGGGGCCAATGCTGCTTCCAGTGGTGGAGAGAGAGGAAAGGGGGCCAATGCTGCTACCAGTGGCGGAGAGAGTGGAAAGGGGGCCAATGCTGCTACCAGAGGAGGAGAGGGTGGAAAGGGGGACAATGCTGCTACCAGAGGCGGAGAGGGTGGAAAGGGAGCCAATGCTGCTACCAGAGGCGGAGAGGGTGGAAAGGGGGCCAATGCTGCTACCAGTGGCGGAGAGAGTGGAAAGGGCGCCAATGCTGCTACCAGTGGGGGAAGAGTGGGAAGGGAGGTAATTCTGCTGGCACTGAGGAAGGAATGCTGCTGCCAGTGGTGTTGCCCTGTAGTAGTAGTGCAAAGGTACTGTACTGCACTTGAAGGCCGCTCTACAACATAAGAAGACACCAGTATTATAGAAGGGACATGGTAAGTTGGGCCCCATTACAACTTTGGCATTGGGACCCAGGATCTTCAGGTTACACCTCTGCTTTTGAGAGATATTTTGTAATGATGTATGCACAATACAAAAAAGCGAAGTGGCACTCACGATTCTCTAAAACTTTTCTTGCTTTATTGGTAGCTCATCGCAGGATAAACATCGTACAGCAGCATGTCATAGATACAAACTGTTTGGGCAACGGCCGTTTCGCGCTACTGCACTTCTTCCAGTCCTCATTTGTACACCGCACATCGCAGCCATCTTCCTTTTACACTCTTCCGAGGAGACGTAGTGACGTAATAACATTGATACGTATTCGTGTACCACAACGCTTGCCTGTGAGATGAATGCCCTGTCTCCCATCATATTTTGTAATGAACTGTGGTGTTTTACATTGCTAGGCTGGTTTGTTATTGCGGTATTTGGTGTCGCTGGAAGGAATTAAGTGTGCTACATTGTGGATCAAGGCTCGGGGATTAGAGATAGCAGAGAAGTAAATAAGGAGGGAAGCACTGTTATGTCTGACTGCGCATTTCTAGGACTGCTAATCAAAAGGTATGCTGATGTATACCGGCCAGACATATGGTAAAAGGGACACACTTTTCGAATTAGTTGGGTCCACAGGCGCCTATGGACATGTTCAGAGCATAAGACCTGGGAATTATATAGTGGGTACACTGAACATAGCACATATGCAGTGTGAACATAGTCTACTATAAATTTTACTACATGCAGCAGGTATAAGAGAAAGGAATAAAAAAACACTAAAAAATACTTCCTTCCTCACACAGTCAATAACTTCCATCCCAGTCCCATGCACAGAAAGTCTGCAGGTTTGCAGTAGACTCAGTAATCTAAAAGTAATATAAAAAGTTATAAAAATCCAAAACTGCTTTATGCTTGTCGTATGCAAAACATCGCAATAGTGGGCCAAAAGTACAAGCTTCCATATGCTCCCACGTTTCAATCTTTGTGGCTCTTGATCACAGCAATTGTGACATTTTTTAACAATTGTAACATTATAGCACTTTTTAAGCAATAAATGATGGATTTTATCATTAGCTTCAGGTTATGGCCGACTATCAGCTGACACATTTTAATACACCAAATCAAAAACAGAAATAAATGTGATCAACATCTAAAGTGCAAATCACTTTACCTAAAATTACATTTTTGTGTTGAAATATTGGTTCAAGGTACTGGCCACTAGATGTCTCCCTTCCCTCTAATTTGCTGTCCAATGCCTGTTGCCAAGTGAAATCCATCTCTAGTAGCAGAGAACTTGAGATGAATTGCAGGAAGTGAGACAAGGTTTTGCTTTCATAGTCACAATCTCTGTTCTCTTCTGTGTGAGCCCTCCCACTTCAGAATGTGCAGTGTTATCTCTAATATCATCCCTTCTTGGTACCCCATTTAAAGCCAACCAATGTATGTTGGCTCTATCTGCAGTCACAACTATCCTGTGTGTCCAGGAGGAGAACTGGCATTACTATTACTACTCTATAGTATCACATGTGTGGAAACTATGAAACAATGCAACAAAATACACACACAATTGCTGCTTTGTCCTACAATAGTTATACAGAAGATGCTACACACAGCAATAATAATAATGCCAGTAAGATGTGCAGAAAGAGCAAACAAACTGTAGGTGGCTTTCAATGGGAGGTAGAAAATATTTAATGGGTATTCCCATCGCCGGGATCGTATTTAAAGAGGACCTTTCACATCCTCATGTATATACGGTTTTACATACCGCTAGAAAGCTGACAGTGCGCTGAATTCAGTACACTGTCGGTTTTCCCGTTATATGCCCCGGGGCTGGAGATATCAGGGGTCTAAATTTCACAGTTCATTGTCAGAAGGGCGTTCCTGACAATCTAGCTGCACTGTGAGGTACCCCCCCTGACTGTACTCGTCCATAGACTTCTACTGAGGGGCGTTCCTCACAGCTCAGCGTCATCACTGGGCTGTAAGGAACGCCCCCTCTGAAAGTACTCGGCTATGGACGCTGAGCTGTAAGGAATGCCCCCCCCCCCTAGTACAAGTCTATGGACGAGTACAGTCAGGGAGGGCGTTCCTCACAGCGCAGCTAGACAGTCAGGAACGCCCTTCTGACAGTGAACGGTGAAATTTAGACCCCAGATATCTCCAGCCCCGGGGCACATAACGGGAAAGCCGTCAGTGCGCTGAATTCATTGTGCTGTCGGCTTTCTAGCAGTATGTAAAACCGCATATACATGAGGATGTGAAAGGTCCTCTTTAAACTTGCATCTTAAGCTAAGTGAAGCATTTTACCCTTTACATTGATTTAGCTATCTTTGTCAGACACTGCTGAATATGTCTCCTCAGTGTATCAGCTCATTGTCTAGGTTTCAGACCATCTCTAGTGGTTGGGCTGATGACTAAGTCTCTGTTCCCAGCCACCTGTATTCTCTTCTCTTTTGCTCTCTTATATCGCTGTATGTAAATCTTGGGGGTACACTGCTGGCCTGAGCTGGAAAACCAGGAATGGAGGGGAGAGGAGATTCGAGGGCAGGTGAAAGCTTGAGATGGGAAAACCCCTTTAATAATAGCAAAAATACTGTGCTTCCCATTAGCCAATGCATGTGCAATGCACAATGGCAGACTTCTCACACTGTGGTCTTGTACCCAGAAATTACAGATCTGCAAGGGGTGAAAAGGTATGAGAAAGAAAATGGCTATGAGTAATATGTCAGCAAAAAGCCCAAGCACTTTTTCAGATATGAGCAGAAGAGGTATTCCTTAATGTCCAACAATCTGGTCGATAATATGAAGCAATAGTGTAATAATGTCTGTCTTGCCAAATGTCTTTCAACATCTTTAAATACAATATAAAAACATCTGTACTTCTTGAAGGTGTAGATAAACTGCTCCTTACAGCCCAGGGTAATACATTGAGAGCATAGATTAAATCCTCTATGAAATATGACTAGCCGCATCCTGCGAGCTATCATTTTATCATCATTTTAAACACATTTAACATAAGTTATCGCTAGAATTTCCACTTAATGCCTTGTCTGCGAGAAGGTAATGCAGAAAGCAATAATGGCCTGATGCTAACGGGGCCTTTTCAGAGATGTTAACCCTATAGAGTAGTGACTTCACCTGTCACTGTAACAGAATAATATAAAATAATTTACATGTGAATTTCTTGTGATATGTCCCCCAACAAGAAACCAGATAATATGACTTGCCTAGCAGCCATACAGTTTGTGTTATTAGGCTTTGTTCAGACAAACGTGATGCAAAGCAGCTGGGAAAAAGGGACATTTTTCACAGCTGTTTTGCATCTGTGGGGCACCTATTTTCATGGATCCCTTACAGACTTGAGTCTACTGAGAGATGTGTGAAAACAGGCAAAAATAGAGCATGTCCTTTTTTTTTGATGGACTGTTAAAACGGACTGTCAAAAAATTGGTCATGTAAATAGCCCTACCAAAATTAATTGATTTTAATGCAACCATGTCATGGCTGTGAAAAGTACAAGTGGTTAGCCTTGCAGCACTGGAGTCCTGGGTTCGAATCCTGCCGAGGACAACATCTACAAGGAGTTTGTATGTTCTCCCCGTGTTTGCGTGGGTTTCCTCCCACACTCCAAAGACATACTAATAGGAAATGTAGATTGTGAGTCCTGTATGGAACAGTGACCACAATGTTTGTAAAGCGCTGCGGAATATGATGGCGCTATGTAAGTAAGCATAAGTAATAAATAATAAAATAAATAGTTTGTGTGAATACTAATATTCTTAATATGCTTAAAGGGGTTGTCCATGAATTTCAGAACTCAAGGAAGGTAAAACATAAAAAAAAACAAAAAAAAAAACCTGTCCCTGGCGCTCCGGTGTCTCCTACGCGCTTTCTAATCCAGCGCACGCCATGTCCTTGTCAGCTGAAGACCTGCACCACATGTGACTGTTGAGGCCAGTCAGTGGACCCAAAGGTCACAGGAAAGCAACTGATGACATCACTCACATATATTTCACCTTACCCAGTCTCCTCCTCAAGTTCTGAAATTCCCTGACTATCCCTTTAATATATTTTTTTATATATTCTTTATTTAAGAAATTATAATACATAAAGAATATCATATAAGAGTGGAAAACAAACAAAATGTGCTGAGGAGTGCTAGTGTCAAATACAGGCAAAAATAAATCCAGGGTAACAGATCTCATGTATATGGAGAGTCAGACAATGCAGATAATCCCCCTTTAATATTTAACAGCAGATTATCAGCTTTATGGGCATTAGCATGTTATTATATAATATATGCTGGGTAATGCCAAATTTATATCATATTTTGTCCATCCTATTGACCTGTTCCCGTTTTTGACTCCTCCCCTATGATGGAGAGACAGCAATGGGTGACCAATGGGAGACCTTCAGGCTAAAGTGGGATTGGAAGAAACAGCTGAGGCTTCCCGAAATCGACGTTGTTTTCATCCGCCAATTTCCATTATAGTCTATTATAGCGCTCTGCCTGTCTGTTGTTCTGGTCTTCTTTAGGCTAGCTTTACATCATGCTCAGGAGATCTTCATCATTGTGTGCCTTTTTTAGATAAAAGGAATGATCAGATTGCAGCACAAGGAAGAGAAAACTTCCTTGGTATTTCCTAATACATGCACTGCTTTGTTGTGGAACCAGGATCCGGGTGTTCTATGATAACATCTCTGGCTGAAAAGTCTGGTTTCCATAGCAAACTAATTCTGGCTGTCTACTTAGACAGTTACAGTCTGTAGCCTGCTGAAATGTTTCATTAGCATGCCTGTGTTTTGGCCCTGCTCGCCTTCCTGGATTTTGCCTTCTGTTACTCCTGGTTGATGTCTGCTTCTGTCACACTGCTCTGTCTCTCTGTCTGACTACTCTCCTTGTCAAAACAATGACTACTCTGAGAACTGTGGCCTAGAGTTCCAACTGGTTGAGTCCAAATTCCTTTCGGAAGTATCTGGTAAAGACTGAGAACATTTCCTAGACAGTGTACCTCACTTTAGTTAGCCTCAGACCAGTTTCAGTTTTAAAGGGGTTGTCACACTGATGACCTATCCTCAGGATAGACCATCAGTATCTGATTTCTGGGGGTCCAACACCTGAACCCCGCACCAATTAGCTGCTCTGGCTGACATTTCCAAAAGTAGATGGCACCATCCACTGTATAGCAGCTGCTATATGCAACTCTATTCCTATTGAAGCATATCCCAGCATGACCATTATACAGACTATTCCTTCTGCCTCCAGCACCAACCATGATGTAGCTAAACCAGATCTTCTATACCTGCTATTTAATTTCAAAAGTATTTATTGAATGGAAACATGCATTATTAGTATGGTATATCACAATATAGAGTGGTGTTGAGTACAAAAGAGAATAGAAAATAGTGTAACATTAG
Organism: Leptodactylus fallax; assembly: GCA_947044405.1. Taxonomy (NCBI): domain Eukaryota; kingdom Metazoa; phylum Chordata; class Amphibia; order Anura; family Leptodactylidae; genus Leptodactylus; species Leptodactylus fallax. The sequence goes on from CAMRHE010000190.1 coordinate 495,653, forward strand.
AGAATCATCACAAAAGTAGTCTCTATAGTCCAGGTAAAGTCTTTATATACAGGTAAAAAATACAAAAAAAAGCTACAATTCAAATAGAAAGACAAAATACAGAGAAAAGAAACAAAACAAGCAATAGAAAGTAAAAAAATTGGAAAAGCACTGGGAGTCAAATACAAAAGAAAAAGAAAGTAGAGTGGCATTGCTTCCGAGTTATATCTTCGCTTTTATATGCTATAAAGTATCCAATTAGCACTTGAAGGGACAGTGGTGCGCTCCCCATAAACAAACAACATCCAAGGTACAGTGCCTTGTGAAAGTATTCGGCCCCCTTGAACTTTTCAACCTTTTGCCACATTTCAGGCTTCAAACATAAGGATATAAAATTTAAATTTTTTGGTGAAGAATCAACAACAAGTGGGACACAATCGTGAAGTGGAACGAAATTTATTGGTTATTTTAAACTTTTGTAAAAAATAAAAAACTGAAAAGTGGGGCGTGCAATATTATTCGGCCCCCTTAAGTTAACACTTTGTAGCGCCACCTTTTGCTGCGATTACAGCTGCAAGTCGCTTGGGGTATGTCTCTATCAGTTTTGCACATCGAGAGACTGAAATTCTTGCCCATTCTTCCTTGGAAAACAGCTGGAGCTCAGTGAGGTTGGATGGAGAGCGTTTGTGAACAGCAGTTTTCAGCTCTTTCCACAGATTCTCGATTGGATTCAGGTCTGGACTTTGACTTGGCCATTCTAACACCTGGATACGTTTATTTGTGAACCATTCCATTGTAGATTTTGCTTTATGTTTGGGATCATTGTCTTGTTGGAAGATAAATCTCCGTCCCAGTCTCAGGTCTTTTGCAGACTCCAACAGGTTTTCTTCCAGAATGGTCCTGTATTTGGCTCCATCCATCTTCCCATCAATTTTAACCATCTTCCCTGTCCCTGCTGAAGAAAAGCAGGCCCAAACCATGATGCTGCCACCACCATGTTTGACAGTGGGGATGGTGTGTTCAGGGTGATGAGCTGTGTTGCTTTTACGCCAAACATATCGTTTTGCATTGTGGCCAAAAAGTTCGATTTTGGTTTCATCTGACCAGAGCACCTTCTTCCACATGTTTGGTGTGTTCCCCAGGTGGCTTGTGGCAAACTTTAAACGAGACTTTTTATGGATATCTTTGAGAAATGGCTTTCTTCTTGCCACTCTTCCATAAAGGCCAGATTTGTGCAGTGTACGACTGATTGTTGTCCTATGGACAGACTCTCCCACCTCAGCTGTAGATCTCTGCAGTTCATCCAGAGTGATCATGGGCCTCTTGGCTGCATCTTTGATCAGTCTTCTCCTTGTTTGAGATGAAAGTTTAGAGGGACGGCCGGGTCTTGGTAGATTTGCAGTGGTCTGATACGCCTTCCATTTCAATATGATCGCTTGCACAGTGCTCCTTGGGATGTTTAAAGTTTGGGAAATCTTTTTGTATCCAAATCTGGCTTTAAACTTCTCCACAACAGTATCACGGACCTGCCTGGTGTGTTCCTTGGTCTTCATGATGCTCTCTGCGCTTTAAACAGAACCCTGAGACTATCACAGAGCAGGTACATTTATACGAAGACTTGATTACACATAGATGGATTATATTTATCATCATCAGTCATTTAGGACAACATTGGATCATTCAGAGATCCTCACTGAACTTCTAGAGTGAGTTTGCTGCACTGAAAGTAAAGGGGCCGAATAATATTGCACACCCCACTTTTCAGTTTTCACTTTTCAGCCCCACTTGTTGTTGATTCTTCACCAAAAAATTTAAATTTTATATCTTTATGTTTGAAGCCTGAAATGTGGCAAAAGGTTGAAAAGTTCAAGGGGGCCGATTACTTTCGCAAGACACTGTATATTCCCAATAGGAGACAAAAGGAAGGGGGCACTCACCGGATATTCATTAAAAATGTATCCTTTATTCCATGTTACAGCAGCAGTCATGGCATCTAGCATACAGGCGGCTCTTTAAATCTTTAGCCTGTTCCAAAAAACCTTCATCACTACCGTTTATTCTCCTAAATCTTACAAACTGTCCATAAGGAACCGCAGTTTTAACATGTGGGGGGTGAAAGCTATCAAAAGGCAGCAACGCATTAGTTGCCGTAGGTTTTCTGAAGACTCTAGTCTCCATACCGTTCCCTGTGACTGTAATCATTATGTCCAAAAATTCCAAAGCGGTCTCATTGATCTTAGAATTTTATGATCAAATAGTTAGCCTCATTTAGATAAGAGTCATTCTGTGCCAATTTTAAAGGTCGTCCCACCTCACCATCTCAGATTTTGATGAAATTTGGTACATAGTTTCTCTATGATATAAAACTAAGCTGTGCAAAATTTTAGTTCAAAAGACTAAAAATTGGAGGTTCTAGGGGACCTCAAGTAAAGGGTTGCAAAACGGCACCTGAGCAAAAATGACATTTTGGGCCAACTTCCAGAAGCTGTAAACATGGAAGTTTTAGTAGTATAAGGGGATATTTGAAGAACCTGCACAACTTTTAGGGCTTAATGAACTGGCAAAACCCCATGTTCCTAGCCCTCTTACTTTATGCATGGTTTAGGCTCAAAAAACTGCGAAAATGAATTTACTGCGATGTTGAGGCTGCTGTAGTGTCAAAACTAGTTGGCCTTTCAGGTTGATTTTTGGTAGTTGTACTAAATACATGGCTGTAATGAGGCCTTCCAATTTTCAGCACTTTCCTTCAAGTGGTTGAAAAAATATAAGCATTCAAAGTTTGTATAAAAAGCATTTTTGCCTAATTATGGCTATCTTTGATGCCCTATATCTCCAGTGGGACAGCTTCAACCTTCTTTCTTTTAGCACCATTAGAAAGAGCAGATTTCCTTCTATTAGATTATGTTGTTTTCATTTTGGAGTCTCTTCATATAAGGATTGAAAAAATGCCCTCAAATGTTTGCGGGCAGTAGCCTGTGATTTCTTCACTACACCCTTGATACAAGTGTAGTAAAAGTGATTCTTCTTTCAATAAACACCAATTTTTTAAATAAAGAACACATTATGTTATAAAACTGTATTCAAGAAAATGAAAAAACAGGAATGTTTTTTAGGATGTGGAAGGATGATGCCTGGTTTCATAACAGGTTTAAAGAAAATTGCAGTCAGTTAGGATGACCGACTTGGCCAATTATGATTGGTGGACCCTGTTGCAAGGTGGAATACACATCCACATACACATCCACGAATTATGCCAAAAACATCTTTACGTATGTGCATGCTGCAGGCGTGCCCATAGCGGTTCCATTTACTTGTATGTACCACTTATGGTCAAAAACAAAAGTACTAATTTTGTTGCATGACATATAAAGTTAATGAACTCCTCGCTCTTATTGGCACGGGTCAGAACTTTCTCTATGGCCTCTACTCCTATACTAGAATTCTAGTGTATTGGGTGCCCCGTTCCATTGGATGGTGAACCCGGAGTGGACACATTTAAACCTGGTAAGTAGCTAGACATGCATATTGGGGCCAGAGGAAGCGCTGGGAGCGCAAAACGGTTGTCTCCCGAGTGCCAGTTTTTGCACCTCTCTCCCATCACTGCTGTTGTTTTTTACCATTGGAACATGAAATAAAGGATACATTTTTATGACTATCCAGTGAGTGCCCCCTTTGTTTTGTCTCCTATTGGGAATATACACTGGAGTCATACTATACGAGTGGAGTGTAAAACCAGAGTTACTCATCATGGGGGTTATAACTGTAACATCCAGGGGGCCCACACCTCATGAGTATCAGCTATGGTAGCGTTAGCGACAACAAGAGGGTTAGAGCCCTCCATTTTGATGCTACATGAATTCTAGCGGACATCAACATATATAAAAATAATTTATAAGGAGCATATCGCAAGCTCGGTCTACGCCTGCTATTTAAACAGCATCATCAAGGTTGATGAATTGTTAGGCTCTGTTCACACCATCATTTTTTTTAATTAATATTCTATACTTTTCAATATCTGTTCAAAATTTAATAAGAATGAAGTTAGCGTATTGCACAGGTAAATGGCCTCTTGAAAGATTTAAAGACCCAAATATAATACTGGGAAGAGATTTCTAAAACCAAACATCTCTTAATAAATAATAACAATTAAAGAAGTTATCTGGGGAATAGTAAAGCTTACCAGTGCTTTCCCTGTACTGGTTATTAACTCATATATAATCTGGTCCCCGCTGCCCTGAAGTTTACCTTTACAGAGCATAGCAGAGTACCGCAAGTGTGAGAGTGCTGTCTTCCCTGCAGCCTCTCCTACTGTCTGACGTCACCAACTCTGCTAGTGCCCAAGAGTCTCAGCATCAGCAGGGGAGGCAGAAGAACAATATTTTTGTCCTCCGAGGCTGCCCTCTGCAAAGGTAAACTTCTGGGCGCTTAACCGGTGCAGGGAATGTACTGGTAAGCTTTATTATTTCCCAGACAACCCCTTAAAATGTAGTCATGTCTAAAAAGTGTGCCCACTTTGAGGGGAACTTTACTTGACATGTCCAGTAAAAAATTTGGTGTGAATTTTGAAAAGCAGCAGGGCACACTAGAACTCCTTTTCCAGTTTTGTGGGTTCCCAGTTGCCAGACATTAATGGTACACCTAATGGATTTGCCTTTTTTTGCTGGAATACCCCTTTAGGCTAAGGTCCCACGCTGCAGAAAAGGGAGCTTTTTTTGTTGCAGATTTGGCTGCAGTTTTTTTGAGCCAAAGCCAAGAATGGCTTTAAAAGGAATAGGAAATATATAGCAAGAACCTATACTTGTACCTTGTGCTCAATCCACACTTGACTTTGGTTCAAAAAACTGCAGCAAAATCTTCAACAACAAAAAAGCTGCATTTCCGCAATGTGGGGCCACAGCCTTAAACCTGTCAGGTGCTTTCTGCAGTCCTTTCTGAGAACAAGATATGACAGAAGAAGAAAAAAATCAGAAGGGGGAGAAACGTAAGATACGTCATCACCACACTACTGTACATGTATGTATTAGGCCAGTAATAGGTTAAAGAAGATTGACGGAATATGAGTTCATTTAATAATGAAGATTAAATCCTGAGGAGCGTATTAGACCACTGTTCACACTTCTCTGGACCTTTGGGCTCTACACCTACGCTTGCAGGACCAATAGGTACATCAGCAGTTTTTGAATGGTCTGTTAATTTGTGTACAGCCAACACAAAGGTCCACAGCAATATACACCGATCAGGAAGGTAGTTTGTGTTAATACTGGTCCCAAAACCTACAGGATAAGCTAAAAAAAATGGGGATCACTGGTTATTGTTGCTGGCCAAGGTGTTAAATTTGTTGTCTGGGAGTAAAGTCCAACAGCTGTAACAGTGTATAGGGGATACGGCACAACCCCTTTAAATACAATTGCCGCAATCTTCTCTGATTGCGTACAAAAAGCCAGCCTTAATAAAAAAAATTAATTAATTTCCTATCCTGACACTACAAATTATATATTGAAAAATTATAATTATAAAGTAGTCGTTATTCCTATAGTAATTAACCCCCTGCATGTCCAGCCCAGACGTATGGCAACCTCTAATCTATCTCTAGAAAACATTGTTTAACACAATATAAGGCCATATGTTAATTACCATTATTAAGATTATTCTTCTCTGGATGTTACTCCATGGACATATTGCACTTGTTTGGCACAATGTAATTCCTCGCATTGAAAGCATTAATTATAGAAGTGTACAATGGTAATTATCAATGTAAATACGCCTCCAACATCATCGGGTAGATATAACGGTAAAAAACTGAACTGTAGAGAAAGTGCTCACGACAATGCACAAAGCAGAGACTCATTATGGGAATAAGCTTCCACGTATCTGGGTGACCTTGTACGCGTTCTGTTCACCATGCGATAGATGTGTATAAGTCTCTCAAATAACAGATGTAAAGCAAGCAGCAGGCAATGGCTTCATTATTCATTTTAGACAATGATATCCTGGTCAGCTGAATCTTACATATATTTTATGTCCTTTGATCAGTTCTGTGAATCGAGAGTCAGTTATGTTAAATACATCCAGTAATGTCTGATGAGACTGGATGAAATAGCACAGTATAGGATACGAGTAGATAAAACCACTATAACATTCTGCTCAATGAGGTTATCTCAGAAGTTAATACTATTATTATGAGAGCTAAATGGTGGGGTGTTTATATTGTTTATTATGTGCCGAGTATATTCCCTTGTCTGTATCTTACTCAAGGTCACAGGCTTTACAGTGGCGGAAGGTAAGCTGTACGTCCTGTCAATATTAACCACTTGCAGTCATATGAGTAGTATAACTTCAGGTTGTCCTGTTCTCTTATTCCTTCTTAAATACTCGCAATTGATTTTTCTAAAAGGAGTCAGCCATTTTGTTACTGACTTTGCCTATTTTCATTTACGTATATCTTTTAAGTGCCCATACACCTTCAAAACCGACAAACACTAACCTGGCCGACATCCCTTCTGACTCCCCCATACACATGTATGCTCTATTAGGTTGTCTATGGGGCGAGGGTTAGTAATTTGCTGTGAGACATCTCTGGTGGCGACTTATCTCTCAGACAGCCAGTCAGTATCCTGCTCTGTACTGAAGAGAGGCAATAACCCCAAAACAGCTGTCTGCAGATGGGACCCTCTTCCTTTTGGTTGTCTTATTCAGGCTTGGCTATATTCTCAGATGATACCATTAATTTTCAGGAAAACCAGGCATTGATCTACAGTGGGGAAAAAAAGTATTTAGTCAGCCACCAATTGTGCAAGTTCTCCCACTTAAAAAGATGAGGCCGGCCTGTAATTGTCATCATAGGTAGACCTCAACTATGAGAGACAAAATGAGAAAACAAATCCAGAAAATCACATGGTCTGATTTTTAAAGAATTTATTTGCAAATTATGGTGGAAAAAAAGTATTTGGTCAATAACAAAAGTTAATCTCAATACTTTGTTACCAATGACAGAGGTCAAACGTTTTCTGTAAGTCTTCACAAGGTTGGCACACACTGTTGCTGGTATGTTGGCCCATTCCTCCATGCAGATCTCCTCTAGAGCAGTGATGTTTTAGGGCTGTCGCTGGGCAACACGGACTTTTAACTCCCTCCAAAGGTTTTCTATGGGGTTGAGATCTGGAGACTGGCTAGGCCACTCCAGGACCTTGAAATGCTTCTTACGAAGCCACTCCTTCGTTGCCCTGGCGGTGTGCTTGGGATCATTGTCATGCTGAAAGACCCAGCCATGTTTCATCTTCAATGCCCTTGCTAATGGAAGGAGGTTTGCACTCAAAATCTCACGATATATGGCCCCATTCATTCTTTCATGTACACAGATCAGTCGTCCTGGTCCCTTTGCAGAGAAACAGCCCCAAAGCATGATGTTGGCACCCCCATGCTTTACAGTAGGTATGGTGTTCTTTGGATGCAACTCAGCATTCACTCTCCTGCAAACACAACGAGTTGTGTTTCTACCAAACAGTTCTACTTTGGTTTCATCTGACCATATGAAATTCTCCCAATACTCTTCTGGAACATCTAAATGCTCTCTAGCAATCTTCAGACGGGCCCGGATATGTACTGGCTTAAGCAGGGGGACACGTCTGGCACTGCAGGATCTGAGTCCCTGGCGGCGTAGTGTGTTACTGACAGTAGCCTTTGTTATGTTAGTCCCACCTTTCTGCAGGTCATTCACTAGGTCCCCCCGTGTGGTTCTGGGATTTTTGCTCACCGTTCTTGTGATCATTTTGACCCCACAGGGTGAGATCTTGCATGGAGCCCCTGATCGAGGGAGATTATCAGTGGTCTTGTATGTCTTCCATTTTCTAATTATTGCTCCCACAGTTGATTTCTTCACACCAAGCTGCTTGCCTATTGCAGATTCAGTCTTCTCAGCCTGGTGCAGGTCTACAATTTTGTTTCTGGTAACCTTCCACAGCTCTTTGGTCTTCACCATAGTGGAGTTTGGAGTGTGACTGTTTGAGGTTGTGGACAGGTGTCTTTTATACTGATAACAATGTCAAACAGGAACCATTACTACAGGTAATGAGTGGAGGACAGAGGAGCCTCTTAAAGAAGAAGTTACAGGTCTGTGAGAGCCAGAAATCTTGCTTGTTTGTAGGTGACCAAATACTTATTTTCCACCATAATTTGCAAATAAATTCTTAAAAAATCAGACAATGTGATTTTCTAGATATGTTTTCTCATTTTGTCTCTCATAGTTGAGGTCTACCTATGATGTCAATTACAGGCCTCTCTCATCTTTTTAAGTGGGAGAACTTTCACAATTGGTGGCTGACTAAATACTTTTTTTCCCCACTGTATAGGAAGCTGCTCGAGCAAGTTCCTCTTTTCCACCAAGGAGGTCCTATTTACATATTCCTTACCCAGAATCTTAGCTGGACATGTATGGTCTAATAAGTCCCTGTACACCTCACTGTGACGTCTCCTTAATAAGTGTTAATAGTTTATTTTTGTCAATTAACAAAATGAAGTGAATACACAAAAATCTAAATCCCATCAATATTTGGTATGAGCTTTACCCTTTGGAGGAGAAGTCCTGGAAGTGATGATATGGCCCCCACAGAGCCCTGATCTCAACATCATCCAGTCTGTCTGGGATTACATGAAGAGACAGAAGGATTGGAGCAAGCCTACATCCACAGATCGTCTGTGCTTAATTCTCCAAGATGTTTGGAGCAACCTCCCTGCCAAGTTCCTTTAAAAACTTCTACAAGTGTACCTAGAAGAATTGATGGATGGCAGAGGATGGTCACACCAAATATTGATGGGATTTAGATTTCTCTTTTCTTAATTCGCTTAATTTTGTTAATTGACAAAAATAAACTTTTAACACTTCTATTTCTGAAAGCAATCTTACTTGGCAGTATTTTATCTAAAGCTGCCTTTGCTGACTTTTGCACAGCACTGTAGACTTCAGTTCTGGTGCACGGACAGGCCTGAGATTCTGCACAGTTGTAAAAAGCTTAAGCCTCTTTAATAATTGTGACTCTTCTGATTCCCGCTAGGATGAAATGTGAAATGCCAGCCGTAATAACTTCCCCTCATGGCAGTGTCCCAACAAGATATCTGTTGAAAGAATGGTTGGCCATGTTGGATTTCAACATACCCAATTTTTGTGTTCTAATGGGAGATAAGCAACTCTGTCAGAGGTGTCTTACAGGGTCACTGGCTTAAGAGTCATATGCTTTTAAAAAAATCTATCCTCTGTATGCACTGAAACATAAGGCATACACCTATATTTCCCAACAGGGGTTCCTTTGAAACCCGCCGAGGGCAGTGACAATCTGGTTGGGAAGATGACCACATGCCTTCATGCGACATTATCTGCATCCTTAGGCTACATGGACACGGCTATGGTGGTTTTTACTGTCCACAAAAAACGATCCGTATTCTGCAAAAACATCTCCGCATTGCATTACTATGTCGCCTACAATCACAGATCGGCATAGAAGACTTATATGTGAGCCTCCACACTTGTATGAGTGAATCTGTGCCACAAATGCAGACAGGAATAGGACCTGTTTCATAATTTGTGAATGGTTTCCACAGCCCGGTCACTGATCAGTAAAAACTACAGAACATGTGTATGGGGCCATAGAAATGAATCAGTCCGTATACTATCCATAATTGAGGATCCGTAATTGTGAACAATATATTAAAGACAACTACGGTTGTATGCATGGGGCCTTAGGATGTTATTTGTCATTTAGTAAAAATTATTTGTTAGAGGTGTCCTGAGGAATAGTTTTTTTCCAGGGTGCCCTAAAACTGGAATAGTTGGGAAACACCGATATACACAACCCAAGAAGATAATTCTCACATGATGCTGCCTCCTAGTTGGAAATATACATTGCGCTTTTGGAGTTACTTGACCATACAGAGTTATGTGCAGTAAAGTATTAGTATAAAATGCTTGCTTCTCCAGCACAGCCATATTATTTCATGTCCATGGAGTATCCTCAATAACTTACCATTTCTGTAATGCCAAGCTCATTTTATGGCAAACATAAAATGTCTTCACTTAAATGTGATGCAGTAGAAAATTTTACTCTAAGGAATATAAAGTCAGATCCGTATATTCCACACGTATAACACTAAGAAAACACAAATCCTAAAAATGAGTGATAACAGTACACAAAAAACATGGCTTCCCTCACTGGTTGTAAGTCTGCAGCATTCTCTACATTACCCTGGCACAATGAGCTGTAGAAAACTGACAAAAAAACAGGTTAACCTCCTGCTGATCAGTTCCATCTTAGGATGGTGGCTGACTAGGACAGAGCTTGGAAATGGAACTTGTCCAGGAAGTGGGGTTGTCCAGGAATTGGACAAATCCCAGGAGGTTGGGAAAGCTGTAACATATACAAAGAAATCATTCTCACTTGTCCCAAGCGCACTGGTGTGGTGTCCACTACCGTGGTCCATTCGTCAGAAAGGGCATCATCACTGAGCTATAAGGAATGCCCCCCTTGACAGTACTTTTACATAGCCTTGTACTGTCAGGGGTGGGGGGCGCGTTCCACCTCCGGCACCGGGGTGCATAACGGCGAAGCTGACAGTGTTCTGAATTCCATGAATAAAGAAGTGGGAGTCAGTGGTTTGTACTACTGATCCCACAACCCTGAAAACAAATCTAATTCTTTATAGAGGGACAAAATAGATGTAGATGTATAAAATGAAAAGAAAACCAGCCATCCTGAAAGCCACATGTACAGAATCCAACCAGAAGACAGGACATTATATATTGCCAGCAATACCCAGTTGACAGTCCTTAATAATAAAAATTGCCGTATTAATTGTAGATCAAGTTCTGTGTTTCCAGGCATGTAATATAGAGGAGAAAAGTTGGTGAAGCATGTCGGCCTGTTATTAGGTATAAGCATTATGTCACCCAGTTAATTGTAAGCCTTGCGTCTCTCCTGTCTCCGGCTCCTTCACAGTAATTATTCAGATTCTGCAGAGAAGATAGCGGCCTATGACCCAATAAATGTTAGCAGGAGCATACAAGTCTCTTATATTCTAACAATGCTCCATATACAGGGCATAGGAATAAAACACAAACACCTTACAGATAGCATGTAACTATGTGACGGGGGATACGCTTGGATGACTTCACTACAGAGGCTATTCTCCCAAATCTCACAGATGTACTTGTGCTGGAGATAGCAAGCAGAACACAGCAGCAGATGTATTACCTGGTGGAGAAAGCAATGATATCTTTGTACAAAGCCGACATTGTCATTTTGACAAGTGGTTGTAATTAGTGACACCTGTTAAGGGACTGCAGCGATCCCTCCGATTATGAAGAAGAGGGACCGAGGAAACCTGTACGTCATATTATCTGTCTGCATTCTTCTGGAGGAATATAAAGATACGCATCGGTACATTTCTACTGTATAGCAGCACTAAAAACCCAACAATTGTTGGAGCTGGGGGAATGGGAATGTTAGAGACAGAATAATTCTACTCTGACAGACCATTCACTTTAGAAGACTCTACAAACCCCTGTGCACATGCATGCTCAGTTCACTCCAGCATGCATGTATTCTGAATGGGCACAGTGTAGGAAAAGACTGCCAGACTGCTCTGGTGATGGCGTACCGGCCTGAGAAAAAAGGATGTGGTATGTTAAAATACAATGGATGGAATTTACTATTCCCCGTATACTAGGGCTGAGCCAAATCAAAATCGTCATTAATTGGGCTTTTAACCTTGATTATGATTAATGGTGATTATTTAGGTCACGCCCCAAGCCCCTTTTACACTATGAGCATGCGTTGGGTGAACTTCACTAGTTAAATCCCAGGAGGTTCGCCCGGTGCTTTCATTCGCCTGGAACACGGCCAAACTGGAACAGCTACTATACTCTGGGGTTTCTCATAATACTTTCTTGTATGTGTCATGACGCCACGTGACCTGCTGAGGTCCAATCAGAGGTCCCTGACGTCATGCACAAGACCCAGAGACAGCAGGGAGCTCGCGCCGCGCCAGTGACCAGGAGAGGTGAGTAAAACTGTTTTTTTTTTTTTTTATTTTGCTCACCTCCCCGAGGCCTCCGCATATTATTCACTGGGGTCTGAAGAGATCCCAGAGTATAATAATAGCAGTTTTGGTTTGAATGTGGAATTTCGCAAATATTCTGATAACCAAATCGAAATAACTGACACAAAAGAAATCGCATCAGTTATCCTGGTTAATGTTCGGTTTCGGTTATTTTTCGATTGCCCAGTCGTACTGTACACCAGAAAAGGAGCACAACTTTTCTCTTTCTGCACTCTGCTTGACAGTTTTTACAAAAGTGGGTGAGGCAGGAACGAGACCAAGACAGACTGGCACTTATAAGCCTCGACCTAACAAAAACTATACTATACATTACTATAACTCAAGCCAGAAAACCTGCGCAAGTTATATAAGAAGTCAGGAAGTGGAGTAGACTTCCACTATGGCGCACAGGAGTGCACCTCAACTATTAAAGGGGTTTACTGGCCCCAAATGGGTTTTTCATACGTAGGACATCACTTATTATTTTGTGGGGGTCCAACACCTGAACCCCAACAAATCAGCAGTTCCAGCAGCCTCCTTGTACAGGAAACTGTTATAGTGTACGGGGACCACAAGCATGCTGCTTCTATTCAGGTAATAGGAAGCCAGTCTTAATAAATCACACACACCCCCATATGCCCAATCTATCATCACGCCAGTGTGGAGATGCCCCCACATACATTAGATTGGCTATTCCTGACAAAAAAGTTCACACACAACATAAAATGTACATTATGGAACCATCCTAAAAATCTGAAATCCACCAACATTTTCAAATCCACTCCATGCTTCAAATCCCATTCACTTACATGGTCACCTTCTGCTGGACTCATACTGTATGAAATGGGAGGTGCAGGTCACTACAGTAAAGGCCATAAGCAACTGTATGGGTGTACAATTATGGCTCTCTATAAAACAGAACTGTAATATGACCATATGTGTGCGTGAGGTGTTCCATTGCCTCTTTTGTTCCATTAAAGAGGTTATCCTGTCTAAAAGTATTAATGACCTACCCTAAGGATAGCACATCTGTATCAGATCGGTGGGGGTCTGACACTTGGCACCCCTGCTTTCACATGTTCCCAGTAGCTGACACACAGAATGGAGCAGGAAGCAGACAGCTTTGTTCTCTGTATAGTGGCTGAAATACACTGACTGCATCATAGCTCCCATTCAGTAAGCTGTCGGACTGACCTGATATTGTTGACCTATCCATGCAAAATGTAACAGGATATAGACGCTCATTGGTGTAATATATTTGATATGGCGCTAACGGATTTGTTAATATCAGCTTGTGTAATCTCCTTGTACCCTTGAATCAGTCAAGATGAGTCACAAACAGAAGAGTAAGACAAGCTGAAATAAGCAAGGAAATATTAATAACAAATCTGTAAAGCAGGGGTCACCAGCCTCGTGTAGGTTGCAAAATACTCTCTAATACAACAGATGGTGTTTAGCCATACTGAATACTAAAAGGAATAAAGCTAATTAAAGATATGACCTAGTGACAAGGCTATTTTCCTTGTATTAAAGGACTATACAGGGCTACAAAATTGCTAGTTTATCCATAGGATAAGCTATCAATATCAGATCAGCGGGAGATCAACTTTCGGCACCCCAGCCAATCAGTCAAGTAAAGAAGCAGCAGGGCTCCAGTTATGTTGGCAGTGTCTGTGCCTGACATTACAGCTTACTCCCATCCAAGTAAGTGGAACTGAGCTAAAAATTTAGCCACTATCCAAAATACAGTGCAGTGTCTAGTAAACAGTAAGTGCCTTGGCCCCTTCAACCAGCTGATCTGTGAGGGTGCCCAGAGTTGGGCTGATATTGATGGTCTATCCTAACAGGTCATCAATTTTGTAATCCAGGATAACACATTTAAAGGGGATATCCAAGACTGAAATAAAAATAAGCTATCATTAGGATAGGTCATGAATATAATAGCGATGGTACTGCTATGGCATTGGAGTCGTGGAGTGGGTGTCAGTACCAGTTTTGGATAGAGTCTGAGTTGAAAAATAGTTACAAACTCTGGCTTCAAAATAAAATGATTCATTATTTTACATTAAATTATACAATTATTAATATTGTATAATTAGATGTCTAGTATTTTGCATATTTACTTTCATAGGAATTAAATCATGAGCTTTTTCCTGAATTAGAGGATCTTTATTGCTCCTGTCAGCCATTTATAAAGGAGTTGGAGCCAAACTGTGAAAGTACACAGTAATAGGAGTCGGTGTTTCGACCCACAGACTCTACAGCCCCTACACCGATCATCTTTTCTCTACACAGTGTACACAGCTTATGGCTCTGTACACTGTTCATTGGCCAAGCCGCACTAGCACAGTTCAATTCCCATTTATTTGAATAGGGGATGAGCTGCAAAAGTGCAGCTGGGCCCCTACATAATTCCATTCTGGATAACCCCTTTAAAAAGTCAGTGATTTGGTTGACCCTAGTACCAAATTACAGTAATTCTATGACATACCTAGCTAAACGTACATGATAGCACCTGCAGGTGACAACCAGAGCCATACATGATGGGCAATATGTTACCTAACACTGGTTGGGGAATACACATCAGAGCAGTCTTATGTGATATAGAATATAACCTAAAATCAGGCACAATGTACAACATACCTGGTATATAGTTTATTACATTCTGTATGGCATCTTTAACATATACCCCCCAAAGCCCACCATGGAATTATACATTCAATTTTACTCCAGATCTGAGAAAACTAATATTCTAAGCAAAAACCAATGACATCAGCCAGTGCAGAATACGGTGATAGTAATAGACAGCAGTAAGAGTCAGTACAAGCACTAACATACATCATTCTCTGCAGTCGTGACCAAAATAACCTGCCCGAAAAAGAAAATCATTCTTCTGTGCCCAGAATATGTGCAGTAACTTTAGAATATATTCAGGGATTCAGCAGACATCTGTCAGCATGAGGTATGTTCTGTACAAGTTTAATGCACTTGTGAATATGTAAAAAAAAAAATCCTATAACAAAATGTTATACCTGTTAATAGAGAGTTCAGGATGTAAATGTATAAAATAATACACAATAACCACAAAGGCACGAATATATATAGACTCCAATGGCAGAAAGCATAAAATGAATGTAAAGACGCTCAGGATCGTCTGGACCAGTACAGCACAGATTATATAATATTACTGGCGACCAGATATATCCCTTAAAGGAGCTTTCTGGGCTAAAAATATTGTTGACCTATCCTAAAGACAGGTCACTAATATCAGATCTCTTTCAGACACTACCCATAAGTGCACCCTCAGACTTCTTTGCGCCACTCTCCTGTGATCTAACAAGATTTATCTGGGCCAATAAAGCATCCAGATTGGTTAGATTGCTGTTATTTCTTCCCAAAACGATGGGGGGACTGGGGATCCCACACGTTATAAAGAAAGAGAAATAAGCAGCCAGACAGCTTACACAAGGTTCACACTAGCGTTGCCTCTCCATTGTTCAGGTCCTTCAGGGCACCCGAACAATGGAGAGGCCGACCGTTAAAACAGCAGCAACACACAGGACTTTTTCCTCCGCCAATTTCTGGGGGGACATTATGACGGGTCTCCAATGGAGACACCGACGCAGATGTGAATGTAGCCTAACTACACCATCTCTATGGAGAACACACATGCTTGGCAGAGTCTGCATGTGTATCAGATGGGAGGAATAGCTGTCAACCAAATGAGGGTTCCTCCAGCAGTGTGTATAACCAGCTAACATGGGGTTTTCCCACAAAAGGAAGTTATCCCCTATACATAGGACAGACTTGCAGGACAGAGGGGGTCCGACTGCTCAGATGTCCACTGGAGAATGGCAGACTTTCTTCCCTGTTCTGAATGGAGTGGTGGTCTGGCGGGCACTGTGAGTGCCAGAGTTAGCTGTAGTGCTTACTTCCACTATCCTTGGCACTACCACTGAAATGAAAGGAGTGGTACATGCGCTGCCTGACCACTTCTCCATTCAGAACTGGAGACAACCTGATCAATTCTCTTGAACAGTGGGGACTGAGCAGTCAATCCCCCACAGATCTGCAAGCTATCCCCTATTCTACGGATAGCATGTAACTACCTTTCATAAGGAAACCCCTTTAAGTTTTATCTGAGGAGTAGATGGCTATGGCACATGGTTATGGCAGGCATGCTTTACTATCCTACCTCCTGGAAGGCTCTCCTTAAATATTGGCAAGTATGCTTTATGCTGGAATTACATAGATGCATAGAGAGGCAGACTTATTAAAACTGGTGTGTAGTACACAGGTCTTAACCTGTCGCACTGACAACACATGTTTCACAGACTTTAAGAGCTCTATACCTCTTAATAATTGTGGCACATCTTGGACTTTGCCGGGCACCAGAACTGAAATCTAAGGCAGTGTTATTCTGGCATAAATTATTATAAATTAGTTGGGACACAGCGGACCTGCACATCCCTGCCAACTTTTCTCTGAAGTGGCATTAGCGGCCAGATATCGTAGTAGTATATCTGTCCTGTGCAGTTCTATAAGCCAAAGCGTGGTTTGGAGCCAAAAAGAAAAAAAAGTATAAAGATAAAACTGAAAATTCTACTATCTTTAATATCCACTTCTGGCTTTAGCTCAAAAAACTGCATAAAAAACTGTCAAAAAGAGAAGTCTAGGAATCTGTGTCACTAATTTGGTGTAAAAATGTTACAAATAGAATCCAATTAAAAATCCTTCTTCAAAAAACTCTGTGTGAACTTACCCTAAATGTGACAGGGAGGACTCCAAGGTAATTTTGATGGCAGTGCATCTATAGGTTTCTACAACCATCATGCAATTTTAAAGGTGTGTTCCTGGCTAAAAATACTGATGACCTATCCTAAAGATAGGTCATCAACATCAGATCGGTGGAGGCCAATATCTGGTACGCATACCAATAAGCTGTTCTAAGCAGCTAATATATACAGAGAATGTAACAGGAAGCAGACAGCTCCGTTCTCTGTGTAGTGGTTAAACCAGGTTACTGCAGAACAACACCAGTCCACCTGAATGGGAGCTAAATGGCAGTGACTCAGCTCAGCCGTTACACAGAGAATGGAGCTGTCTGCTTCCTGTTCCATTCTCTGTGCATATCAGCTGCTAAGAAAAGCTGATCAGTGGGGATGCCTGGTGTCGGCCTTCCCCCAAACTCATATTGATGACTTCATGAGTTCGTCAGTATTTTTAGCCAGAAATACCATGTTAAGGTTGCATGATGGTTGTAAGAACTCGTAGTTCCACTGCTATCAAAAAGTCCTCCTTGTGACATTTTAGCACCTGAGTTTTTTGTAGGTAGATTTTGAGGCGAATTCTCAAAAAATGCTTAATTCAATTGGAATCAGTGTCAGATTTTTTTTTCAGCTACAGGGAAAAAAGTGTCATACCCTATCTTCAGGCAGGTTCTGCCTGAAACTCCCATAGAGGCAGAAAACACAGAAGAGGCTTTTGATGTGTTTTTTTTTTCTTAGGAAACAATCCTGTATGTTAGGCAAAAAAAACACTTCCAAGAACTGCTTCTTAAACACCTAAGGCTAAGGCCCCATGTAGTGAGCCACAGCCAAAGAGCGCTGCAGAAAAGACCGCGGCAGAAACGCATCACGTTTTTTTCCTGCAACGCTTTTTACAGAAAGTCCGCAGAGTTTTTACCCTACAAACTTTTTGTCCCTATTATAACTATACAGAAAATGCTAGCATTTCTGTAGGTATAATTGCCATGCTGCGATTTACAAAAATGCAACAGTTTTTGAAATCACAGCATTTCCGCTACCGATATTTTTCTAAAATGTGTGAATGGGATTAGCCATAACGCCAGCCAAATCGCAGCATTTTCTGCAACGTGGGGTTCCTGCCTCAAGCAGACTTTCCTGCCTGAAAAAAATTCAGTGTGAACTTACCCTTATATGCCCAATGTTTTTTTTCTGGGGGGGGGGGGTGGGTTGGGAATGCTAAACTTCATTCCAACAATAATAAGTACAGGATACTGAATATATTTCCCTAAAAATTTAAATTTCTGATAATGGTACATTCCCCCAATGCGTTTTCCCTCATTTGCATATGAAACCAGAGACTCCAAAGCTAAATAACAGAGATAGAATTGGAAACTGTAGAATTTCCTCTACAAGGTACTGTGATGAAGGTTGTACACATGGGCTGTCACTCTATTTTCTATGGGACTGCTGGAAGTTGCCAAATGCTGTACTAGGGACCCCTGTTGGACCCCAAGAGATGGACCCCCACATCCCCTACCCCCTTAAATTAGCAGAATATCCCTTTAACTGCTTTATATTAGCACCTAACCACACAGTTATTCAGTACTCTGAATATTAGGAACACCTAACTTGTTTTTCAAAATGCAGCATTTGTAAACCAAGGATAAGCTGAACTGTGTATTTTTTACTTGAGTTTCAAGAAATCGTCTTAGACAATTTATGTTCTACCTGTCACACACCTAATGCAAGCCAGTTAGGTCTTGGAGGTTCTCTTGAGGGCCATATGTAGCTTTCTGCCATTGAATCTGTAAAAGAGTCTTTCAGTAATGCTCCCAATGGAAGAAGAGATGCCTATAAACAATGTGGTTACTGCCGTCTCGCATACACTCATATCTTCTCTTCAGGTATATGCTTTCTGTTTAGTTGTTTCTTTTGTGGCTCTACCTCACTAGATACCGTATGTAATACTAGTGGTCTGTGCCCGCCAGCGTACTGCCTCTCCCAGCAGACATGACTGCTAAGTTACCCTTTGTACTTGCTCAGAGGACGTGTGGATGCTTCCTTCCTGTTACTTATAGGGCCAGTGCGCGTGCCAGTAAATCTTCCCCAGCCGATCTTTGGCAGGCCTTATGCCCACAGCTGAGTGTGCAGGCCAAGGGCAGTCTGACTTTTTAACAGAATGCACTCGGATGAAATCCAAGTGTCATCCGACTGCCTACCGTCCTCCTTCGATTTCAATAAGCGGTTCCATTTTGTTCAGGATAGGACCTGCTCTATAAATATCAGATTGGAACGGAGCAATGGAAGAGCCCCAGGCTGCACACTTGTGCTTAAGGACTCAGTCTGCAAGAATAAAAGTCTGCTTTAAAGGGGTATTCCCCCAACCATATAACATAACCACATTGAGATATGTAGACATTTCAAACATTTTTGCAAAAATAATTAAAAAATTTGCAGAGTTTTAAAGATTTTCTCTAACTATCTTAGGCTAGGTTCACAAGGAGGACTTTTCTCTCCACCGGTTTCAGTATAAAAACTGCAGGAAGTCCCCCGTCAGAGTGTGAACCTAGCCTGGTAACAGTCTGTTATTTTATTGTGGCTGGATTCTTCTTGTGCATGTAACCTTCATGTCTGATAACTGACACAGTAAGGAAATCATGACTACTTTTCTGACAAGTACCAGACCATAGAAAGGTCCTGCATTCATGGTTGTATCCATTGGCAAGTGATCTAGACAACATACTGTCACCATTAAGAGTGTTGGAGGAAATCTTTAAAAATCTTTTATTAATTATATTTGCAAAAAAGTTTAACTTTTAGTTGTCTATAAATCTAAATACGGTTATGTTCCTGGGAATACCCCTTTAACTGCCAGACTCCCTACAACAACAACCCACTGTCTGTTACCAGGCACTATTTAACCATGTCTTCTTTCTCCCAGTGTAGTACTTGATATAAGTAAATGACTCATATACTCATCCATTGTGTTACACCTATTATATGTCCACCATTGCACTCATACAGGTATTTGTATTTTACCAATGTAACTTTAAAAAAAAGGTTTCCGCTCGGTTTCCGCACGAAATACGTGGAAACATGCTGAGAGGAAAGTGCTGCTTGCAGCACTTTTCTCTCTGCATGTTTTGTACGGAAGCCAAGCACAAACCACACGGACCCCATTATAGTCTATGGAGTCCGCAGGTTTCCTTAGATAAACCGCTTTTCTATGCGAATAGGCTTCCGTTCGGGGGGTCCCCAAGCAGACTCCCCGAACCGAAACCGAACGCAGATGTGAACCGGCCCTAAGGTGTCTTTGTTGTCTGTTACCATGGGCATGTATAACTCTGCAGAGGAACTGTAGAAAGAAAATAATGGGAAACTTTTAAAGGATAACTAAACTTTTGGACAACTTTTGATTTTCTGGTAGTAATTATGTCATAAATAACTTTTGCAATATACTTTATTAACAAATTTTGGATCTTTTCTGTGAAATCCTGCATTTTATTACTATTTCCCTTGTTTCTATGTTGAGAGCTGTTCCTGCCTCTCACTGAATGTTCCTGTGTATGGAGTACAGGGCTGTGTAAGATGTAGAGAAAATGAGGGTGGGGGGAGGGTCACTTCAACTAGTTATATCTCGTACATTATAAAACATACAAACTTGCTTTTGGAGTCATATCAAAGAGGAGTCTATTTGCAAAAGTCTGAAGAGCAATTCATAAAATTGGCTGCTAAAGTGAACATAGCTTTTAAGGGAAAAAATAGCCCAAGACGGCAGATGATACCCTGTAGTAATAAGCCTTTACTAGTACTAACTTGTTGACTTACAACAAAGCTAAAGAACTAAGTCTGACTGTATACAATAGATGAATATTGACTGAAACTGATGATTTTATCCAGACCAGACAACCATGTAATGTGTGCATGGGCCTCTCGACTCTCTGTTAATGTCAAGTGTCATGGGTTCGGCATGTTGGATTTTAGCTTGCCTGATCCTTTTGTTCTCCCCCTTTTACAACATACACTTGGTTGAACGTGCATGTACATAAGGGTTTTGGGAGAGATAGTCCTTGGCAGACATCTAATGTATATGTATAATGTATATGACCATAGGATGTTTTCTGACACCTCTATACACATGCTCACTCAGCCGAGCCCATGTCCCTAATACCATTGGGGAAGAGATGGCCGCCCACACATACACATTAGTTAGTTTGCCAGTCCCGCCACAATCTGTGGATTTTGCTGATAAACATCTTTACACTGCTACACATCAGCTTCCATTCACTTTCTATTAGAACTAACACAATAAGGCAATTAATCTTAAACTAATTAAATCTATGAGCAATGTAATGAGTCACAGAGTTCTAAAGACTCCAGCAGTTTAGTGACAGAGAATGCACAGACAAGGGGATAACGGAAATCGCCAGTAAAACAATTTCTTATAGGACTTTCTCATCATATACACAATTGCATTAAACTTGTACAGAACGTACCTCATGCTGACAGATGTCTGCTGAATCCCTGAACACATTCCAAACTTACAGCACACATTTTGAGCACAGAAGACGATTTTCTTTTTCAGGCACGTTATTTTGGTCACGGCTAAAGGGAATGATATATCTTAGTGCTTGGACTGACTCTTCCTGCTGTCTACGTATCACCATGTTCTGCACTTATATTGGCTGAGCTCTGTACACTCTCAGATCTCGAGAAAAATTGAAATGTAACTCCTGGGCAGGTTTTGGGGACAGCGGTGTAACTATTGGGGTCACAGTTGTTCTTGGCACAGAAGCTAAGGGGGCCCACAGGTCACCCTCAACATGCTAGGGCTGGATAAACTTCTATGATCTCCTTTCTGAATTCCTTTGTTGGCTGGTAGTCTGTACTTTGTAAACTTAATACCCCTGCCCTCTGGTGAGCTGGAGTGAGAAGATTTATGACACACAGCCTTCCACTGTCAGAAAGAGAAAATTAACTCTTTCATGCAGTTGGTCAGCAGCATTTAGTCAAGGAGGGATTCTGTGGAGGAGGCTGTGGCAAAAAGGGGGCACTGAGAGGGGATGGGAATGAGGGGAAGCCTGTGTGCACAGACATGTTGGAAACAAGTCTTCATGGCAGTCTCTGTCCAAATAGAAAAGAAATGTAAATGCTACTAAACGGTACGAAAGACAAGTGACTGATGGTTATGAGAAGTTGCGCAGGGTGGCCCAGAATGAGTTCTTGTATCAGGGCCCATAATTCTTTATTTAGGCCCTGTTTGAGGGTATAGCTTAGGGATGCCTCAGAGAATGGTGTTAGGAAACATGTGGCTCTAAGATCCATGACGTGTGGCTTTCGGGCTGTTGTCACCTGCAGATACTATTTTATTGTGTGTAACAAGCACCTGGTATGTTATATCATTACAATGACTTGGTACTAAGGTTAAAATGAAATCACTTGCAGTTAGATATTGAAGGATAGGCCATCAATATCAGATTGGTGGGAGTCCAACTCTCAGCACCCCCACTGATCAGCTAACTGAAAGTGCCCAGATGCAGCCAGACACAGCTCTGCACTAGTGTCTCTCCTTTATATTGCAGATCAATCCCATTTACTTGATTGGGATAAAGGAGTTTTCCTGCTATAGACACTTGAACCCTATCCAGAAGTGTCTGATCGCTTAAGGTGTAACTACTGGCAAACAGGGGTCTAGGATTAGGAGAACAGGCCCCATATGAATGGAGGTGGTGTTCATTTACTTCTATGGGAAAGGAGCAGTAGCCAAGAATACTTAGCACGCTTCATTCAACTTGTGGGCCCCTGTTTACATGACATCTGGGATCCCAGAAAATGTGCCCCCAGTGATTACACATCATTATTAGGCTGTAGGAAGCTGTAATACCAGGCACAGCTTCTACCAAAAAATACAGAGCAGTCTAGTAAAAAGCAAATGCCACAACAATCTTATCCAGCTGTTCTGCACGGATGCGGAAAGTCAGATCTCCAATACCTAATATTGCTGACCTATGCTGAGGATATGCCATCACGATCAAAGTCCTGGGAACCTTTCCAAAGGTATAATATAAGTGTCCATGTGAGATAAATGATACTAACCTGTCCCATACATCTGAATGGGTTGTTTTTGCAGCAGCTTTAAAGTTTCCTATAAACCCCATTTAGAGGGTTTACATGTATTTTATTAGTAGCGTTCCATACTGACCCCTGTGGGATCTCACTGGTAACTGTGACCCACTTTAAGCATGCTCCATTGTTTCCACACAAATCATTACTGGCTTCCTGTGTGAACTGGCGGCATATTCTAGTGCAGCAATGTCTACTATTTCTGGTGCCATAATCCACATACACAGTGTGAAGGACATTACTAATTTATCATCTCTATCCCTGTGCTGGTCTACCACCGCTCCCATATGACATACATGCATCTGATTACTTGTCAGAGACTTGTAAAAACAGCGGTTCACTTTCATTACATACACAGCTCTGGGGGGTTACAGTGTGATACACAACGCGTTTCGGAACAGGCCACTCATTTATTTTTTAAGAAGATTAGTACATTCTTTAGATGCTTATTTTGTTGTCTAAAACAATCTCCCGGCTCATTAAATGCTAGCACAAGATGAGAGGTAGAGGCATGGGATACATAATTTTGACATACTCAGACAGGACTGTGACTACAATTGGATATCTCAGGCAACCGGCTTACAAGTTAGGGGCAGATCTAAAAAGGAAAGTCACAAAAGTAACTTGACTGTGATTAAAGGGTTATTCCTACCACTAATACATATCATCACTTTATTATCAGACTGTCCTCTGGGATCCCCATCGATCCTGACAATGAAGGGACCACAGCACTGATTTGGTGCCGCAGCCCTTTCACTGTTTTCCCCTGCAGAGCAGCGCTCCCGCCCACCTCCTATGCTAGGAACTGCAGCACAACGTCATTCAAGTGAATAGGACTAGCTGCAGTTCACCTGCACAGCCAGGTAGCCCGGAGCACTGCTGTGTGGGTAAAACCAATGAAGGGGCTGAAGTGCTGAATCAGAATCTCCTGTGGCTGTTTAAAGGGAAACTGTGACATGGATTTTAGCTGTTAAAGGGGTTGGCCAGGAATTTTTATTTATGGCCTTCCTTTACCCTAGACCATGAATTTCTGATCAATGGGGACCCCCAGCTGTACAGAGCCACTTTTGACACCCGTACTATATACTTCATGGAGCCAAAAGCAGATAGCTCAGTGCCATGTATAGTGGCCAGGCGCCATCACTGCAGCTCAGCACCCAATGAAGTTAAAGAGCTGCAGTACCAGCACCCAGCCATCTGCTTCCGACTCCATGCTGTGTTATAGTACAGGTGTTGAAAATGGCCCCATACAGCTGATCCATGCAGGGGTGGCCTACCCTTAGCATAACTAAAAAATTCCTGGCCAGCCCCTTTAATCTCCCATCACCGGGCTGTAGTTGGAAGATGTGCCTATGAAGTCAAAATCTGGACCATTGATCATGCCCATAGGGAGCCATTACAGTGCTGCTTGTATGACTAAGATGACTACAACAGGCCAGCTACATATAGATTAAAACTTCTTTTTTCACAATTGCAGGATTTTTGGACAAAATCATGGCTGGAGAGCACTTTAACAGCACTACAGTCTGGGGGTTGTGTTTAACAGCTAACATCCAAGTGCCAGGATCCCTTTAAGCCTTTAGGGCATTTTCTGACAATTCACAACTAATATATAGCAATACATGTAAATGAGATTTTCACAGTCCAAAATATAGTGATATATTAAGGTTAAAATCCTTAGCATGCCATGTTTTTTACACATTTCAAGGTAATATTTTGCAATTTTTTCAATGAAATGGAAGGGAATGTACATGTAACTTTACATGCAAATGTGGGGAATTTACTGTAATGGATACGGTCACTTTACAATCTCACAAACTAGAAGCAATGCCACCTGCATTAGTACCCACACCTGCCACACTGTGTAAGTTGCCAACTTTGCCATTACTAAGCAATAAGATGTAATGTGCTATAGCAATGTACTGATGAGAAAACAAGTCCACAATGTATATGGCAGTTACATAATATCTGAGGCATTGTAAATGGAGCACATAATATGGATGGCTTATTAAGTAAATTCTGCGTCCCGGGTTTATGATTTTTGTTCAATAAAATGTGATATTAAAGATTTTGCAGACTATAGAGAACACTGCAGGACTCATGTAACGCTTGTATGAAATTAAAGTCACATATTTTCCAGGCCCTTACCCACAGCTCAGTACTGAAAACTCAGCACGTTATGAAGAATCGCTGTAACGTATACGGTCCTAAATATTTAATTGTACAGGCACTATATAATGAATCCCTGCCGCAGATCTGCATATGAGCAGTAAATGACTACCAACAGGCCTAAATATTTAATGGCAAATGCAATAGATGCTTTACTACCGTACAGAGCACACTGTCACATTCTGTAACTCACTGCAGACAGATACATAGACATGCAAAGAACAGACTGCAAACTGCTGAAAAAAAGCTGTAAAATGTAATTAAACTTTTATTTTTCATATATTCATAGTGCAAGTGAAGGGAACATGCATTGTAATATGCTTTATTGAAATAAATGCCTGTTTCTTCACTTATTTGCCTCATTCTGCCACTAATCAAATCTGTACAATAGAAGTCTATGAAGAGGAGAGCGTCTCAAAGCAGAGAGACTTCTGCACTATAGAGAGACCATTCTCTTTCACAACACAGCTGGGTTATCAGGAATTACTATCCAGTATCCTCCTCACAGAAATGACTCATTTAAAGGGGTTTTCCCATTAACAGTACTATGGGAACGGGGAACCACCCTGAAAGAGTAACAAAAAAGCCACAGACTAGCAAAGGACTGGGGGATCATTCACTAAGAGATGCTCTAGGTACTATGAGGTCAACTGAAACCAGTCCTGAATCGACCTCTTCATTTGCAGGGGCAAAATGTTGATAAAGCTCTCCCAACACTCAAAGAACTTTCCCACTTGGGTTTCTTACCGGATTTCTCCCACTTCTGCAAAACTCAGCATGGGTAAAACAGAATTCATTAACTTTCTCCCACCTCACTCCTACTTGACCAAGTCCACTGTCTTGGGGTAACCTTTGATTCTGCCCTATCTTTCAAGCTGCATATCCCTTACTACTTGCTACCTCCACCTGAGAAACAGTTCTTGTATTCCCTTTTTCCTCAACCTAACTCAACAAATATGCTAGTATAAGCCCCTTTTCTGATGCTTTCCAAGAACAAGCAATGCTAGACTTTTTTTGCATCTAGAAGTCACAGACACAGCACCCTTGGGGTCGCAATGCGACTCCATTCACTTACAGTGGTGAAGGAGTCACAGAGAGGCACAGCGATCTTTGGGAGTTATTTAATTTATTAAGACTGGCGTTTCATAGTAAACTATACTGGATATATTAAGAGGCCTCTTAAAAGATGTTGGAGTATCTTCTGGCTGTCCGTGTGCCAGCTATGACCTACTATAGGCTTAGGCTCTTCTGCTATAAATAATGAACAATCACTCCAGGATTAAGATGGTACTAATTCACACTTTCTCAACAAATAAAGTTATTGTTTATACTGCAACTTTATGACACCAAAAATGGGGTAAATCAGTTGATAAATTTTAGGAGGTCATTGTCAAAGCAACCATCCAGCACTCAGCAAGTATCGTGCATGTGTCCGGCACAGCGGACAGGACAGCTGCCAAGGCAACGGTCCAACACCCAGAGAGTATTGTGTATGTGTCCCATTCTGATCACTTGCCGGCTAATGGATCGTTGCCTTGGCAACTATCCTGCCTGGCGTACAGCACATCTGATCAAGCAAAATAATGGGGCTGGACAATGCCCATAATTTATACTAAGGCCCTGTTCACATTACATTTTAGTTAGGTACATATTTGGAGGATTTCCCAATGTATACATGACATGTAGACCTGCACATATGGTAACCCTGCATAAGAATATAGTAGGATATATCACCAATGGGCTTCCACAGCAAAAAAAATAACAGACTTCAAAAGATTGACTCATACCAACCCAGCCTATGGCAGTCTTTTACCATATGCCACGTAACTGGGGCAATATAGGTATGCACTATCAGTGCAGGTATATACCTGTGATTTAGCTATTAAGGGCATTTCTCATAACTGTAACTTATTAAATATCCATAGGATAAGTGATGGTTGGATTCCCAATGTCTGACCACTGGGGATCCAACCAACAAAACCAAAACAGAGTCCCATGTCCCCTACTTGAATGGGGTGACAAGCATTTGCACTGCCACTCTATTTAAAGTGTATGGAACAGCCAGACAGGCCAAGCCTGAGTACTGGGCTTAGCTATCTCTGACAGTCCCATTGAGTCTTGGTGGATAGGCGACAAGTTGCAATTTTGGTAAAACCCCTTTAAGCTCTGAAAACTTCTATCCCACTAGGGGCCCAGGTCCTGTTTACATGTACCATATACATTAAAAGGAGTAGATTTAGCCCTACCAAACAACATTCACATTCTGGTTGCTGAGACAAAGCACTTTTCTGCAGTATGTAAGTTACCATGTAAGTGCCATGGGGGCCAGCAAGTTTTCTCATTTTAAGTCTGCCCTATACCTCTGCCTTGCTAATGTAGCATTAGGTAAGTATGTAAACATGTAGTACATTTGTTGCAAAAATTTCTGTGACTGAAAAATGTATTTCATACATCAGAATATTTTTTTTTTCTTCAGATGAATGGAATGGTTACAGAAATTTCTGCAACAAATTTGCACTGTGTATGAATTCACTTAAAGGAGTTATTTACCTGTGTAATACTGATGGCCTATCCTTAGGAAAGACCATCATTAATACATCTGCCGGGCTCCAACAGCTGGGTGCCCCGGAGATCAGCTATTCCAGGGCAGCGCGACTCCCACTAATGTTTACATGGCAGGGGCCACACTGCTCACTCCCCATACTAAGTGCAGCAGTGGCTTTAGGTACTGCAGCACAGCCCCACTGAAGTCTTTGGCACAGCATGGCAGTACTTAAAGCTGACAGTACACTTGGTAGCAGCAGCTACTCTGTCCTGGAACAGCTGATCTGCAGAGGTCCTGGCTGTCAGACCAATGCAGATCTAATATCGATGGCTTACCCTAAGGATAACCCATCAATATTACAAAAGATGAGTAACCCATCAACCAGGTTTCCCAGCCTAAACCCAGTCAGGAGACCAGGACTACTTGCATCATAGTGATCTATGATGCTAGGAGTCCTTGCCTTCCCACAGCGTCACTGTGTCCAAGCTGTAGGAAACCCACAGATCTAATAATGATAGACCATCAATATTACAAAGTTGGATTACCTCCTCATATACACAGGGAAATACGGGCTGGAGAATAAATTCCATACATCTGCTGGATTTCCCGGCCTGAACTCAGTCATAGTCATAGTGATCTATGATGCTAGTAGTCCCTGTCTGACAACAGCGTCACTGTGACGCACCATATACAGTAACGACAGTAGGGCTGCGACGTGGCAGGGACTCCTAGCATAGCAGATCACTATGATGTAAGGAGAGTCGATCTTCTAACTGGATTCAGGCCTGGTGTGCAGCCCGAATTTTCCAGCCCAGATTTCCCTGTGTGCATGGGGCCTATGGGTATACCTGCTCTCCCAACATGGAAATCAATGAAGATGCAGAGCTGAAATCCTGCTCAAGATTGCCAATGTTAAAGTTCGTACTTTGCTGAGCTGAAATCTAAAAGTAGCCATCTACAAGGTTTCATATTGTATCCCAGAGTGGAAATATTCTTTAAATAATGCATTTGCCCATTTCCTATTCCCTTCCTCTACTTGCCTTCTCTTCCCTGTACATGTGACAGATGTGTCTCATCAGGCTGTAAATAACTCTGCTCAGTCCTAATACACTTCTTGGCTGCCATCAATAAGATATGTACTATCTGGGGTAACATTTTCCTATCCACAGCTTGTCTATGCTCATCTTCTGAGTAATGAAATATCATTGCCATATCTCAGTACGTGCCTATAAAACCTCAGTATTTGCTCACACTGCCATAGCAAGCACTTCACATCTGCATCTGACAGAGACCACAAGGGAGACTTTGGAGAATGAATTGATATACGTATTTATTATTAGCTCCTGTCTCTTGAGCTAACAAACTATTACAATTCCACCTTTATAAGAATGGCTATGACCATAACTTTAGAGATATAGCTTCCCTACTGCAAGCACATCCAGTCATGTGAATATGCTACCTTTTAGATGGCCCACTGCTTTACATACCTGTAACGCTTACTGGTTTCTAGCATTTATAGCATGAGGATGATAGCGAAGGAAATGTTGAGTATAAGATCTTTTATTACTGTAAGGCATAGTACCCATTAGCCTCATTCCCTAAGATAGGTGGACCATTATGTCTTAAGTACACTGTTCTTACCACAGATGGATGTAATAGTATGTTCAGTGGGTGCTAGGCACACCCAAACATCCAGTGGGTGTCAGCTAGACTATACAACCCTCTGCAACAGCTATGGCATCTATAGACAGGATGCTCCCTCTGTCAACCCACTGGCACCCTGCAATGCGATTGAGAAAAGGCAATGACTTTCCAAAAGTCATATGTGCTCCAAAATGTCAACTTGTCCTGCAAACTAGCCTATATAAGGCTACATTGAGGGAAAAATAAACTAGTCATGGATCTCAGTATGTGATGGCACAAAAATGATATTTAAAGGGGTTATGCAGGTAATGCAAAAGTTTTAGGCTAAGGCCCCAAGTTTTGGAAATGCAGTGTTTATTTGTTGGAGATTTTTTTTATTTTTTTAAGTCAAAGACAGGAGTGAATTTACCAGAAGGGGAACGTCTAAGTACTTACTATATTCATTTCCCATTCCTTTTCAAGCCTCTCCTGACTTTGCCTCAAAAAAATGCAGAAAAATCTGCAACACAAAACGCGTTTCTACAACGTGGGGCCTTAGCCTAAATGTGCATTCCCTGCACTGGATACATTTACTTACTAATATATATGCTGGTCCCCTTTTGCCTCCATACTCAGATGTAAAGAGTGCAGCGAGGCGGTAGAAGTCTCATTCCTCTGCCTCCCCTGCTGCTGCACCAACTCTCAGTCACATGACCGACTCCACTCTACTCCTGCTGTTTGTACATAGAGAGACCGCCGGACCCTGGGAAGTATGGGGACTACTGGGAAGTGGCATATGTATGTATTAGTAAGGCTACATGTACAGAAACATGTGCATGTATGGGTCAGTGAGAAAACAGCATGGACAGCACATGGATGATATGCGTGTGCCATCTGTGACCTCCACGGACCCATACATTTCATTAGTGATCCAGGGACACAAAACAGACAGGAATAGTCCTGTCCTGAGTTTTACCTCTGGGCCCCGTACACAGACCCGTGATAATACCTGGTCATATGTATGGGGCCATAAATAAAGAATGGGTCAGTGTGCTAGCTATTAAATACATGTATAGCAGCTGACAAAACACACAGTGTGCCGTGTACAAGTAAATATATTCAGTGCAGGGAATGCAATGATAAGCTTTTTATTTCCCAGCAGAACTCCTTTAGGCCAAGGCCCCACACTGCAGAAACGCAGCTTTTTTTGTTGCAGATTTTGCTGCAGTTTTTGAGCCACAGCCAGGATTGAGTCAAAGGTAGAAGTAGAAGTATTTCCTATATATTTCCCATTCCTTTTGTGACCATTCTTGGCTTTGGCTCAAAAAAATGCAGCAAAATCTGCAACAAAAAAAAAGCTGCTTTTCAGCTGCCTTAAAGTATTATTTTTTGTGTAAGAGCGGGCTGTGGGTGGGTCTCCAGCACAATTACAGATAAAGTCAAGCTTTTCAGTCCTCACAATCACAACACTTGTATCTTTTGCTTACTCCAGATAATGGTGCTAAACCTTATAGGTTCACTCAGAACTCAGTCCCATCATTATATGAGGAATAGAACCAGGGCTGTGGAGTCGGAGTCGGAGTCGTGGAGTCGGAGTCGGTGCCTATTTTGGTGGAGTCAGAGTCGGAGTCGGGGCTTTGGCGTACCGACTCCACAGCCCTGTTAGGGCATTAAAACATTTTTTAAAAAATTATATAAAATTAGTATCATCATTATCAAATCAACCCATAAAATAAAGTTATCATGTTTATAAGGCAAAGTGAATACCATAATAACAAAACCCAAAAAATAATGTCGTAATTGCTGTTTTTTATATTTCCTCAAAAAAATAAATAATTTCTACAATAGATTTTATATTCTCAAAAATGGAGTCATTAAAAAATACAGCTCATCCTGCAAAAAAATACAAGAAGAATAAATAAGGCTGGGTTCACATCTGCGTTCATTTCCCGTTCGGAGATCCCATACCCCATTCTGCTTGAAAAGAGCGGAGAGAAAAGTCCTACAAGCACTCTCTGCATTTTTCGGGCGGAAACTGGGCGGACCCCATTATAATCTATGGGGTCCGCGGGTTTTCATGTGGATTGGATTTCCGTTTTTCGAGTCCCCAAGCAGACCCGGAGAATGGAAACCTGAACGCAGGTGTAAACCTAGCATCAGCTATCACTTTCAGTATGTGGATGTGAAAAATGAAAAAAAAAATCCCAAAAGACCCAAAATAGTTGCCTTCTTAAGGGGTTAAGCACTTCCTAAATATTTTAATAAAATCATCATGAATAGGAGGCTACTCTTTATAAATAATTACAGACTGATGTAAGCAGCCATAACAGTAATTCATATCACTGCAATTACGGAGAACTAATCACATACGTGCCGTGATATTTCTACATTTCACGAACAGACGATCGGCTCTGTATATTACGTCGGGAACATAGCTTTGTGTTAAAATAATCCTCATTGTGTTATCTGAGAGATCTTCACAAAACAGGTGGGAAATTACATCTCTTCACTCCACCGCACTGTCACAACTAATCAGAGACAGCCCCAAAACACTTATTCCAAAGAGATGTGTAACATCTCCGGCTCCCGCCTGGGTTTCGTTAAATTGCCGTTTCCATTAGATTGTAATTAAAAATAAGTCATGTGCAATTACTCTTCCAGACGTATCGCAGAGGAAAAAACAACTACAAAATGCAAACTATTAGGCATCCAAAGAGAACGCCTCTCCCAGCAGTGAGCATGATGAAAGACCCATACCAAGACGTAGGAAGGAACCATTTTGTGTACTCAAGTCTATATTCACAGTCTATTCATTTATTGCAGGGGTGAACAACAGAATGATTTATTGAAATATGGAAGATCTAGTATAAATATGTGTATATATATCTATATATATATATATATAGATATATATACACACACACACACACACACGTACAAGCAATGGTGGATAGAGGTGTTTTGGACAGCTGCCTGGGGCCTAAGGCTCTCAGAAAGACCTGTGGCCACTCACACCACCAGGAAGTCCCTAATTTCTATGTAAGTCTATGAGAGGGTAACGTGCTGGCTCTTATAGTCTTACATAGACAGTGAGGTCTGGCTGGTGTAGGAATTGGTAGGTCAGTGTGACAATCACATGACCAACCAGGGAGACCTTTCAGAGGCTGACTAAAGTGAGCAATGCACCTGGTAAGTGACTGCACTGTTAACTTTACATTAGTATGCCCTGTAATACTGGCTTATAGAATACTAAATTTGGCCAGAGTGGGGCTTAAAGAGGACCTGATATATGCAGAATGTGGGCTTCATACAGATTATGCAGTTTTTGAAATTTTGTTTCTGC
Source organism: Leptodactylus fallax (assembly GCA_947044405.1). Taxonomy (NCBI): domain Eukaryota; kingdom Metazoa; phylum Chordata; class Amphibia; order Anura; family Leptodactylidae; genus Leptodactylus; species Leptodactylus fallax. The sequence goes on from CAMRHE010000190.1 coordinate 528,270, forward strand.
ACCCCACCAGACCCGAGATATCGCCTCCGTAGTAACTTTGTGCCCAGTATGAAAACTACCCAGCTTTCTCCATCGGGGCGATAATACATTCTCTATTGGGACAATGACCTCTATAACTGGGCGGTATTATGTTCTCCATTGGGGCAGTAACTGGGGCAACGGGGTGGTTATCTGCCTGCAGGCTCTGTGGACGGTTCTTTTCTGAGCCCTCTGACGCTGCCCTCGTGGCAATGTCTGAGTGTGTTGGTCAATTGTCATCTCACAAGATCTCACTAACTCATCATCTCACAAGATGGGTCTATAGACCTTTTATACCGTCCTTTGTCTCCAACTTTTTCCATTCTACAATAGGCACTGCTCCACTGATTCTGGTGCAGGTGGAAATTTTTTTCTCTAGCCCTCACTGTTTCTGAGAAATCATTTCTGTTAGTTTCAGCAAATTTGAGCAAACAGACTAAATAGGCTCTCTACTGTCAAATGGGCGGTCCTGGACTGTAGCAGACAGCCAGGGACTGACCGCCTGACAGTAGACAGCCTACTGGGTGCTGAAACTAACAGGAAAAATTGCTTGGGAACTGTGAGGGTTAGAGAAAAACTGCCAACTGTGCTGGAATCAGTTGAGCGGAGTCTATTAATGAATGCAAGGAGTAAGTGGAGGAGGTAAAAGGTCTTCTTTCAGGCTAAAGCCCCACGTTGCGGAAACACACCATTTTATGTTGCAGATTTTGCTGCAGTTTTTTGAGCCAAAGTCAAGAGTGGCTTCAAAGGAATGTGAAATATATATGAAGCTCTTATACTTCTACCTTCTACTCCATCCACCCCTGGCTTTGCCTCAAAAAATCTGCAACAAAAAAAAGCTGCGTTTTGGCAATGTAGGGCCTCAGCCTAATACTTTTCTCCATATAGTCTATCTATCTGATCATCAGACCCCCACCAATCTTATTTTGATGACCTCTCCAAAGGAAAGGGCATCAATATTAATGCCCTGCAAAACCCCTTTAACCACTTCAGTATTGATCTATTTTCCCTGATTCAGGACTGGACACATTTTTGTTTTTTTTTATACATGTGGATTTGTGGGCAATAGTAATTTTTTTCCTTTGGGTTATTCAAATAATTTTTGCGTCTTTTTTTCAGTGATAAATAAGGCTTTATTTTTATGCTTTATTTTTCCATGTTTTTTTTTTACTTTATTTTAATATCCAAGAAAATGTAAACTAAGTAGGAAGGTAAATGTGTTTTTCACATTTTTTGTGTTTTTTTTTTTTATAGTGCGAAGTGCTGGGTGGGTTTACTTTTGTCTTTTTTTTTTTCTTTTTATACATTGTGCCCCCCCTAAGACCATAATAAACTTTTGGATGGGGGTATTTGAACTTTTTTTTTTTGATGATTACTCCTGTAACCGGGGCTTATACATGCAGCCCTGGTTACTGGAGGAATACACTCTTATACAGTGGGGAAAAAAAGTATTTAGTCAGCCACCAATTGTGCAAGTTCTCCCACTTAAAAAGATGAGGCCGGCCTTTAATTGACATTTTTTAAGAATTTATTTGCAAATTATGGTGGAAAATAAGTATTTGGTTACCTACAAACAATCAAGATTTCTGGCTCTCACAGACCTGTAGCTTCTTCTTTAAGAGGCTCCTCTGTCCTCCACCCATTACCTGTAGTAATGGCTCCTGTTTGACATTGTTATCAGTATCAAAGACACCTGTCCACAACCTCAAACAGTCACACTCCAAACTCCACTATGGTGAAGACCAAAGAGCTGTGGAAGGACACCAGAAACAAAATTGTAGACCTGCACCAGGCTGGGAAGACTGAATCTGCAATAGGCAAGCAGCTTGGTGTGAAGAAATCAACTGTGGGAGCAATAATTAGAAAATGGAAGACATACAAGACCACTGATAATCTCCCTCGATCAGGGGCTCCACGCAAGATCTCACCCCGTGGGGTCAAAATGATCACAAGAAAATCCCAGAACCACACGGGGGGACCTAGTGAATGACCTGCAGAAAGCTGGGACTAACGTAACAAAGGCTACCGTCAGTAACACACTACGCCGCCAGGGACTCAGATCCTGCAGTGCCAGACGTGTCCCCCTGCTTAAGCCAGTACATATCCGGGCCCGTCTGAAGTTTGCTAGAGAGCATTTGGATGTTTCAGAAGAGTATTGGGAGAATGTCATATGGTAAGATGGAACCAAAGTAGAACTGTTTGGTAGAAACACAACTCGTCGTGTTTGGAGGAGAGTGAATGCTGAGTTGCATCCAAAGAACACCATACCTACTGTGAAGCATGGGGGTGGCAACATCATGCTTTGGGGCTGTTTCTCTGCAAAGGGACCAGGACGACTAATCCGTGTACATGAAAGAATGAATGGGGCCATGTATCGTGAGATTTTGAGTGAAAACCTCCTTCCATCAGCAAGGGCATTGAAGATGAAATGTGACTGGTTCTTTCAGCATGACAATGATCCCAAGCACACCACCAGGGCAATGAAGGATTGACTTCGTAAGAAGCATTTCAAGGTCCTGGAGTGGCCTAGCCAGTCTCCAGATCTCAACCCCATAGAAAACCTTTGGAGGGAGTTGAAAGTCCGTGTTGCCCAGCGACAGCCCCAAAACATCACTGCTCTAGAGGTGATCTGCATGGAGGAATGGGCCAACATACCAGCAACAGTGTGTGCCAACCTTGTGAAGACTTACAGAAAACGTTTGACCTCTGTCATTGCCAACAAAGGATATATAACAAAGTATTGAGATGAACTTTTGTTATTGGCCAAATACTTATTTTCCACCATAATTTGCAAATAAATTCTTTAAAAATCAGACAATGTGATTTTCTGGATTTGTTTTCTCATTTTGTCTCTCATAGTTGAGGTCTACCTATGATGACAATTACAGGCCTCTCTCATCTTTTTAAGTGGGAGAACTTGTACAATTGGTGGCTGACGAAATACTTTTTTTCCCCACTGTATGCTATACTCCAGAGCTGGTCTGTGTCCTCTAGGACCCAGCAGCTCTCGGAGTTCCCGTCTTACTAGTGGTCATGTGACCACTGGGTCACAGGGGAGCCACATCATCGCATGCTCACATGTGCATCACATGAGCACTGTGTACACAGCGATCAGGAAGGCAGGGATGGTAATAAACAGTCCCTGCCTTCCCTATGGGATGTCCAGCTGTAGGTACAGCAGGCATCTCGATCCCACAGCTGCACAATTTCGTGCAGGAGCCTAACCTTGCAAGGATGTACTGGTAGGTCTTTGCGGGGTTAGAAGTGGACCCCACTTCTAGTGTGCATGACACAAAATATACCAAACATTACAAAAGGAGAAAGGGAAAAACAGTGAACAGACGTGCTGCAGTCTCGCCACATCATGTATAAGCAGGACCATGGCATGAGGACCAGGGTCCCAATAGTCGACCAACAGATGTGTAAATGTCAGTAATACCCCAGTCTGAGTGGCAATGAATAATATGCTAATAATAGCAATAAAATCAATGGTGGTTGCGGATGATCCATTACTGTCCTGTCCACTGTAACTAGCCAAAGGTCATAAAATTGATCTAAAGGAAGGGACGATCACTACAGAATCGCACCACTTTTTAATTTTGAATTTTTGTGAGCAGCCTCTCCCTTTATATACTATCTTATATGCTATACGGGAGAAGAGAGTTCACCAATTTCTTCCACATGTATAAGGAGGGTGGGGGTGTGTGGAGCCATCTACCTCAAGGCTATCGCCTATCTGGCTACAGGAAACCTCTAATGTAATGCTGCCATATCTCCTCATCCTATATTTCTAGGATACAGCCCTATGGAAAAAAGGGAACTGGTGTGTTCAGGACCTGAGATAGGAGATCCACAACCACTTTCCAGTAGTTTTGCATAACTGATTAGCCCTATATCATGTGCCAGAAATCATTTAGGAGAGGGGTCAGATAAAATTCATGAAGTATACAGACTTGTATTGGTTCAGCAGTTGGAGGAAACAAATAGAGCTGATGATAGTGCATCCTGGAAGGATTCATCTGATAACCTGGTAATAAGAATACGCCATTTCAGCAAGGACGGGGAACCCACCTATTCAACTTTAACCTGGATCAAATGGGAATAAATGTTAGAGATCAGGCCCCTGGGATCAAAGCACTCCTATGAGAGGGTAGCTAGATATCTGGGGTTCGTCATGTGGGAAGTGGGACTGAAGAGCATGTCTTATCTGAACAAATCTGAAAAATTAGTGTTGTGGGGGAATATTGTGGGAGGAGCTCAGAGTCTCGAAAGACATATGAATCAATCAGATAAGAGGTCTCATTTTGCAACCAGGACTGGGCACCCAGCAGATCAACTAACTCTGACAGGCCTAGGTTGTGCCATAAATTGGGTCTCAGCAGGAATGTCCGTATACGCAGATACCTGTTTGGCCACATTATGAATGGGAAGTAAGTCACCCTTAAACAAATGGGGCCTTTCAAAAATAGGCCACAGACTAGCTACGCCTAAATGTTGGGCCAAATAAGCCTTGGGTCTTGGCAATGGGTCAAAAGTACATACAGTATATACAGTTGAAACTAGAAGTTTACATACACTATATAAAAAGACACATATGGATGTTTTTCTCACTATGTGACATGAAATCAGAATAAACCTTTCCCGTTTTAGGTCAATTAGGATTACCAAAATTATTTAGATTTGCCAAATGCCAGAATAATGAGAGAAAGAGAATTTCTAAGGCATTTTTATAACTTTCTGCAAAGTCGAAAGTTTACATACATTTCATTAGTATTTGGTACCATTGCCCTTACACTGTATGACTTGGGTCACACGTTTTGGATCTCCTTCCACAAGCTTCTCACAATAGTTGGTAGGAATTTGGGCCCATTCCTCCTGACAGAACTGGTGTCACTGAGCCATGTTTGTAGGCCGCTTTGCTCGCACCTGCTTTTTCAGCTTTGCCCATAAATTTTCAATAGGATTGAGATCAGGTCTTTGTGATGGCCACTCCAAAACATTGACTTTGTTATCCTTAAGCCACTTTGTAACCAGTTTGGCAGTATGCTTCGGGTCATTGTCCATTTGGAAGACCCATTTGCGCCCAAGATTTAACTTCCTGGCTGATGTCTTGAGATATTGCTTCAGTATTGCCACATAATGTTCTTTCCTCATGATGCCATCTATTTTGTGAAGTGCACCAGTCCCTCCTGCAGCAAAACAACCCCACAACATGATGCTGCCACCCCTGTGTTTCACACTTGGGATGGTGTTCTTAGGCTTGCAAGCTTCTCCCTTTTTCCTCCAAACGTAACGATGGTCATTATGGCCAAACAGTTCAATTTTAGTTTCCTCACACCACAGGACATGTCTCCAGATATGAAGGTCTTTGTTCCTGTGTGCATTTGCAAACATTGATCTGGCTTTTTTATGTTTCTTTTGGGGTAATGGCTTCTTCTTGGCAGAGCGGCCTTTCAGCTCATGTCGATACAGTACTGGTTTCACTGTGGATAATGACACACTTACTAGCTTCAGCCAGCATCTTTACAAGGTCTTTTGCTTTTGTTCTTGGGTTGATATGCACATTTCGTACCAAACCATGTTCAGCTCTGGGACACAGAACCCGTCTCCTTCCTGAGCAGTATGATGGCTGGACATTCCCATCTTGTATGTACTTGCGTATAATTGTTTGTACAGATAAACGAGGCAACCTCAGGTATCTGGAAATTACACCCAAGGACGAACCAGACTTGTGCAAGTCCACAATTCTCTTCCTGATATCTTGACTGATTTCTTTAGACTTTCCCATGATGTTACACAAAGAAGCAGTGTGTTTCAGGTGTGCCTTAAAATACACCCACAGGTGTGTCTCAAATTAACTCAGATGTTGCCAATAAACCTATCAGAAGCTTCCAAAGACATATCATCATATGGGCTGTCCCAAATTGTTTAAAGGCATAGTAATCTTAGTGTATGTAAACTTTTGGCTTTGCAGAAAGTAATAAAAATGCCTTAAAAATTCTCTCTCTCTCTCTCTCATTATTCTGGCATTTGTCAAATATAAATAATTTTGGTAATCCTAATTGGCCCAAAACGGGAAAGGTTTATTCTGATTTCATGTCAGAAATACATGATACGTGTCTTTTTATATAGTGTATGTAAACTTCTGGTTTCAATTGCATATATATATATATATATATATATATATATATATATATATATATTTTATATAGTAGAGGGAACTTTGGGGCCCCCTCAGGTTCAAGAGCCTGGCAGCAACTCCTACCTCTACTGCTACACCCCTGGTCTTCGGTACATACCAAGTTTATCCTGCTCATGATTGGTCCAAAGTCCCCATACACACAAATACAACAAAGAAAAAGCATACCAGCTTCTGGAAATGCAATAGCTATTGTTCCTTATTCTTCAATCTTGAAAAAAGCACAGCTAGGAGGCAAAATCACACAAGATGCATGTATAAAGGAATATTTTTTTCAGCTCCATGTTATGCTACAAGGAAATAACCTGCAGACTCATCACTGGTTGTACTGAAGAAAGAAACATTACGTGTAATGCCATCTTCAATTACCTATGGATGATCAAGTACACAGGTTACTCTGTAGCTAAAAAATGATGAAGTGACCGTCAGATGTGGAGACGTGAAGGTGGGAGCTGCTTTATATCTGATACGCTCCAGAGAGAGACAGTGGGAGGAGGACATTCAATCAATAAGAAAAGCAGAGGCAGGAGAAGAACAGGAATAAGGAGAGAGGAGCATTCAAGACATCAGACCGTGCTCATGAATGTGATATCTGTAGGCTAGGTCAAATGAAGATGCCACATCCAAGACACCAGAGCCATGCCTGCTGCTGGCCTTGTTACTTGCCAGGCAAATAATAACAGAATCTTGTTAGTTTCCTTCATATGGCCTTGCTGGAGTTGACTTAAAAGGCTGGTTATAATCAGGTCTCTCTGTCTGTACTACTCTGCCATGGATAAAAGACGGCAATATCCCCCATCTCCAGGGGAAGTGCACTGTGCTCTACTCCCCAGCTACCCGTGTAAGATCTGCCAGAATGCTACCTTTCATCTTGCACATCTGAGACTGAAACCTAACTGTACCAGGCAGCTTTTCATAAAGCCAGAGCGCGCCTATAAATAGACCCAACCGGGGCCTCGTGGATCCTATAGACAATCATCAAGGTCAGCAGAATTCTTAATCACAATAATAGATTTAACTACTTCAGTACCAGACAGGCACAGCTTGTCTATGTGCAGAATAAATCTTCTGTGCCTTGTATTGCAGCTCCGACTGCAGCTTGAGTGGAAATATCCATTACAATATATTAGAAGTAAATGGTAAGCTCCTGGGGCCAGGGCCTGCACTATTGTTTGGATTGTTTAGTTTTATACTTCTAATGTCTGAATTTGTCTGTTGCAGAAAGAGAAAGGATTTGTTGAAGTCAATGAGGAAGAACCTGCGGATCTTAAGTACAATAGGTACAGTGCTGTGCAATAGTTGTAGGCAGGTATGGGGAAAATGCCACAAAGTAAAATAGAAGCGTTAATAGTTTGTTTTTGTTAATTAAAAGAGAAATCTAAATCCCATCAATATTCGGTGGTGATATGGCCTGATCTCAACATCATGCAGTCTGTCTAGGATTACATGAAGAGACAGAAGGATTGGAGCAAGCTTACATCCACAGAAGATCTGTGCTTAGTTCTCCAAGATGGCGGGAACAACCTCCCTGCTGAGTTCCTTCAAAAATTCTTCATTCACTTCATTTAGTTAATTGACAAAAATAAACTATTAACACTTCTATTTCTGAAAGAATTGAGCACTGTGTACACAGTGATCGGGAAGGCAGGGATGGTATGCTGGGATCTGGTGATAGAGTCCCCTTAATTCAGTGGTTAGCACTGCAGCCTTGTAGCGCTGGAGTCCTGGGATCAAATCCTGCAAGGACAACATGTGCAAAGGAGTTTGTATGTTCTCCCCATGTTTGTGTGGGTTTCCTCCACTTTCCTCCCACACTCCAAAGACATACTGATAGGGAATGTAGATTGTGAGCCCTATATGGGACAGTGACTGACAATATCTGTAAAGAGCTGCGGAATATGATGGCGTTATGTAAGTAAGCATAATAAATAAATAAGACCTACCCCAAAAATTAGACCTAGTATGATTTTTGGAACATGCTTGAAATATAAGCTCTACTCCAAAAATAAGCCCTAGATACAGTTCAATAAAAATAGTGTCCAGGCAGCTATACATGTAAAAAAGTAAATAGAATACAGCAGGGCAGATAAAGTAGACCCTTTATTAAGGAAATCAGACATCCCCAAAAGACTCACACCCCCAAAAGTATCGGACATTGACCTTAAGGGAGCTATCTGTATAAGATGGTAATAGTGAGAGAGTTCTCCACAACAATAAGGGTTGACTACCGGTAGTGCCGGGCTCTCACACACAGATCGGGTAGTCCCGCTGGCATCACTCCACTTCTGAGCATTGTGGTTGCTTCTGGTCACCAGGGGGAGCCAACTGCTACACTTAGCTGTAATGGAAAGCTGATGCAACGGCAAAGGACCTGACAGTGACCCGCCTTTGACAGGAGTGCCAAATATCTGTGTGTGAGAGCCCATCCACCATTGGCACTTGCCAACTCTAATTGTTTTGGGTGTAAAGAAGACTGGTGAGTGGCTTGTTCATTGAAAAAATATAAGACACCCCTGAAAATAAGTCCTAACCCAACTTTCAGAGCAAAAAATAATATAAGACTCTGTCTTATTTTCAGGGAAACACGGGTACATAAAAAAAAATTATATCAAGTAAAAAAGTATGCACGCTAAAAAATTTAAAGTCTGTGCATCTTAAAATATCCATATCTCTGTTAACCATTTAAAGATCTAAATCTTAAGTCTCAACTCCGCCTCTTTATTCTGCAAAAAGATAGCTACTTATAGCAGAACTGAGATGAAGAAAAATCATGCAAGCTGTTCCGTGTCTGTGCTATTCTTCAGGAAAGTGGCAAGGTCACTGTCAGTTGTCTTATACAACATGGGTTCATGATAAAGTGAATCACGTCCAAGTTACAATGAAGGAACTGTAACAGCGGTGACCTCCATTCTCCAAGTCATGCTGAACACAGTAGGAGCTCAATAACACTGTATGAAGATAAGTGATGCCCTGGTGGAACAGAGCTCACATAGATCTGATGGCTACAACAATCTCTATGAAACTGCGCAGATTCTACTTCTAGTCCTGAATCCTAGGTTTACAAATGAAATCAATCAATGTCTTCAATATTCTCCCCATGTTTACGCTTTCTCATGAAATTTTTTCATGGTTAACCTACAGTGATAGACATAACAGCCTTAGATAAGGGTTCCTTGTATCCGACAAAGTTCTACATGTTCATAGAGAAATGAATGGACCATCACAACCTGTGAATATTCATCTCGAGGTTATGCAAAAGGTCTTAATGAAATGATGGGGCTCGGAAACGTTCTCCAATGATGGCTGCTTATTTTGCTCTGATAAAGTTCAATAGAAAGTGACCAAATTGGTGTCAAAATTGTTGGGGGTCCTAGCAGAGCAGTGAGACACAGAATGGGTTCAGTTTTTATATACAGTTCTTTTAGCCAAAACCAGGAATGGATTGAAAAAAAAAAGAGAAGCAGAACCTGTTCTCTATACTTTTGCTCCTTTTATGGTTTATTCGGTTTCAAAAACTGCACCTGAAAACCTGAACGTGTGAACCCACGTGTGTATGTACAACCCCAATTCCAATGAAGCTGGGACGTTGTGTAAAACATAAATAATAACAGAATACGATGATTTGCAAATCCTTTTCAACCTATATTCAATTGAATACACTACAAAGACAAGATATTTAATGTTCAAACGGATAAAAAATTGTTTTTTTGCAAATATTCTTTCATTTTGAATTTGATGCCTGTAACACATTCCAAAAAAGCTGGGACAGGGGGAACAAAAGACTGGGACAGGGGCATGTTTACCGCTGTGTTACATCGCCTTTCCTTTTAACAACACTTAATAAGTGTTTGGGGACTGAGGACATGAATTGTTGACGCTTTATAGGTGGAATTCTTTCCCATTCTTTCTTGATGTACAACTTCAGTTGCTCAACAGTCCGGGGTCTCCGTTGTCGTAGTTTGCGCTTCATAATGCACCACGCATTTGGTGGACAGGTCTGGACTGCAGGCAGGTCAGTCTAGTACCCGCACTCTTTTACTACGAGGTCACGCTGTTGTAACACCTGCAGAATGTGGCTTGGCATTGTCTTGCTGAAATAGTCAGGGATGTCCCTGAAAAAGACGTCGCTTGGGTGGCAGCAAATGTTGCTCCAAAACCTGTGTGTACCTTTCAGCATTAATGGTGCCTTCACAGATGTGCCATGGGCACAAACAACCCCCCATACCATCAGAGATGCTGGCTTTTTGAACTTTGCGCTGATAACAATCCAGACGGTCCTTTTCCTCTTTGGCCCTGAGGACACGACGTCCATGATTTCCAAAAACCATTTGAAATGTGGCCTGGTCAGACCACAGAACACTTTTCCACTCGGTGTCAGTCCATCTCAGATGAGCTCGTGCCCAGAGAAGCCGGCGGCGTTTCTGGGTGTTGTTGATATACAACTTTCACTTTGCATGGTAGAGCTTTAACTTGCACTTGTAGATGTAGTGACAAACTGTGTTCACTGACAGTGGTTTTCTGAAGTGTTCCTGAGCCCATGTGGTAATATCCGTTACAGAATGATGTCGGTTTTTAATGCAGTGCCACCTGAGGGATTGAAGGTCACAGGCATTCAATGTTGGTTTTCGGCCTTGCCGCTTACTTGCAGAGATTTGTCCAGATTCTCTGAATCTTTTGATGATATTATGGACTGTAGATGATGAAATCCCTAAATTCCTTGCAATTATACATTGAGAAACGTTGTTCTTAAACTGTTGGAGTATTTGCTCACGCAGTTGTTCGCAAAGTGCTGAACCTCGCCCCATCCTTGCTTGTGAACGACTGAGCCTTTCGGGGTGGCTCCCTTTATACCCAATCATGACACTCACCTGTTTCCAATTAACCTGTTCACCTCTGGAATGCTCCAAATAGCTGTTTCTTGAGCACCCCTCAACTTTCCCAGTCTTTTGTTGCCCCTGTCCCAGGTTTTTTGGAACGTGTTGCAGGCATCAAATTAAAAATTAGTGAATATTTGCAAAAAAACAATCAAGTTTATCCATTTGAACATTAAATATATTGCCTTTACAGTGTATTCAATTGAATATAGATTGAAAAGGATTTGCAAATCATCGTATTCGGTTTTTATTTAAGTTTTACACAAAGTCCCAACTTCATTGGAATTGGGGTTGTATTAATATCAAAAAAAATTCCTTTAGGCCGGGGCCCCACATGGCCAAACCACAGCTTTTTACAGTCCCTGCAAAATCCCATCTACAAATGCTGCGATTTCCAAAACTGCTGCATTTTTGTAAATTGTAGCATGTAAATTATGCCTACGGAAACACTGGAATTTTCGGTATAGGTATAATAGAAGCAGAAAGACTGCAGATGAAAACTCTGCAACTTTCTGTGAAAAGCGCCGCGGGAAAAACCATCATGCATTTCCACTGCGATTTTTCCGCATCGCTTTTTGGCTGCGGCCCGCTACATGGGTCCTTAGCCTTCATGGGTAATTTGTAGCTGGGCTGTTGAGTTGGTAGGCCAAACCACTGTCTCCATCTTCTCTATGTTTTCACAGCCTGACTTCAACCAGTGTTCTGACTCCTCAAAAAAATGGAAAGTCGGAAGCAGTAAAGATCCTCTAATTCATTAAAAAGCTAGTGATTGAATTCCTAGGAAAGCAACTATGTAACAAATTATTCATCTAATTATTATACAATATTAATAATTCTATAATATAATTAAAAATAGTTAATCATTTTATTTTAAAGCCGATTTCCACAACTCCGACTCTATAGCCCTGCTTCATAGTTGGCACAATGGCTGTATCATTCCCCAGATTGGTTAAGTCCTAGCTGCCAGGCCCCTTCATAAAGTGATGTCACAGTACAGGAACAGTGCACTGAGTGATGTCAAAGTACAAGAATAAGCCATTCAGTGATGTTACATTACAGGAATAGTGCACACAGTGATTTTACAGTACAGGAATAATAAACACAGCAATAACACAGTACACGAATAGGGCACAAGTGGTGTTATAGTACAGGGATACTGCACACAATGGTGCCACAGTACCAGGATAATGCACATGGTAATGTCAAACTACATGGATAATTCACAGAGAGATCCTACAATAATTGGTGAATAATTAGTGAAGTCCCAGCTGCCAGGCCCACAGCTACACAAACATAATGCGCAAAGTAATGTCACATTACAGGAATAGTGCATAGAATGACATCACAGTACAGGGATAATGCATATAGTAATGTCACTGTACATAAATAGTGCACACTTGGTGTCACAGTACCAAGATAATGCACACATTGATGTCACAGTACATAGATACTGCACACAGTAATGTTAAGCTACAGTGATAATGCACAGAGGAATCCTACTATACAGGAATTATGAACAGCGTTTTTGCCAAAATAAACAGATAACCAACTCACAACTACAATACAGAAGTCATGCACACAGTGATAAGAAACAGGAAAGAAACAAAGATGCAAAGAAAAATGCACACAGTAATGTCACAGTATAGGGATGATGCACACAATGATGTCACAGTACAAGGATAATGCACAGAGTAATGTCACAGTATTAGTAAAATGCACTAAATGATATTATAGAAAAAAAAAAAAAAATGAACAGCACCATGCAAGAACCATGCATGCAGTGATGTCACATTATTGTGATAATGTTTGCATATGTATATATGTGTACAAGGGTAATTCACACAGAGTGTCACATCATAGAAATAATTCACTGAGTGATGTCATAATGTAAGGATAATACAATCAAGTATGCTAACAGTACAATATAGTACAGCGATAAAGCACAAAGTGTCACCATAGAGTAGTGATAATGCACATGGTGACATCACAACACAGGAAAAAACACACATAATGATGTCACAGCATTGTAATAATCCAGAAAGAGAAGCCAGAAAAAATGGTTACTGCATATAGCAGAGGTAGAGCAAGTAACCATGCAGCTCCATAATAAAACCTAGAATGGGGCCCCGCTGCCCAAATTTTCCACACCCACTCACTCATCATCCATTTCATCACTAAGAGTACCTAAGTGTATCCACTAAGGCCTGAATACAAGGAAATCATGGAAAATCACATGTGAGTACAGTTAACCCCAAAATTTGACTCCCAAATGTCACACTCAGGAAAATAAACTATGGGGGTTTGACTGATACGTTTGTCACATGCAAAAAGCAAAACCTCAGGAATATTCTATAAAATCCCCCCCAATGACATCATATTCTAGTTACATTGTAAACCACAGAGTTCCCTCTGATTATATACTGATGAGGCACAGATTGGGCTGTATCCAAAACTTTTAATGGGTTGTGTACTAAATCTCCCTGGCACACTTTGCACAGGAGTAGGCGTACGTCATCCTCCACAATAAATTGTTTTTTAAAGGGCCCTCAATCCGGTTATTATATCAACAAATAAAACACAGGAGCACTATACTAATAAAAGTGTAAAACAAGAATTCACTGTAAGGGACCATAATATCATTGTCTACAGTGGGGAAAAAAAAGTATTTAGTCTATAGTTTTTTAAGCGGACTGGGTTTCCGTTTCCATTTCCATCCCCAAGCAGACCTGAAGAACGTAAACCCCAAAGCAAAATGTTATACAGTGGCGAAAAAAAGTATTTAGTCAGCCACCAATTGTGCAAGTTCTCCCACTTAAAAAGATGAGGCCGGCCTGTAATTGTCATCATAGGTAGACCTCAACTTTGAGAGACAAAATGAGAAAACATATCTAGAAAATCACATTGTCTGATTTTTTAAGAATTTATTTGCAAATTATGGTGGAAAATAAGTATTTGGTCACCTACAAACAAGCAAGATTTCTGGCTCTCACAGACCTGTAACTTCTTCTTTAAGAGGCTCCTCTGTCCTCCACTCATTACCTGTAGTAATGGCTCCTGTTTGACATTGTTATCAGTATAAAAGACACCTGTCCACAACCTCAAACAGTCACACTCCAAACTCCACTATGGTGAAGACCAAAGATCTGTGGAAGGACACCAGAAACAAAATTGTAGACCTGCACCAGGCTGGGAAGACTGAATCTGTAATAGGCAAGCAGCTTGGTGTGAAGAAATCAACTGTGGGAGCAATAATTAGAAAATGGAAGACATACAAGACCACTGATAATCTCCCTCGATAAGGGGCTCCACGCAAGATCTCACCCTGTGGGGTCAAAATGATCACAAGAATGGTGAGCAAAAATCCCAGAACCACACGGGGGGACCTAGTGAATGACCTGCAGAAAGCTGGGACTAACTTAACAAAGGCTACCGTCAGTAACACACTACACCGCCAGGGACTCAGATCCTGCAGTGCCAGACGTGTCCCCCTGCTTAAGCCAGTACATATCCGGGCCCGTCTGAAGTTTGCTAGAGAGCATTTGGATGTTCCAGAAGAGTATTGGGAGAATGTCATATGGTCAGATGAAACCAAAGTAGAACTGTTTGGTAGAAACACAACTCGTCATGTTTGGAGGAGAGTGAATGCTGAGTTGCATCCAAAGAACACCATACCTACTGTGAAGCATGGGGGTGGCAACATCATACTATGGGGCTGTTTCTCTGCAAAGGGACCAGGACGACTGACTTTTGAGTACAAACCTCCTTACATCAGCAAGGGCATTGAAGATGAAACGTGGCTGGGTCTTTCAGCATGACAATGATCCCAAGCACACCGCCAGGGCAACGAAGGAGTGGCTTCGTAAGAAGCATTTCAAGGTCCTGGAGTGGCCTAGCCAGTCTCCAGATCTCAACCCATAGAAAACCTTTGGAGGGAGTTGAAAGTCCGTGTTGCCCAGCGACAGCCCCAAAACATCACTGCTGTAGAGGAGATCTGCATGGAGGAATGGGCCAACATACCAGCAACAGTGTGTGCCAACCTTGTGAAGACTTACAGAAAACATTTGACCTCTGTCATTGCTAACAAAGGATATATAACAAAGTATTGAGACGAACTTTTGTTATTGACCAAATACTTATTTTCCACCATAATTTGCAAATGAATTCTTTAAAAATCAGACAATGTAATTTTCTGGATTTGTTTTCTCATTTTGTCTCTCATAGTTGAGGTCTACCTATGATGTCAATTACAGGCCGGCCTCATCTTTTTAAGTAGGAGAACTTGCACAATTGGTGGCTGACTAAATACTTTTTTTTCCCCACTGTATGTAACTGTAATCTAGAGCGCAAAGTGATATTTTGCTTTAATATGAACCTAGCAGGCGATTACTAATGCCCTAACTGACAGTAGGGCATGAGAAAAGGTGAGAAGCTGAAAGAGTTCGTGACATATAGATTTATATGATAGACAGAGATAAGCTGAGCTCTGTGATATATAGGTTATATGATAGAGGGAGAGAAGCTGAGCTCTGTGATATATAGGTTTATATGATAGAGGAAGAGAATCTGAGCTCTGTGATATATAGGTTTATATGATGGAGAGAAGCTGAGCTCTGTGATATATAGGTTTATAGGATAGAGGGAGAGAAGCTGAGCTCTGTGATATATAGGTTTATAGGATAGAGGGAGAGAAGCTGAGCTCTGTGATATATAGGTTATATGATAGAGGAAGAAAAGCTGAGCTCTGTGATATATAGGTTTATAAGATTTTAAGTAGGATTCCTAGTAAAGAGCAGAGTAAATCCTGACAGGACTCCTAGAATAGACAGTGAGAATCCTGATTACCCAATCCACACACAATGATTGACAGCTCTCCCTGTATCAGTGTGTGTATACAGAAGGCTGTCAATCATTGGAAGGTATTTATCAAAACTGGCGATTATTACACCAGTCTGACTTGATTCCCACCGGGCAAATGACTTGTCTGAATGAATAAGAGGCTGTAAAATTTAGATGCACCTTTTCGCAGATAAAAAGCCAGTCAGGGGCTGGCATAGATGTGTGGTATAACTCATGCCAGTTTTCCAGTGTGAGTTATACAGATGCATGTCAATAAATTAGAATATCTTTGAAACGTTTATTTCTTTCAGTAATTGAATTAAAAAAGTGACCTATATTGTCTAGATTCTTTACACACAGAGTGTTCTATTTCAAGTGTTTTATTTCTGTAAATGTTGATTATGGATTACAGGTAATGAAAACCCAAATCTAAGAAAATTTGAATATTGTAAAAAAGTTCAGTATTGTAAATTCAGTGTGTCACCTGCCAAGGTTTCCTAAGCCTTTAAATGGTCCCTCAGTCTGGTTCAGTAGGACACACAATCATGGAAGACGCTGATTATGAATTGTATTACTGAATTACTGAAATGAATGAACGTTTCAAAAATATTCTAATTTATTGACATGCACCTGTAGTAAATCTGGCCCACCTAAATTCCCGCCCTACTCTGCTTGTCTAAAAATGTGGGCCACTGTGTGTGAGCAGGTTAATGAGGACTCTTACTGTCTCTCCTAGGAGTCCTTTCAGGATTTACTCTGCTATTAAGGCTTTGGCTGTGACCCCCATCACATACCAACCATTGCCGGGTCGCCCTGCAGCTCCTTCACTAATGTTAGTCAATGGAGACACAGTGTGACCCCCTACTGGCTCCCAAATAATGTAAGGAAAATCACTTTGTTGTACACTACGGACCTCGCTGGTTTGCTGGCTTCTAATTAATTAGTCTTAAAGGGAAGCTATCTTATACTCTATAAATATAAGGCCCTTATATAAAACATACAAAACTGGACAGCCATTTCCTCCAGAGCTTTATTTCTTGACTTGACTAGTTGTTGAAGTTTCCCATAAGGAGCTTCTATCTCCTCCTGCTCTGATTTTGTCTGGTGTCATCTGAGGGTCATGACTCTTCTGTCTTGGGGGGCTGAAGCCTCTTTTCTGCAGTATGTTCCTCTTCTGTGCTATTATCACAATCCCTAGCTTTTTTCCTGAACTAGAGGAGCTTTGCCTGCTGCTGTCTGACTATGGCTGTCAGCCATATATGAAGGAGTCTGATTTGGAGCCAGACCCAGAGTTGAGCTGTAGAAATATAGAAGAATAGGAGTCAGTAGCTTGGCCTACCGATTTCACATCCCTGGATATAATGGACACTACCCCTAAGTGCTTCAGTGACCCTATGGAAGCTGACTCTGCGGGGATGCCAATGTGTACCAAGATAAAAGTTACATATTCAAAATCAGCGTCTTTTCACCTATCCAGCCGTTACACTAGGATGGGGTTGCCATGGTGACACATTCCCTTTAATTCCGGACAGCTCTTCTTTTAAATATCAACCTAGGACTTCTGTCTCTATTATTTCTTGCACCCTGATAACAACACAACATATAATGAAGACAGGCCATGCGGGTGATATTGGGGCCTTACTGCTGGCCTGTGAATACCCATGCGGGGTGTAAGGCAGTGGCCCAAGGATCATGAAAACAGTGTGGAGTAAGAAACCAATACCAAGCCCTTCTGTCCTAAGGTGTCAGTACCTTATATCATACTGGGTGACAGAAGGATACTGTCCGTGGTGAGCTCCATGCGGGAGAATAACTCCCATCCCATGCATGAGACTGTGATCGCGCTGAGCAGTACTGTCAGTGACTGACTGCTCCACCCTAGGTGTGAGAAGGCGCGCTATCGGAAGTCTTTCCTCCCCACCGCGGTTAGGCTGTACAACCAACACCGACCTAAGCGGAGATCATTACATACAGAGAACTGAAATATCTCTCTGCCTGTTAAATCCCCCCCCCCCCCCCTGCTACGTCCTATCTGTCTGTCTGCTATTAATGTAATGCCTCTCACCTTGGAACATTCCTGTACATGTTGTATTTGTATTTGTATCTGCTTATCTTATCTTTGCTGCTGTAACAAACTGAATTTCCCCACTGTGGGACTATTAAAGGACTATTATTATTATTATTATTATTATTATTATTATACTGATATATACTGATATCTGACATGAGGCCCCTTCTATGCGAGCCACTGCCAGATTATTTTACATCCTGGGACAGAAGGGTAGGGTACGTGTTTACCTCCTCTTTCACACTGACTGTGAGAAAGAAGGGGGCAGAGACTGATAGGTGGGTTTCCCTCATCCCACTCCTTGTTTGGGGGAGCCCCACCATACAATAATGGGGTAAACGTGATATTCTCCATCAGTGCAGCAGATCCCTCCACATAACATATCTATACTGTATGATGGCAAGCCATATATCAATGGTCAGCTTAAGCCAAGGGTCCAACATAAGCCCCACATCAATCTTCTAACACTGTGTGAGCCACTTCTTTACTGTCTGGCTTCTGATAACAGAGGATGAGCGAGCTCAGAAGGCTTCAATTGTCTTTTATAGAATATCTCATTGACTTGATTCTAGCAGACACACAGCTCTGACACAGAAGCCATTAGACCCAGGTCTCTGTACTACAAGGTAGAAAGATGATATAATCCAATGACCTAAATGCACAATATAATTCCATTAAAACGAGGCACACGCTACACAACACGTGACCCGTGATGTAGTTTGTGCGATTCAATCACAGGTGTATGACTAAGCCATTCATTCACACATCTAACCCACGTGACGAAATAACTGTTATTGTGACTGGTATTTTCAGCATTGGCACAGTACCCAGCGCTACCAATACATCATTTACCATGCACAGTGACTCAGTATTCACCACAGCAAAACAAGCAGAAAACTGCACAACAAAAGCAGCCTAAAGATGTATCAATACACCCATAATAGAAATCTATACATGACATCCGTCTCCAAGGATCGAGAGCCATGAGCTATAAAATACAACCTGCCATCCAAGACACCAGCCTGTACATTCCTACACAAAGGACTACTAATCTATAGAGTCTGTAAGGTGATACATACTATATATAGATGATATAAGGGGATCTGTACACTCACATATCAGCAAACACCACCTGAATGTCATACATCATATACAATGTCAAAACAATCACCCCTATAGAAACCATGTGACCGACCGTGATGAATGACAAAAACTGAATGGATAACAGAGCATTCACTACTGTATCAAATGTTATCTCCATATATATAAACTATGGCCCTATTGTGATAGATAGATAGATAGATAGATAGATAGATAGATAGATGCAGTAAGCACATGTAGGCAACAAAGAAACAGGTTAACTCACTGCTGTTCCTGAAATGGTCGCTACAATGTGGTGGAGTCACTTTTTTAATCTACTTTTATCTCCATATATCTCTGCCCTACTGTGATTATTAGATAGATAGATAGATAGATAGATAGATAGATAGAAGACATGGGAATAAATGGATGGATAGATAGACAGATAATGTATAGATGAATGGATACATATATAAATAACAATTATGATCGATAGATAGAGTAGATAAATATATAATATAAATAAAAAAAAAAAAACCCCCACCCAAAAAAAAAAAAAAAAAAAAAAAAAAAAAAAAAAAAAAATAGATAGATAGAGAGACATGGGAATAAATGGATGGATAGATAGACAGATAATGTATAGATGAATGGATACATATATAGATAGACAGATTATGGATCGATAGATAGATAGATAGATAGATAGATAGATAGATATATAATGGATAGATAAATAGAAAGATAGACACACAATCAGATGAAGAATGATAGAATGAATGAATGAATAGCTAGATAGATAGATAGATAGATGATAGATAGACACATATGATGGATGGATGGATGGATGGATGGATAAATAGATAGACAATCAGATGATGAATGGATAGATAGACAGATAGTTGATAGATGGATGTATAAATAGTCAGATGATGAAATGCATCAAATTTTATCTCCTATATATATATATATATATATATATATATATATAAACTATTGCCCTATTGTGATAGATAGATAGATAGATAGATAGATAGATAGATAGATAGATAGATAAATAGGGTACATGTAGGAATAAGATAGAGGTTAGCCCCCTGCTATACCTCACATGGTTGCTACTATGTTCTTTGTGACATTCAGACATGACAGCCGCCTACATACTTCCTATCCATGACATTATTATGGATGCTGTCTCATGCTTTATTATACTTAACATTTTATTCATAAAAATCTTTATTACATTATATATACACACATACATCATGATTTATAGAAGTACTTAGACGTCTATAGGTATCATGTGTCTTGTACACATCTTGTATAACGCTTGCATAAAGTGTGGACTGTATATCCAACCATATAACCCTCTGTTTAAGAATATACTATATATCTGGCCACATAACCCTCTCTGTATGTATACACTGTATATAGGACCACAAATCCCTCTCTATCTATACACTCCCTGCACATAAACACTGTATACACAGCCACATATTCCTCTCTGTACATATACACCATATATCCAGCCACGTATACCTCTCTATATGTATACGCTGTATATTCAGCCATAGAGCCTTTCCAATAAGTATACACTGTATATACAGTAACACATACCCTATCTATAGCTATGTACTATATGTCCAACTACATAAACCTTTCTGTATGTAAACACTATATCCTGCCACACAACCCTCTCTATAAGTGTACACTGTATATACAGTTACATATACCTTATCTATGGTTTTACACTATATATCCAACTAAATATACCTTTCTGTGCATATACACTATATCCAGCCACATATCCCTCTCTATAGCTGTACACTGAGTATCCAGTCACATATCCCTCTCTGTATGTATACATTGTATATCCAGCTAAATATACTCTCTCTATACGTAGACACAACATATCCAGCCACACATCCCTTTCTCTACATATACACTGTAAAAAGAGCTACATATACCCTCTCTCGAAGTATACACTGCATACCCAGCTATATATTTCTTTCTCAACGTATACACTGTGTATACAGTCCCACATCCCTTTCTGTACGTATACACTGTGTATACAGTCCCACATCCCTTTCTGTACGTATACACTGTGTATACAGTCCCACATCCCTTTCTGTAGGTATACACTGTCTATACAGTCCCACATCCCTTTCTGTAGGTATACACTGTCTATACAGTCCCACATCCCTTTCTGTACGTATACACTGTCTATACAGTCCCACATCCCTTTCTGTACGTATACACTGTGTATACAGTCCCACATCCCTTTCTGTACGTATACACTGTGTATACAGTCCCACATCCCTTTCTGTACGTATACACTGTGTATACAGTCCCACATCCCTTTCTGTACGTATACACTGTGTATCAGTCCCCACAGTCCCTCGCGCACGTACAGCCCCACCCTCTGTACGTCACTGTGTATACAGTCCCACATCCCTTTCTGTACGTATACACTGTGTATACAGTCCCACATCCCTTTCTGTACGTATACACTGTGTATACAGTCCCACATCCCTTTCTGTAGGTATACACTGTCTATACAGTCCCACATCCCTTTCTGTAGGTATACACTGTCTATACAGTCCCACATCCCTTTCTGTAGGTATACACTGTCTATACAGTCCCACATCCCTTTCTGTACGTATACACTGTCTATACAGTCCCACATCCCTTTCTGTACGTATACACTGTCTATACAGTCCCACATCCCTTTCTGTACGTATACACTGTGTATACAGTCCCACATCCCTTTCTGTACGTATACACTGTGTATACAGTCCCACATCTCTTTCTGTACGTATACACTGTGTATACAGTCCCACATCCCTTTTTGTACGTATCGTTCTCCCACCGGTGACTACTGTACGTCCATTACCTGCGTATCGCACGCTTCTCCTCCGCACGATTCCCCGGGGAGATCCGAAGAGACCAGAAGAAGACCGGAGAGAATAAGAAAGAAAAGGCGAGGGACAAGAACGGGAGACCACGGAGGAGGCATGGGGAAGGGCGGCTGCTGACTCCGCTGCTCTCCTGGAAGTGTCCGCGGCTTCTGGTACCCGCTCCTAGCTGTGGATGCTGCGATCACTGAGCTGCAACCAGCCGGCTCCTGTTACCATAACAACCCGCTGAATGACAGGACGAGAGCGGGGAAGGGAGGGGAGCGGCAGGAGGCGGGAAGAGGGCAATAACGGGGGCGGCAGAAGTAGGGTTTACGGCTGGAGGGTCAGGCCTGTGTCTACGGACAATGGCGGACCGACTATATACGGAACAGTAGTCCAGACTAAAAGTACAGCAGTTGGCCATGGCAACCAATCATATAAGAGCTTTCATAGTGTAATCTGCCCTGAAGTAATACAAGCTGCAGCCTGATTGGTTGCCTTGGACATACGCCAGGTTGTCCAAATATAAAAGCGAATTTAGGCTAATGTCCCACGCAGCAAAAACGCATCTCAGAGATTTTCACAGAAAGCCCGCAGAGTTTTCCTCTGCAGACTTTCTGCCGCTATTATATCTATACGGCAAACACCAGCATTTCTGCAGGTAAAATTAACATGCTGCGGTTTCCGCTGTGGAGATTATTCTGCAATGTGTGAATGGGATTAGCCAGAATCCAATCCACTTTGCAGGTACTGTAAAACGCAGCCTTTTCGCAACGTGGGACCCCCGGCCTAACATTGTGTATTCAATCCCATAAAGGGAATGCTTTGCCAGAAAATCAGGGGTGGACTTGGCATTTTTGGAGTCCCAAACAAAGTTATGTCTGGACATGGGCAGATTTGTGGCCCCAAGCAAAGTTATGTTTGTGGGCTCCCCTAATAGTGTCCCCTTGGTGACCCCACACATAGCATAATGCACCCTTATTATTACTACGAATAGTATACTGTCCCCTTAGTGCCACTACACATAGTATACTACACTCTGAGTGTCCCTATATATATATTTTTTTTAACGTTCTAGATCATGCTATTTTCACTCTGGTCGCTAAGCCTAATAATAGGTGGACACTTCTGTGGGTTTTTTCTTTGCAGACCTCTATAGATAACACCACTAACCTGTTATTGCATCCACCACCGACAATAGATGATTTCACATCTAAAAACTCTTGCATTCTCTGTTTTCCACTGTATTTTGCATTTTTGCATAAGTCTATGGGAAAAATGCAGCGTTTTTGCATATTGTGACATTAACCACTTCCATACCAGATGCTTTACCCCTTCCAGACCAGGCACATTTTCAAGTTTTTTGTATGCGCGGTTTTGGAGGGCTGTAACATTTTTATCATTTGCATTATTCAACTAATTTCTACGTCTTTTTTCGGTGACACATAGGGCTTTATTTTTATGTTATTTTTATTTTTGCATGTGTTTTAATTTATTTTATATCCGGGAAAATATAAACAAAAGAGGGAAAACGTGTCTGTTTTTCACTTTTCATTTTTTTTTTTAATTTTATAAAACAAAGTGCAACTAAAAAACTTTATAAAATAGTTTTTACTCTCCGTTACGGTAATTTTTATTTTGTATGGTGTCGTCGGGGGTGGGGGGGGGGGGGGGGGGGGGGGACTATAACCTCCGGCTGAAGTTAAAGCTGAGTCCCCGTTTCAGCAGCTGCATGATTTCTTGCAGCTGCTGAGTTCTGCTTGTACGTCCTCGCAGAACTAGATAACCACCTTCCGGACGTAAAAACCCAATGGGTGGTCCGGAAGTGGTTAACTTAGTATGTTTTTCAAAAATGCCCCCTTTGAAAATGATCAGGGTTTTTTATTTGTTCAACATGGGGATGAGATGAAATAAAATCTCATTCACTTTGTTGGGACCGAAAATGCAGCATTTTTTTTTTCAGTGGCTCTGCAATGGCCTAAAACTCTGTTTGCGCAATGTGGAGCCTCAGCCTTAATTTCTATTTGTTTCCTTTTCATGCACACCCATAGGACGTCTATTAGCAGTTCTAATAAAACTAAGCTAATGGTTGCTGCTGCACCGACTGAATAGTCCACCAAACATCTCCATCACAAGAAAGGAGTGGCGGAGCTGGCTGTGCATTGCCTTTCAAGCAATCAGGAATCGCCCTTTTATGGGCCCCTGAACTTTACAGAGGTTATTAAAGAGAATTTGTTATTAAGGAGTTGTTCACTGATGCCCTATCTTTGAAACCCCCCTTGAGGCTAAGGCCCCACGTAGCAAGTTGCAGCAAAAAGAACACAGCGGAAACGCATTGCGAGCCTTTTTTCCAGCAATGTGTGGATGGGATTAGCCAGAATACCATCCACTTTGCAGGTACTGTAAAACGCAGTGTTTTGCAAAATGGGACCTCGGACTAAGGCTGAGGCCCTACGTTGCAGAAACACAGCTTTTTTTGTTGCAGATTTTGCTGCGTTTTTGAGCCAAAGTCAGGGATGTACGTAACAGAAGGGAAATGTCTAAGAACTTCGTTTATATTTTCCATTCCTTTTCAATCCACTCCTAAATTCGGTCAAAAAAAAAAAAAAAAAACGCAGCAAAATCTGCAACAAAAAAACGCTGCGTTTCTGCAACGTGGGGCTTTAGCCTTAATGCTTCCTTTATATTTCCCATTCCTTTTGTAGCCTCTGCTGGGTTTGGCTCGGAAAGCCACAGCAAAATCTGCAACAAAAAACGCTGTTTTTCCACAACGCGGGACCTTAGCCTTAGGAGTACTCTTAGGAGGACAGAAATATTGGAACGCACTTCATTCAGTCCCATTGCCACAGGTGTTGAAAAGCCAGCCCCTAGCCATGCAGTAACCTATACAAACAGTTGTATGGCTCATTCTGAAGATCTCACTGACGTATAGCATGGTACTGTAATAGGATGTTACTGCTGTAACAACTCAGTTTGTGCCATACACCAAACGTATACATAATGATAATGCAACATGTATATTAACATAATATTGTCGCTTTGGCATGTACCAGACTGGTAACATGCATTGGCATGTCATGCTTTGTACTGTATAGAAGAGCAAAATCTGCTAAAATAAAGATAAAACCGTATACTGCATGGCAAACTTTTTTTATAATAAAAATCAATGAGTGATGTATACCACTGTATCCATATACAGAATAGTAGCCTCCTGTCAGAGGTAGGGGAATACTGTCATTGTATACCTCCAAGGTAGGGAATAAAACAACATGTGAACAGATCAATCATTTTCTTAAGACATCTAATACATGAAGGATTTCAACATTGGAAAAGTTACAAGTACTGCAGCGCCCTTTGACCATAGTTTACAGCTGACCCCCACTGCGATCCATGTTAGTACCCATTGTAGCTGTTTAACCACTTATATCTAAGCCACTACACAGGGAGTCTATTGAAGTCTCTGTTTGTTTCCATCAGCATTGCCAGTAATGATAAAATGAAAACAGAAAACACCTTTTGTCAGCTTTCCATTTTTTTATTTATTTATTTTTTTTTTAAAGGGTGTCTGTCAGGTCTGAAATGCCTCCCAAACCAAAGTCCTCTATGTCCTCTATGTCTCCTCCATGTGAATGGAATGCTTGTGAATACCGGAGATTGCATTCCTAGCAGCCCCATAGCAGAGAATGGAGTGAGCGCACTGGCACTCAATTCACAAGGAGGAGGCATGGAGGACTTTTGGTCCCCTGTTCTTCCCATGGCTGGGGGTCTCGGCAGTGGAACTCCACACAATCAGATCCTGTGGATAGGGAATATTTGTTCTTGATCACACAACTCCTTTAAGTGCATTGGGGGCAAAGTCTGCTCTGGTCCTCTAGGTGTGAATGACATTTTCAGCCACTGCCTGCGTCACGACTTTCTGCAGGTAAGTTTGGCCCGCCCCTGAGGCACTTACTGGATGATTTGCAGGGCTTGATAAATTGTTTCCAAAGTTCCTAAACCAAGGTGAGGTGTTTGGCCATTGCTATAAACGCTTCTTTGCAGCTAGCAGCACTTCATCGCTGATCCCTTACAATAATGTCGTCTTACCCTTTTCACATCTGCCATGAATTAAGACAATTCTATAATTGACTTCATTGATTTTGAAGCAGACAGATCTGGCAGGAAGTTGCATTTTGGCAGTAGATGCTGCTCAGAAGACCCAGCCATAAACAGCAGTTTGCTGCTCTTCACTTTATGCATTTTCTCCATCAGCCTCTTGATATGTGCGCTTCGCCAGTCACAGATCTACAGGCGGAGGCAGCTCTGCTCTTTGCTTATTGTGGACTAGATATAAGCTGCTGTATAAGCAAAAAAAAAATTCTGCAAGTACCCAGATTAGATTCACACTGTTATATAGTAATATATCCATATTGTATATATTATATTACAGTCTCACCATGTGCGCTAATAATCTCTATAATGCTTTTAGTTCCAGTCATTGGACCCATGGTCAGAATGGGATTTGCAGTTGTAATATGGTCCATACAATACGGACATATTATGATATGTGAAACCAACCTTCGATAAATGCAAACCTTACTATTTGTAGCTGTTTGTAAGTTTCTCCTTCTGCTCAGATCTTACCAGCTCTTCAACAATGCATGGGTGCTACCTAAATGTCTTGACATATACTACAGGATATGGCCAAAAGTATTGGGATTCCTACACATGACACTTATATGAGCTTGTATGACATCCCATTCTAAATCCATATCATTAATATGGAGATTGATTCCCTACCTACTCACTGGGAAGGTTTTCTACAAGATTTTGGATTGTGTCTTTGGGAATATTTGCCCATTCATCCAGAAGAGCATTTGTTAGGTCAGACACTGATGTTTACAATAGGGCCTAGCTCACAATCTCTATTTTAGTTCATCACAAAGGTGTTTGATGAGGTTGAGGTTAGGGCTCTATGAGGGCTAGTCAAGAACTTCCATACCACACTCCCCCAACCATGCCTTTATGGACCTTGCCTTGTGCACTTTGGAACAGTCATGTTAGAATCAAAAAGGGCCTTCCCCAAACTGTTCCCACAGCGTTGTAAGCAACTGTATCATCAATGTTGGTGACTTTTATGTGCTAGACACCTCAACACTCTGCAACCCTGATCTGTAAGGGCGCATTCAACCATGAAACCCAGTCTGTGTGTTGGCCGGATTTACTGGCCTGCATCTTATGCCGGAAGAGGGACTCCTAGCAGTATAGTTATCTATGCAGCTAGGAGTCCCTGCTTCCCATTGATATATTGTCCCATACTGTAATTGGTATGGAATAGTATATGTCACTGAGAGGCATTAAATGTAATGCTCGGAGTCCCTCTCCCAGCATAAGGTGCAGGCCAGTAAATCTGACCAACACATGGACCAAGTTTCACGGCTGACACCTGGTCGTGTGAATGCGTTCTTACTCTACTCTACACTCTTACTCTAACACTTTGTGGCTGAGCTGTTGCAGAATATCTAAGAAATCAGACACTGATGTTGGACAAGAGGGCCATGCTCGCAATTTTTGTTTCAGTTCATCCTATCAAAGGTGTTTGATGGGTTTGAGGTCTGGTCTTTGTGGGCCAGTCAAGTTCTTTAAGTGTGAATTCTTTAAAAAAAAACAAAAAAAACTGAAGGTGACTGAATGGCCAGGTACTGGATTTTATACATCTGTGGCAATGGGACTGACTGAACCTGCTGAATTCATTGATTAAGATGTGTGCCCAATACTTTTCTTTGCGTCAGCTTCTAGCTAACTAACCTGCTGCTGAGTTAATGCATAAAAGTTTTGTGAAAAAAAAAGAAATTGCTTGGTGCACCATATTCTAACACCCATTACTTTTCTATTGTTTTGTTGACGGAGCTTTTTTTTTTTTTCTGCAGGGTAAGCTGCAGTATCGTATTATTTTCTGGCACATACAACTGTTTGATAGTTTTTTATTCTTAGATTTTAATTTTATAACATTGCTCACCATGCAAGATAAATAATATATTTTAATAGTTCAGACTTTTACATAACGTGGCAATTATGTTTAATTTTTTTTTTCATTTGTTTTTTTTTTTTTTATAAATGAGAAAAGGGTAGTTTTTGAACTTTAAGGCTGAGACCCCACGTTGCAGAGACGCAGCTTTTTTTTTGTCGTAGATTTTGTTGCGGTTTTTTCAGCGAAAGTCAGAAGTGGATTGAGCAGAAGGTAGAAGTATAAGAGCTTCCTATATATTTCTCATTCCATTTGAAGCTATTCTTAGCTTTGCCTCAAAAAACGCAAGAAAATCTGCAACAAAAAAATCTGCGTTTCCGCAACGTGGGGCCTCAGCCTTAGAATTATTTTTTTTTTTTTTTTTATTGGATGTTGTTTTAATGGGACCACCTATCCTAAGATAATTCTAAATTGATTCATTCTACAGATGGTTTGATATTTTTTGTGAAAGGTTACTTCTAAAGAAAAAAAAATCAATCTTCCAGTTTTTCTTCCTTCTCTATAAAATTATAAATATCAAACTCATCATCTACTTGAAGTCAAAAGAATTGATCTGATTTATCAGGGGAGAACATGTTCAGGACATCTGGAGTTTTATTTCACTTCAGTGCCAGGGAAAAAAAATTACTCAAAGCAAGTTTGATTATTTATTTATTTATTTATTTATTTCCCCCCCCCCCCCCCAGAACGTTTTTTTCCTACCCAATGCCCATGAATTAGCTACCACAACTGCAACTACTTTTTTTTTCTTTTCAACACTTTTGAATAGTCTTTATTCAACACCATTGCCAGAGTGTACCTGGTAAATTGAGCACGGGTGCACTTACTTGGCCAGCATGCCATTTTCTTCTTTGGGACTTCTAGGATGTAGCAGGGAATGGAGAGACAGTCAAGCAATGCAGCATCATTTCATTTACATGGGGCATTTGCAGACCCCCGTTCTCGTGACTACCCAGCAACCAGATATTTTGGAGATAAGTGTCTTTAGTGGGAAAAGCCTTTAAGGCTAAGGCCCCACGCCTCTGCGGAATTTCTGCTACAATTGTACCTATAGGGAAACTGCTGGAATTTCCCAAGGTATAATTGACATGCTGTGATTTCCAAAAATGCGACATTGGCTAGAATCCCATCCACTTTGCTGGGACTGCCTAAGGCTAAGGCCCCAGGTTACCATTTTGCCATTTTGGGGTATATATAATATTTTGATTAGCTTTTATTAATGTTTTTGGTGGGGACAATGTGAAAAAACACACAATTTTATCAAATTTTTTTTTTACATTTTGTTTTTACACTGTTCACTCTGCATTAAAAATGTCATGGGCAGCTTTGTCTGGCTGGTCATTACGATGACGGCGATACCAAATTTATATTTGTTTTATCATGTTTTACCGCTTTTACAAATAAAACGTCACTTTTTGAAGATGAACAATTTTCCTGGGATCACCGTATTCTGACACCTGTAACTTTTTTTCACTGTTTTGTTGATGGACATATCTCAGGGCTCTTTATTTGCGGTCCAAGTTGTAGTTTTTCTTGCTACTAATTTTTGGTAGGTATCACCTTTTGATCACTTTTATTGCTATTTTTTGAGGAAAGCAAGGAGACCAAAATACATTACTTTGCCGTATATATTTTTTTTACAGCATACACCGTATGGGATAAATAACGCTATTTTTGGATAGTGCGGACTTATATGCACATGGGGATGCCTAACATGTATGTTTGTTTATTATTATTTTTTTCTTTATATTATATTTTTTATATATATATATATATATATATTTCTTTATCTTTTTATTCTTAACTTTTTTTTTTTTTACATGTCCCACAAGGGGACTTGAACCTGGGCTCTCTGATCCCCATTGTAGTGTGTTGCACACATAGTATTGCAGCACATCATACATAGACTCCCCATGTGTTATAGGGAGCTGCAGTCAGGAGGCTGTTGCTCAGCAGCCCCTTGGACCTATTGATCACAGCATCCCACTCCGGTGGGTAGTCTCGGGCCTTGGCTGTGTAACACAGCTGAGTGCAGGAAGTAATGCTGCAGGCACAGCTCTGTTACCCGTTTTAACTATACAGTCAACGCGTTATAATAGTACAGTGCAGAGTGAGAAGGGGTTAAAAAGACAAAATACATGGCACTGTGTTGCAAAACCACATCAAAAATATACCAGTAAACAGGAGTTTTTCAATTTAAAGAGGAACTCTCACAAATATAAAATACTAAATGCCGTACATCATCTGATTCTCGCTGTGCCCTTGATCAATTTGGCGTATTTACATTCAGATGACCGAGGTGTAAAATGGCTGTGAAAAACATTAATTTTTCACAGGCGTCTTGAACCTGAGGGGCACCCATTTTCATGGATCCCACAGTTGGGTGTATGAAGGGATCTGTGCAAATAGTCAAAAATAGGACATGACCTATATTTTGACGGTTGGTGACAACGGACCTTCAAAATAACAGCCATGTGAATAGCCCCCATTCACTGACATTGAATTTAATGCTGGCGTGTGACCTCCGTTAAAAAAAAAAAAACAGACATCACACGGCCTTTATTCACTGTCATGTGAATGTAGCTTAAGACTGTCCCATTGGCCCATTGTTTTCAATGTAGTTTTCAGAGCCAAACACAAAAATGAATAGTAGAGAAGTATCTGTATTCCAGTTGTACTTTTACCATAGTTTTTTTTGTTTCTTTCCGTTTCTGACTGGATCAAAACAGACACAAAAACTGCATGTGTGATTCTGGCCTAAGGCCACTTTCACACTGCAATACTTTGGTCAGTATTTTACATCAGTATTTGTAAGCCAAAGTCAGGAGTAGATCAAAACACAAGAGAAGCAAATCTTTCCATTATAGCGTTTCTTTCTAGGCTCCTCTCCTGGATTTGTCTTACAAATACTAAAAAAAAAAAAAAAAAAAAAAAACAGAGCTTGTGGAAACAGCCTAAGGGTGACATGCACGCAACCGTGTGACTGAAGTGCACGGACAGTACACGGATATCATCCATTCACTGGGACCAGTGAGCACGGTCCACAAAATGGACATAAATAGGACCTGTCCTGAGTTTTGCTCACGGCTCAGTGAAAATACATGGTCGTGTGTATGGAGCCATAGAAATTAATTGGTTAGTGTGCTAGAAGTGAAAAAACAGCTAGGACACTGGCTGTGCACATGTGTGCATGAGGCCTTAGGCTAAAGCCGAACATTGTGGAAAAGCAGCTTTTTTTGTTGCAAATTGTGCTTTGATTTTTTTGAGCAAACACCAAGACTGGAAAGGGAAATAACTAGGAAGCGCTTATACTTCTACCTTCTACTTAATCCACTTCTGGCTTTGGCTCAAAAACCGCAGCAAAATCTGCAACAAAAAAAAGGAGCTTTTTCAGAATGTGGGGCCTCTGCCTAAAGCACCACCACACTAAACTCTTTATGTACATGGGAACAATTGTGAAGGTCCTGTTTTAGGATAAACGGGTCTTTTCTCCAGAAACAGATGGACACTTTGGGGGTTATCTATCATCGGCCCTGTTTTAGCCTTATATTTCACAGAAGAGCTTTTTTTTTTTTTTTGTAAAATGGCTAGTTTTAGGGCATGAGTCCTGTCCATGTGTGGGCTGTATTTCCTGGTCACTGCACCATGGTAAGGTATGAAGCAGTGAGCTCTCAAACAGCTCGATCACTACAATAATGAACATAAAACGTTACATAAGTTGATTACTGACTGTAGTGATTGGGCTGTTCGGGACCTCAATGCTTCATAAATATGATGTAATGACTCCTATGCAGATGACAGAGTTCAGTCTGGGTCCTACCACCCACACACAGTCCATTTTCCATGTAGGGGACTCAGTCGTATGCAAGGACCCTTACTGTGGTAGCTATTTATGATGTAGGCGCACCTCTGTGTTAAATGTTGTGAATGCCGCTTACACACCCAGGAACACACACTTTTTACCTAAAAAGTGGCTAGACACACCACTTCCCATGAGTAAGTCATTACCTTTAATGGGGCTAAAATGAAATATCAGACAGTGTCCTAGGACAGAAGTGGAGCAGTTTCTGGGAAAATAAATCCATCAACCTCTGTGGACTGTATTAGACTGGTTGCACACTTTCTTTTTAGCATATGAACGACACATTCACATGTTGCAGGTTAGTCAATAGCAATGTATGAAAAGCTCTGCCTATTTTGGAGTTTTTGTATTTGTTATTTTTATTTCAATCATTTTTCCATAGACTTCTTTATAGGGGAAACTAATACAAGAAACCCCCCCCCCCCCCCCCGAAAAATGGTGTGTGTGCACAAAAAATGCAAAGACATGAAAACACCCAGGGTATCGGTGCAGACTCCTATGTGTACAGCAGAATGATACAGGCCATGAATCAGCCCCCTATCATACATCAATGGGTTACCAAAATACAACTAAACATGGCGTCAGTCGTGATTCCGAACATTCAGTAAGCAACTGAGTGGCTTGGCTGGTTTGGTTGGCATACAGGGCACATCCATGGGAAAACTAAACAGGACTAATTGTCAAAACAGATATTTATTATGACTTCCTGTCATTGTCTAGGTGAATTTTAACATGGCTGGCTGTGATGTAGTTAATAAAGTTAATTGAAAGAAACAAAAAACAGCCACACAGAACAGACGTAGGAAGAATACCAGATTTTCTTCTCCACAGAGAGGATAAGCTGATGCTGTAGTAATACTGTGTTCTGCTTCTCAGTATACTACTATAACCTGAACGTCAGGGATCACATGACTGACGCCATGTTTACTCCGTTTCAGTTCTCCTATGGACGCATTTCACGAAAGAAAAAAAGCAGTGGTGCTCCTGGCTAGAATGTAGCTATGGTGCCGCAGTAGACAGTGTACTTGAACCCCAATAGGGCCTTCAGTTACATCATTCATAGTTATGTCAACCTTGTAAGTTAGCCTTAGAGTTAAGCCTTGAAATGTGTAAGCAGCTACCTATTAGTATCCTTTAGTTCTTTCTTTTTTTTTTTTTTTTTAATGTGCCAAATTAACCATTTTTTTTTTTTTATAAAGCTTAAGCCCCCCATTGCAAATACGCAGCATTTTGACCGCGGCAAAAAATGCCTGGTATTACAGTACCTGCAAAGTCATAATTCCCAACTTTCAAATGATAGAAAGAGAGACAATGTGCGGTGCAGCAAATTTAGCTACACCTACTTCTATTTTGACTCACCCATTCTCATCCATTTTTCTTTGTGCCCCCACACAGTATAATGCTCCTACAGTCACCCTAACATTATATGCCCCCACATTATAATGTTCCCCTCCAACTGCCCCACAGTATGAAGTCCCTTTCCTGGTACCCTAGTTTAAACTGGGGGAAGCCAGAGGGGGACATTAAACCGTGGGGGGTATTTTGAGGGGGACATCAAACTGGGAGGAACTAGAGGCAGACATGTCACTCCTCCCTCCTGCTACTCCCACAGTTTAATGTCCTCCTCCAATTGCCCCCAGTTTAATGTCCCCCATCCAGCAACTCCCCATTGTTTAATGTCTCTCCCTACATTTGTCCCCCAGTTTCATGCCCCCCTCCATCTGCCACCAGTTTAATGTTCCCCCTCAATTTGCCCCAAAGTTTAACATTAAAAAAACACTGATACTCACACCTCTCCTCAATCCCCTGCTGCTCTCTCAGCAGTCTCTTCTCACAGAGTGTTCAGGGACACAGTGGTGAAGCAGGAGCTGTCTGCAGATAGCCCTTGCTTCATTCACCATTGTATTGAACTCATCTGTGTCCTCTGGACGCAAATGAGTTGAAACCGGGACAGAACCCAGAATCTGGGATGGTTGGGAGGTATGGAAGAGCACTATATGGGATGGGTATGTGATCACTTGCATGGGTGAGCTGTGCACATTATGTGTATACATAAATGTTCACTGTTAGACTTCACTTTTTAGATTGACACTG
The DNA here is from genome assembly GCA_947044405.1 of Leptodactylus fallax. Classification (NCBI taxonomy): domain Eukaryota; kingdom Metazoa; phylum Chordata; class Amphibia; order Anura; family Leptodactylidae; genus Leptodactylus; species Leptodactylus fallax. The sequence continues at coordinate 562,199 of CAMRHE010000190.1, forward strand.
TTGATACACTCAACATCACATTAAAAATGGAGTCTTCTATAAAACAATGGAAATGTCCTTCCAGTACATTCTTTATGCTGCTCTCTTCACTACACACTTGAACCAAGCCTATAAGGGTGGCCATTGACGTACATCTCACATTGTTTTGCCTGTAGTGCTAAAGACTCTACTTATTGTTCATGTTTTGTATTTTAAAGGGGTTTTCCAGCCAGTAATTTTTTTTTTTCCATAAAGGGTCAAAATTTATGTTTTGATGGTCCATTATGACGGTCAAAATAAAGGTCACGCTCTAATTTTGTCCATTTTCAAGGATCATTTCACGCACTGTAATGTATATGGGATCCGCAGGTGCGAAACCTCAGTGAAAAATGGCCATTTTTCACCATGGTGGCATCAATGTAGGCCTAGTAAATTACTGGCTGCAGAGGTGAACCACTGTAGCCAGCAACTCAGTGTCAAGAGGATACCAGGCGGTAGATGCCAGTGTAGACCCTAGAAGCAGGAGCAGCAGGAAATCAGTAAACCTACATTCAGACAAACTACCATTTGGCACCAGAGGGGTGCCCACTTTCATAGATCCCTCAAACATTTCAGTGTATTGTGGGATCCATGAAAACTGACTAGAATAGGACATGACTGTTAAAAAGTAGCCATCATCTGGCCGATTTTCACCTCTATGTGAATGTTGGCTTAGGAGGAGAGTTTCTCTCGTTTTCATTATGACATGCTAGCCTGTGTTTTATATAATAATAAAAAAAAAAAAAAAAAAAAAAAACTACTGGCCAACAACCCCTTTAAATATCATGTAAAATAAACTACATGATTATCTTTCATGCTTCAATTACAAATTATAATTTGAATGCATAAAACAGGTGGAGAAATTTTACACCTATGGCCAACTTAAAGAGAACCCTTTCACGACCAAACTCCTCAAAACTTTTTGCATTCTTTTATAGGTGCTGCTCCACTGATTCCAGCAGTTAGTATTTTTTCGCTAGCCCCTTCCATCCTTGAGCAATCAGTGCAGTTAGTTTCGGAGTCTGATATACCAACTATACTATCAAGTGGATGTGGTCAGGCAGGAGCAGGCAAAGGGCACGATTCAGATCTCTGACATGGTGTCTCCAACTGGACAATGTCAAAGTGCCTAGTCATGACACCTGGTCTGCTCCTGCTTGACACCACCCACTTGACATGAGAATCTAGGTAAAACAGGTGCATCTCAATAAATTAAAATATTTCTGAGAGGTTCATGCATTTCAGTGATTCAGTAATGCAATTCATAATCAGCGTCTTCCATGATTGTGTGTCCTACTGAACCAGACTGAGGAAACATTTAAAGGCTTAGGAAACCTTGGCAGGTGACACTGAATTTACAATACTGAGCTTTTTTACAATATTCTAATTTTCTTAGATATTGGTTTTCATTACCTGTAATCCATAATCAACATTTACAGAAATAAAACACTTGAAATAGAACACTGTGTGTGTAAAGAATCTAAAATATATAGGAGGTCACTTTTTTCATTTAATTACTGAAAGAAAAATGTTTCAAAGATATTCTAATTTATTGAGATGCACCTGTATATCAGGCTCCACAACTAGCTACACCGTTTCCTCAAGAACGGTGGGGACTAGAGGAAGAATAAATAGATAAAAAAAAAAAGCAAAAGAGCTTGCGTTGTTGGAAGTGATGAGGTCCTCTTTAATATATGAACCTTCGTCGCAGACTGAAGGAATACATTCACAAGATGTGCTGCAAACAAATGAAAATGGAACAAAATAAAGTAAACTAAAAACATGAAGCAAACTTTTTCTCTGTTTTATTTATATTCAGGTAAAAACATGAACCTGATGAAGTAGATTATTGCAGATCTGAGAAATCAGCACATAGAACAGGACATTGAGAACATTTGCTTTCATTGTCAAAACATTGCCAACCCTCCCTCCCAAACTAGACCCAGGAAAAACAAAACAAAAAAAACTTAAAAAAAAAAATATAATAATCTGAAGAAAGAAAGAAAAATTAAACAGGGCATTAAACTGTATTTTTATAGTTTGTTTAAAATATACATTAAATTGAAATGCTATGGCTGTATTTGGATAAATACAGGCCAGCCAGTTTTTTTTTTTTGTTTTATTTTTTATTTTATTTTTTTTTTATTTTTTTTTTAAAGTTTTACATTTGAAACAAATCAAAAGAAACAAAAAAACATCACTCGGTTCTTTATATACTGTGTAAACAGTTTTAAAGGATCCTGGATAAAAGGCCAGAACAAACCATCAAACCTCTTCTTCTTCTCAGATCAGCCCTATGCATTTCTAGAGCTTGTCGGGTAAAGTTACCATCTGATAGATGTTACTATACTCAGAGACAAGGATGCTCCTTCCACAAAAACTAACAATGAGGCTGCCTGCCATCACATCTGCACTTGCAGGAAACTCAATTGCACATAACAAGTAATCAGGGAGGCTGTGTCAAGTGAGAAAAATACACTCAACTACGCGACTAAATTTGTCAAAGAACGGGCCTTGCGATTCCATGTACCTGTATGCAGAATCTGCTTTCAGATGGGAACAATGGTGGAGGGTGTTGACTCATTTAGCTTGATGGATACACACAGACTGGGATTTTTTTTTAAACTGCACAGCAAGATTTATTTTTTTCCAGCTTCAAAAACATCCCTTTTTTCTTCCTTATAGACTGTTTTTCTTTAATATCCCTCCTCTTTTAAAGTCACACGGCAAAGCAATTTAAAAACTTCACTCTTCAAATAAAGGATAATTTAAGCAAAAGAAAAAAAAAAAAAAAAAAAAAAAAAAACTTTCTAAACAAACTTATATCATGTATCTTTCAAGCCTGATCAGTTTTTAGACGTCCAGGGGGGCTGTTTAATGGAACTAGTAGGTCTCCTTTTATTTTTTATTGTGTGTTTGTAGTAATCTGCATCGTTTTGTTTTTTTTTTTTTCTCTACAATAAGGCGGAGATTGTCGCCTTGACTCTGGTGACATGTTTAGAAAAGTAATCATGATTTGCTATCATCTTAAGCAAGGTCCGTGGAAAGTCCCATCGGATCAGGAAAGGTGGAATGACTGTTGTCCTTCGCGTGCAGCAATTAACAGTTTCTCACGCATAATCTCAATGCTAGAATAGTCTGGCAGCTTAAGGTAGTTGACGCAAGTCATAACGGAGGGCAAGAAATCATCTGGGTTTTCGGTGGATTCAAAGGTCTTGCGGACTATGGTGAGTGGCGGGTTCAAGCTCCGGAAGCCTAAAGTAAAGATGTAAATATAGAAACATTATATAACGTACAAAGTATAAGCTAGCTTTAGTAAATCTGCAAACTAGGAAATAAAGGGTCAAGCAGGTTGGATTTTAACTTTTCATATCCTTGGTAACCAAAGATAAATTGGACCACTGGAATGTGGCGACATTTTTAAATTCACCATCTAGTTAAATCTCATACCAACAATAAGGCCATTTTAGATGACCAGTATTTGGTCGAAACTTTACATCAGTATTTGTGGAACAAAACCAGAAGTGGAACCTATAAAAAAAAATATATATAATGAAAAGAATTGAATCTTCTCTGTATTTTGGACCCGTTCTTGATACTGAATCTCCTCTGTATTTTGGACCCACTTAGTTTTGGCTTACAAATACTGACAGTGTGAAAGTTGCCTAAGGAAAAGTATAAGCAAATTAGCTGTTCGGTGTACCTGGAGAATGGCTGGGTGTGCAGTCACTCTACACTGGTGACCGTTAATATTTAGACTAGGGGGCTGTGCTGGGTGGTGATCGCAGGTGAAAAAGGGTGTCACTGCACTCTCACACATAAAAGGTATGTGTACTCTGCCACTAGCAGCCCCTACAACAGCATATACATAGTAAATTTTTGGTGGGGGGGGGGGGGAATACAATGAAATGAACAAATATGATCAGCAATCAAAGTCACATTTATTTTCCTAAACACACTTTTTATTCACAATATACAATATAGATATATTTGGTATCCTCAAAACAACCCATATGATAAGTAACTCACTTGATAGGTAAATGCAGCAAGCTGTAAATAAAATTGTACAGGGCTCAAAAGGGTTAATCCTAAATTCATATATGATGAACAAGTAACTAATTTATGTTCTGCTCTATTGACTGCTAAACCGAACTCATTGCCTTTTCCTATAATTTGATGGTTTAACAAGTAAAAAGTCAAGTCTCACCTCCAACTGGCAGTCTTGGGCTCCCTGTGACAAACTGGAGGAAAAGTCTCTGCTGCTCATGGTCAAAACTACTGAGGATTTCAAAGAGAAATTTCACAGCTCGACTGCAAGAGAATAGAAGGACATTAAAGGTTATAATGGAAAAGCATTTACCATACAACTATACAAGATGACCTAAAACCAGATTTTCTGCTGACCTATCATGTGTATATCCGTGGTCAGGCCTACAGCACTCCATCAGCGTCTTCACATCCCAAGGATCGGCCTTACTGCCACAGAGAAGTTGATCAAGCTGTTGAGAGAGCGCAATGAACTCTAAGAATTACTAGGTAGTGTTTGAGTAGTCTCATGTATGTGCGGCATACAGATCCATCATGTAACAGAGCAATACGCATACTTCAGGTAGACAGAAAAAGGTCTGTACAAATATGCAAATGCAATATTACTGCCAAATCTGTGAAACAATGCTGTAAAAGCAACTTACTGAAAAGGTCACCAGATGAACACATTACCATATGCTATAACTTGCCAAAAAAAAAATAGAATAAAGTAAAATTACAAACCTCCTCTGGATAAAAATACTGCAGGTGGTTAAGAGGGAAGACTGATTCAAAGCCATCTCTAAAAGAGTCAAACTGCCTGGAGACGCCTTCATTCAATGCCCAATAAATTACCAGCTGCAAAGAAACACAGAAAGATGCATGTTATCTCCACGTTCCCATATGCCTTGGATGTCAGCTCCTGCCGTAATTACCTGCCAGTGCGCTAGACAGGACTCTGTTCCCCACTGTTAAATGAGACAACCCAGCAGGCCAACTTCATACTGTGCTACGTTTCAATTACAACTAGCCCCAAAGCACTACTTCCTGGGAAGCTTTCAACACGAAAAGTTGTTGTGCAAGTTTCATTTCTCTCTAACTTAGGAAGGGTAATAGAAACTGCAGTAAACAGATGTAGGACTTTCAGTAGCCAATATGACACCTCTGTTAACATCGCATGTGTTCCTCCTTAGATTTTTCAACTCTGATTTCACCATGTACTGACATAGTAAAGACATACTGATAGGGAATGTAGATTGTGAGCCCTATATGGGACAGTGATTGAATGTCTGTAAAGCGCTGCGGAATATACAAGTAAGCATAATAAATAAATGTACTCCTTGCTGTTAGGGATTCCATTCTTAAAATGGGTTGTCCCACAAAGTAGTCTGCAGGACCTTTACCCTGCTCCACAATCTACCTGACTGCAGCTATGCTGAAAGTGGGTAGGACAGGTGATAGTTGGCGCTCTCATTCACTTCAATGGGAGCACCAACCACCACCAGTCCTGCCTGCTTTCAGCCTGGTGGTGGTGGCGGCGAGTGGTAGCGATGACAGCTGGCCCAGTGCAGGAACAAAGGGAAGGGAGGATGCAGGTTATCAGTGCTTTTTTTTTTTTCCTTTTATTTTCTAACCCTCCCCCCTGCTGCATACATTTCATTTTAATGATTCTGCACAATCCCTTTAAGCTTGCTATACACAATTTTTGGAGGTCTGTAATGTGGCCATCGGATCGACTCTGGGATCACTCAAACAAAACAATCCCACAATCAATATTAAAGGCTTGTACAAAAAAAAAAAAAAAAAAAAAAAACCATGGCCGCTTTCTTCCCAGAAAGTGACCTCATGTCACATCGCAATTTTACAGCTTAGTCCCATTAAAATGAATGGGACGGAGCTGCAGCATGGCCATGTGGCCAATGGACATTATGTCACTTCTTGAGAAGAAGAATGCAGCCATGTTTTCTAATCCTGTACAGTCCCTTTTAAAACTAAAATTAGCCTATCAGGTTAACTCTTGCTACAATCACTTACTAATTTGTAGACAGCGTGACTAAGTGTTGTATTGGCCAGATTTACCTGCCCAAACCCAGCTCAACTCAACCAAACTCACCGAGCTGCATTGGGATTGGTAAATTCCAGCCAATACATGGACAGTGTTTCCTGGCCCAAACATATGAAACAGTTCCACAAGCAAGATAAAATTCCAGCATGTTAAAAAATAAGAAACAGGCCGTTTTGTTTTTAACATGGGGATTTTCTTTTTCTTGTTGGATCCTTTTTATGGATTTTAATGTTTGAATAAAAGTTATTTTTTTTATATAAGTACAACTTGGAAGAAGTGCTGGAATTTTATCTTGCTTGTGGAACTGTTTCGATTTAGTCCAGCGAGTCCTGGAAGTTTCTCCATGCACCTCGTTGTTTGTATTGCGATTTCTATCTACATAATATGGTGAGCTGAAAAAAAAACAAAAAACTTTTTTTTTTTTTTTTTTTTTCCTTTCAGCCATATGAAACCAGCCTTAGGATTCCACAAGAGGGCAATGTACATAATTGTACACTTGAATGCACATCGTTGCTCTATTTTATTAAGATTAATTTCTTTTTAGAAACTGACACATTTTACGCTAGGTTCACACTAGCATTTGGATCTCCATCGTTCAAGTCCACATGGGGACCTAAAAGACGGAGAGCTTGCTGCTTAAAAAACAGTTACCCTCGGATCCCATAAACTATAACCAATATAAAACCAGCAGAGAGAAAAATTCTTCTTGCAGGACTTTTCTCTTGGCTGATTTTAGGTGGAATCTGCGGTGGAATCTTCTATGGAAACTCCAATGCAGATGTAAACCTAGCCTTACTTTCCATGATCACTGAATCAAAATAAAGACTGCTGTTTCCAAAAATATAAAAAAACAAAAAACAAAAACAAAAAAACCTTTCAAGAAAAATGAAAATGGTGTTCCTGAAATATCAGTGATTTCACATTTGTGTGTGTAGTGACTGGTTTCTCTCAGAACACCAGTGCCTGGAGATATGCTCGATTCTTAGCATGGGTGTGCTGTATGCTTCCTATGAAATGGGCCCTAGTGAAGGGCAAGAGATAGTGACGTTCACAACGAATAAGAAGTATAAAAATAAGAATAAAATACAGGCCAATATCCCACCTACATATTACTTTCATGTTACAAGGACATCTTGTGCCACAGTCCACTTACCCGTACATATTCATCCAGATTGTGAATAGTGACAGGCACATCCTTCCCTCCCTTCTTTAACTCAATATTGGGAAATCCTGGTAGTGTGAAGTCCAGTCCCAGGTCTTCTATAGAGCAGCCATTCATATTCAAACTTTCAAGTGCAAATTGCAGACTCTCTTTGGTCTATGACGAATCATAGATATGAACATTAAAAGCAAACACACAAGGTAAAAATACTTACAAAAATAATTACAGGATTAGAAAAACATGGCTATGGCTGCTTGTGTCTTTATAATGGTCAGCAAATAATCCTAACTTTCTGGTACACATGACTGACACAGTCACTTACACTCCATTTAATGAGCCAATATGCCACCTGGTGGCAGATCAGTGTAGAGGTTTTGACACTCACTAATGTTTAGGTATAACAGAATTAAATTCAATCTTCAGAGTTTTCTTAACCTGAACGGTCTTTTCTGCTAGAAGCCAACTTAAGAAATTCTGCCACAGTGTTGCTAGGCAGGTTAACTGTAGGAGTCGGACGTGCTACTGGATCAGGAACTAAACTAATAATACCTGATACAAGTAATCTAGGAAAATGCAACCAAATGTGCATGTAAACGGAGAAATACCTTTAAGTCTGGCTGATAATTATATAATGTGGATGTCACCTTTAACTACCTATTTCTCAGCTTTTATCAAAGAACTAAATAAAATGTTAATTTCGACTCTTTTACTCGCATCAACTTGAAAGAGAGCAATCTTTAGCCCTATGCACCTCTTAAATCAAAACCATATATGTTTTTAATATGGTGACACATATCACACCATAATTTGAATGACTCCTAGAGAAATAGTTACCAGTGCCGTATCCTGTTCCAGTCTCTTTTTCTGCCTCACAATGTCTTCCAGATGATAAACAGATTTTGCCACCACTGGGTCAACATTGACCAAATCATGTGAGGCCAAGGAGAATTCCTGTCGTAACATCCATTTGTAGAATGGGAGTCCAAGAGGAATGTCCACCTATGGAAAAACACCAAGGGGTCACATATTTTCCTTAGAATTTTTCTTCTGAAACTCTTTATTCGCTCAAACAGAAAAATAATGAAAACGCCCGAATAGTTTCATTTGCTTCTAAACACCCCTACCAACCATAAATAGTGGTGGCCGATCCTAGCAGTAGAGGAGCACTCACCAGTCTGAAGTCCATGATGGCTTTTGCCATTAATTTCCCAAGAAAACGGAACTTCATCTTCACTTTAGCGATATGTGCTGGCTTAGCGGTCCGACCAAAGGGAAGAGCAAACAGGCCCTGCATGTTGTGAACGTACTTGGTCCCTTCTTGACTTCCTAAAAAACCAAACAATTTTCTGAGTATTTATTCAAAAAGTCTATTACAGACACCCTAGGTTCCATATGAATATATACACTAGGTAGACAAAATCATGGAATATACTGATTAACTGTAGACAATAAGAATGTCCATAGTTAGACACTCACTTTTTTCATTTGACCCCAAGTTGCGAATCCAAACAAAACTAATGTTGGCCACATAGTTCATACTGCGGTGTGCCAACTGTTCATTCAACCCTGACTTCTCAATACACATACACGGTCAGTTTTGTCCAGTACTGCATATGTTCCAAACAGGGAGGGTGGGGGTGGAAGGCAGTGTCAGAAATATCTGCCAGTGGCTTATATTCTTAAGAACAAAAAGGACCAGGCAGTTGAAATGCAATTGCCTGATCCATGTTATTCAACATCTGAAGTCAGGGTAAAATTTACAGCCCCCGGGGGGCGTGGCTAGCCGGAGAAGCAACAGGACGTACATTTTCCAGCTCCTATTAGTCACATTTGCGATCCACCACATATCACCCTAATCCTGCACATTCTGGATCCTTTACTCACCCAAGGGCTTTCCCCTAAGCCCTAGTAAGCTGATCTTGCGTGTTAAAGCTGCTTTTCTGGCCTTTCTGCAGTGGCTCAGAGTCGGGGCCTACCTGCGCCTTCCTCCAGACCCGCCATTTTCTCCGCACCCCGGCCGTCAGGACGAGCATCTCCTGCACCGCGGACCTCCGCATCCTCCTCTGCCTCCGCTGACGTTGCTTTCTGAGGGACCAGGGAGTGACAGAGGCGGCAGCCCTGCGCGGTGCTGGTTGCCGCGCGGGGCGACAGAGCGGCGGCTGTTGAGGGCAGCGGTTACTGCACTAAGGCCTACAGCGGGGGACAGCACAGCGCTCCCAACCAGAAGAGGGGGCCTATATCCCTGAGCAACGCTGCACATCCCAGATCCTGGACGCAGACCTCGGACACAAGGTACACTGCAGGCAGCGCGGGCAGGGGGAGTGCTGGGATCCCTTACATACATCAGGGAGACTCAAAACGAGGCCCGATTAGCGGCAAAGCAGTGCCTGCACTGTGACCCTATCCTGGGTATCTCCACTCATACAAAATATAGGCCTTACCTGACCTATCGCTTTGGCCCCAGGGCAGCCAGAGCCGGGCCCTGTACAGACGTAGTCTATCCCTCCAACCTACGAATAATCAGGCCCTGAGCGGACCCTCACCTGTACTCCTGCCCTACTAGTCTTGTGCAGGCCTGCATCTCCACCTCAGCTCAGCAACCCCTAATTGGCCTCCACACATACAGCTCTAGCTGAAACTCCACTGAGCTGCAGCTCAATTTTTCCCCACAGAATTCTCGTAGGTACCTCTCCCCTTGGGTGATGGCGACTTAGTTCTGGGGATCCAGTGCACCCTAAGCGACTCTTAGCGACAAACAGCCTGTCTGAAAATATCTGCCCTTTAAACGCTGAATTGCGGGAGACGAATATCTGGCAACATGGTGAAGGGTAGGAAATCCGTCAAGAAACCTGATAATAACCTGACTAACTACTTTGAGTGGGACCGTGGCGTGGAGGGAGAACCGGGACCTACACTTGACGACCATACAGAGCGCACACTCTCAACGCCTACGACTGCCATAATCACAGCGACATTTGTAGAGGGGGAAGGCCTTAACCACACCAAAGCTCTAATGGATCCTCTTCTACCTCCAACCCCTGACGATATCCGATCAGCAGCACCACAAATCCATTATACATCCACTCAATCCAGCAAGGAGCAGACCTCCCCCTTACGACACTCACCATCTCCGAGTACCAGTCCGCTCAAACAAAAACCTCGTCTGGAACTCCCTGGAGACCTAACCTACTCCGAAGACCAACCCTCCTCCGAGACCTTTCCATCCACTCAAATGACTGGCCTAGACGGCTTCCCGACCACTAGTGGTCCCGCCTCTGAACATACTCTGAGAGATATGCTTCTGGCCCTCCGCAGTTCCCTTCAGGCGGATTTTTCACAATTGCTTCAGCCTCTTCAGTCCTCAGTCAATGCACTAGATGGACGAGTAACACATATTGAAACCAAAATGGGCGATTTCGCTGCATCGCACAACAAAATCATCGATGCACACAATGACCTTGAAGACGAGGTTGAGAATCTCAAAGCCAAAGTGGCTGACATGGAGGACCGGTCCCGCAGGAACAACATCAAATTCAGAGGTATTTCAGAACAAGTCCAAACAGCTGATCTGCTTCCATACCTACAGGATTATGTCCGATTTCTACTACCTGACTCTACTAATACGGATATCATCATTGACAGAGCACATAGGCTTCCTCGCCCCAGACATCTGGGAGACGAGATCCCGAGAGACGTCTTGGCGAGATTCCACTTCTTCCATATAAAAGAAAGATTACTAGAAGCTGCTCGTAAGCAGAAATCTTGGCCTCCCAAATTCAAAGAGGTGCAGTTATACACGGACCTCTCAGCTATGACCCTTCGCCTCCGCAGAGACTTACTCCCGGTCACAACAACGCTTCGCAAAAACAAGATCCAATATAGATGGGGGTTTCCTGTGAAATTGATTGTCGCTAAAGACGGGACCACCTTCACCATCCATAACTTGAATCAAGGCAAAGCGTTATTATCGACTTGGAGAATGCCAATCTCTCTTCCTCAAGAGGCGGCAGGTCCCTCTCCTCCCTCAGCTACAGGGCGTAGATCTCCCACAAACCGCAAATGATATTCTAGGATGGCTATCCCTATCCACTCAGGTGCACAACCCCCTTTGCTCTAGTGGCTTAACCGGCAAGCCTATAACCAATACCCCCACATATACAGTAAAGCTGTATTCGTCTTTGAACTGTTTGTTCATCTGTTTTGTCTATTGATCTTCTTACTTGCAAAACTGCCTACTCGTCTTCTGCAGATTCAACATCCCCACGACGTCCATACTCTTAAGTGACACTATGGTGATCAAGTTGGCCTCTCTCAACGTCCGTGGCCTAAACAGTCCACAGAAGCGAACGTATATTTGGAAGGAGGCTCTCTCACTCTCCGCGGATGTTTTCTGCGCACAAGAAACCCACCTTCTACAGAAAGACGCCTTCAGGGTAAAACACCCATCCTTCCCTATAATCTGCCACGCACACCACCGATCTAAAAAACGGGGAGTCCTTGTCGCTTTTAGAGACTCAGTGGCATTTTCCTTAACGGCACAAAAAGCGGACCCCCAAGGCAGATTACTCATAATTGTTTGCCTCCTCAATAACATCCCCTATACAATAGTCAACATATACGCTCCACAGCGAAAGACCCTGGCATTTTTACACAAAGTCCGAAGACACATTCAAGAAATCCAACAGGGTGCGTTAATAATTTGTGGAGACTTCAATAACATAGTGGATCCCTCTCTGGATTCTACCAACGCCAACAGAGACAACACTTCCTGCCTGCTCCAATTTCCGAACACTGAAAATCTTTATGATATCTGGCGCGCACATCATGCGGGCGAAAGGGACTATACCTATTTCTCAGCAGTACACGGTTCTTACTCTCGCATTAATATGTTCATGGTAGACCTTCATACCCTGATGAGCTCCAAAACATCCACGATTGAATCTATCACATGGTCAGACCACGCAGCCATCACTCTCACCATAGAAGAAAAGATTCCACCTTCTGCTGCTAGACTCTGGAGAAACAATACATACCTAATGAGTCACCTTACTTATCGCCCGATAATAGAAAAAGACCTCCAGGATTTTTTCCAGACCAACTCCATATCTACAGAGGATCCCTACACTCTCTGGAACGCTCACAAAGCGTACATTCGTGGCACACTTATAAAAATCGCACATAGAAACAAGAAAGAACGCCAGAAAGCGATTACGGTAGCAATGTCAACACTTCGCACTTTAGAAGCCGCGAACAAAACCAATCCGAACCCGAATACTTCTGAACAGCTCACCCAGGCTAGACAGCAACTGCGTCTCCTTCTTTTACAAGATTACGAAAAGGCGTTAAAACGATCTAAAGCGCGATTTTACTCCCAAAGCAACAAAGCCGGCAGACTACTGGCTAGACAACTTCGGGCAAGGGTAGTTAAATCGCGGATTCCATACATTAAGCACCCTGTCACTAAAGTACATTTAACAGACCCAAGAGACATCGCCAACTCTTTTAAGGACTACTACGCACAGTTGTATAATCTACAGGAACACACCCCTCTTCCACCTGACCATTCCACCTTGGTATCCGGCTTCTTAAACAACTTAAAGTTATCAGGCCTGACAGATGAACATCTCTTGGCCCTAAACACCCCTATTACTCTTCCAGAAGTCCTACAAACCATAAAGTCCTTACCTAAGGGTAAGTCACCAGGTCCAGATGGTTTCTCCAACGAATATTTAATCTATTTCCAGCAAATTCTTGCTCCATCTCTCCTGAATTTCTTCAACCATGCCATGTCGGGTGCACCGCTTCCGCGCGAATCGTTGACGGCATTAATTGTCACCCTTCCTAAACCCGGTAAATCAGCAGATGTCCCACAAAATTTCAGGCCAATCTCGCTGCTAAATTCGGACCTCAAGCTTTATGCGAAGATCCTAGCAGCACGGCTAGCTCCCATTCTTCCAGACTTAATTGGCACAGACCAAGTGGGCTTCGTTAAAGGCCGCCAAGCCTCAGACAACACCAGACGTGTCCTACATTTGGTAGATCACCTGGAACGCAACAAGACCCCATCCCTAATGGTCGCCTTAGATGCTGAGAAGGCGTTTGACCGGATCAACTGGGCATTCGCTTTCTCCGTCCTACAGAAACTGCGATTCTCTGGCCCTATCCTCACTGCTATCTCAAACCTATACTCATCCCCATCGGCCAGAGTGTTTACTAACAGCACACTGTCGGACAGCTTTGATATCAAGAATGGAACGAGGCAGGGGTGCCCTCTCTCTCCATTGATCTTTATTCTCACCATTGAACCATTAGCACAAGCCCTGAGACAAAACGACAGAGTCCAGGGAGTGCACATAGAGGGTTCCTCTCATCTCATCTCCCTCTACGCTGATGATATCATATTGTCCTTAACCTACCCAGAAACATCTCTACCAGCTGCTGTCGAAACTCTCAGAGATTATGGGGCTCTCTCTTTTTATAAACTCAACGAAGCCAAAACACAAATTCTCCCCCTGAACGTTCCCATGCCTCTTTTGGAACATCTCAAAGAGAGGTTTCCCTACGACTGGAAATCGACAGATCTGGACTACTTGGGAATAAGGATCACTCCCTACATCGCACAGGTGGCCAAAGCAAACTATATGCCTCGGCTGACGGATCTGGAGAGAGAGTGTCGATCCTATTCAGGACTCACCCTGTCATGGCTAGGTAGGGTATCTGCCTTTCAAATGATGCTGCTCCCAAAACTGTTATACTTATTTAGAACTATACCTGTAGCACCCCCCCCTTACGTTCCTCCAGAAAATTAACGCTATGCTCAACAAACTTATCTGGAACTCCAAAAAGCCGAGACTCCCATCTTCTATCCTGCACAGAAAACGGGGCGTGGGAGGCTTGGGAATACCAAACATATATGATTACTACATGGCCTCACATCTTTCTACTCTAAAGGACTGGTGGCATAACAACGCCCATAAATCCTGGATCACCATTGAGTCTCGTATGATACCACATCACAGTCTCAAATCTTGGCTCTTATACTCCCTCTGGACGGATGTGGTACCCTCTCTCACGTCTCCAATTCTACAACATCTCATAGACAGCTGGCGACATAGCCATCACTCTACAGGCAAGACGCAGATACTACACATCAAGCAGGCCCCAATTGAATTCTTAGAACTAACAATCCTGGATCTCAACTTATCCATCTGGAAATCATCAGGTATCACCTCTATTTCAATGATGTGGAGTGAGGACTCATTGATACCATTCCCATCGCTACAATCCACCTTCTCCCTACCCTCCACTTGCCTCTTTACATATCTGAGAATCAAGCACTTTCTCACCTCCAACTGCAATAAACAAGTAATATACAATAAATCTCTGTTGGACCTCCTCAAAATTCCAAATCCGGCTACAAAAATTCTCAGCTCCATCTACAATACTATAGGATCTAAAGATCATCTGGTCAAATCTACCCCACTACTTAGTTGGGAAATGCATCTTCAGCAGAAATACTCGGTTATACAATGGCAGAAAGCCATGACCTTCACGAAAAAGACCTTCCGGTGCACGACCCACTATGAAACAACTGTCAAAATTCTCCTCCACTGGTACTATACTCCAGAGCGACTTCACCGAATTTATCCGCAGACCTCAAACTCCTGCTGGAGGGGATGTGGCGAGAAAGGAACACTACTGCATTTACTGTGGACGTGCCCCCGAGTGGTGCTGTACTGGCAAGACGTCTTCCGATGGATTTCTTCACTAGTGGGATTCTTCATACCTCCCTCACCAGCTTTAGCACTACTATTTCTGCAAATTGACTCTTTCCCAGCAACACATAGAGTGTTGATTGGCCACGCCTTGTTATCAGCGTCATTGGCTCTGCTACGCAACTGGAAGTCAGCCACTATTCCGACTAGAGGAGAGCTAGTGAACATGGTGGAGCAGACCTACCAATATGAGAAGATTCTCTCTCATGGAGTTCTTGGGGATAACCACTTCCAAAAGAACTGGTTTCCATGGACACTGAAGGCTCATACACATCTGCCGTAACCCGGCTGTGCCGCACTTGGAAGATCAAAACTTAATAATTATTGTCACCTTTTGTTGCTTTATACTTGTACGCACTTGTTTCTTTAACTCTAGAGACTCTCGAACTCTTAGATAACTATATGTTTATTTGACTTCTAGCTACTTCTAGCGCTTACATGATAATACTTTTTTTGAATGTTGTTGTTTGACCTGTTAAAAAATCTCAATAAAACTGATTGAAAGTAAAATTTACAGCCCCCATACTTTAGATGGTTGGCCAATACAAATCTAACGTGCACGGACTGCTTTAGAGAAATGACAATTACCTTTAGGATTAGCGAGTGTGATTTCTTCACCTCTCCATAGGCCAAGGTCGGCTCTTTGTAATTCCTGAGATACAAGTGCATAAAACTCCAAAGTGGGTCCCAATCCAGTTCCAACCTAATATACAAATTGAAAGATAAAATTTAGAACGAGAAGTGTAAAGCAACATACAAGTAACAAGACTATAACACAAACAGGGCTGCTTTAACCATAGGGCCAACGATGCATCCACACAGGCCCCATGGTAGCAGGGGCCCCCCCTTCGACCGTCCTGGATCGAGCAGGAGTCCCACATTTCGGGTGCTGTCCTGCTGTTCTGGGCAGCAGGCAGTGATTTCAACTGTGTCCTTAGGACCAAGACAGAGGATAAATACAATAATGGAGCACAGAGCTATCAGCTCCCTGCTCCATTATTCAGCTGGTGAGGTCTGTGGCAGGGAAGCACAATGAGCACTGAGCCGCAGACATCATTAAAGCCGGAGCCTGCAGGTTTGTGGGAACGCGGTTAGGTGAGTATTCTTTGGTTTTATTTTGTAATTTTGGTGGTTGAGGGGGCCCACTAACAAAAAGTTTGAATAGGGACCCCTAATGTATTAAAACAGCCCTGAACACAAATTCAGTTATAAAATCAGCTGCAGGGAGTGAGACTTGAAACAAACGCCTTTTCTCAGTCTCTAATACAAATGGTTGTAGGTGGCCGCCAGAATATTACATTTCCTTGTCTAGCTTAGCAGTGTAATTAGCAATGCAGATTTCTGTAAAAAAAAAAGGGGGAAAAAAAACAAAAAAACAAAAAAAAAAAAACACACCTCCTCACAGGACCAACATGGAGGCTAGGGCCTTGTTGGTTAATGGGGCATTCCCATCGCATTTATTGAACCAGTAGGGTTCAACATCTGGAGAATTATGGGACTGTAGCAATTATTCATAGCAACATTCAAATAAATGGAACCGTTGTCCAGGGAAACATAATGAAGGGGCTACAGCACACTTATTAACAAGGTGTGTGTGTGTATGTATGTATGTATGTATGTATGTATGTATGTATGTATGTATGTATGTGGTGTGTCAGAGCTTGCGTCCCCTCTAACCATAAAAAGTGATGGCAGATCTATCAGTAGAAGGAGCTGCTACTATACTTTTCTGGTAAACTCCTTTAAATATAGAAAAGATTTATAAGGAAACGTTACCTTAAATTGCTATTCACCCCTTCACTATACCCCACTGAACTCCATTTACTGATGTCACAATATACACAGGAAACGCTCCAAGATGCCTGTTCAGCCAATTACTAGCCAAAGCAGTGACCTGCCACAGCCAATAAATTGCTGGCAGACATCTTGGAACATTCCCTCCATCAGGAGACAACACGACACTAAGATTAGCGGGGAACTGGAGCAGCCAGGGATTGGCCCTATAGGGAACTTTTAATGTTATTTTTGTGGGGCAGGTTCATAAATGCTTTATTAAAAAAAAAAATAAAAATAAAATATATGATATGTGAAGGAAGATGTATATGATATTCACTGCACTGGTGATTTTCTAAAGCCATTTTTCATCCCAATTAGAAACCTTACTTTAGCTGTAAAACAAGAAATGCCTGGAGGTCACTTACTTCATTCTCATACTGGATCTCCAGCATAGCTCGTGAGCTTCCCAGATCCTGCATCACAGATTCTGCTTGTTTTAGAAGCTCATCTCTATTCACAGTGCGCTGAAAAAGAAATGACACGAGCGTCGTGCTCAGCCGGCTGAGGAATATAATATTAACCCCTCATGTCCCCCCTACAGCAGTGTTTGAGACTTCAGCAGTACATTTCTAGCAGAACAATAGTAACACACAAAGTTTTAACCCCAGAAATCTATCAACCAGCAAGCTTGACGTGGTAAGATCAGTTTCTTTACCACTACTATTACAGTGGCCGCACCCTTAATATCTTACCTTTTTCCTGTCCAGTCTAGGGGCCACTCTGCTGTCCTGAGAATCTGACTGGTTGATTTCGGGGTTAGTGTCCAATAACCTCTGCATTGCTCGATCTCTGTCAAATGCAGTCACGTAGAACAACATTTGTCGTGTGTCAAATGGAAAGAAGAACGGACTGAAAAGAAGGAAACGTTTGACAAAGAGTTACCACCATGATCAGAAAACCCATCATTACATCTGAACTTTCAAGAAATAAATGGACACTGAGCAAGCCAACTATATGAACCATTATTATAAGAGAGTTTACAAGCATCCAATGACTATATCCTTGCATATTATAGACTGTTGTCATACTTGCAAAACCTATTACACATCATAAGAGTATATGGAAGAAAGAAAACAGATCTGAAGCAAGGGCACACAAATCAAACACAAACCAAGAGGATAAAATATAGTATACAGCAGGCATGCAGTATTAACTGTAAAGCCATTAATATACAGAATATCCCGACCAAACTGAGTCACTAGAAAATAATTCTGCCCATTCAGCTGGACTAGCAGCCAAGTAGTCTCACACTAGTCTATGGAACATCAATAATATTTTAGCAATTGCTGCGGGGTCCTACTGCAGGGACACCCATGATCTGTGGCCGCTGAGGGCCTCTGTAGAAGAACAGTTAAGGGCACCCCTCATTTTTCAATATCTCAGCATAGATGGACATAAGGGGGTCCTCTAACAATCCACCAGCAATCATTAGCTTAGGCATTTATCTGAAATTTAAGACAGTACAAAGCTGCTGTTAAGGTGATCAGGCCCCCTGACCTACTGAGCCCCTTTGCAGCACTAATGTCATGCCTCCCTGCTCATGAAAGCCAAGCCAAAGGGGTTGTGAGCTTAGTCAGTGAAATTGAAGAGTTACTATGTAGCTGGAAGAGAGAAGTAGTGGTGGTTAGTGATCAGTACTAGTAGCATGTAAAATGCAAACTTTAAAGCAAGTTTGTAATAAGAGTGAACAAAATCCCTTAATATATTAGGAGATTGTCCAAAAATATGCCCCCTACACAATATTAAAATAAATAAAAAATGACAAAATAAAACTTTAAGCTTCTCTCAGGGGACACCAAGTCAGTCCACAGCCTAGAATGCTCTGGACTGGGGATCCGGACGAGGGCTAAAAGTTAGAGGCAATGGAGTAGTGGTACTCTATAACCCTATGTATTAGCAAAATCAGTGGGACCATCAGTGGTTGGGACCAGATCAATAGAAAAGTCACTGCATATCCTACGAAAATGTCTGTAATGTTAAAAGGTAGGAAAAGAACAACTTACCAGCTTTTCCCAAGCTCTGTTAACCACGTGGGAATATTCCCTGTCATAATAACCAGAGGATCTTGCAGTTGCCTGTTTGCCTTTGCAGTCAATTTGCTATTGATAAACTCTGATGTGGGAATAATCTCCTTGCAGACAGCATTCTAAGAGGAATCAAGAAGTGTTAATATTCTGTTACTGTACCACACAGAGCCCAACAAACCTCCTACCAATAATCGGAGCTTCCTAGGTAGTTATACTTTGCCGTGTTTTCTGTATTGTTACCATATAAAGAAAGAATGTTTTTAAAAGACCAAATAGTTTTGAATGTGCTCTATGCATAAAGTAACACACGCATATCACCCCAAAATTTTACTATAGCTCCCTGATTATTACACTTCACTTCTCAGTAGAGTTCCTTCAAGACAGCTAATGATAGAAAAGTGACAATAACAGGCACAGCACATTATATAGTGTAACTTACATCAAACAAGTAATACCAGTATCTACTGATGGCATGAAGAACCCTTAGAAGGATCACCACATCGAGGGATGGGTCATCAAAAGTGATATTTTCGGGTGGAGTGGAAATGAGGTAATTGTCTAAAGGGCTAGCAATTTTTGGGCAAACTCCATCTGTATAGAAAAAATATATCTGTTAGTCTTTAGGAAAATATCAGTTTAAAATGCCACAACAGAAGAAATACACAGACAAACAATGCATGGCTATAGGTACAGAGAGAGCTCTGCCTGTACAGAAGGAACCACAACTGAATGCTGTCTCCCACAGGCAAGGTCTATAGCCATAGGGCTGGGATTTTGATGCTATAAACATTAGTAAATAAGTGAGACCAGTAGCCATTTTGTCTAAAGTCAAATTGGGAAGAGCAGCCACAAACTTTAAATTAGGCCTCATACACATGACCACGAGTGTGCAGCCTGCGTTTCTGCTGAGGGGGAGCTCCATTGCTCTATCATCTGAGTGTCATCTTAAGTAAATTTCATTAAAATAAATAAATAAATAAATATGGAGCCCCCCCAGCCTGCACAGTCGTCTGCATGGGGCCTTAGACTCTAGTATAAATTGTATGTTTGGTTAGTAAGGGTATTGTTCACATGATGGAATTTGAGACAGAATCCATCTCGTTATCAGCTCCAAATTCCGCCTGAAATCTGCCACCCATACATTTCAATGGAAGGCACTGGCAGATTTTTTTTTTTCTTTTTCTTTCAGCTAGCCGAAAAAAAAAAAATAATCCTTCTCATTTTTCAGGCAGATTCTGCCTGAAACTCCCACTGGAATGAATGGTAGGTAGATTTTGGAGCAGAAATCAGAATGAGCCTCAAAATCAGCTTCCAATTCCTGACATTTCAGAAATGTTCTGCCCGTCAAATTCAGTGTCCCATTAATCCATGTGAACCACCCCTAAGTTTCTGTTATCACTTTTCAAAGAGAAAAACAAAACTTGGGTAAGTGGGCAAACTTCAATTTGGCATTCAATTTTACCCCTTCTTCCTGAAGTGCTCTTCAACTGCATCAAGATCTGACTGGAAAGAAGAATACATGAAGACAAGTGCAAAGTGTCCGCTGTAACATCGCCAGACAATCTTACCATGCCAGAGTTCATCATGTTTCTTTGAATTCCTAGGAGAGGTTTTGGTTGGTGCAGTTTGGGCACGACCTCGCTTGCCACCTACTGTATCCTTTGTGCTCTCTTCCTCTTCTCTAACTGGTTTGTACCTGTAAACAAATAGACAATGCTTAGGTCATTCTCTAATGTGAAAGTAAAGGAATAAAGTTGCATAGACAAAAAGGAGCATACCAGATAGTGTGGGTCTTGGTCCAGATACCAGCTCTACCCAGGGGATTACTTTCATCATCCGTAGACTCTCTTTCCTCCTCTGTCTGGATGCTGTACTGTCTCACTGCTTGGTACACAGTCATGTTGTAAGGAAGTAAGTGATCACCTATGTAAAACTGTAGCCTATGTCGCACATTTCCTGAATTCAAAAACTGAGCAGCCTAGGGGAGAAAAGAAAAGCTCATTGGATGTTCATTTATGCCTATGGTAAGCTTGACAGCAGAGTTCATGGCCTTAAAAGGGGTTTCCAGGCTTTATAATTGACTAATCTATCCTTGTTAGACTTCATCAATTGAAGAAGATATGCAGGGTCTGACACGGTAGCCCTGATGATCAGCTGCAGCACTAAAGTGAGTGTTGCGGTCTCTTCCCCTACTTACCAAGCACAGCATTGTACATTTGTCTAGCAGCTGTACTTGGTATTGCAGCTGAACCCGGTTTCAGATCTGCTTCACCTCTAAGAGTTACGGAAACAGCATAGAGCAGTGACGCTTGACAGTTATTTCCATGATATATAAAGATAGGAATAACCATTAAACTGCAAGAAAATCCCATATGCAAATGCTACAAACCCATAGGTGGTTAACACAAACAAATATGGAGACTAAATTAGGTAAAGATCTGTATAGATCCTACTCAACCCACGATATGTGGTTAACCCAGAGTGTATCATGCCATATCACTCTAGGGCAGGGATCAGTAACCTTCAGCACTCCAGCTGTTGTGAAACTACAACTTCCAGAATACTCCTGCCACTTCAGTGAAAATTACGAGAATAGCCGAGTGGGTGTGCATGCTGTATTTTCACAGCAGCTGCTGAGCCAAAGGATGTCGATCCCCGCCATAGTGTTTTCACAATATCCTCACGCTGCACTTTTTATAAGCAGCATATATTAAGAAGTAATGCCATGAAAAATATTTATCCTCTATTCATAGAATAGACAAATTGCTGATTGGTTGAAGTCTGACTTCTGAAACCCCCACTGATCCTGAGAATGGGAGTGGGAGTGCATGGGGGGTAAATTACCCTGCTCTCAGGGTCGGCGGGTGTCTCATTGATGAGAAGACCATAATCACCAGATTATCCTCTATCCCTTTAAGACCATAGTGTTTTGGGGGTTCCTTGATGTAACTGTGCAACACTCAGTTTAAAATTCCTGAAGAATACTGTGCCATGCCACTTTACAAATGGGTACTACATACTCATTAGCAATCACTTACCAATGACTCATCAATTTCTTCATCAGAGCCATCATCATCACTGTCTTCATCATCTTCTCTCACTCTGCCATAACCTAAAATGTATTAAAAAAAAAAAAAAAAAAAAATCAAAGTTGTAATTTGCTGTTTAAAAGCACATCTACATTACAAAATTATACTACTGAAAAGTTATTAAAAAACAAAACAAAAAAAACAAAAACCAAAAAAAAAAAAAAAAAAAAAAAAAAAAAAAAAAAAAAAAAAAAAAAAAAAAAACTTACCTCTAACCACCAGATACCTCTCAATTGCTTGCACAAGAGCCAAGGGGTCTATTTTAACAGGTCCACCTTTCCACTGCTTTACATTAGTGCATTCTGGATGTCTCTGTAGTTGACATTTCAGCTGATGAGTATTGAAAAACTTCAGAGCTTGAGACCCTCTGGTAGGAAAAAAAAAACAAAAACAAACATATTGAGAAAAGAAAGCCCAGGGCTCTTTTCACACTGACATCATGGTTTAATGTTTGTACAGGTGTTACGTCAAGTATGATACATCAGTTTTATAACAGTCCCCATGTACTTATAATGGGTCTGACAGTCATCGGTTTTCCTTTTTTTTGTTCCTGAATACAAATCGCTATTCTAGCCGTCAAATAGCAAATGAGAATTGATGCTTAGAAAACTACAAATATTATTTTGGTATACTGGTAAGGTGCAGAATACGATAATTCAACCAACATGACTGACACTGAAGCCTTATTCATTGCATACAACACACAACTGAATTAATAGAAAATGTACAAATCCTTAATATGTTACATACCTGCTACCTGTACCATTTCCGCTTGGAAAGTCATGCACTTTGACTGGGAACTGCTCCATCTGACTGAGGCAGTTATTCATTTTGTGTACCAGTGCAAGCAAATGCCCATTTTCTGTCAGCTCTATCCTCCCAAGTGGCTCCTCTCCTGGAAGCTATAACATACAGTAAAAAGTAGCAGTTATCACAGTGTAACACCCAAAGACATTTACTTTATATTTTCCAGCTATAATCACTGGACAGGCACATTAGGATGTATTACCCTTGTTATGTGCCTCCAATTTCTAGGAAAAAAGTTATACAAATGCCAAGTTTAACCCCTTCTTGCAGCAGCAATTTTTTCATTTTTTGTATTTTTACCCTTCCAAAAGTCATAACTTTTATTTTTCCATCTGCAGAGTGTACAAAGGCTTAATTTTACACTTTTTATTTTTAACCCTGGGTTATCTAATCCCAGTACAATCCCAGTGGAGAAAGCAAGTATATTGGTATTTCAGCAGGGTGAAAAAATTATAGAAAGTCAACACTAAAGCTAAAGAACGTCTAAAGATCTCTACACAGAATGTATTCTACTGATCACAAAATGGGGAATGGCATGACTTGACTTATCACATTGCTTTCCTCCTTTGCTGTTCTCAGCCCACTACCAGTCCTGCTTTGACAGTCTCACAGTGCAGTTGCTATTGTCTGACACCTACACCTATCATTTAAATGGGGTTGTCAGACTGTATATCCCCAGAAGCCAGTCTCTTCACCTTCCAAAATGAAACGGCTTAGAAAATTACTGCACATTTTGCATTTACTTACCGGGGACCCGAAGAATACATGCAGGAATCTTTTCAGTCGAATATCTCTGCTAACAGCATCTTTTTCACTCTTAGAAGTCAAGTACAGAAGTAGTTGCTTCACAAAGCCACTGTGCTGGATTTCAAAAGAAGAAACATCTGACTCCGAGACAATGCTCCGGATTTCTACAAGGCACTCAACACCACCATCCACCTGGATAAAGTAGATAATTAAACCATGTCACAGAAAAAGATATCTACAGTAACAAAGAGCAAATATTCAGAGAATTACATTAAAGAAAACATCTTGTCATCTCTAATGGTTGTAGACTTGCAACCACATTAAGCCACAGTAAATCAGAACTTAAATTACAAAAAAAAAAAACCCTGAAACCTATACAGATAACCAACAAAATCAAAAATAAGAATTCCCCAAATATAGTTTTGACTCAGGGGTATGTGGACACTACTCTAAATGCTCATAACAGCTATAAAAAGACAAGCTGCCGGCATGTAAAACAATTCCAGAAGCCGCAGTCCCAAGACAGCTGATTGATGGGGGTCCCAAAAGTCAAACACCCACAAACTAAAATTGATGACCTATCTTAAAGGGGTTGTTCAGGAATTACAGATTTTTGCCAGGAGGCTGGGGAAGGTGAAAAATTAAAAAAAAAAATAACCCATACTTCCCCATCTCCAGCGACCCGGTGTCCCCTGTCGCTGGCAGGTCTAGCACCGCCCAGAGGCTTGTTCCGGTGGAAGTCCTCACTGCATGTGACCACTGCAGCCAAATAAGTGGCTTCAGCAGTTTAAAGAAAGGACCCGGTGTGTCAAACATGTCACCTGTGACCTCCCGATTGCTTTCTTTAGGCCACTGATTGGCCTCAATGGTCATATGCGGCGAGGTCTTCCTGTAATTCCTGTACACCCCCTTTAAGGACAAGCCATCAATTTTAAATAAGTGTATGATTCCTTTAATATATAGGTGGTTTTCATTACTTAGTTACTGCAAAGTTTGGTTTTAGCACCTGAAGGTTGAGCTGCTCTGTGGCATTGCAGAGTCTCTGAAGTACATTTAGTGCAGGATTGCTGCCATCCATGTTCTCAGAGCTGAAATATCGTTCCACAAATTTATGTGCCTGCTCCTTGATCCATCCACGAATTCGCTCTCTATATAAAGGTTGGGAAAAAAGGAAATGGGAATTAGAGAGAAATTTAACAGAGAAAATGTGTGTAACTAACAAGACGTTGCGCATCTTAGCAGCTTGCTTAAATACAAAAGACCAAAGCACTAGAGTATATGTCACATCTGCACACAACTTGAAACCTTTGCAGCCATATCTTTAAGCTGTCTTGGTACCGTTGTCCTGTGGGGGTCCCAGGTGCCAGAACCCCGCACATCTAATATTGATGGCCTATCCTAAAGGATAGGCCATCAATATTAGAAACCGGATAACCTCGTTAAATATATATATTTTGACTTAACACTTCTTCTAGCCTCCACCCTTAGTTCACTAGTCCCAGGCGCCCTGCTTCAAAGTCAGCGAAGACATGGCTGCGAACATACGTATCAGTGCAGTTGAGGGAAGACATGAAAACTCCTCTAAGAACAAATAGCAGTACAGAGATTGACTGAATACCTATTGTTTGAGATGGTATCCTTGGAGGCCGTTCTCGCCAATCCGCTAACTCCCGCTGTCCGTGCTGGCTCGATATTGTTGCTGTTTGACTGTGTACTCAACCTGCCCCAGGTTTTCGGGTTTAAGCTAGCCAGAAACGAGGATTTAGGAGACTGTGTGGCTGTTGGGCTTTTTGCTAAGGTGATCAGAAATACAATGAAATGTAAGCTTTACTATATGATAAACAATTTTCTTTCTAAGCAGTGCAGTGGCTGTCCTGGACTGGCTATCACTGCTTTGATTGTAAGCATAGCGGTTGCATGGGTGATGTCACATCGACTGGATCACTGCAGTCAGATGTATATTACGGTGACTGGCGGCCACAGTCCAGTCGACCTAAGGTCACTGCTGCAGTGGTTCTGTATACAAAAAGAGCAGCAGCATGGCCGGTCCAGTGCAGAAAGGGAGAAAAGGATGTCTGCATTTAATTTTATGATGTTGGACAACCCCTTTTAAGTAAAGGGTAGAAAAATTCAGATCCACGTCTACAAAGAGTGGTATATCTTCTTAAAAAAAAAAAAAAAAAAAACACCCCACAGAACCCGCACCTTGATTGTCCGCTTTGTCTTCATCTCTGGGCGGAGAATACTTTGGCCTCCGTGGCCCACGTTTTGGCAGCCTTTTCCTCTTCAAAACATCACTAAGCCGACTGTAGCATAGAAAAAAAAAACACAAAAAAACACTATGGATTACACAACATTCAGTACAAGCTATAAAGTTATCACCCATTGTTATTTGCCTCTCATGGTATGGATTACAGTACTCAGGTCTCCTCAGGCTATGGATATATTCAGACATTTTTCCACATTACAACATCATTTGGCATGCAAATAAGAAGGCTTTTCTCACCCCTGTGGGCTAAGATCTAAGGAGTCATCTCTGTGCTGGAGACTTGGAGATCCAAGGTCAGCTGCAGCATTTCCGGCTGCAGTGCCAGTTCCAGTGTTCATGGTTGCTGCACTTGCAAGAGACCCAGACCCGTTGGTGCAGACCTTTGGTGGACTTGTTAAAAGTGTTTCTGACTCAGCCAAGTTCTTCACTTGATGCATGACACCTTAGAGTAAATGTAAACACAGCTTAACAAACTAACAAAGAATTATTAAATTTACTATTTGCTATGTCACCTGACTCAGCCAACAGCTGAAGCCCACATACAAGCATTAATACAGGTGTAGTTACAGAATAAAACCAGACAAGTAACAACGAAGCAAGTGTGTAAGTTACCTTCCCTCCTGAAGTACACACTGAATATATCTGGCAATTTTTGCATCAATATCTCGGCCATCTGAAGAGCTCCGACCACTATTTTGAGGTCCTGACTTGACAACATGGATGCAATGTGACTAGAGAGAGGAGATGAGAGTATACAAATATAATTTAGCAGACAGAACTGTAAGCTGGAAAACGTGTATTTAAATATCAAGTACATTGATCATTTGTATTCTGAAAATCTGTGGGTTAGTGTAGTTCTCCTTGTAAGTGAATGCTTAAGAGAGCTACTGAGCTATGGTGTCAAACCATGCAGTCTGGTGTATTTCTGGTTTGGAAACTCAGCACCAAGTAGTAAGGTGGTTGTACAGCTCTGTTTTTAGCATGGTTTACATCCAGGATTGCACAGAGTGGATAGTTATCACCCCCTGGTCCCGCACAGCTACTAAATGATACATAATGATCAAATGCAGTTAAAGACGACCTTTCATGTCCTCTAAGATATGGTATATTATATACAACTGCAAAGCTGCGCGCCAAATTCAGCGCAATTTCAGTTTTGCAGATATGAACCTAGTGCCAGAGATATTGGTGCCGTTCGTTTCAGCTACTGATATCACTGCACTGTCAGAGGGACCAGCCTTACATCCCACCAATGTCGGTGGGCGTTGATGCTGAGCTGCAAGGCCAGTCCCCTCTGACAGTGCAGAAATATTGGTATCTGAAACAAATGGCATCGATATCTCTGTTACCGGGGCACATACCTGCAAAGCTGCACTGTCAACTATAGACAAATAGACAGATAGAGATATATAAAACATACCAAACGCTAAAGGACATTAAAAATCCTTAGTAAAAGGTGTTGTCTCAGAGAAAACATCTTAAAATAAGGTACCTTATTACAAGGTACACTTTAAAAACCCGGCAGTAACAAGACTAGCAATTCACAAACTGAATTAGCAACTGAAAGAGCATTTTCTTAGAGGTTAAAAAGAATAATAAAAATCTTACCTGGACACAGCATGGTTTTTCAAAACATCTTTTAGGAGCTCAGCATCAGCAAAATAAATTATCCTAAGGATTGCTCTAAGGCACTTGTGTCTGACGGCGGGCCCCGCTGAAGAGCTATACACTTCATAAAGCACTCCAAACAAGGTCTTAATAAAAGACTTCGCCAGCTCAGGGTCCTCTTTCATCAACTGCGCCCTGGCATCATCTCTTTTTAGCTCAGAATGACCACCTATGAAGACAAAAAGGTAAAAATTCAGAAACTGGCTACACAATAAGGGAAAAATAATCCTCAGAACATGTTGACAACAAAACATAAGATCAAACCGCCGGACATAACTAAGAGTTTGCATAAAAGAAAAAGCTATTTCAGCCCATTGATAACGGAGATAAAACAGGTCCTGCCAATCAAAAGCAACAACTCATTCCAGGAAGACCATGGCATAGAATACTTACTAGTGTTAGCATTGGCTAAAGGGTTAGGTTTTCTCTGAATGGCGCGTGCAGTTCCGGTATCCTCGTTGATTTGCTGCATAGAATTAAAATCAATAGTATAAACACGCCCCAGTGTAGACAAACTTATTTCATCCTCACCAACCTGATGGGCTGCCTGAGAACACAGATATAAAACAGAGAGATAATCCTTGAATAGAAAACACATAACTTCATCACGCACAATGTTAGACTGTGTTTTGTCTTCAGTGGGTGATCAAAATGACGTCCAAAAATAATGATGCATATGTTAAATAAAATATCTATGCTAACAGGACTGAAATGTATATGGGACATGGCAACACCAAGTTCTTAAATATTCTGAACAAAGTTCTACCATTTTCTGATCCCCTTGGTTTTTATTTTAATGGCATAAATCTTGTTTTGCTTGGGACAAAATGTATTGCTCATGATCCATGAAGGTTAATAAGCAAACTTGATATTATCTAGGTAATAAAACAAATAATGACATATCCAGAATGAAAAATATTTTTATGAGAACAAAAAAATAAAACTGGAATTTAAAGGGAGTCTGTAACCAGGGTGAAGCATATTAAACACAGATAGATAGGTGTTACATTCAGGTGAACCTCCCGCCCAGATGAAATCCATTCCTCAGTTACCAATATATGCATTTATTTCACAGTATGCAAATGAGCAGTCAGGAGCACTGAGGTTCCAAACTGCTACGCCCCACACTGCTCTAAAATGCTGGCACGAATGCAAGAACACAGGGCCAGGTGAGATTTCAGCATAGCTCCCTGACCCTGTCACTCACTAAAAAGGGAGATGGAAAGGATGATGTATAAGCAATGCAGAGTGTAGCAGTTTGGAGCAATGGAGCTGCCCTCCGTGCTCCAGACTGCTCATATGCATATTCTGATATAGATATAGATATCTATCTATATATCTATCTATCTATCTATCTATCTATCTATCTATCTATCTATATATATATATATATATATATATATATATATTATAGCTAGCAACTGAGGCATGAATTTTCATGGGCAAAAAAATTATATTCAGGTGAGCCTGACCTATCTAACAGCGTTGCTGGTTTACTATGCTTCACCTTGGTGACAAACTACGTTTCAATGGCAATGTTGAGTAGCTATGGGAGGGTCTCATAAAGTGACATATTATGTATATAATTTTATATTACTTTATTTATGCCATTTAAATGACTGCTGATCAACAAGTTACTCTGAGTGACCACCTAAAGAGGACAAAACATGGCCTAATGTTATTTATGCTGCTGAACACAGACAGACATGCAAAAAAAATGGCTACATACAGACGACAGGTTTAACCCAGTGCTGAGCATTTATCATATATGGTGCACAAGAAGCTGCTCTATAAAAACAGAGTAGCAGCAAAAACAAGTAACCACTCCAATATTATATTATGGAACTGAGCTAGCAGCAACTTGTGACAAAACAAAGAAACCGACCTTAACCTTCATAATACCACCAATTTGTGATGCACTTTCAAATGAGTGCATGCCCATGTTGGAGAGAAGGACGAAGGAGAGAGTGAAAGAAAAGGGTGGGGGACTTACCAAGTTAGTGCATATTCAAACGATCGTGCTGTGCACTAAGCAGTGAAAAAGTATACGCACGAGGGTAACCTGTTTTCATGGACTACTCAAACTTGAGTCTGTTGAGGGATCTGTGAAAAACGGCCCTAGAAATAGCTGCTATTCTAAAACTTAATGGATCGGTCTCAAGGACCATTTAATAAAAAAAAAAAATATACACATATGTATGTTTGTGTGAATAAATCCAACAGATCCTAACGTGTGAATAAGCACAGAGTGAAAGACACACCAAGCGACTAAGTGGGAGCAGAACAGAGAGATCTATAAATGCATTTACTTGAAATGTAAATCCGTAGTACAATGTTAAAAAGTGGCTACAAAATGTTTGGCTTTGAAAGCCAATAATTATTTCTATAGGTCAATGCTTTTTTGTTATTTGCACATGGCAGTCAAGTGCACCATATTCTTGTTACAGAAATGATCATGCCACAATCCAAGGAGAGGAACAGTTGATACAGAAGGTGAAACTAAAGAAAGGATAGGTAGTAATGGGTGGCAGTTTAAAGAGGACAGCAGATCAGGCAAAACCCTGCTAGCACACACGTACACTATCTATTTATCCATACACACACACAAAATTGTGACGTTTAAGAGGAACATGCATGTTCTTCCACATTCCATGACAAAACAGTTACCTCAATGATTCTACTGTCAATACGGCTGTATGGGTGCCAAAGCCCACGATCATCTCTCCACTGCCAAATGGCCCCGTCAGTGTTTTGGGCATTTCCTTTCTTTAACATTGTATCAACAGCAAATATTCCTTCTTTTGGTAAACATGGCATCAGTTCACTGCAACACAAGTTATTTGGATGTATTATGCAAGCTGTTTTGTTTACATAAAACCGAAAGCCATCATCTTTACATAAAATAATGAAAAAAAAACAATCAAAAAACACTACTTTATTTTGATAAATTTCTGTAGCGAATCGGCAAACCCTGCATGTGTAACTTGCGGATTATGTTATGTATTTGTCAGGTATTTCACTCAATGTACAGGGTGAACTCTGCAGTAAAAATTCATAGAAAGAATTGACCAGGGAAATTTTCATTTTTAAAGATTTTCAATTTTTTACTCCCCACCTTCCAAAAGCTGTAACTATTACTTTTTTTTTTTTTTTACTGACACAGCCACATGGAGGGTTTTATTCTTGTGGAGCATTGTATTTCACAATAGTACCATTTATTAATCTGTAAAATGTACAGATTAATGGGGGATGGGGGAAACGCAGTTACACCATATTCTGGCACCCATAACTTTTCTTTTACATATACAGAAGGGTGCAAGGTGTCTTTTGCAGGGAAAGTTTTTGATACCATTTTTTATTACATTTTTTGGGAGGCGAAAGAGCGATGTGGCAATTTTAATTCTTTTGACCATATGGCAAAAATAAATTTACATATATGTTTATTTTTTTTTAGTTGTTTAACAGTTCAAGTATTTTCAGCCATAGCGATATCCAATGTTTTATCAGTTGTATGAAAGGGTTAAAATATAAATCTCATTTTATGCATGGAAATTTACCACTTATCCACTTTTTGCTATCGTATTACGTTGTGAATTTTCTGTTCACAATCCATAGCATTTCCACCCCAGTAGATGCATAACCTAAAACGTCAAACAATTAAAGATAAAAGATGGAAACACAAACCATATAAGAGAAGTCAGTTCATACAACTCTTGGGGACTCCTAGGGACCAGGTCAATTTGCTCCAGGCAACTACCATTTGAGGCCCCACATAGAAGGAAGTGAAGAGTTTCTGCGATGTCTAAAAGCAAAAAAATAAATACTTTATAATGCTGGAATGGTGCGATTACAAACACATATGCAAGATATTATTTAGGGTGTATTTCAGACTGTGTTTGCAGTTTACATTTGATGTATACATCAGGAAAGCACATATCAAACATACAGTGGGGAAAAAAAAGGTAGTCAGCCACCAAGTGTGCAAGTTCTCCCACTTAAAAAGATGAGGCCGGCCTGTAATTGTCATCATAGGTAGACCTCAACTATGCGAGACAAAATGAGAAAACAAATCCAGAAAATCACATTGTCTGATTTTTAAAGAATTTATTTGCAAATTATGGTGGAAAATAAGTATTTGGTCACCTACAAACAAGCAAGATTTCTGGCTCTCACAAACCTGTAACTTCTTCTTTAAGAGGCTCCTCTGTCCTCCACTTATTACCTGTAGTAATGGCTCCTGTTTGACATTTTTATCAGTATAAAAGACACCTGTCCACAACCTCAAACAGTCACACTCCAAACTCCACTATGGTGAAGACCAAAGAGCTGTGGAAGGACACCAGAAACAAAATAGTAGACCTGCACCAGGCTGGGAAGACTGAATCTGCAATAGGCAAGCAGCTTGATGTGAAGAAATCAACTGTGGGAGCAATAATTAGAAAATGGAAAACATACAAGACCACTGATAATCTCCCTCGATCAGGGGCTCCATGCAAGATCTCACCCTGTGGGGACAAAATGATAACAAGAACGGTGAGCAAAAATCCCAGAACCACACGGGGGGACCTAGTGAATGACCTGCAGAAAGCTGGGACTAACATAACAAAGGCTACCGTCAGTAACACACTACGCCGCCAGGGACTCAGATCCTGCAGTGCCAGACGTGTCCCCCTGCTTAAGCCAGTACATATCCGGGCCCGTCTGAAGTTTGCTAGAGAGCATTTGGATGTTCCAGAAGAGTATTGGGAGAATGTCATATGGTCAGATGAAACCAAAGTAGAACTGTTTGGTAGAAACAAAAGTCGTCGTGTTTGGAGGAGAGTGAATACTGAGTTGCATCCAAAGAACACCATACCTACTGTGAGGCATGGGGATGGTAACATCATGCTTTGGGGCTGTTTCTCTGCAAAGGGACCAGGACGACTGATCCATGTACATGAAAGAATGAATGGGGCCATGTATCGTGAGATTTTGAGTGCAAACCTCTTTCCATCAGCAAGGGCATTGAAGATGAAACATGGCTGGGTCTTTCAGCATGACAATGATCCCAAGCACACCGCCAGGGCAACAAAGGAGCG
This sequence comes from Leptodactylus fallax, assembly GCA_947044405.1. Lineage (NCBI taxonomy): Eukaryota > Metazoa > Chordata > Amphibia > Anura > Leptodactylidae > Leptodactylus > Leptodactylus fallax. Next base: position 594,766 of record CAMRHE010000190.1, read on the forward strand.
GCTTCGTAAGAAGCATTTCAAGGTCCTGGAGTGGCCTAGCCAGTCTCCAGATCTCAGCCCATAGAAAACCTTTGGAGGGAGTTGAAAGTCCGTATTGCCCAGCAACAGCCCCAAAACATCACTGCTCTAGAGGAGATCTGCATGGAGGAATGGGCCAACATACCAGCAACAGTGTGTGCCAACCTTGTGAAGACTTACAGAAAACGTTTGTCCTCTGTCATTGCCAACAAAGGATATATAACAAAGTATTGAGATGAACTTTTGTTATTGACCAAATACTTATTTTCCACCATAATTTGCAAATAAATGCTTTAAAAATCAGACAATGTGATTTTCTGGATTTGTTTTCTCATTTTGTCTCTCATAGTTGAGGTCTACCTATGATGTCAATTACAGGCCGGCCTCATCTTTTTACGTTGGAGAACTTGCACAACTGGTGGCTGACTAAATACTTTTTTCCCCACTGTATCTATAGGCCCTCCATTTAACTGACAAAGGCAAAGAGTGTTCTTTTGGACTTGTCAGGCAAGTATACAGTAGCATAACTTTTTTCAAGCTGGACTACACAGAGGCTTCCAGGAAAAAAAAAAAAACCAAAACCACACAATATGTATGCTACATGGTATATATTTCTTAACATATTAGCCTATGGTCATCAATATGCCTCTTCGGGAGGCATCTGCTGGGAGATTCACTTCACATGTGCCCTCCAACACACACTGCAACCACAGTTTAAATGCACCCTTACTCTTTATACTGAGCATTCTACAAACACAAGCACAGAACATACTTTGTTTCATGAGTTGCACGGCCAGCGTGGGGCAGTTAGAACACATCAAGGAGAACATCCTGACTACCATGATGAACATTCCGGAGCTCAAGATTGGTGGCGTCACTACCAAAAGTTGCTGGATGTTGGTAAGCAAGTCTTTGGAAGCCACTTGCTGGAGAAGGTTCTGTATGAAAAATGTAACAAGCTTAGGACCAAAAAAAAAAACAAAAAAACAAAATCTGAAACGCCAATAAAATTAAAGTATTTTTTAAGCCAGTTTACAGATACAAAAAGCAGGTAACAAGCAGAAGGCAAAAATGTTTAGAAAATCTAAACGGTTTTATTTTTAAACTGGCTATCAACTTGTGACTCACCTATTTTTTTTTTCTTTTCTCTAAACAAGTAAGGCAACATAATGCATAAAGAGAGTCAGATGAACTGGACATTTTTTTTTTTCCTCAACATTGACTATGCAATGAATTGTGTAATCTGTACTCAAAAGGGGTTGTCCAGCCTCAGAAAAACAGGCTAATATGGAAAAACAACATAAAATACCATGGACTTACACACTTGCCTTTCCAGCGCCTCTGGCCACAAGCCGGTGTTCCTGACTGCAGTGCCAACGTCACGCCAATAACACAACCACTGCAGCGAGTCACTGCATCAGCGGTCCGTGCTATCAATGCAACTTTACTGCTGCAGACAGAATAACACCGTTTGGGAGCAAAGAAGCTCCACCGCTGAGGTAAGCTACTGTAATTATCTTATACATACAATATACATATATCTTATTTTGTGTAATTTCCACTCAGTTTCTCAATGCAACCCCTTTAATGTCTCAAGACTCAAAAAGACAATATTCCCTTATTTTTGAATTGACAGGAGAGAGAAGTCATAAGTATGCCATGAGGCAAACCGTAAAAAATTAAAATAAAATACAAATTTCGATATTTATCCAACTACAAAGCTAGTTCCAGTGAAACCTTACCTCTTCATGCTGGAAATTATCTACTAGACGTGCAAAACAGAGGCAGGTGCTTTCAACAGATTTCTTATCCTATAGGAATAAAAAGAATAAACTCAAAAACTGCAATCCGGTATCATGTCAAAAATGACAAGATTTGTATGAACCCAACAGATGTCTTAGACAACAGTAGTTTATAAAAATGTATGAAATGCGAGCCTCTACAATGATTTGCTGTTGCAAGGATCATGTACACATAAGGGCTTTGTTTAATAATATAGACAGGAACACGTGGCATTGTAATTATCAAGGCCCCCTTGGTCATCGGCCTGTACCCTTCCGGCTGCTGCGAAAGGTTACGGGCTACAAGCTGCAATTGTGGCAGAGGGTTCGCTTTCAGGAAGGATTGCAAAGCTTGATTTCCCCCCTCATACCGTTATTCCACAACCCCCTTTTTCCACCTGGTCTCTCCACGGAGGTGTTTGTTTGATGGAGGCACGCACGGTTTCGTTGCCTTAACGACTTCCTCTGCAGCAGGCAGATCTTCACCAAGGACCACTTCATTAGCACATTTTGAATCCTTCGGAGGTTTTTCGAACTGCACAGGTTTTCCACTTTTTACGTTCCCTCACCCCACTCAGTCTGGAGCTGTCCCCAACTAGCTTCGAGAGACGGTGCCTGTTTAAAGCAGCTGATAGGGGCTCCTTCTCCTTTATATATGGCTAGATTAACACCCCCCTGCTTGACAGTAAGCTTGAATTTATGGTGGCCTGGGAGCGAGACCTTGACTTTACTCGGACCTCTTCCCAATGGGTTGAATGTTGTACATCAATTAGCAAGGGCAGTTGGCAAGTCACTGTCATGGAATCTTCTTTAAAAGTGCATTATAGGACATATCTGGTCCACCATCGACTGCATCACTTTTTTCACTGATGTGTTTTAGGGGTTGTAATGCTATAGGCACTACTTTCCATGTGGTGGTCCTGCCCTCTGGCCCGCCGCTATTGGCTAGCTATTCATAGGATGGCACAGCAGCTCTTTGGACAGTCTTTCCTATTTAAGGCCCCCATATTTCTTCTCAATCTTAAGCCCTCTACTTTAAAATTTGCCCAATTTAAGCTATTTCAATACATTATCAGCCTGGATTCACATCACCTCCAACTGGAGAAGATCTTTTCTCAGTGGCTGAGGTCATGTGAAGGGTAGATAACACTATGCTTCAGGAGAAGATTAATTCCATTATATCCGATAACCGCCCGCTATTCCGTAAGGTCTGGGCACCTTGGGTCAATAGGTCTCGCATATCAGGCCTTGCGTACTCTCCAGATCTAGGCCCTACAACTGGACTGAGTCCCTGCCTGCTCTTCCCTTTCCTCATGCGGATCTGTGGTGGTCATACCTTACTGCAGTAGCCTGCTGTAGCACTACATCTCCCTCCATCTTTTCTCCTGACTCAGGTTGATTTTTATGTTTTACTGTGTTTACTTTTGTATCTTGTTATTTTTGTATGCTATCTTCTGATGTATGGAACGGACTTTGATGTCTAGTACCTTCTTTTGTGAATCTATAGCTATGTTTCATATGACATGTAATTTACTATGCATTTCCCTACTATTGTTGTAATTTAATAAATACTTTTGAAACTAAACCATCAAGGAACTGAATAGGAGTTTGCTAGGAAAGACAACAAAGTTAGAGATCTTGCAATTAAAGCTGACTGTACACATTACATTATGTAGGCTAAAATCTGACAAATTTGGCAGGACTGAACTGTCCAACCTTCGACTGTATATGGAGGGATCTCAGTTACCAGGATGTACAGAAAAAGAATGATGGATTACTGAATTTCATATGACCAAAACTTTTGTTCTCAGGGACGACATGCTGCAAGAAATGACCGGCAGCAGCTTTCTCCCTAGTCCTCAATTCAGAGTATGGTTGTCTATTAGGATAGAAGGTAGTTGTAGGAAGGAAAAGACAGGCTTGTAAAGCTTTAAAAGGACAGTAAGCATATTGAGGTAGGACTATATAAAGTGGAAGTGTTCTTCCATAAGATGACTAGAGGCATTAAATCGTCACTAACATTTCAGATAACTCAGTCTCATTTAACAAAGCATGTGATTTTGAACCAAAATGTCATGCACTTTACTTAAAAATGTTGCCATTTACTGCCTGAATAACTACTCTAAACTTCCTGCTATTAGGTGTCTCCATCCTTTTCATTCCCTGTAATTGGGGAAATTTTGTCATAGATGTGCTGCTCTGGGCTCCCTGCCTGTACACTGTTCAGGAGTCTACAGCTTCTCACAACCCCAGCAGCTCTACAGAAAATAATGTACTTCTATATACCTCTGACTAGCTTCTTGTATTATTGCTGATGGGATCTTAGTCCTAAACAGCAAGCAGCTTTCCTTATTGTCCTCAATATTTTCTCTGTGCCAGGGATCTTATAACCTGGATTTGAAGTCCAGTGCCCCTGGATCGCCTACATTATGTTCACTTGGCTTTTCTCTGCTGTGTGTTTGCCATTTACAGTTACTTCTGTTAGAATTGCATATAAAGAAACCAGAAGTAGTAATAATGGATATGGGAGGGGGCAGAATGCTCTGTCCTGTATGCACCCCTGCCTCAAATAGAAATGAAAAATGGGCTATTAAACATCAGACAAACTGATTGGACACCCTGTATGAAGGCTTATACATCCAGGGAACAGATTGCCAAGTAGGACCCTTCAGAAACGTCAACTTTTGATGTACTCAAACACTCTTTAAATTTATCTTTTGGAGAGCAGAAAAAGGAAAAATAAAAGGAAATTATACTTCTGCATTACACACTTTTACCATAAAATGTCTTACCTGATGGGTTAATCTCTGTGTCAGCAGCGGCAGAGAATCAGCAACAAAGTGAAACTCATCTGGACTGATGCTCTGGCAGCAGTTGGCTGCTATGGCTAAAGCGTTCCTCTGAGCATTGATGCTGAAGAACTCTAAGTATAAGAGGCAGTCGGCAAGTCCTCCCTGTGAACGAAGAGTTATCAGTGATTTGTAGTCATTTATACACTTAAACAGGACTGCACACTACAAAACTAAAGTGTGGGTCAAACAGCTGGTGCAGCTTCTGTAGTTGTACTTACAGCCTGTAGAATGGCTTTACTGTGCCTGCGGGATAACATTTCGAGAGCAGTGAGAGCCTGTTCTGCTACATCAATGCACTGAATGACTTGCAGCTGAAAAGCGTGACAAAAAGTTTATTCCATTATATTGTGCCCATAATGTTGCATCAAATCTATACAAACCAAAACAAAATGATTCTTACCTTTTCTAAAAACACAGGAATAGCATCCACAACCACAGCTGAGGAACGTGGAAGTGCTTCCATCATATAGGTTAAGGCTCGACATGCATGGTTCATCTGCGGAAACACAGTGAATACAATTTGTAGTTGCAAAGTGGAATAGCTCTTCTATAAACATAACCAAACGCAAACTCTCTAGCCTCTGCTTAAATGCACGCTAAACACAAAAATGCAAATATAAAATTTTTATTTTATTTATTTTTTAACTATTCCAGTTTGCCTCCCTTCATTTTCTCCTTTCCTTTGATCCTATTTTGTCCCAGGAGACCTTCCCTTACACAGTTCTATACAAGCCGCAATGCAACTGACTTGGAGCAGCAGCCTCCCCTGCTGCCACTTCTGGAGTAGTCAGATAATGGTTTCCATAAAGAAAAGATCAACAGGAGATTAAAAGGAGTTTTATTGGGCTAAAAGAATTGATGACCTATGCCAAGAATAGGTCATTAATAGCAGGTTAGTGGGGATTGGACAACCTGCACCACCATCGATTAGCTGTTCTCAAAAGATGATGCACAGAGAATAAAATGGGAAGCAGACAGCTTTGTTCTGTGTAGTATCCAGATCAGGGTACTGCAGATCAGCTCCCATTCATTTCAATGAGACCTAAGCTGCAGTGACTCAGTTTCACCACTACAAAAAGAACAGTGTTGTCTGCTTTCTCTTCCATTCTCTGAGTAAGAACAGGTAGTTGATGGGGGGGGGGGGGGGGTGTTAGGTGGCATACCCCCACAGATCTGATAATAGTAACCCATCTGTAGAATAGAACAATATTTTAGCCCAGAAAACCCATTAAAGGCTGCCGTCACATGGTCAGTGTTCTGCGCTTGTGAGTGGGTTGAAAAGACAGAAAACGTGTGCTTCCATGACACATTATCTCTATATAGTCTACACTCCTGCATAAGCACAGAGATTCAAGGGCCAATTTGTAACAAAAAGGGAGGCGAAATTAAATAAAGTATATAGCCACAATTCATATAATCATCTGCCCTACCGGTGCATAAAAAATAAAAATGACTGCTACGCTTTCAATGTCTCTGCATGAACATTTATCACATCAAATTCAAGAACCCAAAATCCTAATTTTATCACTCACAATCAGTTGAGAGAAATTAACCTAAATCAACAAGACAAGGCAATAGGAGACAGCTTCTAGCTGTAAGTTGTATCAAGCTTGGAAACTATAGCACTTACAATGTCAAAGTTGTGTTCCATCTGAAGCAAAGTTATCTGCAAAGACATGAAAGAAAACAAGGTTAGCAATAAAATTCAACAGTAAATTTACGTTTAATATTATTCCAGGTGGAAACCCAATAAAAAACAGATTAGATTGGATTATATGATCCATCCTTACCAGTGCAGGCACTACATTCTTCACGGGGAATCCTCCAAGTGTTTCTTCATTCCCCATCACCAGCAGTTGGCACATCTCAATGACAGCTTGAAGTTGCTGACTCTCATCTGTTGCTTGAAGACCCTGTAGCAACTGCTGAGCCTTGGAGCCTGAAAAATAGCAGATTTGTAAAAATCCCTTTATGTGTAATGGGGGCCCCTTACACATTTACTCAGTTACAAAGTTTGTGAAAGTGAGCATTCAGATATATTAAGCAACGAACAAGGTTCTGTAAAATAAACCTCAAAAAACCACAGACAGCCCTTTTAGTGCCACAATGCATACCCACTACTACTACTACCACCTGTAGTTCACATGAAACACCTGTCCCAGCACACACACAGCTATATAGCAAAGGCATTATTGGTCTTCACTTACTTGCTCCACTTCCAATTGTCCTATGGAAGAGTTGGGACATACGAGGCCCAAGCGGTCCGAATAGATGAGGAGGAAGGCCTCGGGCTTCAAGGAGAGCTGTAGATATTACACAAGATTAAAAACTTAGCTTGACATACATATGGAGCTAACCATTTTTTTTTAAAATTACGTTCCTAAGGCCATGTTCACACTGCTTTCATAGGATCATGGCAACGGACTGAAAAGCTGACAATGACTGATGCTGACATCTTGTTTATTTTTCCTATGGTAGAAATCCCTTTAGCTTTAGATCTTAACATTACAGGTACAGTGGAGAAGTATTTAGTCAGCCACTAATTGTGCAAGTTTTCCCACTTAAGATGAGGCCGGCCTGTAATTGACATCATAGGTAGACCTCAACTAAGAGACAAAATGAGAAAACAAATCCAGAAAATCACATTGTCTGATTTTTTAAGAATTTATTTGCAAATTATGGTGGAAAATAAGTATTTGGTCAATAACAAAAGTTCATCTCAATACTTTGTTATATATCCTTTGTTGGCAGTGACAGAGGTCAAACGTTTTCTGTAAGTCTTCACAAGGTTGGCACACACTGTTGCTGGTATGTTGGCCCATTCCTCCATGCAGATCTCCTCTAGAGCAGGGATGTTTTGGGGCTGTCGCTGGGCAACGCGGACTTTCAACTCCCTCCAAAGGTTTTCTATGGGGCTGAGGTCTGGAGACTGGCTAGGCCACTCCAGGACCTTGAAATGCTTCTTACGAAGCCACTCCTTCATTGCCCTGGCGGTGTGCTTGGGATCATTGTCATGCTGAAAGACCCAGCCACGTTTCATCTTCAATGCCCTTGCTGATGGAAGGAGGTTTGCACTCAAAATCTCGCGATACATGGCCCCATTCATTCTTTCATGTACATGGATCAGTCGTCCTGGTCCCTTTGCAGAGAAACAGCCCCAAAGCATGATGTTGCCACCCCCATGCTTCACAGTAGGTATGGTGTTCTTTGGATGCAACTCAGTATTCACTCTCCTCCAAACACGAAGAGTTGTGTTTCTACCAAACAGTTCTACTTTGGTTTCATCTGACCATATGACACACTCCCAATACTCTTCTGGAACATCCAAATGCTCTCTAGCAAACTTCAGACGGGCCCGGATATGTACTGGCTTAAGCAGGGGGGACACGTCTGGCACTGCAGGATCTGAGTCCCTGGCGGCGTAGTGTGTTACTGACGGTAGCCTTTGTTATGTTAGTCCCACCTTTCTGCAGGTCATTCACTAGGTTCCCCCGTGTGGTTCTGGGATTTTTGCTCACCGTTCTTGTGATCATTTTGACCCCACGGGGTGAGATCTTGCGTGGAGCCCCTAATCGAGGGAGATTATCAGTGGTCTTGTATGTCTTCCATTTTCTAATTATTGCTCCCACAGTGGATTTCTTCACACCAAGCTGCTTGCCTATTGCAGATTCAGTCTTCCCAGCCTGGTGCAGGTCTACAATTTTGTTTCTGGTGTCCTTCCACAGCTCTTTGGTCTTCACCATAGTGGAGTTTGGAGTGTGACTGTTTGAGGTTGTGGACAGGTGTCTTTTATACTGATAACAATGTCAAACAGGAGCCATTACTACAGGTAATGGGTGGAGGACAGAGGAGCCTCTTAAAGAAGAAGCTACAGGTCTGTGAGAGCCAGAAATCTTGATTGTTTGTAGGTGACCAAATACTTATTTTCCACCATAATTTGCAAATAAATTCTTTAAAAAAAAAAAAAAAAAAATGTCAATGTGATTTTCTGGATTTGTTTTCTCATTTGTCTTTCATAGTTGAGGTCTACCTAGGATGGCAACTACAGGCCGGCCCCATCTTTTTAAGTGGGAGAACTTGCACAATTGGTGGCTGACTAAATACTTTTTTTTCCCCCACTGTAATGGAGATAGATGCAAATAGAAGATGATCCCTCTGCAGTCATTCTGTTGGCTTTTCAGTCCATTGCTCTGATCCCATGACAGTTCAGAAAAACAAATTTGAATGATGGCAGTGTAGACTTTGCCTTGTTGGTCATTAGTTAAATGGATAATACCAGATTAGACCTTTATTGCATTTTCACAGAACAATGAATCAATTGTTTTATAGACAAAAGGTCTTAATCTGTGGTGCCTCTAGTTACCTGGAGGGGCCCTCTGGTCTACTCCGTGAGGTAGCTACAGGCAGCTGTATGTGCAAGATACCCTCTATTCACTTCTATGGGAGTTATAGAAACAGTCAAGTGAATGAGCTCAGCTGTTTCAGTGAATCCCATAGCAGTGATTTGAGAGACGTAAACATGCATGGCCACATTTTCATCCGTTCTCTGCTATGGCTCCCATACCTGGGTCAGAGGATCTTGCCTATGAAACATTTACGGTATTTTCTATGGATATGCCATTAAGGTGCAAGATGGGAGCACCCCTTCAAGAAAGCTTAAGCCTAGCTCTTAAAACGCTCTCCCAAATACAAAAAAATGTAACAGCAGCATTAAAGATTCTGTTTTAAATAATTTGGGGAAATTTACTACAATTTAAATTCAAATCAAGAGTTGCACGCCTCTTAAAATTGCTACAGCTTTGTCTGCCTGTGTTCTGGAAAGCAAAAACCAAAATCTGCAATTGTCAAACCTACCCACTTTTCACAAGTTGCAAGTTAAATAAATCGTTGAATTTTAGAAGCATTTGCTAGTTTTTTTTTTTTGTTTGTTTTTTTACAGTTTTTGTAACTTCATTGTTACTACAATTGGCATAGTGTGTCACTATATATGGATAGCTTTAAAACAAGCAAAAGCCCTCAACAAGGATTAAACACCAGTGCATTACCTCCTCCTAATGCTATGCAGCTATGTGACTGCTAACTTTTACTATTGGCATATTTCTGAACCTAAGCCTGTTGACATCACTGAATAAAACAGAAGGCTGTCAGGAAAATCTCCAAGCCAACTGGCGTTTTAAGGAGTGGAGTCCATTGACATCAACAAATATGAGTCTATATAAAGCAGCACAAGTCATCATAATGCCTTAACGTGAATGATGAGCGCAGTATATGTCCTTTGTTACCTTGTAGTCTCCCCATTTCAGAGTCATCGCTCTCACTTTCTCCAGATGTCGTCATCCCCACAGCACCAGCTACAGAGCTAGAGGCTGGAGGGGAGAGAAGAGATGAAGATCTTTCGCCAGTTGTTCCTGTTAAAGTTGTAAGTCATGCTATTATAATATAATTAAAAGCTTATTTAGCACGTCCTCATGATTTTATGTATGGAAGAGATGCAGGAAAGAATGAGCAAGATACAAAATATTCAGTATATTAGAATGCCCCATTACTTGTAATGTATTCCAGCCTTGCAGTAATACGAGTGCGCTTGTTAGGTAACATCACACCTGGCACTTGTAACACTGTTGTGTCAGGTAAATTTAATACACTTCAGGTCAACACAAAAGACAACTCTAGAAAGTTCACTGGCTCGTTAGATATTGTACAGGCAATAACACGGCCATGTATTTACATACATGTACCCATTTATAGAAGCTTTTGACCATTATGGTGGATCATTAACATAAGGATTGGAGACAACCTCTTACATGCAAGTGAGGTCGTATATGATTAGAGAGGTTAGGAAATATAGGGAAGCCTACTTAAACCACAACCCATTATTAAGTGAGAGAGATATGAAAGCTAAAATTAACTTTCAAATGGAAATGTGCCCAAATTAGATCTGATACGTAACCCTAACCCATATTCCCAACTGGCTGTTTTACATTGTAAAACTAGCCCAACTTGTGTTCCTGTGCATCTAAAACACAATATAAACAAAAGCTTACCTGCAGCTCCCTGGGCAGTATCATCTGTGCGTGCAGCCGAAGAATTGGCCCCCTCCTGATTATCAGGATCTGCCATCTTCTCCTGTCGGCGAGCTTCAGCTGCTGCTCGCTTGCCCAGGCCAGAGCCTCGCCGACTGCCAGAGAAAAAGGAATAAAACCATGAAAGAATCCATACTGTCACTGGAGAGACCATGTGACATCCTACTTTGGTGCAAGACAACAATGTAGAACATAATCTAAAGGTTAAAAGACACTTAGAAAGGAAAAATGAGTCATATCAGTCCATGCACCAGCAGAACCATAGAGGATACTGTGGAATTTTACCAATATGTTACAGTTGTTACACCAATATATTTGCACCACTTTTTTTCTTCTTTCATTCCTTTTCCCCCCTTAGGGAATTTTTGGAAATTACATATTGATGACCTATCCTTAGGACAGGTCATCAATATCTGACCTTACAGATCTGCTTCACTTGCATGAAGGACACTTCTGCTTCAAAAGCCAGTGACAACACAGACCACGGTAGATTGTCTTGTGGTCTGTTTTGCACCTCAGTCTCAAACACAGCCCCTATACACTGTGCTTGGTATTCAGTGAAGGGGCCACAGCTCACACCCGAAAGTGGAAGTTTCGTCAACAAGCTGATTAGTGGGGGTCCCACATAATGATCTATCCCAAGGATAGGTTATCAATATGTAACTCCAAGAAAACCCCTTTAAAATGACTAAAGTTTCTTAAGAAGCATTTGAGTTTTACAACACCCTAATTTTAGTCTCTAAACCTTTAAGCAAAACAGTCAGTCTGACATACCTGGTGCTAGCACAGGAGCCCGTGGTCTTTTGTCTTGTGCTCCGCCGCAGGCTGGGGAGCTCAGCAGGCGGCGACTCACTGCGCTTCTTAGTAGATTTTCTCAAATCTGAATTGAAAATAAATAAATATATATTTCAAAATGAGACCATTACCATTTACAAAAAAAAAAAAAAAAAAAAAATTACATAGGAATGGGTTTGGGCATTGCTCATAAAGATGAAGCGATAATTGTGTTTTTAGTTAAGTATTCTGAGAGTAACATCTAGTAAGTGCTGAAAAAAATAAAAATAAAATAAAAATTCTTAAATGTATATTCAGACATGGTTAAAAACAGCATCAAAAGCATACATGTGCCTTTACTGCAATTTTGTGATGCTTTAATTGCCCATTTACATTACAAGTTCACCCGTAATGCTGTCAGAACTAGAACGTCATAAAACCATGGGGGAATAATTAAACCACTTTAAAACCAAGTGACATTTTTAAAACGCACATCCACAATATCTGAACGCGTCCTTAGTCTCAAGAGTGGACGATCATATGGACAACCAAAAAGCTGTGTATGGAGAAATATTTACAACCATCATCTCATTCAAAGAGTATCTGCACCGAAAATATGTATAAATTGTCAGACAGGAGCTCCTTGGGCCCACCTCCCATCTATACAAAACATGAGCAGGTCTACTTTTAATATTTGTATAGAACATATCACTACTAATGTCTAACAAGTTATTTGTGAATCAGTCCATATGACAACAACCCTAGAGACAAGAAGTTGGATCCAAAGTCACCTGCAGTGGGACTGACTTCTGAATCATTGGGCCCATTATGGGGCCAGAACCTGAGCCCACCAGAGAATCTCTTGGTTCCCCAGAGGGTCATTCAGACCCCGTATTAAAAAAATTCTAAATTAAGAGAAGTACCGAGAGTCTAATGATGATGATAACTATAATAAATTAGATATCAGAAGGGGTCCTCCATGAGTAGATCTTGATCTATCCTTAGACCCCAGAGATCTGAGATCGATGACCTATTTTTACTCCCGGCAGCCTCACAACCAGCTATTCCCAAGCACAGTGTATGTAGCCAGAAACAGATACCGTTACTGGCCGGGCCAAGTTATGGCAGTCCAGCTCCCATGCAATACTTTTTCACAGCCACTACATATTATGCAGAGCTGTCTGCGTTTGGCTAAATACATTCCAGTCACATTGGTTGTCACTTAAATCTTCCAAAAGTGATAGTAAAATAGTGACCATTAACATGGAGAATGGTGCGGACAGTGAACTGGGCCCAAACAATGCTGATGGATAAACGAGAATACAACTTGAGACTTTCATACATCTGTTTTCCTTCTCCAGAGACAAAGCATGTCTACATGGTCCTATTGATTTTAAGGACATGTTGTATCCATGGTTGATATATTATTCATAACTGTGAAAAATGGAACAATAAATTGCTATTATTTTCACTTTATTGAAACTGTGAAAAGCAGGAAGCACATGGATGGCATCTGTGCCCTGTGTGATTTTCACGCACCCACAGACGTGGACCAAAAAATAAAGCAGGTCTCTTTTTCCCCATGCGCACATCACACACCTATTTAAAGGGAGTGTCAGCAGTAAATTGTTTATAATCCTAACCCCAGTACTTTGTAGAGGTGATGCTACAATATCCAAATAGGTCTGGGTAATTCAGCTTTGAAGCAAAGCACCTTTCCTGTCATTTGCTTATGACAATTTACATGAAAATGAGGCATAGTGGAAACTGTAGAATGACCTCTAAGTGAGAATAAGGCTTTAGACCCAAGGCAGCGTGTCTTATTCTAAGTATATTGCTGCAGGGGAGCACAAGGCTGAAACCTCAACCATAAAACACTAGAAAGTAGTGACACTCTTTACTGTGCTTTGTATTTTTGTACAAGTACAACAAAAGACCTTTTTAAAGAAAAATTTCTAGTTGGTGAATCATGCATGACAGTAATCTGAATTCACACAAGGTATCCATGACAACAGGGGAGACTTGCTATCAGAAGATCCTGAAAATTTTGTAAAACTCTCTGGACTAAAGTTATATTCACAGGACAGTGAAAGGCCAATGTGACATCAGTTTTGTTAAAATCAGCAGTAAAGAGGACTGTTCATGTTCTCTGATATTGGTGATATTCTATACCATTAGAAAGTGGACAATGTGATGAAGTCAGTTTCTGCACAGATATCCTTCCACTGTCAGAAGGGCGGGCTTTACAGCTCACATCACCAGCCTGTGAGATACGCCTAACAGTACAAAGCTATGGAAGGGGCGTGTAGAGTTCCTCACAGGCGAGCGATAAAGTAAGCTGTAAGGTCTGCCCTTCTGACAGTGGAGGGATATCAGTACCAAAACTAATGGCACAGATATCTCTGGCACCAGGGCGCAAACAGGCAAAGCTGACCGTGCTCTGAATTCCCTGGTTAGCTTTGCCGGTAGCAGAGATATTTGTGCAGTTTTGGCACAGAGATCCCTCCACTGTCAGAATGGTGGGCCTTACATCTCAGTGTCATTGCTGGGCTGTGAGGAATGTTTCCCCTGACAATACTCTTACACTGTCAGTGGGGGCGTACCTCACAGGCCAGCGGTGACCCTGAGCGGTAAGACCCACCCTTCTGACAGTGGAGACACCATCAAGTAAATGTACAGCATGAAGTGTTTAGTCTAAGAGCTCCACACTGAACAAATAGGACTCCTAAGAACCCCTTGGACACACAAGCACATTTAGTACTGGCACAATCATAACCTATAGAATAAAGTTAAAGGGCTTGTCTGGGCTCTGTCACCTATCCATGGAAGCTGATCAGTACATAGGATTGGTGCAGGCTTCAGGTGTTGGACCCTCACTAATCTGATGACCAATTCTGTACAGGATAGGAGAGAGTAGTCAAGCAAACCCCTTTAACATTGTTTATACTACAGGGCTCAAGACATACCTTCTGCTGGATTATTTTCCATTGTGCCATAAAAATGAGTCACAAAATTATATGCACCCAAAAATATTACCAACATAATCTACCAAATAAAATAAATCTGGGTTATATGCACATGACCATGGCCTTGGCTCTAAGAATGTAGAGATGCAAAAAAAAAAAAAAAAACACCACTTCATAAAAACATGGTTAAATTAACTGCAGCTCGCCCCCACAGATCTGACTGCTATACCTCTTCTTTAAGCATCCTAGAAGAATTTTTTTAAGACTATACTGGACTAACGAGCTAATGATAACCTGTGACATAGTAACCTGTATTCTGAGGACTCAATCACCCAAGAATGTGTGGACAACTCCCTGGCCAAAATACTGGTTAGACTGGACTTCGAACCTATAAAAGTATTTAATAGAAACAAGTATACTAATTATTAAATTAGCACAACCCCTCGGAATACTGACGAATCAGCAGACCGGAAACTGACCAGACAAGTGACTTTATGTATCAAAAAACACAAAAGCACCCAAACATTAAACTTCCATTAACCCTTTGGAGGACACTAATTTCTCCATTATTGTGTTTTTTTTAATCAACTCTGATTTAAAATTATGGCTTTTGGAAGGCACAGTGACAAAAAACCCAAAACACACAATTGTGCCATTTTTATACAGATTATATTTTTAGAGTCATTGTTTTTTTCATTGTTTTTTGTTTTTTTTTTTTTTTAAGTCTGCGGGATGGTATGACCACGATAATAAAATATTTCTATTTTTTTTTTTTTTTTTTTTCACACACCCGTTAATACCTTAACAAAAATGTAAAATTTTGAAAAATAAATTCACTACATTGTGGCTATAGATATGAAGTCAGGTTACAGAGCTGAGTAAGGTGTCTTTGCATGGCAATATGTCATTTTTGATCGATATTGAGGGCAAAAAGGTAGAAGAAAAAAAAAAAAAATTCAGTAATTTTGATTTATTTCCCTATGGTGTTAAGTTTTAATATTTAGGGCATTTTTGGACTTGGGAATGCCATTTATGTTTCTTTATTATTAATTGATCTAGGAATAGTGGATGAATTGAAATTTTATATATTTTTAATAACTTAAACCTGAAAAAAAAAAAAAAAAAAAAAAACCTAACTTAAGCCCCCTTAGGGGACATGAACCTGCGACCCTTAAATTGACTGTACCATAGACTATCTTTGTAACTGTTAAAAAGGTTTTCCCAGCGAACATAACCATATTTGTAGACAAAAGTTTGAAATTTTTGCAAGTATAAATAATTAAAAATTCTGCAGAGTTTTAAAGATTTTTTTTCAAACAGTCTTTTGTCTTGGTCGGTTGCCATTGAATTTATATGGTCTGGGTCTTGTCAGTAACCCAGTCATGGTGTCCTTATTTTGGACACTACATGTATGAGACGATAAACCCACTGCAATAACCATGGCTGGGTTTTAGAGTATAAAAGTTCCTGCATTCATGGTCGTATCCACTGGCAACTGATCAAGACAACAAACTGTCAGCACTAAGATGGTTACAGAACATCTTTAAAACGGCACAAATGTTTTAAATGACATATTTACGAAAATAGTCAACAAAATTAAATATGGTTATGTCCATGGGAAAACCCCACATGCAGGTCTAAATACCGTAGTTATATTACTATGGCAGGCCTTGGAATCTACAGAAGTCTCCCGGCTAGCATGGTAATGGAGCGGCTCCGGAGATCTCCCTGCGGGACAGTCGTTCTGTTACTGATCATCAAAAGGAAAGTGAAAGTAACCACTGGTCGCCTCTGACCACAGCATCTGAGTGGTTAAAAGTCTTTTTTTAGATGTGCCTGTGATCAGAGCAGAGACCCCACCTGCACAGCTCCTGAACAGACATCATATTAAAGCCCTGACATCCACCATAACAGTACAACATATATTGCAAAAGGGTTAACGTGTACATCCAATTATAAAATAACTTTCCACAAATGAGTAGTACAGGTGAATATAAGAAACTTTGTAATATATCTTATTAAAGAAATACATCTTCTAGTCTAGTCTCATCTACTAGCTGGCAGCAATGGCCTCTAGAAAGAGCAGGCCGGTTAGCAAGGGCTACGAGGAGACTCTGAGGTTTGTATAGATGAGGCCCAAGATTGTCATTATGTATTTTATGTTATTTCAACTGCGGAATATGAAGCAAAATTCACACTATTCTAGCTGGACAGTTATTTGAGCTAGATTGATAAAGATCATTAATAAAAACCTTAAGAAAATGCTAAAATCTGCAGTATGCATCTACAGCTGTACACCTGACTGCAGATTTCAATCTCTGCAATACAATGGGTGACATACTGACCGTATTTGCAATTTTACTTTCGTTAATGTATGCATTTCTTAAAACCACACAGTTTTGCATTTTTTTTTTTCTCCCCAACATCAGTCTTGGTCATTTTCATTTTCGGTAGAAAAACCACCATGAGTTAACAAAAAAGTTAAAAGCTGCTGTGATATAGCACCCTTATTAGAATAAGTTTTACACTAAAGCTCCATGCACATGACCCTGTGCTTTGTCAGTGTCCAATTCCTCTCTTACAGTCCCATACACATGACTGTTTCATCACGTTCCGTGTAGAGGGCCGTGAGCTCAAGAGCAAAACTACGGACAGGTCCTATTTCTGTCCATTTGCGGCCTAGGCTCCTTAATTGAAATGTATGGGTCTGTGGAAGGCATAAATGCCACACGGAGACCATCCATGTGCTGTCTTATCATGGACACGTTCCTATAGCTTTAGGCTATGTTCACATTACTGTTATTAATGTCTGTTGTGGTCATCAGTCATAGGATGACAGTAATGGAGATTAAATGTAGCAGAGTAATGGACACAGAAAGAGCCCCCTCTGTCTGCCCATTCCCATTGATTCTAATGGAAGAAAAAGTCCTACGTGCACAACTTTCTTCCATCAGCAAAGAAAAAACAAAAAAAACACGTACACAATGGATGTAAGAAAGCTCCTGCCATGTTTCTTACATTGGTGAACGCAGACAGACACCAGGCGAAGTGAGCTTTGTCTGCATCTTTCATTTAATGTCTATTGTTCTCCTGCGACAGACATTAAATAATGATAGTGTGAACCTAACCTAATATTGACAAGGGAGAGTACCAGCATATGGCAGCCCCTTACTATTTACTCGCCATCTCCGTAGGCACAGTCATGGAGGGAATCATTGATAGGAACACACAAAGAGCACAGATTTCAATGGATCAATGAAA